>JAEIGQ010000102.1:0-1233294 GCA_018904275.1 Lordiphosa clarofinis
AGTTTGGGTGCGGTTTGCAGTGAGTGATAAACTGCGCCACTCTGTCATCAGCTTTACACCAGTTGACGAGCGGCTTGCCGCGCTCAGACGGCGCAAAATATTTTAATATTAGTCTTAATGCTCACGCGCCAACAGAGGACAAGATAGACCCGATAAAAGACGCAGAATTCTATGAGCGCCTGAACAACTGCGAGCGTTGCCCCGACCACGACATAAAGATCGTGCCAGGCGATTTTAACGCGAAAATCGGGAGAAGGAGTTTTGGTCGACAGTCGGACGCTTTAGCCTTCATGAAACAACCTCTGGTAACGGAGAGAGGCCAGGACTTCGCCGCGGGCCGGAACATGGTCAGTAGTACCAGATTTGAACATAGAGACATCCATAAGGCGACCGCCCTGATCAACGAACTCGAAACCAGATTGATCACGTTGTGATCGACGGAAGGCATTCATCAAGTGTACTAGATGTGCGCGCGATTCGAGGAGCCAATATTGACATTGCCTTGTTGCAGCCAAGGTACGCACACGGCTCAGTGTGGCGCATGCCGCACGCACTGGCACACGTCGAAAGCTAAACGTCGAGATGCTGCAATCACAAAGGGACCTCCGAAGTCTACAAAGCAACCGTCAAACTGCTCAGGAATCCTCCCATCCCTTCCGATATAGGTGAACAATGGAATCAAATATCACACTCCATGAGCAGCTGCCGAGGAGGTACTGGGTACCCGAGTCCCCTCAAAGGCGGTCTTGGTACGATGAGGAGTGCTGACGCGCTACCGCAGAAAAGTGTACAAGACATTTCTGCAGACGAGATCGGATGCTGTTAAAATTGTTTACAAGAAGAAAAGGAAAGAGGAGAAGCGCCTATTTAGAAAAAAGAATGAGCAGGAAAGGCGCTTGCGCGAGGAAGTCGAGATGTTATTCGGCATGAGTGAGACTCGAAAATTTTACCAAAAGATTAAGCAATTAACAGAAGGTTTTCAAGCCCAGAGTCCCACATGCGAAGACGAACACGGGAATCTAGTCACAGATCCGCAAGTGGCGCTTAACAAATGGAGAAGTTACTTCCAACCTACTGGAGGCGATGACGAACAGGATGCCGCCACTAGAGAAGTAACGATGCCACCGATCGACAACATAGAGACCCGCCGACCCAACAGGAAGTCTGTTTAGCCATACGAAGGCTAAAGAACAACAAATCACGAGGCGCTGATGAGCTGCCCGCTGAATTGTTCAAGGCTGGAGGCCAAGAATTGGTAAGGTGCATGCACCAACTTCTGTGCCGTATATGGGTTGATGAAAGCATGCCCGACGATTGGAATCTAAGTGTTCTCTGTCCAATCTTTAAAAAAGGAGACCCTGCAGTTTGCGCCAACTACCGCGGGATCAGTCTCCTCCCCATCGCATATAAGGTTCTGTCCCGCATTATTTGTGAACGTCTAAAGCCGTTTATTGATACACTGATTGGACCTTATCAGTGTGGCTTTAGACCTGGTAAATCCACCACAGACCAGATTTTCACACTTCGACAAATCCTGGAGAAAACCTATGAAAGAGGCAAACAACAAACAGGATTATAAATCAGCCTTCGACACACCGATAAGGTCAAGCTTCTTCAAAGCCCTGTCTACTTTAGGTATTCCAGCAAAGTACGTTCGACTTTGCATGATGACGTTGAGAAGTACGCAAAGCTCCGTCAAAATAGGAAAGAACCTCTCCGAACCATTTGATACCAAAAGAGGTTTTAGGCAAGGCGATACCTTATCGTGTGACTTCTTTAATCTACTGATGGAAGATATACTGCGCGAGTGCGAACATGCCAACAGAACCGGCGGATTTATTTATAAAAATCTAATGCTATTTGCATATGCCGATGATATTGACATTATCGGCAAAACCAAACGGGCAGAAGGAGTCTAGATTAATGGGTTTAGCGGTAAATGAGGACAAGACGAAGTACCTAGTAACCGCGGACAAAAAGTCATTGCGACTTGGGCAATCTGTTACAATGGAGGGGTACAACTTTAATGTTGCAGAGGATTTCCTCTGCCTCGGAACGATGATAACCAGCAAGAACATCAGTCTGGAAATCCGACGAAGAATCACTCTTGCGAACCGATGCTATTATGGGCTAAGTAGGGAGTTCAAGAGCAAAGACCTCAAGCGAAGAACCAAAATAGCCCTGTACAAGTCGCTTATCATCCCAGTCCTGCAATATGGCGCAGAAGCATGGACAATGACAGCAGCGGATGAAGCGGCGATTGCCGTGTTTGAACGAAAAATTCTTCGGAGGATTTATGGACCTTTAAAAGTCGGCGATGATTTCCGCATTCGAAGAAACGACGAACTGTATAAGCTCTATGGGGACACCAGCCTGGTTAAGCGCATAAAGCAGCAGCGGCGGCGCTGGCTAGGACATGTCGCCAGGATGAAGGAAGAAGCTCCAGCAAAAAAGGCGTATAAATCGAAGGCGGCTGACTATGGAGGCGGCAAGGTAAGGGAAGGAGGGCGGCAAGGGAAGACCACCACTAAGATGGGAAGACCAGGTGCGGGAAGACATTGCCGAGCTTGGTGTGACCAACTGGTGGCAGCTCGCACAGAACAGAAGCGAATGGAGAGCGTTAATCACAGAGGCCCAGACCGTCTAACGGTTGTAATGGCCATTAAAGAAGAAGAAGAAGAATCAACAGAAGTTAAATTAAGTCACACCTTTTAAATAATATGTTGATCTTAAACTAATTTTGGCGTTACAGAGAAAAATCATAAGGCGGCTGCCTTTACACTGTGCGACACATGATACATGATAATCGAGAAGGCATAAAATGTCTACCTGAATTTGACAAGCTATTCAAATTTATAAGAGCAAAAACCGGGTTTATTAAACTAGATGTTTTTTGGGCAAACAGAGTAAAGATATTTTCCTGGCAATTTGAAATAAAAGTCCAATATCATTTGAAATGGCAAAAACCCAAATGTCATTCATTTAATTTCAAAAGAAACAGCTGGTTTGATATTATGTCAATAATATAATCAACAATTAGTTGCAATTATTTTATGCTTAAGTCCAATTGGGGCAAATAAAAAAAAAAAATTTAATATATAATTAGTCCAAAGAAATTTGCTCTCAAGTGCTCGACTCGAAAACAGATGGCAGCGTCCACTATCTACCATGGTAGCAAAGTATCCCCCAAAACAATAGGAAATGATAACCTTATAAGGGTTATATGGTTAATCCAATGAAATGAGTGCTGGAGCTTGAATTTCCTATAAAAACAAAATCCCGCAGCTTTGACTTTGACCGATTTTTCGAAACAGGGACCGATCTAAATAGACTATTAAACAGGTCCCAAATGTTAGCTCTTACCGTTTTTTAACCAACCATGTTGTATCTATGTGTTGCTAGCATAAATGTGCCCATTAAACGCGAACTTGACCTCATCAAGAAAAACTAGGTTTGAGGTGTTGCTTTCTGATGCCTCTAGGTTAGGTTAGATAAGGTTACGATGGCTGAGAGCGACAAGTCCAAGATTTATAGTATAATGATTTTTGTTCAGGGTTCGATTCAAAGCCTTTAAAAAACCCATCGGTTCGCTTCAGTTTTTGATAAATAAAACATATATTTTTGTAAAATAAATTGTTATTTTTTTTTTATGGGGTAATAATATATTTTTTAATGAGAAGTGATACAAAATTATAATTGACATTCCAGGAATTCAACAAATTTCCGACAACTTGAAGTTTCTATTATCATTCTTGGCTTTATGACATGACTTAGGTCCCTGCTTTTAATTACTTGCTAAGTATACATTTAAGAAATTTCTAAATCTTATCAAAATTTTTATATTTTGTATTTTGTACTTGGTTTTGGTTTCTTTTCCTATTTTCTACTGCTGCAGTGCCTCAAAGAGTTTAACCAGCAGTTTAGCGAGACAGTCTGCATGTAACATTTTTTGATATATTTCTGGACGCTCCGCCTTTAACATGGACAACTGTTCCTGCAGACTGTTGAGTTCTTTCAATAATTTGGTGCCTCTCAGCATGGCTTTGTACTTGGCTCCAGTACCAAAAAGTTTCCACAGCATCAGAACCACCAAACGATGTTCCTCATAGAAATGATTGTGGCTATCGCCTGCTCCATCTTTATCCAGTATTGGCTGGCTGACAATGTCACGTAATAGATCTAGGAACTCCGTAAGGCACACAAGTTGTGAACGATTTCCATTGAAGAAGCACATGTTGCGCAATATGCGCAGGCAGAGGATTCTCTTGTAACACAGAGGATTTGAGCGGCGCACGGTATTGAGTAGGGAGTGCAGATGACAGGCCTTGGCACCCACATCATAGCGTGAAAATATCTCCCAGAAACCCAGCCAGGCCAGCAACATTACGCTACCCTTGGGTGAAGCAGCAGCATTTGCAGTGGCTGGCAAAATGGTATCAAACATGTCCAGCACATGCATTTTCACCAACGAAACGCGACCCTCGGCCGAAGAGCAGCAATTTATAATGACACGCAAGGCCGGCACCAGATTGGGGCAAGATGGAGTTTGTCCAGACTCCCTACGGGTGGTTTCATGGTCTGCCACTCGCACCATTAGCTGCAGCAGAGAGTGCGATTGTCCAGCCAGCACAACAGAAGTCTGTTTGCACATCTCGAATGAGTGTTCGGTGAGGAACATGGTCAATTGGACAACCAACTGCTTGAGATGTGGCGAGTGTGACAGCCAAGGCCAAATTCTGACCAGCAAGCGGATCGCACTAGCAGCGACAGTGGGTTCAGTGATCACGGCATGATGTGAGCTATGCCATTGGGCCAGCATGTTGAACAGCACAAGAAGATTGCTCAAGATATCCTTGCACTTGTGGGCACCCACACGTCTGACATAGGCGCTGGCATTCCCAATATTACTGTCATTGAGAAAGTTGTCCAAAAGGCTAAAGACACGCTCCAGAAATTTCAGCTGTCGCGCCGCATGCACTGCCCAGGGTGACAGTTTTAGTAATGCACCCAACACCTCACATATATAATGTCCAATGCCAGGTGGCTGCAGGAAGTTAAAAGTTTTGGCCGGATAATGGTGCTCGAAAAGGCGATCCAGGCGATGATATAGCAGAACCGCAGCATTGGTGCAATTTGCGCCGGTTACGACCTTCTCCAATTCGGCTTTGCTCGGCTTCTGCTCAAGGCTTAGGAGCTTCAGGCTTAGGAGCTTCAGTTGACGATTCAATGCGTTCATATTGTTCTCCTGATCTCTGCCCGAGTTTTCCGCCAACTCCTCATCGTCACTGGGCAGTAGATCATCTAGAGGCAGAACATAAGCCTCCAGTTCTCGTACCAAATTGTATTTCTCCGGCACATGCTGAGACTTGATGAGCACCAACGAGATGACCGAGAGTGAATAGCGCTGACACGGGGTTCCCGTATAGGATAAGTGAAGACCATAAAGTAATATATCCAAGAGCAGGTAAGGCTGCGTCTTCAACTGTTCGCACAAGTACAAATTGGCGTTCGCATCCTTGCAGAACACCAAAAATAACTTCAGTAACTCCAGCAGCAAAGGTTCAGGATAATTCAGATTCAGCACCTCGTTGAAGATGGATAAAAAGCTTTGCAACAAGGCCGGATCCCGGCAGATGCCACGCTGCAAATAGTCAAAGTTGTCCTTATAGAACATGGCATACAGCTGACAAATCTGTCCAGCACAAAGTTCCAGAAAGACCTGGGAGCGTCCTTTGGGTAATGGTGGCAGCTTGATGACATCGCTCAGGGCATTGACAAACGCATGCTCACATAGAGTAGAGCCCCAGGAGGGCTTAAGCATCAAGAGCTGAGCACAGATTTGAATGTAGCAACTGATAGTCTCACATGAATTCTGTTCGCCAACCAAATCCCTCAGTATATAGGGTTCCGGTTGCAGTGAACTCAAAGCGGAGTGGGCACATTTCAGAAAGTCATGATTGTGTAACAACTCTATGGCTGTGTCAGCACCAATATAAGGCATAAGCTGTATAAACACACGACCCGCAAATTGTCTGACCAACATCAGTTCATGGCCATCCAGCAGAGTGGTCAGGCAACAGGAGGGCAATCCACCTGGTAGGAAATCCAAGCGAGGCATGATTTCAGTTATATCCGAACCACTGTTTGTGATCCAATTGGCCATGGATACCCAGGCCAAGGCGCGTACTTCACCATCGCTGTGACCACACAAACCGAGTAGATAGCGCAACATTTTGTAAGCAAAGTTGGCGGTGAAAGTAATGATAGAACTGGTGGCGTTGCTGCCAGTTCCCTTCGGAGGTGGACTATGGGCGGCATGCAGCTGGCAGATGATGTGAAGGCAATCCCGTTGCCATTGGGCTCCCGTCTGGGTTGAAGTGCGCAAGTCGCTCGATAATTGCACAAATTGATGGTAATAGTGCTGCAAATGAAAGAGAATAGATTAATAGGAGATTTACGAATCCCTGCTATCTCTATGAATATAAAACAGAGTGTCCTGACTGACTGACTGATTCACTGATTGGCACAGCCTAAACGGTAAGAAATAGAGGGCTGTAATTTGGACAGGAGTATCTGTGAGTGGTGAAAGGGCATACTAAGACGGGATTTCGGAAAATTCCACCCGGAAAAGTCGGAAAAGCGTGGGAAAAGTTTGTATGGGAAAAATGTTATTTTTCATCCGATTGACTTGAAACTTGGTTTGTAAGCATAGTACGCGAAATAATTCGACACGTGTTTTCCCGATTTTGGAAAATCCGCCCACGAGGAAAATGGCCGGAAAATTCTGCATTTAAAAAACTATTTTTCATCCGATTGGCTTGAAACTGGGTTTGTAAGTATGAAATGCGAAATAGTTTGAATTGCGATTTTCCGATGTTGGAAAATTTGACCCTATTGGGCGTCTAAATCGTTCATGGCGAAAATTCAAATTTTTTGTCCAAATATCGAATGTCGACATTTTTTTGGAATATTTTATGATGAGAAAATGGATTCAAATTTGAAAAAAGCAAATTACAGCGACATTAAAAAAGGCACAGGAAAAGAAATTAAAGCAAGCCAAATGACCCGTGTTTTGACTTTATGGAAGTCCATTTTCGATAGCGATTTTAAAAAAGACCTTTCAATGCAAGAGTCGCAAAATTGTGGGCTGAAGTTATACTTTAGGTTGCCACAAACATCATGGGAAAGTAATCCCTTAATCTTCTTTAATTCGCAAAAGGTGGCCATGCCGGGACTATCCAGACTAGCACTAAGGTATCTTATTACCTCTTATTTACATATAACGCAAAGCGTTTGTTTAAAGTCTTTTAAATCCAAATATTGAAATTAAAAGTATTTAATATAAAAAACAAAAAAGACTCGTATCTCACGAAAAATATTGGTATGTTCTCTCAATATAGACTACCGGCTCTGTTCCGAACTTCGAGTCGGTTTCCGTGTAATCGTCCTTTTCCTTATTTGAAATAAATAAATCAATATACAAGGTGCGAAGAATATCTGTGTTTACTAGATTGGGTTGTCCCTTTTGGACGAATTCATTCCACTTGACATCAGCGGCGCAGAGGTGAATGAGGCTGGTCCACAATATGCATCGTAGTAGGTGCCCACGTAATGAGAATTTCTCGCTACGTTTTGAATACACAGTTGTGAGTACAGATTTTGGTAAATTTAACTTCGGGTCGAGTTGTTGCTCGTGTGTATATAATAGTTGTGCCATGTTTGTGTCAATTAACTTTCGAATAAAGGCAACTCGGTCGGCAAAGTGCCAACTGCTTACATTCTTAATTATGATTAATTTATGATTTTTTTATGATTATGTCCATCTGTCCGTCTGTCCGTCTGTCTGTATGAACACCTAGATCTCAGAGATGGTAAGAGATAGAGGCTTGACATGTATGGGACAAATGTTTCGTTATAGCTGCAGGCAGATCAAGTTTATTTTCAATTTTAGCCACGCCCCCGCCCCCGCAATTTTGAAAAAACGTCATATCTTCCACAGTTTTGTAGATAGATCGTTTGTACCTTTTAGAGATAGTTAGTAATTCTCAAAATGTATCGATTTGTAAGAAATGATAAGATCGTGAGCGGTTTTCAAGTTATAAGCAAAAAGGTGAACAAATTCCCCCGCCACCCCCCTCCCAGCCTTTCACAATCAACACCGCACAATCTTAGAGAGAGAGAGCGAAAGAGAGAGAGCAAGAGACTGAGATAGAGTTAGAGAGAGACACAGCAGCAGCAATGCATTCAGCTCCTACTCCAGGTACAGAGTATGTTATAGTCGGGCTTGACCGACTATCTTACTTGTTTTTTTTAAGTTTTTTTAACTTTGATCCCCATTACAATCTAATACACCTATGTGTGGACCGCCCGTATTCTCAAATGGTATATTGAGTTGTAATCTAAAGCCGAAGTGTTGTCTGTTATACGCCCACTTTTCCGCTTACATAGTATTCTGCTTTGAATGCAGTATGCCAACGAAAACGGCCAAGCTTATGTAAATGTATACAGAGTAGTTACCGATACTTGTAGGCTGCCAGCCCTCAAAGTGTTTAAGGGAATTTCGAACTTGTAATGGGCATCTGCGCCGCTGGGAACTACTTGAGCAATTCCGAGTTTTCCTAAACCAGATCTAGTGATTGTCAACTCCCATGTAACATTGGTTGTGTTCACCAGCACAAATCGATGACGAAAAAATCAATGGATCTAGTTTAATTGTTGAGATGAACGAATGTGAAGTGCGTGTATGAATGCTAATTTTTGTGTTTTGGATTAAAATCAACACGATAGCATTCATTCATTTTTATTTAAAAATTTTGTCAAAGCCTTTAACATAAGCCAATTCACTTTTTTTGATGGATGATGTTTGATTTTGGATGTATGCTGGTGAACAAGGCCGTTGTTCAATTGGAATTCCACTTGCAAACGTTTACACGAAAACCCACTCGGAATTCGGAACAGGGTTGTATTTGTTTTTATTTTTTATTTACTTTTTATTTTGTGATAGTGAAATATTAAATATCATTTGATATTTTTTTTTCAAATCAGAAAATTCCATCGATTCGATATTTTAAAAATATTCTACAACACTACTCGACACGGAGAATACCCCTTAACTATCTTCAAAAGTATTCTGATACGGTCTAAAAATCTCTTTTCAAGTGCAAAAATTAAGGTTTTCTAGAAAAACTAAAAAAATCTTAGGACCCGTGCAACGCCGGGTATTAAGTTAGTATTAAAATAAGAGATATTTAACTCACCTTCAGTTGTGCCTCACTGAACTTCAATTGGCGTTCGCTGAGTCTCCTCAAAACGGCCAGCAGACATCTCACATGCTGCAGATTGCGCAATTCAAAGTGCGTCCTGGCCAAAGCACTCAATTGCATGAAATACTTGCCATGCCAGGATTGGTAGACGGCACAGCATTGAGCTGAGAGTAAATACACCAAACATTGGCTAATCAGCTGCAGCAAATCCAAGGCAATGCTACGATCGTGTATTAGGAGCAAGAAACTATGATGCGGATCGGATTCCAGAGCCTTGGTCAGGCCATTTACCACATCCGCCAGGCGATGACGCAAACAACTGAAACAGAGTTCCACCAGAGACATGTACAGGCGGCGATCTGTGGCATTGCCGGGGGCCAAGCGTATATACTTGTGGAGTAAACGCCACAGACTGAGGCTTTCTGTTTCGGGAACAGCATTCCGCATCAGAACCACAAACACTTGCAAACGTGCCACCATGAGTTCCAGTTCCAAATGACTGCTACAGTTGCCTGCCTGAACGAGCAAATCCCTCAGCTGCATATCCATTTGGGTGGACTTTACCAAAGCCAGGTCCGCGGCTTGGAGTTTAAGGGAATCACGCAAATCCAAGCTATGCACCGCCTCTAGTGTAATGTTAGACGGAGTCTGGCAAATGCGATGGGCTGCATAGAGACGCCAGTGCTGGGCAGCACGAACGGTATCCCCACAGAAGTGTGTGTTTAGCAAACTCTGTTCCAGCGTTAATCCCCCCAAAGCGGAGCAGGGTGAAAATCTGGCATTTAAGACATGGGTTATGGGTTTACGAATTTCAGTTAAGTCCTCATCCAGCATTAAATCAGTCTCCGTGCTGAGTATGTGTTCGTGGAACAGTATAAGGAACAGACAAATGCTAACCTCCTCACGCAACTGAGTCTCATGGGGCAGCAGGAAGAGTACTCGCAAAAGACACACATGAACCTCAAAGGATTTGGCCATATCGCGACGAAATCCGGAACTGTGACACAGCAATTTGAGTAAAATACTGACAGTCGGTAGCAGTGTCTCCAGGGGATCGTTTTTGAATTCCATTTTTAGAGGATTATGCATGGCCTCCAAGACCAAACGATAGCCAGACTCGTGACTGGCAAAATCCTCGGCAGCCTTCCAGTTTTGAAGCATTACGTTTAGTTGAACTAAAGTGGATTTCCGTATGGAATAACGCACATCTTTGGCCTGCAGCAGACGCAGCAGTGCCTCCACACTGCGATGATTCAGAAACGGCTGATCCGTGTGCTCAATGAAGACGGTCTGATAGGAACGTGCTGGCTCAACCAGGCACAGATTCTCCGAATACAACGTCGGATGCAGATTGGATATAAGAGGTCGGTATTGTTTCTTATAATCCTGACATTGCAGCGTGTAGGCCAAGCGGGTGGTGGCATCTTCTCGGAGTTTAGCATTCGGATGAAACATGTAAAATAGATTGCCACGCAGCATTAGTGGTGGATCTAGGCAGGTGGTATCGGGCTGAAACATCTGCCACAGGACATTGTGCAATTTCGGCCGACTGACCGAACGGCAGACCATTAGAGGCATCACCGGCAGAATCAACTGGAACACCACCTGGAAGTCCTGTTCAGTCAATATACTGCCCAATTTCAGTAGCATGATCATGTAATCAATGCACCATTGCCGCACCGTTTCGGGTGCCTCACTTGACCAACTGCGTAGCAACAATTTGCGCAACAACATGGGACTCAGTGGAAAGCCTAGGACATGTTGACGTGCCAATTCCTGATTATTGCAACCGGGCAAAAAGTTGGAATTGTTCATAAAAGCATGGAAATGGTCCACCACCGGCCGAGCCATCAAGCGGAACACATAATCACTCAGATGTTCATCCGGCAAATCGATTAACGTGCTCAGCAAGCTGTCTGCCTCCTTACGCAGCTGGGGATTTGCCTGATACAGGGGTATACACTCGATGATGGAATCGAACAGCTGCCTGACTAACGACACACTCCCGATTTGCACCACCACCAGGCAAATCTGTCGTTGCAACTGCAGCAGTTGCATAGCTGGCAATTTGGTCTTCTCCTGCAGCTGATTCAAGGCCAAACTGTAGGCCCGCTTGAGTCCTATCAATTGTTCCTCCTCGTGGGTCACCTCATTGGACATGCCACCTATCAAATTACTTAAGGCCTTCATGCGTTCGGGCACACAGGACAGATAGGAACTATCCATTACAATGGGTTGGATCATTGCTTTGGCCTTGTGCTTATCCAAGGTCTTGTCATAGGCCAGGTTCAAGGTAGTGGCATCCTGCAGCAGTCCATTGAGGATCACAGACTGAAGGCGTGGCATTGCCAATTGTTCCACCATTTTCAAGACATCCTTGTCGACAACATTATAGCAATGGTCGAGCAGACGGTTGACTTTGCCAGCCAACTGTTCGGTGACCAGAGGAGACAGTGGCTCATAGAGCATATCAAATGTGCGTACCACCTCCACGCACAGCTCCAGCAAGTGCCAATTCTGTAATTCCACTTTCAAGATTAGCGGTGATATTATTTGCAAACAGCTCTGGAGCAGCATATCCATGGCTTTGGACATTCTTAGCTGTTTGGGTCGGGTGCCCGGTGCGTCCAAATTGGCTGCATAGCTCAGGGTGTTGCGTCTCACCTGCAGGCGTCGCTGCAGCTGTTTAACACAGGCAATCAAGGAACGATTCACATACAGCAAACTCTCGTCCGCTCGCTTTTGCAACTGCAGCAGTTGCAGAAAGACATGAGGAGTCTGCAGCATAAACTCCGCCGGATAGTCGTTCATTTTGATTTGCAAGTGGGTTAAATGAACCTGAAGCTCCTCCACCGTCACCCCCTCCACAGCCAATGTGTCCACCAAAGTCTTCATGGTGGCCATATCATCCAGGCTGGCACGCGTCCAGGCGCACTCATAGTCCTCGGGTCCAAATTGTTCCATTATATCATCGCTGTCCGTGGTCAAGTCTATGATGCTCAAGCAAGAGCCCACACTTGAAGGTTGGCTTCCCTGAACCTGGTACTTTTTGATCAGCAAACTTAAAACATCCTCCAGCAGCTCCAGGGCACGTCGCCCCTCCATGCTGCGCAAAATCTTTCTCACCTTCTCCAGCTCAGTTTTCAGGCGTTCATAGCTTATCTTGCGCACCACCACCTGACCATACTCCGAACGCATTAGCTCCAACAATATAGACAGCACCCGATCCGCCGCCAGGGGAGGAGTGTAACCAAACCAACGAATCAACTGCTTTAGCAGCAACATGGGCTTGAAATGGATCACCTGGTTGTGCTGCTGCTGCTGCAGGCAGCGTATGAAGAAGGTCTCCACTTGCTCCAAGGCACGCATGCGTATCTCTGGCACTTCATGGGTCAGCTTGGCCAGTTGCACACTGGTGGCAAATGAAAAGGGGAAATTATCAGTTGAAGGCATGTTCGGTCTAACAATACTTACGCGTCCATGTTGGTGTTTAGTTTGGAATGGAATTGGCTGAATTTCAATAGGAAATTGCAGTAAAATTACGCACTTTTTCATGGTCTTGTAACTTAAAAAGAAGCGCCTGCTATGCGCCCATAATTAGTGTGACCGTGCGCTGCGAAAATACCTTATGTTGGGTTTACATTGCGTCAAATTGCCCTTTCTGTGTCACAGAGAAAAAATACTACGCTGCTAAATGTTCTTGTATGTTCGATATGGGCATTTCCGACGGTCGCGAACGTACGTTTGTACGCTTTTGATGTACATAAAAGACTAAAAAAGACAGAAAACAAAAATTATCCCCACTTTTATGTTTGCGATTTGATAGCATTTTGTAAGCTCTGTGTTTAAGCTATTAATTTATTATAAAAGAGGATTGATGTAGCTTTCTATCGAGAGTTTACACAGAAAAATATCTCGATTGGTTTTTTTAAATTAAATTAATTACCGGTCGCGAACGTACGGGTCGTGAACGTATGGGTAGAAAAAGCAAGATAAAATTTACTGTTAATCGAACTTTTATGATGTCTTTGCATTTTTTTCTTCTTAATTGATTGCAATTAAGAGATTTTGTAAACATAGCATATGTTTTGCATGTAAAATAATTTAATATAATAATGGCATTAAATTTTATTTTTCGGTCCAGGCTTAAGCTTAGTATACACTTCCACCAAAGACTCGCCAAAACAAAAAACTCCATATAAAAAAAACTCACAAAAATTTTTGTGCCAAAATCCTTTGGCAGTGTCTTTGGTAGCAGTCCACACTCAAAACAAAAAGGCCTCGATTAAATACCGATAAAATACTAGATCCGTAGTTTTTGTATTTTTATCGATAGCTCCCTGAATAATTAATTTTAATTATTTCAAGAGGTATCGGACATTGCCGATACACAAATATGCGTAATCGGTGAAATTTTAATAATTTTCTCATCAATGATTGAGCGCAATATTTAAAGTAAGGTACAAAACACCGCGAGACTTCAATCATACTTAAACTGGGTTATAATTATGAATTTAATCATTGCAAAAGTGTCATATCTGCTCATCAGGCCCAGTAGCCAAGGTTTGGCCTTGAAGAAAGCATTTTAATAACTTGTATTTATTGACTGTAAAACTTATAGTTTACAATTAAACCAAAAGCTACGGTCTTGGCAAAGTGACCATTTTACATGCATACATCTTAATATCTGGTCACATTGTCCCAAAACAAAAGAATTGTCACTTTTGGTATTTTTGTTTTGGCGAGTCTTTGGTGGAAGTGTATACTAAGCTTTACCATTTGACGGAAATGCCCATATACATTGGGGCACAGAGCGTCATATTTCAGTGGCACAGCGCAATGTAAACGGCAAATGCCTTGTCCCAGGCATGAGTACTTTTCAATGTGAACATTTGGAGTTGTAGTGTTTCTGTGACGGAAGGTGACACGTTAGTGACAACAATGAATTATGCAGCTGATTCAATGAGTTAGCTCAAAATTATATCATTCGAACTACTTTCTTGTGATACGCATGTAGCACATGATCGCTTTTTAAGGGAGTTAAAAATTTAAATAAAGGTGAATATACGTCAATTATTGTGTTTTCGTGTTTTTTTATTTTACATTACATCAATTTAAAATTTTTTCATAACTATTTTAACCTGGAAAATATCGATTTTATATCAAAATAATCACAAAAATTTGTACCTTATCAGCAAAATTAAAACTTCGTCTTTGGTTTTTCTGTAATGTCATTCAATGCAGCTCACACTTAAAACCAATTTGGCTGGAATAGGACACTTAATATGGGCACAGGTCCAACCTCCCTAAACACACGTTAGATGAGCAAGGGGAAAACGAAGAATTTATTTGATTTCACCTACCAAAAATACATATGGAAAGTTTTCTAAACTTATGTAATTTGCCGAAATTTTGATGAAAACTTCGCCATGTATGCTAATTTTTCAAGACCTAAACCAAAATCAATTGTTTTAAAAGTAAATAAGTTGTTCGTATTTATATTCAAAAAGAGCCTTGGCAATATAATTGACATCTTGTCCAAAAGAGAAAAGGTGGGCATACTCTATATTGCTTTCAAAAACGAGTGCATAGTCTGGTGTTGTAGGTGGCAGGTTTAAAATTTATTTCAAAAAGAAAAGTTGGAAATTATCGACCTCTTTAAAGCAGCTATAGTCCCAAATCAGTGCAGCATTAGTTTGTATACACCTACACACGGCATTGTAGACTTTCCATTTGAAGTTTACTGGTAAATTTCTATTATAAAATTTCTAATTTCAGGACACATTTATGCTTGTTTTGGCTAGCTCTGTAAGCTTCTGGACGTGTTTCTGAAATGATAGCTTTGGCGTGAGTATCATTCCCAGATAGCAGTATTCTGAGATAATCTTTACTACCAAGTCTTTAAACCTCCATTTTTCAGCTGCTGCTAGACGACCGCCTCGCCTGAATATCATTATTTCAGACTTCGTCATATTAACCTCCATATTCCAGCGGTCGCAATATTCTTCCAATATTCTTCTCCTGGATCGTCGGCTAAGATGACAATATCATCTGCTTATTACAGCACACGAATATTTACATCTCCTATGTGCAGGCCTCCACCCAGGCATTCGTGGCATTCCGAAAAGAATTTTTGTTCCGGTTTCGGTTCGTACCGAAACTAACGTTTTGGTAAAAGGTTCTGTTTTGGTTCTGCTCTGGTTAAACCATTGCAATTGAACAGAAGTGGATAGAATTCTTCAATGTGTATCAGACAAAGCAGTTACACATGCACTATTCTGTTCGGAGGTTAGCCTGACATTATAACGAGGGTCTAAGAAAATGTCACATAGAAATGATATTTCACTGAACAAAAGTTTTGCTAATCCAAAATCTTTTTTTTATTAGAAGCTAACAATTGAGCGTAAAAGTCCGCCAAATCTATCTTCTCGCTTCGCAGTCTAGTGGTTGCACTCAGAACCGAAACCGTACCGATACGGCGTTCAGTTTCTTTTCGGTCTTTCTGGTTCTAAAAATATCGGTTTTTGGATACCGGTCTACAAAAAATTAAGAATATCGGTTTCGGTTTCGGTTCTAAGTTTCAATCGGTTCTTTTAGGTATATGGTTCCGTCTCCGGTTTGCTTCCCTGGTTGCTATTGTTTTTATAAGCGGAACTGGCTCACTGATCATGAACTATTAATTTGTTGAGCAAAGTGGCGTTCAACAAGCGTTCACATCAAACATACACTTTTGGGATTGTCACAGTGCAATTTCAGTGAGACCAAGGTAAACACTTTTGACTTCTGAGCACTTTGGTCACAGAGCGTCACAGACAGTCTGATGCTATGTTCTATCCGTGATGTTAACGCCATGTTAAGTGTCCATTGTTGAGCAGCACCATAAATAACGGCTTTTTAGTTTGAAATTTGAACAAATCTAGCCACTTTTAGACTTTATTGCAAATTTGTATTATACACAGCTTTTTCTGTTTAAAAAAACTTTAATATATGCGTCTCTCGTAGGTGGCAGGCCAGTCCACTCCTACAGCAAATGAAGGTAGAGTCTTTCCAAAACTCACACTGTGCGTATCGCCAGGAACATTAATATAATGTCTTGCAACAGCAAATTCGAATAATGGAACTTCAAAGTCGCCATTGGATTTCTTGAGAAAAGAATATGAAAAATATTATCTGTGGTAGTAAATATACATATTGTGCAATGCTTACATAAACATCTATGTGAAACTTCAAGGGCGAACTGTCAATGCCATACGAGAAATAAATCTGTAAAGGTGGAGGATAGCTGGTCGTGGTTTGGTTAAGATAATCACGCAGGAAGCTCCAGTCGCTGAAGATCACATCCTCGTAGGGTTCAAAGATCAGACTCATGTGATCGGGACCCGTTATCTCGAACTCAAAGCGCACGGTTTTTTGATCTTCCAAGACAGTTTTGCTAATCAGCTCTATGGGGGATTCAGTTTCAGGGGGCGTTATGGGTATCGCTCTGGGTAGCCACATCAACTGCAGACGGTTCTTAACCCAACGATGATCGTAGATGGGCAAACCGCAAAACATGTACTTTTCACAATCCGGAGCAATGCTGACCAAGCCAGTCAGATTCATTTTGGCGGCTCTTAGAGGGGCAGGACCACGTCGATCCTGGAAGTTGAACAGATAACCCGACTCATCCTTGCTAATTTGTCCGTCGTATTCGTAGAACGTGCGACGAACGTGCAGATAGGGTACACGCTCCACATTCGTTTTGGGACGATAGGGGAAACCGATTTGGGTAAACATGGCGGCGTATATAGTCAAAGCAGTCACAGTTATTAGGGTGAGAATGACAAAACTAGGACGACGGAACATGTTGATTAAAGGAATCTGTTGAAGTTTACGGTTAGAAGACCAAAAGTAAGACAAAACCAAGTGAACTTTACCAAAAATCCCAAGGAGAAAACAGTTCCCATGGCAGCCAAAGCAGAAACAATAAGATCCGGGTTGGTAGCTCTGAAAAGAAACTTTGAGTTAAAATGGAAAAGCCATAAACATGGAGTACCCACCTTCCAAAACGTCCCATCATGGGGGTGAGCACCACCAGGAAAGTGTAGAAAAGATAGCTGTTGTACAAAAAGGGGAACACTTGGCAAACTTTATGTAGACCCGTCCAGGAAAAGCCACGATCATGCAAAGTAGTCAACAAATTCACCGCCAAAGGTATGACATAGAAGATGAGGGTCCAGGTGATCACATAAGCAGTGCGCAGTCCAAAGACAGTTAGACCAATGATCAGCAGAGCCAAGACCACAGCATGACCATGCAAAGCCAATTGCAAGTGATAGGCCAAGGTAATCTTGTCCTGTTTTAACAAAAATCATAAGTTAGAAAGAAACTCACAGATGAACCCAACTCAACTTACATTACGCTGCAGTGAGAAGTAAATGGTGGAGGGCAGGACTAGACCCAACAGACTGGGGCAGACGTACAGGCCAATCAGCAGAGCCGGAGTGCTGAAGTAAGTCAATGGCAAACCATACATGTCAAAGACATAGGCCACGGCAACGGGCAGAGCCAGACCCAAGACAAATCCCACAATTTGCAGTATCAAGATCAAGATGAACCAACGCACCACATGGCAGGTGGACGCCAGAGAGACAGCACCAATGCGCCAAAGGGAAACAAATACTAGAATGAGAGCAGCTCCGGCCACAGCATAGTTCAAGTAGACAGCAGTGCTGGCCGAATAGGACACAAGGTACAGGCCCAGGAAGTCAAAGAACACGGTTTGACCGGACACATAGGCCTTGGGATCATGTAGCTCGGTGGCATTGGAGAAGGCACGCACCAGACTCAAGACATTGTCGCCTGTGTTCTGCAGGGAGCTGCGGGGTATAACATCGAAGCGATCGTATTTGGTATGATAGACATAGCCATTGATGCACTGGGCAATGTCCAGGCCTGGAAGAGAAAAGGAATTTAAGTTTCGTGATGATCTAAAGGATATTAATAATATCCATTTAATAGTAAACTGATATGAAAAAGACTTACCAACTATTTTGCCATATTTCACAAAGATACCAAAGTCCGTATCAGAGGGAAGAATTCCTGTCTGGAAAATCTCCTCCGCCATGGTGGTGGCAAAATAATGTTTATTTGCCTTCTTGTAAATCTGCAAAGATTTTATGGTAAATCTTAATCTTATTAGCTAGGTTTTTGGATATCTTACGTTCACTAGCCAGGGACTCTTGGGGCCACTTTGGAATAGAATTTCCTTGCCGCCGCTGCCCGCCGCATCCAGATTAAGCACAGCTCTACAAAAGCACTGGATTAGCTAAGCTCAAGCTGAATCACTTCCAACTTACTTGACGTATTTTGCCCACTTGTGTTTCGTGATGAAAGCATGCGAAGCCTGCAATGGATTCTCTTCAGCTCCATTCAGAAGGAACACAATCGGATGCTCAAAAGTCTGCTTAGTGGTGGACATCACTCGTATAACCTCCAGCATGGTCACCACCATATGTCCCGCATCGCCCGCCGAAGGACTTGTGGGCTTCGAATCAAAGTGACTGTTGACCAAGAGATAACTCGTGCTTTTGGTATTCTTAGGAGTCAGTTTAACCACAATGTTCTGCACACCCTGGTACATATTGATCATGGTATGATGAATATAAGACCCTGAAACTATTTGCAGATCGATTTCCATATCGAAATAGTCCACCAACACCTGCGCCTTGATTAGTTCCAACTCGTCTAAAAGGAATTTTACGGTAGCTATCTCATTGTTATCACTGCCCACCACTTTGGGCCCGATTTTGGCCAAGTTATAGAGATTATTCTGTGCCCTCTCGGCAATGAACAGATTCTTCTTGGCATCCTCGATGGTAAGGGCCGTGGGCAGACGATAGAACAGTGGCAGGACAATGGCAAAGAAGAGCAATGCCCAGAACATGAGGAAACCACTGGCCAGATACCAAGGAACCTTGGCAGTTTGATCCTGACGGTTCACATGCTTGGGTGAAGCTACTTCCACCGACTCGTCCGAAATCTGAAATAGATCAGAAACTTGAAGGATTTGTTGTAAAGGATTGGTTGTTAGAAGTGTTTTTTACAAGTTTGTCCTTGTCACCCATGGTGTCTGCTCGCACACTGGAATGGAACTACCTGGCCAAGACAAAGTTTCAACTGTTTTTATAGTCTCTAAGTTTCTGTGATATGAGAGCCATTAAATATCCATTCAAATTAAAGCATTTGCCAAAAAATTATTGTATATACCTTGATAACGAAAAAGAAGGTGCAGAACTCTTGGGGTCTACCTAGAAAAGCGAGGGTAGCTGGAAAAGAAACTTGTGACTTTGTTGCAAATTGGTGTGAAATTTATTTACACAAATATCATGATAAATGCGCCTCAAAGTATGCTATATTTATGAACATTTTTAATATTATTGATAACAACTTCAATTCAAATTGCAGAGTCGCGGTGCTTGTAGAGAAATAATAGAAAACGGATGTCTTGAGAATTTATATAAGGGTTGGAACGGAAATCCTGGCTGCCTTTACAAGCATTTCAGAAATGAATTTAACATAAGCAGTGCCTACTACTTCATGAGTTTTGCTTCTAATAAGCCCCGTACGCAGAACGACAGAAAATTCCGTTTGTTACAGTATTTGGAAACCTTTGGTTGAGTTTTATGGATAGTACGGAAAACACTTCTCAAAGTCAATTCGACAATCTAAGGTTGCCTTAACCTTGTTAGACTTAGTTTTCTAGATTTAAATTGGAGGGCAATGCAGGCCTCAAGGCAGCCTCAGTTTTCCCTCATTTCATTCTAAATTAACTATTTTAGCATTTGCACCTCTCAAACTGCCCTCGTCTGTATATTATCTTAATAGATTTATGATTTTTACCAGCCTAAGTTTGTTTATGACAACTGCGCCAATACATGCTGATATCATTGACTTATGATATCCCCAATTTATTATAATGTGGATTCATTTTATTCTTTACCTGATAAAGTTGATTTTTTATGATCTTATTAGCCCAAAAATTCAAGACCCACCGCAACTTCAAACTATTGTTGCTATCCCACGCATATAAAAAGTCTAGCGTCTGGCAGACTTTATTGGCAAGATATTAGGATATTAGATGTACAATATGAAACTTAGATTTTAGTTATCAAAACTTGGTGCAATTAGATAGCTAGAATTTTCCATCATTAGCTATATAACTTATCCCGACAGACATTATTATTATTATATTAGTTGCTTAATGCATTAGCATTTGCAGGTTCATAATGCGGACCAATTAAGGGTGAAAAGAGGGGGAAAAGAGGGGATAATGAAAAAGGTTATGAAAGGGGTAATGAAAGAGGTTATGAAAAAGATGATGACAAAGGTGATGAAAGAGGGGTGGATCAGTGACAAAAGTGTATCTAAACTGTGTCTAAATAGTAACTAAACGGTGACTAAGCAGTGACGATGCAGTGACTAAGCAGGACTTATCAGTAACTTAACATGCGACTAAACAGTGACCTAACAGTGAAGAATCTGGGAGAAGAGAGGGTCTTAAATTATTTATTTTTTTTTTCGTTTTTCAAGATTAAGACTGGTATTTTTGTCTGCTTTGGTTTTCTTGTTTTCATTTATTTATAGAGCACGACAATAAACAAGACTCACAAAAGGATAGAAAGAAAGTAGTGATCTAGTTGTTGGTATTTCTACTCCCTGTCTTCTTCTGAAAGATTGCCATTGCTGATTTATATACCATTAAATGAGTTTGTTATTTTGAAATAAAGCCCTTAAATGTATCTACTTGTTTCACATTAAAGCAGGGCTGCAAACCTCCTAAAGATCGGCAGGGGTTCACTCCAGGAGCGGGTTCAGAGGGTCACTGAGCCTAGGCTCAGGTTCGAACCGGGGTTCAGAATTAATTTTGTTTTCGCTGACTCAAAAAAATGTATGTTAATTGGAAACACCTTAAACATTTCATACATATTTGGAAGATCAGGGTCTTATTTGGAATATAGAATTTGAACTCAATATAATAATTAGATTAAGGAATATTTTACTTTAAAATCAAAGGGAAATTTTGAACTAATTTTAAAAATTATTAAATATAATTAAAATTCAAGAATTTGTATCTTAAGCTTGGTATGGAAATACTTGCGAAAAGTGTGCGAAGTCTCTGCTCATTATTTCGTCGATAGCAAGTGCGGAATAAGTCGCTGATCTCTAGTTGCTTATTTTCAAATTTAATTTGGCGGGACAATTTAAACTAATTAACAGCGAATATTTATGGTAGCCTTTAATGATGCAATAGTTGCAGCAATAGCTTTATGTGATTTGAAAGAAGCTTTAGTGAAGACACCTAGGGTTCGGCAGTGTTTGTTTAATCCTTACTTCCTGTGAAGATCCATGTGGAGGCAGTTGAATAACTTAAATAAATCGCAAAAAATAAATCGTTTGTAGGTTCTTCGTCACCTCTATTTGTAACTTTTCAATCATTTGCTCCAATTGGCAATTGGTGCTCTTTGGACACGACTAGGGAAATGGCAGAATCGACTGTTGTGGCCATTTCATCTCGAAGTTATGTACTTATAATGCAATATCATAGATTAGAAGATGTTGTACACGACTTGCGGCAAGAAAGAAGTCACAAGTCTGACCATTAAAAAGTTCTGCGGCTCATCGGGTCGACATACGGAATCGCCGTCGTTCACAATTGAATCACTTTTGCTGACCAGTTCCTCAATTACCCCTTGGTGGGAGTGTTCGAAGAGATAACCTTTTGTTCTAATAGCACACATACTCGCTATTTTAACTTTTAGGTGACGTGCTACTTTATGTTTTGTGCTAACTAGACACTGATGCGTTTTTATTACCTCCATTAAAAAGTTCATTTTGGTTGGTTTATTGTGTTTTGTTGGGAGATTTGGCGAATCACCACAAAACAATTTTAAGTAAAATTGTATTGAAAAATTTTTCCAATAATGTTTACAACCGATGTTACAAACAACTCGCTACTCACATCAGTTGCCCCTCTCACTTGACGCTCTCTGAGTACCAACAAGCGCTCTCTGGTATAACATCCTGGCAAACTTTAGATTGCGCTAAAAATTTTTAAAATTTTTCTTTTTTTAGAATATCGATTTTTAAAGAAACATAACAACAAAATCCAATTAACCACTAGTGGAAAATTTTTTTTGAAGACAACCCTGTTATTTGAAATCTGGACACAAACGTTCAACTGTTTTCACATAAAAAAGAAATCTCTTGAGTTCTGGGACCGCGGATTTTCGAGCGATTTACCAAACTCTGGTTTCTTGACACCCCGTATTGGACTTTTTCATTTCGCGGGTATCTCCATACCAAGCTTTATGAGAAAAAATGTGTTTGGCGTAACGTCCCTTCTACCTAAAAAAACTTTCTCTCTACATTTGTTTTTATTTTCTTTTAAATCTCTCTTTTTTTTGAAAGTTTTTCCTTTTTTTGTTATTTTTCGTTCTATTTGTTTGTTCATTGAACTTTCATCCTTTTTTCTATGTGCATCAAAATCTTTTAGAACTCTTTTAATTTGCGGTCTTCCGTTTTTGAGCATTAGTCTTCTGACTAACTAGTTTGTCGTGCTTCATACTGTAGTAATTTTTCTAATCCTTATATTTGTTACTTCTCTTTTTTTTTTTCTTTAAAATAATTGGGGTATTCACTTTGTTGAGCACTTGAGCAGTTTTGCCTGACTAGTATTGTGAGCAGCCCTCTGTGCACGATTTTTTCTTTTTTCACTTTTTTCTTTGCCTCTTCATTCTTTTTTTTGTTTTCTCTTCACTTATTTTTTTTGCTCTTAATTGACACATTTATATAATTTATAAATTGGTTAAAAATAAAAATTGGACGTTTGAGATATGATTCGGCAGTAATCCATGGTTCATTCAAAGTTGGCGCTTTTTTCAAACAATTTATATGAATGTTTGATCACACATTTGATTTTAGCTTGTACATATAACACTTAGAGCACTATGGTACAAGTGCCCGACTTTTTGTAGTCAGGGTCTGGGTCGAGCCAGCTGTGCACAATTTGTTCAGAGTAAATTGTTGTTGGAAATGTTTACACTTTTCCCCAAGTGCTCAAGTGCTCAACAAAGTGAACACCCTAAATATAAACATATTTAAAATAAATATGGCGGCACACTTGCTTTACTTTGGTGTTTTTGTGTTCTGATCTTATTGTGGTTTTTAGAATAGATCGATTTTGGGCCTAACTTAATGTCACGAGGTTCAAACTTAAGTGCAGAAACTTTTCTGTGTTTTTCTAAAGTCGATAGTTGAAATTGTGTAAGAAGAAGAACGAAGAAGAAGTGGCATAGCATCCAGCGGTTTTCAACAATAATGTCTCTTTACAATCCAAAGAGATATGTCTCGTTTGCTATTCCTTCTAAGCCCCAAAATGCTAAGATCCGCTTATACTATTGTGCTAAATCAATTAAATTTTGTTCCCGCTTGAGTTTTGAAGTGAGATCAACCCAGCGAGTCCAATGTTCCCTTTGTGTGGAAAATTTCAAGATTTGCATATACAGGCTTATATATTTCACACTTATTGAGCACTTTTGTCGTTTGACTATCTGTTGGTTCAGCATATCAAATTATTAATATTATAAACTTTATAACAGATTTATGATTTAACAATTCGCACGCTTAACAAATAATGGCTAGGTGTGCGAGCCCACTTATATGCTGATAAGGAAATCGAAAGATTTTTTTAAATATCATGTTTTTTTTTTTTGCTTTTGATGGTAATTACTGGTCTCACGCAATTCTGGCAAGCATCCAAGCGGGAACGTATGGAACGCCACATATTCGCAGGGCAGCGTAAACAATTCAACTGAGGAGGCCAGAGATTTCGTAGTGTGATCATCAGAGCAGCAGCAGCAGCAGCAGCAGATTTTGTGCTCATCTTATCGATCGAAGTGCGTATGTTTAATTTCAACACTCTTCTAAATTGGGCGATTTCAAAATTTTATAGAGCACCGAATTCTTAAACTGAGGGCAGCAAAGGCAGATTGTGCTGTGGTGCTTTGGTTAGTTGGCCATTTCATTACCATGGCTGAGGTAACAAATCAATGTCAAACTTTAATGGATGACCCTCAGGGAATGGTCAGGGCATGACATTGTTTACATTAGACAAAAGCGGATGGTTTTCATTGTGCTGCTTGTCGAAGGTTTGTGTATTCGCTAAGTTTGGCTAAGCAGTTGCAAGCAGTTTCAAGCAGTTTTAATAAATACGTTTATTTATTTATCAGATTCTATCTATATCATACAGTTAATGTTAGTCGATAACAACAGCTTAGTAAACATTAATTATAATTATAATAATTATTATTAATTATATTATTTAGAAATACCAACTCTCATAGGAGCCCGTCCATCCCTGTATGTAGGTGTAAGCTGGGAAAAATTTCAAATAACGTTTCAGTTGTTCAATGTTATTGATATCCTGATTCACCCAATGGCCACCAATGCCTATCTCCAAAGTGGGAGTGTCAAACGAGGAGACAGTTTTCTGTAAATTAAAAACATTAGTTTTATTTAGTTCCATTTAAGAACTGCAGTACTTGCCTCCACATCTATGCTAAACTGGAGGGTACTATTATCCAGGCCATAGGAGAAGTAAATAAAGTGCGGGGGTGCGGCATTCGTTCTGATTAAAGTGTCATTGAAGGACCAATCCAACAACTTGGCCTCGTTTTTGACATTTATAAAAATGGTCACGTGATCGGGTCCAGTTAAAGAAAAATTGTAACGCTTTTGGCTAGCAATCTCCAGTTCGGTTACCTCTTCTAAGATTAAAGATGGATATTCTGTGGGTATTTGAGGTTTTTCGGGTATGGGTATCCACAGACTATAGTCTCGAGCCTTGCTCCAGCGATGATTGTACAGGGGCATGCCGCAAAACATTTCCTCGTCACAAAACTCGCTGACCTGGTGTACCTCACCTATGCCGCGTATTTGATCTGGCCACATTTAAGAAATAACAATTAGGAATCGTCCGTAAATAGTTAGAACGGTTACCCACCTAAAGCTATGTTGAAGCGCCTGTCTTGGGGATATATATAAATGCCCGTCTCATCTGTGCGTGTACTTCCATCTGCATTATGTAGACGACGATGGGCATGCTAGAATTAAAGCAGGATTATGATCAAGACATGCCTTCACAGTAACTTCCTTCCAAACTTACAATCAAAGAATAACGCTGAGCAGAGGAATTAGGTTTATAGGGAAACGCCGCATCAGTCACACTTATGATTATAAACAACAAACAGAATGCCAAAAAGCAAAGAACTATGGTTCTAGTTTTCCGAAAGAACATGATGAGGGGAACCTTTAAAAAATGGGGAATGATTAGTCCTAGGTCCCGCGTATTGCTCTTAGGACTCACAATAAATCCCGCAAACATTAAAGAGAATAGCCAAACTAGTATTGCTATCACCAGGTCAGGATTAGAAGAGGAGCCAGACCGTCCTTGCATGGGCATCAGAGTCCACAGAGAAGCCGTGCATACATAGGTGAAGTACACAAAGGGCAGCACCTGACACACCGTCACGGCTATGGCAAACAAATAAGCTGAAACAGAATTAAATATTTATTTGAACCGAAAAGAGTTTCGTACATCATCCACTCACCTTTGCGATGCCATTTGGTCACCAGATTCACGATCAACGCCAATATGTCAAACATCACACACAGCATAATCAGGTAAGCTGAGCGTATGCCCATGGCGGTCATCACAATCATGATCAGGATCAAGCAAATGCAATGCGAGTGCATGAAGAGCTGGATGCGAAAACCCAAGCCCAACGGATCCCGTTTCGTCTTCTCCAGATACAAAGCTGGCAAAATACTCATGCCAAACAAAATCGGTGCCAGGTAAAGACCCAGAATAGTCCAAATTTGACTAAACCAAGACATGGAACGATCCACAGCATCCATAAAGACAGCCACGAGAAGAGCGAGTCCTGCAGCCAGGGCTATTGAGATTAGCTGTATTCCAATGGTGATGGCAAAGCGCATCATTACTCCACTCCAACTGCATCCGGAGCGTACGGACATAAAGTACAGAGATATGCCAATGGCCAATAAAGCCAAAGCACCAACCACCGAGTTGACAATAACGCTGGTGGTCTCCGTATAGAAGATAATGAACCAACCCAAGAAGTCGTAAAATATGTTATGACCCTCGGCATAGGCCTGGAAAAAAGGAGAGAGTTCGGTTAAGTAAGAGGGTCAGGGAGTCTCACAGGGTTAAAGTAGAAGAATAGAGCGGATTAACGGGATCCCCAGGTAAAGAAATGCGGCTTAAGCGTTTTTTTCAGATCCCGCCTGGATACGACTGAAAGCTATTATAAATCCAGTTAAACTAAAATAAAGTATGACAAAGTTTAAGTTTCGGTCATTATCATTTTTAAATTGGAAAAGAATAAACTAATCTTCAAATTTGAAGAAATTATGGTCAGCTTAAAACTTTCCACCAATACAAATGAAGTAAATATTTGTGGAACAGCAAAAACCACAAGAAATAGAAAAAGAAAATCGATTTTTGGTTATGTGTGTGCAACAACACAACAAATCCTTCTATCGGAGAAAAAGAGAAGGGAGAACACATATAAAGTTGAGGGTGCAATACCTAAAGTCAAATATGCTATACTAAGCTCGTTTTTAAAAACCCCAACGAAATTAAGCTTAAATTCACATTGAAGTGTAAAGCCCTTTAAGGAGTTCTAAAGTCTTGAGAATAAAAAATTTCATGAACAAATTTAACGTCTGCTTTCCTGTCCAAATTGTTAAATGAAAATTTCACTTTACTTCTCGTTACTTCACAAATGCATAGACTGCGGTAGAACGATTCGTTCTTAAAACAAGTGAGAAAGCCGGTCAAGCCCGACTGTAACATACTCTGTACCTGGAGTAGGAGCTGAATGCAGTGCTGCTGCTGTGTCTCTCTCTATCTCTATCTCAGTCTCTCTCTCGCTCTTTCTCTCTCTCTCTCTTGTGAAAGGGTGGGAGGGGGGTTGGTGGGGGTGCTTGGTTCACTTTTTTTGCTTATAACTTTAGAACCGCTCATCCGATCTTTATCATTTCTTCAGCAAATCGATACATTTCGACAATTACTAACTATCTCCAGAAGGTACAAACCATCTATCTACATATGTGGAAGATATGACGTTTTTTCAAAATTGCGGGGGCGGGACGGGGTGTGGCAAAAATTGAAAATAAACTTGATCTGCCTGCAAGTATAAGAAGCATTTGTCCCATACATGTCAAACCTCTATCTTTTACCATCTCTGAGATCTGTTTGTTCATACGGACGGACGGACGGACAGACGGACATGGCTATATCGACTCGGCTGTTGATGCTGGGTCGGAAATGATTCCTTCTCTCTGTTACATAGTTTTAAACAAACTTAATATACTCTATGTACCTTCGGTACAGAGTATAAAAACGCTCCTGATTTTATTCTTCGGGCTAGATTATGTTAAGAACGATTCGCTCTGAAAAATTCTTACTTTTACCGTAAAAAACTAAAAAATTAGAAATAAAATTCTTGATTCAAAAAAAAAAATGTTTATTTTAAGATCATTTCGTTCTTAAATTCATAATTTACCGTTAAAAAATAAAAAAATTTGAAATAAAATTCTTGATTAGAAAAAAGTTTTAATTTAAGATTATTCGTTCTTGATGTAAGAACAAGCTCTTGCTTTAATTACATATCGATGTTAGCTAACATTATTATTAAGTATAGGTCATGCTTATTTTAAGCTTTGAAAGTTCTTAAAAAATCCCAAATCGTGCTTAACATATCCAAAGCGTTCCTAGAATGAAAAATTTTGGGATTTTTAAAAACTTTTCTGAATCAAAAAACTCCATACTTAAATCAAGAATGTTTTGACTTATTGAAGTTTTGAACTAAAAATTCTCGATTTTTCTCTGTATCGCCAAGTCCGTATAGAGACAATGTAAATAGTAAACCGTGTAAATAAGAGCCTGAGAACCTGACAAAACCTTCGTTTTGAAACTTAAAATCTTTGTCTTTTATATTTATTTTAGCACAATACAATTTTATATAAGCCTTCCAGAAAAATTCAAATAGACAGTTTTACTTGAAGTGATTATAAAAACTTTTATAAAACTTTTAAATACAAAAGTCTTAGGTTGGACTACTGAATCTAAGAGTTCCATATCAACAGTCCTATTACTATGTATTGTTCCATGTATAAAATTTCTTGAAACTTTTTTCGATGCATCTTATTTCAGATCGGAAAACCTTAACAATTTATAATTTATCCTATTAATTCACAAACTCACCTCCGTATCATCCAATTCGGGAGCATTAGCCAAAGCCTTGGCCAAAGCCAACACATTATCGCCCGTATGCTGGAAAGAGGCTCGTGGAAAGACATTCACCCTATCGTATTTGGTATGATAGACATAACCATTGAAAATATACGCCATATCCAAACCAGGCACTCCACCATAATCACGAAAGATACGGAAATCCGTATCGGAGGGTATTAGACCCGCCTGGAACATCTCCTCACCCATGGTATTGGCAAAGGGATGTGGCACCTGACGATAATAGTTCATCAACCAGGGATGATTGGGTCCCGATTGAAAGAGCACCTCTCGTCCTCCACTGCCCGCTGAGTCCAAATTGATAAGAGCTCTGCAAAGTAGAACGTAAGTAATCTTTCAGCTCATCATCCATTTGCCCTTCACCTACTTGCAGTTCTTGGCCCACTTGTGTTGGGTGATAAAGGCATGCGAGGCCTGCAGCGGATTCTCCTCAGCTCCATTGAACAGAAACACAATGGGATGCGCAAGTGGTTCATCTGTTTTGGCTAACACACGCATTACCTCCAGCATGGTGACCACCATGGAGCCATCGTCTCCAGCACCCGGACTACCAGGCACTGAATCATAATGACTATTGATCAGTAGGTAATTCTCATTGGTGTTATTCCTTTCGCTTAGTTTAACCACCACATTTTGAATGCCCTGATACATGTTCACCATGGTCCAGTGCATATAGGCCCCACTCGCCTGCTGCACATCCAGTTCCAATTCAAAACGGTCAATCATCTCCGCCTCCACTTTGGCCACTTCATGGCGTAGAAATTCCACGGTGAGCACCTCATTGGCCACACTGCCCACCACACGAGGTCCAATGCGAGTCAACTCAATCAAGGTATCCTCAGCTCTTTGGGCTATGAAGGAGTTCGGATGATTAAGCTCATCCCTTCTGGTCAATGCTTTGGGTATGCTGTTGATTTGGGTATTGACCAGCGAAATGTACAGAACAAACCAGAAACCAAGGAAGGCGGGAGCATAGTACCATTGCAGCTTCTTTGGAACCTCAAAGTCTACATCGAGGTGATACTTGGAGTTGAACTGAGGGAAGAGAAGGAGGAGGGTGGTTGATAATTCAATAATTACGGTTCAAATCTAATCGTGTCCGATCACTGATTGTTCCCCATAATGGGCAAACAAATAATTAACTTTCTTTCCCCTGAGGAATCTCGTAATACGATTCACCTGATTTTCATACTGCAACTGACCCCTTCAGAATTGTTTTACAGTTCCACAGATAAGAGTCTCTTCGAATCTTTTGCCATTTTTATTGCTTTTGTGATTTGGAGAATATAAACAATGATTCGCATTGAAATCGTGTTGCGTCGCGTGTTCGATCCATGATTCACGGGCGTGTGGTCAGAGAATTGTTTTAGATTGTAAACTTTTGCGATGCCATAAATCGATAACGGCCATATAACAAATAAATAATAATAAAAGCCAAAAATAAAATTGGCAAAAACGGCATCTTTTGAACTATTTGGCATTGCCAACTGCTTTCTTCTTAAATGTTGCTGACTCGGCATGATTATTAACGATTAGCACGTTGAAAACGTGAATTTTATGGCTACTTCAGTATGAAAAGGTTAGTAACTTTTTAAGTATATAGAAGACAGATTAGTTATATGGAAGTGGCATTCTCAGACTGCAATTTGTGCACCTTTCACTGAAAACATTCATTGAAATTGATAAGACGGAGTACGGTTATTTCATACAATTTTCAAATGAAAGAAAAGTTTAGTGGGAATTCCGGAGAACAGAATTATCAATCGAAATTTCTAGGAGCAATAAACAGGTTACTAAATATGACAAATCGTTTGGTCGTGTAATAAATTGTCTATACGTTCCGTTTATAGAGTATGGTATAAAATTATCTAGATATTGATACTGATTTCTGTACAAACTTTGTAGATGGTCAAGCAAAAACCCAGGTAACCTTTGCTACTAACAACTAATGCCATTAAGTGTTATCAACTGTTTGTTGATGTAAATAAATTTAAGGAAAAGAAATTTTATTACTGTTTACCTTTTGATAAAGTCGTGCATGATAAATAACTATTACAATATCAAACAAATTCCCGACTTACAGAAAAAGATATTTGTAACGTAACTGGGATCAATCGAACTTATAAAAAAATCCCTAGTAAATTCAACTTGAGGAGGACTTAATTCTACCACGAATTTTTTTTGAATCATAGCCCTAAAAGTCATGAAAGTGTAAGCTTCTTAATGATAATTAACGAACGGGGCGTTATAACACTGTATAACACTAAAACACTTGAATCAAGTCAAGCCAAAAAAATCCGTGAAGTGTAAAAAGATAACTTCAAAAACAGGAACACAACACACCACAAATGAGGCAAGTTGATCGTACAGCTGTTTCATTGGTGTCTCTACCAAATCATCAGCGATCTCTGCCCACTTGTACTAAGGGCAACAGAACTACAAGCAAGTCAATTATTACATCATTTTTATACTTCAGTTATTTTTCAACGATGAATATCTCCGACCCATAAAGAAATCTCGCACGGCGATCGTTCTCCGCCGTCCGTCTTCGTCCATCCCTCATTTGAACTAGGCGCTAATTTTACATAGTCTTTTTCTCACGTCTTATGTCACCGACCGATCGATGACTCTTCTTGTTGCTGCCATACATGATCGGTCGAAATGGGTTTTAAAGAGAAAAACTGTTTTTTCTCAATATTATCCCTCAATCACGTCTGTATATTAATGTACCTGGTCTAACCGGAGACACGTTTCAAGTTATAAAACTTAGCTGCCTTTCGTTTTTGTTTATTTACTAAAAAATAATCAAATCATAACTAAAATAATAATTATGCCCTTTAAACACCTCAGCAAAGGAACTGCCTAAACAAAAAAAATCCATATAAAAATATCTAGCAAAACTTTTGACACTAAATGTCTCTGTTTTGTGAGTTATTTTTATATGGAGCTTTAGAGTTTTTACATTTGCTTTGTTGAGGTGTATACGAAGCTTTAGAACACAAGTAAAGAAATTAAATATTTTTGACATTTGGACCAAAAATTTGTATGAAAATTTTAATTACTTGCAGGTCTCTTTCTATATGAGGAAGTAATCAATTGAATTTTGATTGTTCTTAGGGCTTATATATGTTATTTTTAAACTTGGTCGAATGCGAAACTGTTTTCAAAATATTGTAAAATATTTTCGCTATGACCTCAAGCCAAAGATTTCGAACTGCTTACGAAATATGGAGTGCTTTATAAAGAAAACGGCCGCTAAGCCGTAATACTTTACGACCTTAGATTGGCCGGTTAACAGCCCTAATCTAAATTCTGTAGAGAATTTCTGGGCCATTATGGGTGGCAAAAAAGGAAATCGGAAGTCGAAAAGTTTGGTTGAATTGAGGGAAACTATAGGAAAAATATGGTTTGAGGCTAAACCAATTGAATAAGGCATTTTACGGTCTACTGCCCAATAAGGTCAAATGTATAATTCATATTAATTAATTATTAATCTAACAAAAATTTTGAATCATTACTGTTTTTGTAAACCCAAAATAAATTGAGAATAATATTTATCCTTTTCTGCTAAACGCTATTATTTTTATATCTTTTACTGGTCCGACAATTTGGGTGAATATTCCGTGTGGACTTTGTATGACGCTGCCATATCTGTACAATGTCAACGTTGAAATTGATAATAATAAAAAGATATAAAGTTTGCATACTTTGAAGGGTACTCACGATAAATTTTATGTGTATAAACATTGTAGTGAAGTCATTTGTTTTTTAGAAAAAATTTAGTTTTGGTTAAAAATAATCAATTTTATAATTAAATAGATTTGTTTCTTTCCTTTGGTGGACTCTCAACATTTAGTGATTGGAAAACCCGATTTTTTTCTAATTAAATCACAGGATATAAAGTGTGTTTTGGATTCATTGAAGAGCAAAAAATAAATTTCGCGAATAGCTTTGGCATTTGGAAAAACAAAAATTAGAATGAAAATTTTATTAAGAGGAATAAAATGGTCTGGAATAGTCTCCTAAGGGTCTAGCCCGATAAGGGAAGGGGTGCGGCCTAAAGTCTGGGAATTTGAAATTTCTTTTATAATTGGATAGATAACTTCAAAACAAACTGATCTGGCCCAGTGTTGGGTCATTTTGGTGCCATGTCCTTGAGATATCGTCAAAAATCCTTTTTTTATAAGCTTTTTTTAAATAGAAATATCTCGGGAACCAGAGTAGCTAGAGACATGAAATAAATTGCCACTGATAGAGAATTGATCAAAGTTTTCGAAAATTAGAAAATTGGTGACATACACTGAAAACATTTTTTGCTATAATTAAAAGAAAACTTGAATGTGATGGTTTTGGCAGTTCGCGTTGGACCGCCACCTTGAAACTTTTCCTGGAATTTCCTCCAACCTTAAAGCCAATTATCAAAAAGTTTGAAAAAAATCGAAGATACGCTTCCTAATAAAAAATTCATAAATGTATATATTCTCTGAGAAAAACTGCCATTTCATACATTAACAATATAGTTGGCGTAACCACATGACCTTGTTCAAAATCGTGTAATAATAATGAGTTCGTTTCGGAATTCCAAAGCGTCTTGACTTCTTTTGCTAAAACTAAACAGGAATATTTTTTTCAAATTAATTAAATAAATAAGGGTCGAATTGACATCTTCTAAATGTCTGCTATTTGAGACATAAAATGACAATTTATTTATAAGTTGGTTATTTGTCAGATAGATAGTTTGATCTAGATGATGTAAATTCGGCTTTAACTGTATTATACTAACTTTTTTTTCAGAGAGAGTGCTAAAAAAATATTTATATTTATTGGACATATGCGGTCCGTTTTATGGTAAAGAAAACGATGCTTCGATTATGAAACAAACTCTTGCCAACACTTATTTAATGAGGCTTTTGCAACCTAATGACATATTCGTTGTGGATAGGGGTTTTCGCGATGTCGTTGGTGAAATAGAAGGAAAAGGCTTTAGAGTTCTGATGCCAGCATTTAACGGGAAAAAAGCTCAACTGGACACCGAAGAAGCAAATGAGTTTTGAAAAATCACCAAAATAAGGTGGGTTGTCGAAGCCGTTCATGGATCAATTGCTCAAAAATATAAACTTTTACATCACAATCTGGACAACAAATATCTCAAAGTTGGTGATCTATGCAGAATTGCTGGGTATCTCAAAAACAAGTTTGAAGAGGTTGAACTCAGATTAAAAATTAGAAAGCAAAATACTTTCTCATTTTAAAAATTGTATGATGGCTCCGAATACTTTGTCTGAAGAAATTGAGCAAGAGCGTTACAACCGAAGAAGAAGTTTATTAAGTCCATTGAATACATCATAGCTTTTGGAATTTCCAAGACTCACGGAAGACGAGCTAAAGGTATTATATTCTGGATCTTACCAACTGTCGCTAACAGTCTCATACCTAGCAGAAATCCTGAATGAGGACGATAGATGTTTCATTCGTTGAAATGAGTCCCTCAATAATAAAATTCGAGGTTCGCTTGAGGCATATAACATAATAGCATAGATGGCGTACAACGTTATTGCTGTAGTTGTCCCAAAGGAAAGAGGACTGTTGGCTGTTGTTCTCATGCTGCAAGTGTGATTTATTACTTGGCTCATACAAGATACTTATCACGCATTATCTGCCCAGCAGCAATTTTATCAAGAATTTTTGAGTCGGATGAAGCGAATGTTGTCATAACCGAAAATAGTGAAGATGACGAGTAAATAAAATAAGCAAATAGATATTTTTTAATTTTTCATTAGGAAGCGTATCTTCGATTTTTTTTCAAACTTTTTGATAATTGGCTTTAAGGTTGGAGGAAATTCCAGGAAAAGTTTCAAGGTGGCGGTCCAACGCGAACTGCCAAAACCATCACATTCAAGTTTTCTTTTAATTATAGCAAAAAATGTTTTCAGTGTATGTCACCAATTTTCTAATTTTCGAAAACTTTGATCAATTCTCTATCAGTGGCAATTTATTTCATGTCTCTAGCTACTCTGGTTCCCGAGATATTTCTATTTAAAAAAAAGCTTATAAAAAAAGGATTTTTGACGATATCTCAAGGACATGGCACCAAAATGACCCAACACTGGGCCAGATCAGTTTGTTTTGAAGTTATCTATCCAATTATAAAAGAAATTTCAAATTCCCAGACTTTAGGCCGCACCCCTTCCCAGGACTTGCACTACACCGAACAAACGGAGTATTGACCCCCCCTTGAATACCCCTTTATCACACGCGTCTTTCTCCGATCACTTTTAAATTCCTAATGAAGCTCCAGCCGTCTGGGACCCATAAAAAAATATGTTTTGGTTTTTGTGCTTTCCTTTTCTTTGTTTCCGTGTGCGGGGTCATCCCCTCTTTTATTTTTGGTACCCGTAAAATAAACAACCAACCGTTTTTTTTCCCCCCTTTTTTTTTTTTATTTTCGGAATTATTGTCGTTGAAATTTTTGCGATATTTCGGTAGTTGTTCGGCAGTAGTCAACTAAATGCTCGGCGGTTATCTTTATTGAGAAATGTTACGCTGAGCCGTAAACTTTTTTTTGCCAGGTTCTTCCTTTTCACTTCTTGTCGCTGTTTTTTGTTGTTGCCAGCCCGCGATTTAGAAGAATTGTCGATTATGGCGGCTTTGTTTTGTTGCTTAGAACTGTTGCTCCATAAATCTATAGAGTGTGGACATGTCTTTGTCTTTGATTAGACACAACCGCGTGGACGTCATAAAGATTGTCACTAAATTATTACATTCGCCTTGGTGTCCCTGCCATCTTATTGTCTGTTTATCCCAGCACAACACAACACTTCTTCCCCGAGTCACTGACGGAATGACACAGACCAGACCCAGTCCCCAGTTGCTGCTGGCTGGCACTTGTTTGGCAATGCTCTTGTCTCTACCGTTTTACAGAGTTTACTAATTAATTTGTGCCCCGTCGATGTTGTCGGTTGATTTTATTCCATTTTATGTGTCATGCCACTTCCACCCACCGCCGCTTAGGTACATGCTCGTAGTTCTATCTTTTGTCTCTGTCCCGATTTTATTTATTTTTTTTTTTTTTTTTGCAAAATTCTCAACTGGGATTGGGTTTTCGTTTTGTTGATTAACAAATTGTTTGCGTTATTTGAATTATCTTGTGAGTGTGTGTGTGTGTGTGTGAGTATTACGGATTTCAGTTTCACCTGCCTAGTCAAACGTTCAGTTCCGCTTGAGTGGATTCCAAAGGCTGGGAAATTGATTCGAATGAAATTATGTCAACTGTTTTTATGCTTGAGTGCAGGCCGAAGAGAGCTTCCAGCAAAAGTGCAAAAAAAACAGTTGCATTTAAGAATCTGTCAAATATTTAGATAAATTAGCTTAAATCAGGAAATAATAGTTCAAGCGATTAAACCGAATTACTGTCAAGTAAACGATAAAAATATGTTAAGAAAATGGCAGTGCAATTTGTTAAGTGAAAGGCATATATATATATGTATTTATTTCTATCCGTTTTTATTTAGGCATGATTTAGCTAGTTTACATTCTTACCTTTTGCCAACATTCGTGTGCACAACTGCCAAAAGTAGATCTGAATCTGCTTATTCTGGTCGAAACTTCTTGGACCATCTTGGCTTGATGTGGATTAAAGTTCAAAAAGTTAGTTTTACAAAAGCATTATTGGGCAGATCCTGTCACAATACTGACTTTTAATAAGTTTCACTAATGTTAGTGACTTTAGTTGTTAAACTCCAGAGGTACCCAGAGAATAATAAGTTTGTGCAAAAGTATGTAACAAGGAGAAGGAATTAGTTCCGACCCTAAAAAGTATATCGATTCTTGATCAGCATCAACAACCGAGTAGATATAGTCATGTCCCTCCGTCCGTCTGTCCAACGTGTATCTCAAAAACTTTAAGACATAGACTTTTGACATTTAAGAAAAGTAATATCGCCCAGTTTTGTAGATAGATGAATAAAGAAATGATAAAGATCGCATGACTAATAGTTGAGTTATATGAAAAACAAAAACATTAATTTTACGATGGGTAGCACTAGCCCCAATGGGCATCACTTTAGACACTTTATGGCTTTTTTGCCACTTTTTGTGGCTTCCAACTTAAAATGATTAGATAAATAAAAACGTTGGGGGTACAGAGAATGTAAACGTCAGGCTTGACCGACATTCTTCATTATTGAAAGTTCCCCAATAAGCGAATAAGTAGTGGCGCCATCTATTGATTAGTTTGGAATATCTGTTAGCAAGCATTGCCAAAGCAAAATGCGACTGGTGCATTAAATATAAGTTGTAACTTGTAGCACTGGGATATCGGCCTCTGCAATTACTACCCTCCAGTAGCTTCTGCTCCGTGCGAAATGGCACCAGTTGGTCACACCAAGCTTGGCAATGCCTTCGATTTGTACGCCTTTCGCTTCTTCGTCCTTGATCGGACAGGTGTCCCCATAGAGTTTTTACAGTTCGGTATTCATTTAAATGCAGAAATCGTCACCAGCTTTTAAAGGTCCATAAATCCTACGAAGAATCTTTTGTTCGAACACGACAATCGCCGCCTAATCCGCTGCTGTCATTGTCCATGCTTCTGCGCCGAATTGCAGGACTGGGAAGAAAAGCGACTTGCATAGCGCTATTTTCGTTCTTCGCCTGGCTCCCTCCTGAGCCCGTAATAGCATCGTTTTGCAAGAGCGATTCTTCGTCGGATTTCCAGACTGATGTTGTTGTCGCTAGTTATCATCGTTCCGAGGTAGACAAATTCCTCTACAAATTTAAAGTTGTATTCTCCCATTGTAACAGATTGACCAAGAAGCGCAGACCCTGTTTCGCAGATACTAGGTACCTTGTCTTGTCCTCATTTACCGACAGACTGAAAATTTCTGAAAACGCCCTGCTCACCCGTTCGGTTTTATCGATAATGTCAATATCATCGGCATATGCAAGTAGCATTAGATCTTTATGAAAAAGCGCCCGTTCTTTTGGCACTAGCGCAGTATATACTACATCAGTAGATTATAAAGTCACACGATAAGTTATCGCCCTGCCTCAAACCTCTTTTGGTATCAAATGGTTGACGCAGTTTTGCGAACTTCTCAACGTCATCATGCAAAGTCGAACGAACTTTGCTGGTATAACAAAAGTAGACAGGGCTTTAAGGAACCTTGACCTTATCGGTGTGTCGTAGGCGGATTTATAATCAATAAAAAGTTCATATGTTTAAATGCCTCTCTCATAGGTCTTCTCCAGGTTTTGTAGTAATGTGAATATCTGGTCTGTGGTGGATTTACCATAATAAGGTCCTATCAATTGTGTGTGTCAATAAGTAGCTTTTGACGTTCACAAATAATGCGCGACAAAACCTTAAGAATAACGTTTTTTCAATTTTGTAGGATCTTAAACTCGGTAATTGGGATTTGATGTACCTTCAAGTAGATGCGTGAAATTTAGTTGAAATCAGATGGCTTCTGGTCGAAAGTAAAGTATTTGATTTTAATGCTAGCGTTCTTAAACTCTGAAATTTAAAAACCAGCATCTGCTAGGGTATAAAAACTTCGTCACAGCTCGGCGAAGTAAATTTGGCCTTATCGTTAATAAATCGTTCCCAAAAGTACCACCCACGACCATTTTGTTATTCTTATCGCTTGCCCACTAATCCCTTACGTTTCACATATGCCCGCTTATTTCATTTAGCGTTTGATTTAATCGAAGCCGCTCTATCATTGATTGGGGCTAATTATTGATGAAGTCACAAATATTATCTACATGTGTGTGGGCTATCCTTAACCTTTTTGATTACCGTGCAAAAACTGTGTACAGCTTGTCTAATTATTCGATTAGATGTTTCATTACAAGATAAGCCGATTGTCAGCCCTTGAGGCTAAACGATCCCAACAAACCCAATCCCGTGCGTCAAGTGCAAGTATAAAATTGCCGCTGTCCGAAGTGGGCCGATTTAGTTCGCCTCCAGTACGGCACGCGTTAGCATTACCCAGGATTAAAGTCAATAAAGAACATGGACGGGTGTCAAGTGCAAAGTGAACCGACAAACAAGTGAGTGTGGGGGGCAGCCAGAGAAGCACTCACAGAGAGTGAGAGAAAAAAAGAGAGAACAAGAGCGAAAGAGTTCTCTGACTGTGATCGTTCCTGCAAGAAGCGACGCAGCTGCCACAGAACTGCCTTGAACGCCGAACAGAACAGTTGAGTTTGAGATACTTTTGCGCGACGCGATTTACCGGACGCCTCCGCCTGACCCTTTCGCATGCGAGCTACATTATTGTTAAATCGTTTATTTTCGTCAGATGTGCTAATAATTTGGCGTGCCAACAAATTTGTGACATAGAAACGAAGGCGGCCAATTCGCCTAGCGAGCTGCGTAAGGTGAGACCAAGATCGGGCAGCTGTATCCAATACAACCGCAAGTGCCAAGCGCAACCGCAACTTCCTTTTTTTTTCTTCTGCTGCTGCATCAGGTTATTGACTTTGGCCCTTGCAGCGTGTCGCCTTTTGTATGTTTGTGTACATACACACATGTGGATATCTGTATCTGTCAGATACTATGATTGTTTTTCTTCTCTGCCTTTTGGTTAAGTAACCAAAACAATGCAGTGTCTGTTGTTGTTCTTTGCCGGCTTTGTTGTCACACTTGATTGCCTCCTCTCATTTGAATTTTCTTTAAATAGTTTTCTGTGTTCCGTTAAATATGTGGGCGTGGCAACACACAGAGTGAAAGAACAAGATTAGGGCACTTTGCCTGACAAAAATGCTTTTGAATGGAAGATGCAATGTCTGCTCCACTTTTGTTTTTCCGTCACTTTTAATCGCTTGTGTTGCCTACTCGTTGTCTGGGGTCACTTTAAGTGCCAATGGAAATGGGTCGAAGTCGTCAGGCGACCCAAATTGCATTTTGCATGCAGTCGAATCATTAGCGAACTAAACCATTTGCAATGCAACTTTATGGACCTAGTCATAATGGCTCAACGCTGTCTGACAAAAACTGCACACAGTGCATACATATTTATATGCTGGTTGACATCATTTGCTCGTTGCATATTGTCAAATGGTTTTTATTTTCTTGGTCATTAGGCTCTAAAGAATATAGAATATAAATGTGGATTTCATTGCTTTTGCAATTTGTATACTCTGAATTAAAAATAAGTCTAGTCTGAAAACGCAAATGTTTTACAAATACATATTTACTTAGTAAACGCCAAAGGAATTAAGGGTATGACTAATTTGTGAAAATTGTCGTAATATGCAGAATATAAAGTACGCCCAGCAAAAAACCAAGATCTTCGTGTAAACGGTATTAAAAGTACGGAAAGCACGAAAATACTCGATTGAAGTACAAAAGTTTTGTTTCAGATCGATTTTTCCTATACCGAAATAATTGTTAAGAATGGGTTGAGACATTTTAAGCACATTTCGAACTAATATTTTTTTCTTTTCGGTCATACTTTTAATTTTCGATGATCCCGATTTACTCTTATAATAAGTGCAAAATATTCTTCATCGAAATCTAATTCGATTCGGGAAGGAGATTGTAAAGTCAACCCTAAAACATTTTTGAAGCAAAATAATTCTTCAAAAAATAAGTACAAAGTCAAGTCTATTAAATTCCAAGCAATTCCAAGAAACTAGGACTTTGTGTGATATCAAAGTCCCCACCCTCACTCCATAACCAAAGTGTAAGAGCCAGGAGGGATTTTTAAGATAGATTCCACTTAAAAAAATAGAGGCCAGCTAACTTCGGCTCGACCGAAGTTTATATACCCTTGGAGCTTGATATATGCCCGACAGTTTGTATGGCAGCTATACTATTTAGTGGTCCGATTTCGACAAAGCTTATCGAAATTATGTGAAATCATTGAAAACTTATAAATACGAGCGTTGGGAGCGATAACATTGAAAACAAAAAAGTTTTTCTCACTAAGACTTTTTTCAGACCTAACTTTTGTATGGCAGCTATACTATATAGTTGTCCGATTTTGACAAGGCTTGGTGAAATTATGTGAAATCATTAAAAACTTATAAATACGAGCGTTGGGAGCGATAGCACTAAAAACAAAAAAGTTTCTCTCACAAAAACTAGTTTTTCAACCGATCGTTCCTATGGCAGCTATATGCTATAGTCATCCGATCCGGCCGGTTCCGACAAATGTGCAGCGTATTTGTACCAAAAGACTTCGTGCAAAGTTTGGTTAAGATAGCTTTAAAACTGACGGAGGAGATAGCATAGAAACAGACGGACAGACGGACAGACGGACGGACGGACAGACGGACGGACAGACGGACGGACAGACGGACATGGCTAAATCAACTCAGCTCGTCATGCTGATCAAGAATATATATACTTTATGTGGTCGGAGATGCTTTCTTCTGTGCGTTACAAACATCCGGACAATTTTAATATACCCTCTCCAAGGGTATAATAATTCGCATTTTCCGAAGCACATATTTTTGAATTTGCCTAGTAAGTCTATTCTGTTCTTAATCCAAGAAATTTTGTATGTAAACTGAGTACAATCTTTTCTTAGATTTTTGGGCTAACTGTATGTACGAAATGTTCTTCACTTGTACTTCAGTTATATACATCCAAGAATAAAACATACTTGAAATTTTAAGTACAAAACGGTATAAATTCTATATCAATCGATCAAAAACTCTGCCGGTCTTTTTTTTTTAGAGTATCTTTACTATCAGCTTTCTCATCTGCTAAAAGAAATGAATACTTAATTTACCATGTAATTTACCATACTTTACAAAGTTTTATGTAAATAGATTGTTTAAATTTTAGATAAATTGGAAAATTATTTTTAATCATCCATTAACCAATCTTGATACTCAACAGATGAAAGAAAGTAAAGTTATTAGCCTAAGAAGATTCGAAGCAGCCGCGCTACCGGCGCTACTATACTAAATACATATAGCGGACTTTGATGCAGCTAGTGTGACGTTTCCAAAAACAATGCATGAACGGGTTTTCTTAGATATAGTGCAATGTTCTCACTTCAAGAACAATGTTTTGAGAACGCAAAAACTTAAATCGAGTTGATATTGTTTTATTTTTGGGAAAATGAATTGAAAAAATGTTAAACTCAATTGATAAAATTGATTGATAAAAATTTTATTTGATTAGGGACTTTTTATTGAAAGTAAAGGGAGGCAAGACTGGATATGCGCGCTACTTCTTCTCCCTACACCCAATATATTTCTTCGGAATCAGAAACATAGCTTCAACAACCCACTCCACCTGACTTGATTCATTTAAGAAAACAGAAAAATTTGTTCGGGCTTGACTGGGAATTGAGCCCGATACCTTATGCACATAACGTATGGAATGACGCGCCAGCACATTCAGCTGTTGTACCCTTCTTGCAGATTCACATCTAGAGGGCTACTAGTGCTTCGTTGATCAAAAATATCTCTCTGTTGAAAACCGGGTTTGTTGTTGTTTAAAGCCAACATTGAGACCAGCTTGTTCTTATCAAGCGTGAGTCTATCCTTGTGCCGAGAAGAACGCGTACCAAATCTTTTTACAAGGGCTTTGTAATAAAATAGAAAGTACTCTACGGTATTGTATTGTGCAAAACTAAATTCTTATCTTATCTAAGTACTTTAACAAGGTGCAATATTGGCAATCCTTAGTAAGTAACCGCACCACAAATGCAACTATTCACAATGCAAGAAAAATGAATGACAACCTCGACCTCAACTCAAAAAATTCGTTAAAAAATGTGGAAAATTCAAATGTCATTTGTAGTATGAGTGAATCCACACATATAGAAATACCCAGCTGTTTTTAGCTTTAAGTAATAAACGCTGATGGGGTCACTTCTTTATGCTTGATGCCACCATTAATCTCTCGAACGAATGTCATTTCAAATATTTCTTGCATATCCTCACTTTTGTTCTTTTCCTACACTTGACGGGTACATTAACTTTATTGCTTGGCATGAACAGCTAAGTTGTTGTCTACTCAGAGACAAGTTTTACAGCGATCAAGGTGCACTATTGCTCAATATTTATTTTTACTGCACGCTGTATACAACTCAGAAGCGCATTAATAGCTCGGCGATAACATTTTTACTTTTATCAAACGAACTTTGACTGTCTCACACTTGGCTTTTAGTGTATATTCTCGTATCGATTTGGTTATTAAATATTTCCCATGCACACAAATTTAGCAGCAACATCGCATGTGTGAACATTAAAAGAGAATACTATTATGGCCTCTGATGGCTATAAATAAAAATGAAATATTACTCAGAAATTACAAAATGTGTCCCGTTTGTATTGTTGGAATCACAATATTTAAACTAGTATTATGATTCCAATATTCTACATGTGGGATCATTCATTGTTTATATTGTTGTTGGCATTTGTTTAAGAAAACTTCCGGTTGCCTTTTGGTCAACACATGTGAATCGTCAGTAAGCAAAATGTGGCAAAAATTGGCTAAAGATTAGTTCGAAATCTGATCTTTTGAAGATGATGGCTGCCACTTGACTTCAGTTCATTTCCCGTGAGCGTTGACACGCTTAGAGCGATTCGCATGAATGCTAAAACACTTTTCCTTAACTAATCAAGTCGAGTGATCTTTGCGGTCTCGAGTGCCGGATGAGCCTATTCACACCAAGTCCACTGCACCAAGATTGGTGCCTATCGCCATGCCTAATTATTTAATCGATGCTTGTGGTTCAAGTGCTTTGTTATCACAAATGAAAGCGTGAGATTGGCCTTACCTCAACTTGTTTGGGTTTGTCATCATCAGCGGCGGCCTGCGTCATTTGTAGTGAATTCCAGACATTCAATTGATAAACTCGCATCATTTCAATTAGTGTTGGGGTGACTCTTCTTTTTATTTTGGGAGTATTAACCCTTCCTTTGCTTGCAGATCCCCCAACATGAAATCCAAATACGAGAACATGAAAATCATCTACAATCGCAGCAAAATCGGCTGGTACTGGGCTCCACTCTTTGTGGCCTTTTGGTTTCTGCTCTTCTATTTGGTGGCTGTGCCCAGTTTTCATCGTATGCCACGTCTCAAGACCCAGGAGGATGAACTGAAGCAGCCGGGACAATTCATAGGAGAACGTGCGGAAAACACTTTGCTGAGACTCTCTAAGATTGGACCCAAAATAGTGGGTAGTGCAGCCAATGAACAGGTGGCCGTACAGTTTTTACTCAGCGAGATAAGTGAGATTATAGACGGAGCACGCACTGATTTGTATGACATAGAGAAGGATGTACAGATAGCCTCTGGGAATTACTTACTTTGGTCGATGGTGAATGTATACCAAAGTGTGCAGAATGTGGTGGTCAAACTGTCGCCCAAGAATGTGACCAGTGAGGCTACTTTGTTGGTCAACAGCCACTTTGATTCGGTACCAGGCAGTTCGGGTGCAGGAGACTCGGGCATGATGTGTGTGATTATGTTGGAAGTGTTGCGAGTGATTACCAAATATGAGACACCCTTAGCCCATTCGGTGGTATTTCTATTCAATGGAGCCGAGGAGAATCCCTTGCAGGGATCGCATGCTTTTATTACACAACACAAGTGGGCCAAGAATGTGAGGTAGGTGTGGAGTTTTCACTTTCTGACTTTGATTTTAATATATATATTTTTGTATGAAATAGGGCGGTGATAAATCTGGACTCTGCAGGCAGCGGTGGACGTGAAATTCTGTTCCAATCAGGACCAGACAATCCCTGGCTAATGAAGGTAGGTCTCAGAGTTATGTCTTATTGTTAAGCCAACTCATTTGAATTTTTTTGGCTATTTCAGTATTATGGCAAGAATATTATACATCCGTTTGCCAGCACCATAGGAGAGGAGCTGTTCCAGAATGGGTTTGTTCCCTCCGAGACGGACTATCGCATTTTTCGTGATTTTGGGCAAATACCTGGTACGTATCTGGGTTCTCGTCTTTTGTCAAATTTTCCTAAATTTGATTGTTCTTTATTAATTTTTTTTAGGTCTGGATATGGCTCAGACTCTGAATGGTTATGTCTATCATACCAAATACGATCGCTTCAATCTTATACCCAGACGCACCTATCAGCTGAGTGGTGAAAACATTTTAGCTTTGGTCAAATCTTTGGCTAATGCTGATGAACTGGAGAATCCTGCGGTAAGTCAACTTCTATATTTTCATGGCTTCTCTAAAAAGTATGCAAAAGTGAAATTCAAGAAATATAATACTAAGCTTATAAATACTTCAATGTTCTGAGTAGGACTGTGCTAAAAATTTAACAAATTTTTAAATGGAATTGTCAAATTGAGTTGTCTTTTTGCAAAATACAAAGGCAAACTCCGATATAAACGTCTGGAAGAGTTCTAAGTCGATCGGAATAGAATCAACACCGATTTGTACTTAATTTCTTATTCTCGGATGTACTGGAATTAAGTTTTAAACATTCTAGAATAAAAAGCGACTGTTATGTTCTAAAAATGAGAAGAAAAGTTCTGAAATCAAGAACTTATTAAACTTACAAGTACAAAATATATTGGATGAAGGACAAAATTGACTTGCATGACAAGCTCCACGGAAAAATTAAATTAATTTAAACGAATCTGTACTTAACAGTTTGCTTTCGTAGTGAGAGTAGATTTCTGGCCTACAGTATTACCATCTGGGCCCTTGGATCTTTCCAGCCATCTTGCATCAATGGAGAGACATTTCAAAAACAAATTGGGAGAAGCTTTTGAATTAGAACATTTTGTACTTGATTGATGCACTCTTGCGCCCATGCCCATTCCGCAAGCCGCGCATTTAATGTTGTTTGACGCAAAGGTATAAGCAAGCGCGTATACGACCTATATAAAGAAAAAAAAAATCATATGCGTGCTCTCCTTTCTTTCTGTCCTAGCCAAAATTTTGTTGTTGGCGATTTCAGACCTGGAACAACAACATCATAAATGTCTCTCAGCGCAACAACAAAGTTGCTTAGCGTAATCGGCACGAGCGCTTCTCGCTATTTACCGCAGCACACACACACACCGAAATTTATTGTAGTTGTTCTTGCCTTAAATATATTTTGTGCATTAGTATTTCATTTCATGCGGCCGTAAGCTCAGTCTGGGCACACCTGGTTTTGAGAATTTGAGGTGGTTTGCTTTGGAATACATTTGACTTTAACAAAGAATATTTAGTACTTATTTTAAGAGTAAGTCGGGTTGTACTAAAGTCACAATGATCAGAAAGATTTTTGCACAGTTTAAAATGTACTTCATATATGCTGAAACAGTGAATCGTCATTGAAATAAAAATTCTGTACTTGAATCAAGTATTTTTGTTCCATTTGTACTTGATCCAAGCCCAAAGTTCTAGAATATTTTAAAACTTTTGCTCATCTTTTCAATTTCAGAAATATGCCGAAGGTCATTATATATTCTTTGATGTCATGGGCTGGTTCTTTGTCTACTATCCCGAGTCCGTGGGTCAAATTATCAACATAGTTGTCTGCGTTTTGGCTTGCGTCACCATAGTGGCCTATATATGGAGCATGTCAAGTAGTACGGGCATGTTTAGACGTCGTATTTTGGCTAAATTTGGTATATTGGCTGCCCTGCAATTGTGCGGTGTATGTCTGGGCTTTGGTCTGGTCATGAGCATAGCCTTCTTCTTGGATGCAGTGGGTTTGCCTATGTCCTGGTTCTCTCAAACCTGGATGTTGTTTGGTCTGTACTTTTGTCCCATGTTGTTTGGTATGGCCATACTGCCGGCTATATACTTTAGTCGTACCAAAGAGGTGAGTGAAAGAGATTTCAGAGACATCAGAATATCATTTAATCATATTTGTTCTTACAGCATGGTCTTCCTTTGGCCTATGGCATACAGTTGTTAATGCACTCGCATTGTCTAATCCTTACCGTGATTGCTGTGGTCATGATTAGCTTCAGTGTGCGTTCCGTCTTTATAGTTATTATCTGCATAGGCTTCTATATTCTATCCGTGCTGATGAGTATGGCCACCTGTGTGCACAAAACAAGTGAGTGGCCTCAATTGTTTATCTCCTCCTGGACTATACTATTTAATACCCTTCTCTTCTTGCAGACTTCCTTTGGCTAATACCGCACTGTCTGTGCCAGATTCTGCCCTACATGTTCTATACCTATTGCTGTTATGCCTTCTATGTGGTTTTTATACCCATGCAGGGACGCGAATGTAATTCAAATCCTGACTTACTCATGGGTGGCTTTACGGCTTTGATGTGTCTGCTGTTGGCCCCGTTTCTGGTGCCCTTGTTTTGTTTATTCCGGAAGTCTAAGACTATTATCTCATTATTTGGAATATGCTCCTTACTTTTTATCATATTTGCGGCCACTCCTTTGGCTTTTCCCTATGTGGAAAAGACTGCGGTTCAACGTTTCTTTGCGGTGGTAAGTGTTGAGGGACCCCTAAATTCTACCAGAAAACTAATTCTTTTAACAGCACACAGCGCGAACCTTCCATAATGGCGATCCAGCTGGTTCCATCAATCACACAGACTTTGGTTATTTTGTACAACCAGTGGATCGTCGTCCCACCACAGTGGATAGCATACTTTTTGAGAATACCAACTACACCAAAGCTGAACGTACGGAATGCGATACAGAACTCATGTGTGGCTTTCCCATTTACAGTTCTCGTTGGCTAAATGCAGTGTAAGTTGTGGGGGAAATTTTGTTTATTAAATTAATTAAATTTCTATTGGTCTCTGTAGGCCCAACAGCTATTGGATACCTGGTCCCGAACCTAACATGGATCATACACCCACTTTGAGTATTATAGACAAGTCCAGCAAGTCAGCTACAAATATCAAGTTTACTTTAGAGATCTCAGGACCCGATCACACGAGTATTTTTATACAACCTTTGAATAATTCAAAGCTGGTGGATTGGACCTTTACCAAAGAACCTCTTGAGCAGAATATTACTCCGCCTTATTATGTTTATTGGTCATATGCGTTGGATCCCACAGCGCTGCAGTTTAGTCTGGAATTTGAGGTATGTAACTAAATGACCACTTGGAAACTGCTGTGTTACTTGCATGAACAACTAATCTATCAAAAAGTAGGCAAAGTAACTAAAGATAATCAAAATATTTACCACTGATCAGGAATCAAGTGGCTAAGCTGAATGCGTCCAGTTAACACTTGTTATTAGCGAACGGTCATTCAGATAAAGTTTAGCTACTTTATATCAGAAGATGTGGGCCATATAATTTAATTAAAAATATCAGGAACCAAGCTTATCTGCTGAATGCGCCCATTATGTATGCAAATTCTCACTGTGCCCATTGATTCTATTTGTTTGTAGAAGAAAAAATAGCTGGAGCTTATAAGTGTTTTATGCCTTTTCTTGAGTCCTAGGCACCTTGGTTATTACACTTTTCTGAGCTTTTAAGCCTATTTTAAACATTTCACTAAGACTAATGTAGAGCCCTAAGTCCTTTAAGGAATATTCTTTTGTTAAAGATGAACCCAAAATTTAATTATTTTCATTTGACATTTTTAAGAACCTTTATGATAACACTAGCTTACAGCAATTCCGATCCCGACCATTTGGCAGTCATTTTATATGTAAATCCCTTTGCTGAGTCCAATAGTGCAGTCCAAATATTTTTTAGTGGGGCCGTTTTCGAGAAATCGCGGAAAAGCTAGTGTTTTGATTGGGAAAAAGTATCTTTAGAAAAATCTGTATATCTTTTGTATCGTTTTATTCATTATGAAAAGGTTATGATAACTTGGAAAGTAATTGAACGCCCTATCATTCATTTATACACCTCTTCTTAATCCGGTGCTTGACTTCGGGGCTATAAAGGCTTTTATCTCCAAATTTTCATTTTAATCAGTTTTAAAACAAGTGAGAAAGTCGGTCAAGCCCAACTATAACATACTCTGTACCTGGAGTATGAGCTGAATACAGTGCTCCTGCTGTGTCTCTCTCTATCTCTATCTCTGTCTCTCTCTCTCGCTCTCTCTCTCTCTCGCTCTCTCTTTCTCTCTCTCTAAGATTGTGCGGTGTTGGTTGTGAATGGGTGGGACGGGGGGCGGCGGGGGGAGCTTGGTTCACTTTTTTGCTCATAACTTGAGAACCGCTCATCCGATCTTTATCATTTCTTCAGCAAATCGATACATTTTGACAATTACTAACTATCTTTAGAAGGTACAAACCATCTATGTACAAAACTGTAGAAGATATGACGTTTTTTTTTTTCAAAATTGCGGGGGCGTTAGGGGGCGTGGCAAAAATTGAAAATAAACTTGATCTGCCTGCAAGTATAAGAAGCATTTGTCCCATACATGTCAAACCTCTATCTCTTACCATCTCTGAGATCTATTTGTTAATACGGACGGACGGTCAGACGGACATGGGTATATCGACTCGGCTGTTGATGCTGATCAAGAATATATATATTTTATAGGGTCGGAAATGATTCCTTCTCCCTGTTACATACTTTTGCACAAACTTAATATACTCTATGTACCTTCGGTACAGAGTATAAAAATTTACTGAGTTTAACTGTTTTATGTTTGTCGTAGGAGGCATAGTTAACATTCAAACTATTCTTTTTAAGGGGTTCTATGACTTGCCAAATTTATTTTGTACTTGAGTAACTTTTTTTGGATTTTTTTGTGAGAAAGATATACACATTTTTCTAAAGTTACTTTTTTCCCAATCAAAAAACTAGCTTTTCTTCTATAGCCGGCGCGAGGTAAAACCTTTAACCGAAGCACACAACACCACAAAGAATACTGGCTTTCCTATCATCAGCAGTCTTTGCCTATCTACCTCTAGTCAGCAACTGCCTTCTCTCTATTATGTTCATGTGGGTTGTCGTCTGGGTCCGATTGCTTATCAAATCTTTTAATGAAGCTCGTTTTTGAACAAGTTTGCAAACATCTTTCAATGGTTTGTTAAGTAATCGATTTGGTGCTGGCTGGGTTTGAGAGGCACTTGATTATCTGAGTAGATACTTAAGTAGTTTTTATATTATTTCTGATTTTAATATTAAATATTTTCCTTTTTGTCTTTTTTCCAGCATGCCACAGAAGATTGGTCTGGTTCCACCTTTAAAATTGCAGTGATGGGTCATAGGATACACGATGATATGTTTATCGAAGAAGATTTTCGAGAGTTTTTGTCCACTTTTCCAGCCTGGGCTCATGTCAGCTCCTGGTTGGGTTCCTACAATAGCTGGCAACTCTAAGTCTTATCCAAGCTCAGCCATATTATAGAGTATTTTCACATACTACTTACTATACTTAACCAGATGCTCATTCAACGAACAAAGTGTCAGCTGTTGCCAATCGCAAAGTCTGTAACTATTAGATTGTAATTAAAATAAATTTTAATTTTAATTTATTAAGTTTAATTCGCTGTTATAATTTCATTTAGATTAGTAGTTCCAACTGTCGTAGGAGGCAAACCAATCGGTGGTATATGTCCAATCGGGAAATGTTTTTAGAAATTCTCTATACTCAGCTGTATACTGATCCTTGTGATACAGGAAATGCTCAGACACTGCTATTTTGAAGTAGGGACCCAGATTACCCTCTTCGTGTTCCAACTCCAACCAAAAGTCCAAAGGTTCCTTAACCTGGGAGTAAACATGATATATCATATAGGGCGGCTTGTGTGACTCTTCCAAGGGTGTTTTATCAAATGACCAATTTGTGATCTTCACTTGATCCTTGGGATCGATATAGATCATAATACGATCGCTGGCTTTTAGGCTAAACTTGTAACGAATTTGGTTTTTAGCAATGGTTTCCTTGGAAACCATAAGCGCGGTGGTGATGGGGAATTTGGGGGCCGGGGCATAGATCCAACGTGCCGAGTCCCTGTAGAAAAAGGGTAAAACTATAGATTTGCAGAAGGGTTAATTAGTAAGTTTTAACCCACTTCCAGTCCAACCAACGTCCACTGTACAAAGGCAGACCACAATAGGGCTCGGATTTACAGTAGGATTCAATATAACTAGGAGGTTCCACATTCTTAAACGTAGAATCATCCAGTTCATTCAGACGTGTATCCACTGGCTGTATATAGAAACCAGATTCCTGTTTCGTGGTATTGTCTGCATTGTGATAGGTGCGTTGAGTATGCTGGAAATTTAGTAAGAAGGTGAGTCAAATATTTCAAATAATGCTGAAACGGTAAGTAGTGGACTTACCAAGACATAAAACCGCTGAGGAGCCAAATCTGTACGGAAAGGAAAACCAGCTGGTGTGGCGGCTATTATAATAAATATGATTGTTAAGACACCAAACATGGAGAACATAATCTTGGATTTGCGGAATTTATGCATAATTGGTATCTGAGGGAGAGGAAGAGAAGGTATAGAACTTGGAAAGGACTTTAAAGGTGACTCAAACTTACCGCAAATCCTGCAAAGTGCAAGGTCATCAGTATTGTAAATAAAGAAACTAGCAAATCTGGTTTACTATCTGGACCATCACGTCCCTGCATGGGCGTAAAGACCACCAGCACCGCATAGCTGGTATAGGTGTAGTAAATGAAGGGCAGAAACTGACAAATCAGGTGAGTTGTGACGAAAAAGGATTCTGGAAAATCGAAACAAAAATTTTTTAGAATAGAAATCGAGAAAAAAAGAATTTTTGTTGATCCATTGAATGATTTTGGTATCCAATGTATGTTTTTGGTATCAATTGGATGATTTTGGTATCCATTTGAACTGGAGAGTTTTAACAGGTAAAATTCATTCGAAAGGATATGAAAATGGATATTATAATATCAAAAATAGATATACTTACTCTTCCCCAACAGCTGCAGTATAATTTGCAATATCAGCGAAATGGTATAGAAAAATATGCCAATCATGGGAAAGAACGCGGATCGTATACCAATTGCTGTTGTAATAATACAAATCAATACAACCACCACACAGTGGGCATGCAAAAAGCAAGCAATGGTCTGATTCAACTTCATGTTGGTCTTCCTCTTGGTCCAACCCATATAGATGGCCGGAAACAGGCCCAGCACAAAAAACATGGTACAATAGTACAAGCCAAATGTCATCCAATTACCGTAGTACCAACTCTCCGCTAAACCCACACCCTGCATAAACACAGCGACCAGTATGGTAAGACCACAAGCCGCAGCTATTGTCGCCACTTGAACCAGCAGAATGATGCCAAATCTTAGGAACACTGCCTTGGGTGCATCGGCTGCATTGTCTCTGGTCATCAGATACAGCGAGATGCCTATGCAGATCAAAGCAATGATCGAGACAACTATATTAATGGCCACACTGGCCGATTGGGTGTAAGTGATCATGAACCAGCCCACAAAGTCATAGAATATCATGTGTCCCTCCTCATGGGCGGCCGTATTATCCAGCTCGGGGGCATTTGCCAGGGCCCAGGTTAGAGCCAATACATTTTCTCCCGTAGACTGATAGGTGCCTTTCTCCAGATTCTTAAAGTTATCAAATTTGGTATGATATACATAACCATTCACCACATGTGCCATATCCAGGCCGGGCACATTTCCATAATCCCTAAAGATTCTAAAGTCCGTGTCGGAGGGTATGAAATTATTCTGGAACAATTCCTCCGCCATGGTGGTGGCAAATGGATGTGGAGCACTTGCTTGATAGTATTTAGCCAGCCAGGGATGATTGGGCCCGGTTTGGAAGAGCACCTCGCGTCCACCTGAGCCCGTGGAATCTAAGTTGATCAGAGCTCTAAATGAAAAAGAGATCACCTGTTAGTTCTGTGGGTCTTCTTTGATTTCCTTCATTTGACCTACTTGCAATTTTTGGCCCATTTGTGTTGGGTAATAAATCCATGTGATCCCAACATATTAGCCTCCTCGGCTCCATTGAATAGAAACACCACCGGATGAGCCAATGATTTCTCCGACAACGAAATTACTCTCAGAGTCTCCAGCATTACAACCACCATAACACCATCATCAGCCGCGCCCGAAGTAGTCACCTCCGAGTCGTAATGCGAGTTGATTAACAAATAGTTGTCATTTGGTTGACTTCTCTGTGTGATCTTTACCACCACATTGGACAAATTTCTATAGCTCTGGGCCATGCTCCACATAAAAAAACCTCCTGACGAATACTGCAGCTCTACCTCTATCTCATACAGATCGCTGCGTGCCGCATTCTTAATTTTCTCCAGTTCTCTGAGCAGAAAGTTCACCGTGTACACCTCGTTGGCAATGGAACCCGTCATTTTGTTGCCAATGGCAGCATATTCAGCCAGCTGACGCATGGCCCGCTCGCCTATAAACTCATCCGGATGCTCAACTTCGTTGCGCTCATACAACATTTTTGGATAGGAATAAAAACTGGGCAATACGGCGGCGTAGAAGAGGGCAAAGCACAACGCCACATAGATAGGAGCACCATACCAGGGCCATTTTTTCACCCCAGATTTTGGATCCTTCGTATCGGGTGATATGTCAAAGGTGGAGAAGGTCATCTGTGTGGAATAGATTTTCAGTTGTAACAAAAAATACAAAATCTGTTGCATACTTTTTAGCTGGACAAAGTTAATTAGCAAGCACAGTGGTTGGTATGCGTCTAAACTGGACATGAAATTATTAAATAGCTGACTTAGGGTAAGAAAGTTATGACCTCGCTTGCATTGGACTTGGATCATTAAGCTCTTATAAATTAGCTATCTTATACCACTAGACCAACACTAAGATTGATACACTCGTTGTATCTCACAAGAAGATCACTAATTAAGATAGATTTAGGTCCGATTTTACATCTTCCACATAGAACTATCTGTCACATAAACTAACAAACAACAGAGTAAATTTCGGCCCTTAGAGAGTTGAATAAAAAGTGGTTCGATTTAATATAATTTAAACAAGTAAGAAAATCGGTGAAACCCGACTGTTGTATACTCTCTAACTGGTTTTAAATTCATCCAATAATCTCTTAGTCCCACTGTTTGATTAATCGTCGACCAGGTCAATCGGCTAGCGACTAAAAAGACTGTTTCCTTGATTGTTTTGTTTTGAATTTGTTGGAGTCTGAACTAAGAAAACGTATGCAACCGCTAACCGATTTTCAAGACTAGAAACAAGGGCAGCTTGGCTCCTGTTACTTAATAAGTAGCGAAGTGATCTTGTCAGTGGATGGAAGAGAGGAATAAACCATTTTTATTCGCGTTTCTATTATCAATAAGTTTGCTTGAGGACACTACTATTATCCTAACAAATTATTAAATGTTGTTTTCTTTTTTTTTGGAAAATATAATTTAAGTAGGTGAAGTGACTACATACATACATGCAGAAAATAAAAAGATTTGCTTGTGAAACATCAACTCTGTGCTTAATTTTTCAATTCCCTATCACATTTGCATAGGCCAGTGTCAGTTGTGGTGGCTTTTCCGGCGTTAAACAAAATATGTTTTCCGTTCTATTGTTGTTGCGCAGATATGGCAAAACAAATCATTCACGCTCCCAATAACTGTAACCGTAACCAAAACCAAAACCAGAAACAGAATAAGGTTAAGCGATTGTTCAAACGTAACCCATATCAGCCCTATCTTTAATAATGACGAAATAATATCAATTTTTCATATCAATATGATGCTATTTCTACCAAAACATATGGAAGCTTTAATATCATCTTGAAATTTTTCTCAGATGATGGCCGATGAACGCAGATGAAAGCGATCGGACAAAACAATAGCCGTAACCCTAGCCGCTATTGGATTCGATTTTAATTTCTGATATTTATGAATGGAGAATTGGGTTTTTGTGGTTGCTAATAGGCAAACGACAGCAAAGCCTACTGATGATGGCATTGTGAGGCTATCAAAACAGTGCAGTATAGATACAAAGAAATTTGTAAATTTCAAAAATACTTAGATCATTCGTCCCCATAAAATTTGAGAATTATTTGATCTTATGTTTAGTTGAAGGAAACTAATTTCTTGAACCGGTTTTTTCACTTCAGACTTCAGAGTTTTTTCCATGAAATTTCAATTTTTTAACAATCCAGAATCAGTTTTAGGTAATATTTTTGCTTGGTTACTGTGATTGTAATTCTTAAATTTGGACAACTTTAGGGTCTGCGGTCCACAGTTTACTTTAATTTATGGTACCAGCATAAAAACTTTTATGATGATTTTTATGACAGTCAGTAAATAAAAGCGATTATGTGTGTGTTCTAAATATAATTTTAATACACTTCCTATAAACATAATCTGGATGAATTCGATTAGTAGTTGTTTCTTAACAGAGTCATTTGATATAAATCAATTAAGCAATTTGTAAGCTATGCCCGCTTATCAGCATAGAGGACAATATATCAGCAAAAATTGAACTTTAAACTCATCTCTTCTATGAAACCATAAAATATATTTACTTAATGATTTATAGCTTCCGCAGCGTCGAAAAATCTGTTAAACAAAATCTCGCAGTTTCGACTTTAACAGACACCCTAGTGTCCCAAAAAATTTTTTACTTTTAAGTCAAAACAGTTATAAACAAAATTTTAACAAGGTAGGACCAAGGTAACCCGTGCCGACTTACACGGATACATTTCAGTACTTGCTCACTAAGGCTGACGATAACAAGTCGATGTGCTTTTGTATACTTGTCTTTTGGTTATAACAAAATCACTTAACTTAAAATCTGATTCAGCTTAACCAATATTAAGTAATACATTTTATGAGTAAAGTGCTTAGCAGCAAGAAAACAAAAAAATATATTTTAATTACTTCAGCTCAGGCCATCTTGTCTGTTTGTCAACCAAAGAAAATTCTAATTAAGATTTTACTTGTTCTTGGTGGCAATGACAAATTTTACACATAAGATTAATTTCATAATTTTTCGGAAGCTTGAAATACCCAAAAGGTCCATGTTGTTCAAAGGCCATTGCAGGTGCAAAAATGCCTATAAACCGCGAACCAAGGCTTCGTTGGCAAAACTGAAAACGCTAATCTGTCTATTTTTTGAATAGATTTGTGCGTGCTTCATATCGCGATTTTTGGCTGTGGCATACCATCTCTAAGGGACATGCAATGAGCCCATCATAAAACCCGATTTTAATAAAATTCTACCGTGCGCTTTTGAAGATTTTCAAGAACGAAGGTTTATCCCCTTCTGAAGATACCTAAACCGATTGCACGATTGAAGTTAATTTTTTATATAGCGTTCCCAATAATCCTTCCACATTTTCTGAATTTTGTAGAATTTTATCTCAAACCATTAAAAATTAATTTAAAATTTTTGTCGTTGTAAAACGCGAACCAATGCTTCAGCTAGGTATGAGGTGATGCTTACAGGTGACCCTTTCATCAAAATTTATGTGTTTATGCCGGGGCAAATTTTCATGTAAAAGTTTGGCATCAAGTCAGCACGGGTTATCATTGTCCAATATCAATTATTTTTATTTTGTAAGTCAATGCACAAAAGGGGAATTTTCCTAAAAATCAGGCATTAATTAATAACTCAAAAACTAAGCAAGATATTGCGGTCTAGTCTTTTGCCTTATGTTATGTATACCGTTAGTCTATATGTGCAAAAAAGTGGGCGTGGAAGCACTTGAACCCGCCTTAAAAAAAATTTTTTTTAATTGATTTTCTTGTACAAAAAATAATTGTTTTTCTTGCTATATTACAGAAGAATGAATGTACCATTATTGACGCGTAATAAGAAACATAGTTTTCGGCCGCAAACTTTATGGAATTTCGGCTCTTTTATTGCGATTTCTGTTCTGTTCCTACTGTCATTTCTAACTGCACAATACTGCTCTTGTCGACGGAACACTGCAAAGGCCTTTTAAGGCCTTAAAGAAACTATCTTAAGAACTGCTGCATGGTCAGCTGGTCGTTTTTTACTTTTTACGAGCAGCTGTGCTTGCTTCTTCTACTACGTTTTGTCCAGCAGCTTGAGTCCTACGACCTCTAATACGCTTTAGCGTAAATGACCATAGAGAACGCCACTCTGGGTTCATGTGGTTCCCAATGGCTTAGAATGGAATTTCTGCGTTCAAATTGTTGCATTATTCTGTTCAATTACCACGATTCATTTCCAGAATTGCACAAAATATGCTTCCTTTTTTCTTTTAAATATCTTTCATATGCGACTGAAAGACTTTGGCCTTACCCCTCTCTAAAGCAATCAAAAATAACATCCTCCCGACTGATCACATTTTTTCATTTGGCATGCAAGTAGGCATTGGAAAAATGGAGGTTGTGTCCTAAAAAGTTAAACTTTGCAACAAATAGCACATACTTGCGGTTAAGAAAAAGTGAAACCGCAGCAAGATTGATAGCTCTAAAAGATGGATAAAGTCACAGCTCTAACAAATCTAAACAAAATTTAGCAGGACTTCGCAAAGTTGAATTTTCTTTCCAATTTTTTTTTTTGTGAGATGAATCACGAATACCGTCAAATACAGGACGCCACGATTAATTTCTACAGATCAAAGGCGCTAAAACATAGCACATACCACAACGATTAGATTCAATCAAAAATATTCGTCAAAACTTTCTGTTTTCATTAATATTTGGCAATTACAAATTGCAGCAGAAAACACACACTTAACATTGAACTGTCATTCGTTAGCATAACCTGACTTTATCAGCTGCTCACTTAACAGAGGTCTGTTAAATCAAAATTCGTGGTATATTACATTGAAGACTGATGTATTTGTGGTCTAATGAGACAACAAAATTTAAGTTTTGAGCACTTTTGAAAAAGGGGTTTATGCTCAATATTTGGCCAAATTCCCCATAGTGAAATGAGGTCAAACAGAATAAAAATAGTGGGTATGCGTATTTGATTTCGCGAAACAAAATTTTTCCTCAAAAGTAGCAAAATTAAAGCTTCAGCACTGCTGTCATTGGTGTAAACATAAAACTTTTGGCTATACTTTACAACCATACTAGGTAATAGCAGCTGCCATCCTGTTTTGAAGCTACGTGTTTGGTGTGAACGCAATGCAGCGCCCAGTATGAAAAGTCTATAAAATACCATTTAAATATTATTTATAATATCTCTTAATACTAATTCTCTTAATCGACTCTTTAAATTTAGTTGTATATATCAAACACAACACAATCTTTAAGTGCTCTATCAAAGTTATATATACAGAAGTAAATTCTTTGAAATTTATAATCACTTTTTACACAATCGAAACGTAATATTAAGTGCCTTTAAAGGTAAATACCTCTACTCAGTTTTCGGGAGAAAGTTTTGGAGAACCGCACGTCAGCCCATTTGGGGGGGAACTGACATACGATGCGTGGTACGACCAATGAATTAAGTTAGCTTGTGCTTATCACTTGCTTTGGCACTAATCAGCCATCGTAATAAACATGATTACACCTGGACGATAGAGAAGGCATTCTTTATGGTTTGATGACCGTTTGATTACTCTTCAACGGCGGTAGAGATCACAAATGGTGCCTGGAGTATAAATTAGACCCCCCCTTGTTTAAAGAAAGTGGAATTTCGTTAGTAGATTAATTAGGTACCGGTAGCTAGACTTAGATAGCTCCAACTTATAGTGTATATGTCAAAGCATTTGCTTGATCGAACACTATGTATATTTCTAAACTAAACGTAACAATCATAATTCGTATCTGAACAAGCTTCAATCATTTTGATAAGCTTAACTAATCGCTTCACTTTACTTTTAATGCTTTTGGGAACAATTTATGCTAATCTTAATCGATATGCTACAAAGGGGACTTCACACAGTAGCCACATTCATAAAATCCTAATCTATATTATTTTCCGGCGGAATTCGTAGCTGCCTCAAAACACACGTGATGTTAAACTGGTTGCATAATAAATTTAAAATGTCACCCTTGAGTATAATCAGTATAATAAACACAAGATTAAATCTCTTTTTTAATAGGCCCAAAAATTGGATGGAAGTTTATATTGTTCTTTTTCCTTTAACTTTTTACATTACACAAAATAAAATAATAATTTTTTTTAAAATTCCTAGTAAATCCAAGTCTCATACGAGGCTGGCCAGGGCGTGGCATCTACATAATTGGGGAAACTGTTCAAGAACTTTTTGAAATCGGGTGTCAAAAGTTCTTTATGATGAGTCCAATGACCTCCTGCTCCTAATTCAAAAGTGGGAGTCTTCCAGTCGCCGTTGGGTTTCTGAAATAATAAATTATTTAAAACAAACTGTTTGTTTCCCTCGTCAAAAAAGGGTTGACCTACCTCAATATCCAGCCAGAATTTAAGAGGATCCGAATTGATGCCATAGGAGAAATAAATGAAGAAAGGAGGCTGCCAGTTCAAACGCAATGGAGCCTAGAAGACAAGGAGTTATCAATTAGAAATATTTGAAACGATTTCTACAAATATTTCTTACCTTATGGAAAGACCAATCTGCCATTTTCGCACCATTCTTGGGCTGTATGAACAAAGCCATATGGTCGGGACCAGACAGTTGCATTTCAAAGCGCATTTTTGTATTTGAAATTTCTTTTTTGGAAATTAATTTAGTGGCCGGAGTATTAGAGCCCACAACTGGCTCTGAAGCGGGTATCCATAGGCTGTTGTGTCTGTGGGGAAATAAGCAAAAATATGTTTTGAAATGTGATTCAAGAGAAATGACTTAGCTGCTTACCTGGTTGCATGCCAACGCTGATTATACAAAGGTAGACCACACATGGTCTCCGTTTGACAATCTTTAGTAATGGGTTGTGCCAAAGTCATGTTAATGACGTCATCTGAAAACACAAACCTCCAAGTTTCAAATGCCCCTAAAAGGAATACACCACAAAAAACTTACGTTTAACAGAGTAAGTGCGTCTATCTTGGGGCATAATGAAGTAACCGGAATCCTGGCGACGTACATTATTGTTGGCATCATGGAAAGTACGTTTGGCATGCTGGAATATATAAAGAGAGTGTTAAGATATTTGTAGATGGACAGGTATATCACTTCTCTTACCAGCACAGCAAACCGTTGAACACTCGTCTCTGGTCTGTAGGGGAAGCCCAAAGGTGTGAAGGCCAAGATCATGCAAATCAAGCTAATGCCCAATAAAGTACAGATAATAGTCTTTGATTTGCGGAACAGATGCAAGGTGGGTATGATGAAACCACATGTGAGAATACCGATAGCCACACTGAATGCAGCAATAGCCAAATCGGGATTGATATCCTGTCCAAAACGTCCAAACATGGGTATGAAAGTGATAATGAATCCATGCGAGAAGTAGGAAAAGAAGATAAATGGAGGAACACCGCACACAATTTGGGGAATCACCCAGGCCACATCTGAAATAAGGAAAATAAGAATGGTTTTTATTAATTAAAAGCCCAATTTGATCTAATTTGAACTAGCGTTGAAAAGTTTTTTATTTTGAACTGGTTCTGATTAAAAGTTTATAGCTTAAATACTTTTACGGTTCCAACTAACCGAGTTAAGCTGGAAAACTCAGGGCTTAAAATCGATTTTGAACCAATATAGTTGGATGTAAACGAAACATTGATAGAACATGGATAATAGCAGGAAATAATAGCAGGTACACGGCGTGCTTTGCTACGCCTCTTTAGAATTTAAACCTTAAACGAAGAAGTGAAGATTATTTGGCAAATGGCACTAATTCATTCATTAAAACTTTTTTAAAACTTCGCGATTTCTTAGTCACTTTGGTCTACACCTTCTATATACCGGTCTTCATGTCTATCTAATACTACAAATGTGAAAATTTCTTTAAGCCGGTTATCACCTCTCTGTGTGCCAAGTTTTATAAGAATCCTTTTAGCCATTTGTGCATGAGAGCGCTTTCATAAATACTTTTAAAATAATTCTGCGGTTTTTCCGACCGTTTAAATAAAAGTTATATAGTCTAAGTTCAAGTCTAGGTAATCAGCTAACTGAGTACCAAATTTCACCCGAACCCTTTTAGCTATTTGAGCGTAATTGAGTAACAAACGGGCAAGCACTCGAACATTAAATATATAATATTCGAAATATGAACTAAATATGACTTTCAGAAAATGAAGTGATCTTCAAAATATTAATATATTAATGATATTTTTTTGAATTATTTAAGCCAAGGTTAAAAACGTCTTTTTAGTTATAAAGAAATTCTGTATAGTATACTTTCTTTATAATAATTTAACTAGCTTTCGTTGAAATTAGTTAAAACGAACCAAGGCCCGGAAAATTACTTTATAGTGCCAGTAGGAAATCACAGTGGTGTATCCAGAGAGCGTAAGTGAGAACGAACAGCTGACCCAAATGTATCCTGAGAGCGCAAGTGAGAGCGAATGTTTGACAGATGCGGTGTCGACTACGCAATTCTTCAGTCTAGATATTTTAATCTATTAAATTGTTATATTCTCCTTCTCTTCTCTAACTCTTTCCGCATTGACAACGCCCTAGATCATTGGTTCCTATTACTGACACTTAGCAATTTGATAACAAATCAAGATTTTTAGCGAATGTTGTAGCATTTATGAACACTTGGACTATTATAAAAAAATATTGTTAGCCGTTAGAACAGTGAAGTGAATGTGCCAGTAACTCCAATTTAAAAACCTACAGACGGAATTTCAAGTTCATAGCTAGAAAAGTTGTGGACGCACGGAAAAATTCCTAAAAATCTGGTCGTTACCGGAACTGGCATTGCAAAGCATCATTTAGTTTCTTATTATCTCGTCATCTGAGTTTTCGTCTGATTTGGTCTGACCGTGTAAAAGGTTCTGAGTAGACATGAGCACCAGAGAGCGATCAGACGAATAAACGTTTATTTGGCCTGAGCACTCATCTGAGTGGCATTTATCGAGTACAGTGTTCGTCTGACGAAAACTCATCTGAGCGATCAGGTCGTAAATGAAGCTTTAGCTCAGAAAATTTTTTGTAACGTAATTGTATTTTTGTTGACAGCACTTTTTTTGGCGTCTCTAAATATAAACCGATATTCCTTACTATGCTAAGACCGATTGTTCCAATGACATTTGATAACTTTAAAATTGGAAACAAAAGACATCCAAAAACTTGTTCTTTTAACAATCATTCCCATGGCAAGTGTGAGACCTACAGTTATTATAATATCGTACATTAAAAGAATAGAGGCAAGCTAACTTCGGCTCGACCGAAGTTTATATACCCTTGGAGCATGATATCTTCCTGCCAGTTTGTTATATGGCAGCACAATTTTGACAAAATTTTTAAAACAAAAAAGGTTTTCTCACTAGAACTACTTTTTCAACCGATCGTTTCTATGGCAGCTATACGATATAGTCATCCGATTTGAATCAAACTTGGCAGAATTGTGTGTTAGCATATAATATTGACCAGTAAGAAGTTTGGGAGCAAAAGCATTGATAACAAAAAAGGTTTTCCTACTAAGACGTTATTTCAAAACTATCTTTTGTATGACAGCTATACTTTATAGATGTCCGATTTTCATAAAACTTGGTGAAATTATGTAAAGGCATAGAAAACTTATATATACGAGGTTTGGGGACGATTGCTTCGAAGACAAAAAAGTTTTTCTCACTAGAACTACTTTTTCAACCGATCGTTTCTATGGCAGCTATACGATATAGTCATCCGATCCGGCCGATTCCGACAAATGTACTGTGCATTTGTACCAAAAGACTTCGTGCAAAGTTTGGTTAAGATAGCTTTTAAACTGATGGAGGAGATAGCATAGAAACAGACGGACAGACGGACCGAGGGACAGACGGACCGACGGACAGACGGACATGGCTAAATCAACTCAGCTCGTCATGCTGATCAAGAATATATATACTTTATGTGGTCGGAGATGCTTCCTTCTATGCGCTACAAACATCCGGACAATTTTAATATAACCTCTCCAAGGGTATATAAATATTGTCGTATCGTCCGAAAAATTTAAAATTTTTACCTTTGGTATGCAGCTTGGTGGCCAGATTAATAATTAAAGCCATGGTATAGAACAAGCAGCTAAGCATCAGCACAAACGACGAGCGTATGCTACAAATGGTCAAGATCAGGGTGAGCAGGGCCAAAAACAGACAATGACTGTGCATTAGTAGCTGTACACGTTGTCCCAAAGCCAGTTTATCCTAAAAAAAGCAATCCAAACGTCAATATCTAGTCCACAGTAATTTTCATTATCACTCACATCCTTGGTGTAATGGAAATACAAGGCGGGCACTATACCCAGACCAAAGAAGAAGGAACAGAAGTACAGTCCCAGTATAAGCCAAGTGTGCGTAAACCAGGACATGGGCTGATGCACTAGATCCATAAATACGCCAATCAACAGAGGAATGGCAATGCCAACTATCACCGCAACAGTTTGCACAGCAAATGTGTGGAGCACACGGCGTAGAATCTTCTCCAATTTAATTCCCGTATTCACAGACATCAGCTTAAAGGCATAGGCCAAGACTCCCAAGGTAATTAGGGATACAATCACATTCAGAATGATGCCTTCCGTTTCGGTGTAGAAGACCAGGAACCAACCCATCACATCAAAGTAAACCGTATGACCCTCGGCATGTTTCTAATAGGTATTTAAAATAAAGATTACAACGGTGAACCAACTGAGTTAGTCATTTCCTTACCGAAGAGTCCTCCAGTTCTGGGGCATTGGCTATCTCTCGCACTAGGGCCAACAGATTGTCACCTGTATTCTGGAAACTTCCTCTGGGAATAATTTCAGCTCTGTCCCAACGCGTGTGATAGACATAACCATTGTATTGATAGGCCATATCCAAGCCGGGCACCGATCCATGATCACGGAAGATACGAAAATCGGTATCAGAGGGTATGAAATTATGCTGGAACATCTCCTCGGCCATGGTGGAGGCATAAGGATGCCTAATTGCACGACGATAGCTCTTCATTAGCCAAGGATGGTTGGGTCCCGACTGGAACAGAATCTCTCGTCCACCATTACCGGCAGAGTCCAGATTGATGAGAGCTCTGTAAGATACATGGAAAAGTCAGTAAGGTGTTCCATTATCCTAAAACCAACTTTACTCACTTGCAGTTCTTGGCCCACTTATGTTGGGTGATGAAGGCATGAGAGGCCTGGAGGGGATTCTCCTCGGCTCCGTTAAACAAAAACACCACAGGATGCTTCAGAGCCACCTTCGACTTGGCCAACACACGTAGGGTTTCCATCATGGTGGCCACCATAGAACCATCATCGCCCGCCCCGGGTCCCGCTGGCACCGAATCGTAGTGACTGTTGACCAAAAGATAGGTGGTGCTGTTCGATCCCTTGGGACTTAGCTTGACCACAATATTCTGTATGCTCTGGTACATATTGATCATAGACCAGTGCACATAACTGCCAGATGCCACCTGGATGTCCACCTCAAGCTCATGGACAGAACCCATTTCGGAGCGCCATTTCTGCATTTTGTTGCTAAGTATTTTGACAGCTCCCATTTCATTTTCCTTGCTGCCCACCACACGTGGCCCCAGCTCTACCAGAGTGCGCAAATTGAGCTCCGCCCGTTCGGCTATGAAACGATCCGGATGCTTGGCCTCATCCTTGATATTAAGAGGACGAGGCAGCTGGTGACAGGCTGGTATGGAAATGGCACAGTAGAGAAGCAACCAGAAGGCAAAAAAGGCAGGTGCCCAATACCATTTGATCTTGTTGCGACTGATGAAGGCACGTTCGCAGGCATTACGTTGCTGTGGGTAACAATGGGTTAAGCTTTAATGTTTAATCGCGGTGCTCTACTTAGATAGACAAGGCCAGGAAAGTGAATCATGATTTTTTCATTTTTTTTTTTAAATTAATTAATACCCAAAAGTGACAGTTGTTAAGGTGGGTGGAAACGCAACAAATGCGTGTATTGAGAACCGAATGTTAGATTTAATCCATCATGAACTTATCTTATCTCCGGTCAGCATGTTGGCCACTGCCACTGCTAAAAGAACCAGGTCTGATATTGATATGGGTTGCCATCGGAAAATTTGTAATTAGTTTTTAGTACCCTGACAAAGGGTAGTTTAGATTTAGTACAGAAGTTGGCAAGGAGCAGTTTTTGCCGCAAAATAATTAGATTTTAAGATTTCAGGACAATTTTGGGTGCCTTTCGAAGGCACTTTCAAAATTTTGGCGAAAAGTTGTAAACCTGTTTCTATGTATTAGCGGTCATTAGGATCTTACTTTTGAATTGTTTGGCAAACTGAAATAATTCGAGTTTACTTCTAATTCTCTTACTTAACTCACATTTTAATACTGAATTGCTCCAATTCATAACCCTGATATCCCTACAGCTTATCCTTGAGTACAATATTGCTTTTCAGGGCTCCAAAGAAGGGCTTTTTGTCAAAACAGATTCACTTTTGAGTCTTTGCCTTTTACAGTCCAAAGAATCAAGCCTAGCTGTTCTTAGTCTCTTGATTTGTGTGTGTTTCATTTTATTACAGGAGAGTGTAAACTACAGATGAGTCCAAACTGCAAAACTTTATAAGCCATTCATTTCCAAAAACTAACAACTATCTCCAGTTTTTATAACAAAAATTAATCAATTTTTCAGTAGACAATTTAGAGGTTTATACAATAGAGAAAACTTATTTTGCATTCGTCATGCGTCCACCTAATAATTAACAATTTGTATTTTGTGCACTGTGTAAACACTCAACTAAGTGTCTCTAATGATTAAATATGTTAAAGTTATTGTTCTTGAGTATTAGTTAAGAAAATTTCATCTTAAACTTATATTATTAGTCACTTATGGTATTTACAAGCAAGCGGAACATATTTTCAACATTTAATCACACCGATATTGTTTTGTGTTCGCAGTTCATTAAAAACATGTCTGCTTTGTTTAACAAAATTAAATTCTTTTATTTCAGCTAGCTCTCGAGTGAGCAGCTGTTTATGCAGCGTCGTATTCAACTGAAAGCCGAAACGCTGCACAAGCAAAAGGCCGGTACAAAAGGCCGGATCGAATTTCCATATGCAAAACAAGACAAGAGTATATACTCAAATGATTGTTAGTTTAGATATACAACAAATTGATTCACTAAAATTGCATATTTATTTTAATTTATTTATTTTCTTTAAATCACATCATATGTACGCTATACACAAGAGGTGGAGAGCTATCGATAACTATCGATTGATTTTCTATCGATGTATTGTATGCACTAACGATAATATTTTATATCGTTATACAAAACATGAATTTAAATTTAATTTTAATGTGATTTAATAGAGAAGCTCAAAGCACAAAAAACAGATCCCTTTAAGTAACATAAAGTAAGTGATTTTATATTGATGATGCATTTAAAAGAAGTTCTCGAGTTAATTCTTTTTGAAACTGTTTCTTTTCTATGCTTGTGATTTTAATTTGATTTAAATGTACACTAGACTGAGCTATAAGCATATGGAAATTTAAAACTGATAATGTTTTGTCCTGAAGGGATTAAAAAATTAGAAATTAATAAAAAACCAACGAATGGTATATTAGAGTTTTGTGAAACCTTTAACCTTCTAGAGTTGCCAGAAAAAGTGTCGAATTCTTATTTTACAAAATATTTGTTAATCAAAGTAAGTAAGAGCAGCCAAAAATTGTTGTTCAGTTTCAAATACAACCTTATAGCTTTTATTATCGGAGAAAGTGTTTGCTGTCCCAGGATAGGTGGCATTTTTGATCAATAGAATTGCTTTGACTTCACTTCCCCACCCAATAACGCGCAGAGGTTTTTAGATGATTTGTAATACAGCAGAAAATTTACATTTTTAAAACACCGAGCATTTTTTGATTTTCCAATCTGCATTTTATCGAGTTTATGCGTACCATTTTTATTTACACAAGGCGTAATGATGGCCCCCTTCCTTTATAGTTTTCCGTTCAACAGCAGTTTTTTTAAAAACGGTAGAATTTTGTTTTCTTGTGTAAACCTTTGTAAGTCTGGTTTACAAAGGTTTCGTCAAAATTGTAGATCTGTTACGGTAAAAAAACACATTTTCGGCGATTATCCACTTGAAATTGCTTGTAAATGGAGCAGAAAAGTTTTTCATCGGAAACCGTCAAAATTCTTATGCTGTACCGTTTTTTGAACCTATCAAGCCAGCCATCACTGGCTAAAAATTCCTTGTGTCCATTGAGAGACCAATTAAAATCTAGTGCATTTGATCTCTTTTAAAACCAATTTGATTGCTTTCCTATTAAAAACCATGCCTTTTCCAGTGTTTTCTAATAAATTCATTCGCTTGATCTTTTTTTGACTAACAATCTTTTTGAGGGAAATTCTTCCAATTTTTCTTTATTATTTCTTATCCTCATTAAAGTCAACTTATAAATGTTGAAGATTCTGCAGATCTCTGATGGTTTCTTGCCATCTTGGAATTCATTCAAAATTAAAATTGAGTTTAAGAAATTAGAACTCGGGTTGCTTATACAGAAATTTTTTTTACAATAGAATTTTGCTTGTGTGAAAGTTGCTTAATTTTATTTATTATAAAAATATTTAATACTAAAAACAAGGATGTATCAATAAAGGAGTGATCTCTAAAAGCGGCGGTTGTGCCACAATCAAACAATGCTCTGAACTGATGGTCGTGAAATAAATAAAATCTCTTCCTTTAACATAACAAAAAATTTGTCAGTCAAGATTTATTTGCATTAAATAAATGAGTCAACATCAAAAACCACAATTGACTATTTGGGTGTACCAAAATCTAATAGTAGCTGTAGGCGAACGCAACATGATAAAACAAATGGTTCGTTTTTTTCTCAGAAATGCATGGCATGCCGAGCATGTCTTTAAAATATTTATAAAACAAACAGATACAGCATTTTTGATTTATTCGGATTTGCAATTTTAAAATTGTCCAGACTTACTCAATGCTTAGAAGATAGCATTTCTTCAGGTATATATATTCTTGATCAGAAAGACGAGCTGAGTTGATATAGCCATACCCTTCTGTCAGTCCCTTAGTCCTTCTGTCTCTAAGCTATCTCCTTTGTCAGATTTAAAGCTATCTTAACCAAACTTTGCCAAGCCGGCTGGATCGGATTATGAGCATTATCTTTTTCAACATAATTTTGAAGAGTTTGATCAAATTCAGATAATCAGCCATATAACAAATTGAAAGACTGATTACGGTCTGCAAGGGAATATAAAATTTGGCCGAACCGAAGTTAGCTTACCTCTATTCTTATTATTATGGTGTTTGGATAGACCTCTTTGTCCTATAAGATAAATTTAAAGAGGTCGTATTAATAAATTCTAATAATTCGCCCATCAAAGCTCTCAAAGATATCTTTCCATTTTCACTTTAGATTCTGAAAAGGCAATATAATCTGCAATTCTTTACAAACATAACTATATTGTTATTACCCAAGAACGAACCTAAACCTTTAAATTGTATTGGTAATGTTTTATATGGTACAGAATATTGTTCCCATATTTAGAAATTTCTCCGCTTCGCCTAATTATTTGTCAAAAACCGTTTAAGCTGCAAATAAACTTAAAATAAACAACTCATGCAAAATTGTGCTACACTTTTCAAACTCAACATAAATATTTAGCAGCTGAAAAGTTACTTTGACTTAAAAATTAAATGGAGAACTATCTAGCAACTTTAAAGATGTAATGGCTCCATTAAATCTTTATGAAATGAATACTGTTTTTCATTACGGAAAATAGAAATTATTATGCACTTTCTATTTCTAATCCTTAAAGTTGTTCCTCTGCCTCAAAATGTATAATTTTCTTAAATCTTCCAAAGCTTCAGTATGGAGATACAACAAATACTATCAATGGTACATTTTTTTGGGTCTTTAAAGCACACCATGACGTCACTATTAACTGTTCTTCCCCTTGATGGCCTTCAAATTGAAACAGAAGCCCATTCAAGTAGCAACATAAAATAGCTAATAAATGCCTAAAAATGTCTTCTTATCTAAAATTGCAGTGTTCAGACGCCGATAAAATCAGTCAGCCAAAAATTTTATTTCAAAGTTTTTCTAATCAAATCAATTTTTGACCAAGATAAGAACAAGTTATGTTCAAGGCATGGTAAAGAGACCAACTTTATTCCTAAATTTGATTTCTTTTAGGGTATTTACACTTCGTTGTGTAAAAGTCTTCTTACAGCAGATTGTGAAGGTCCAGGTAACAGGATGTTCCATGTATGTTCATATATTGGTTAAAAGCTACCACAAATTACTCATTAGCTCCACACACATTCCACTCCATACACCCAAATTAGTCTATCTAATCGGGGCAACAACCATATTTCAATGGCCTGATTTTGAGTGCTTACCTCATCGATTGTGGAATCCCGCTGCCTTAGCAATGGATCCGTATTCTGAGGATCGCTGGTGGGCGTTATAACCCGACGTCGAATATTCTTGTCGGTCATCGTAGCCGGCTGAGAATTTGCCTATGTTTAGATGCAAAATACTTAAAGAGACGCACCCATTCGCTTGGGTGGTACGCGCTCAACTGAACGACCAGTTCTATCAAATGCCTCTCTAAGTGTATGTTGAATTGTGCTCTTCCATTCACTCGCGTATCTTATCTCTAGCTATTTTTTTTTTTTTGGTTTTAGGTTTGGTCTGCGTGAATTCATTTCGATAGGCTCTACAATTTTTCGGAGAAATGGGACGTTTTGAAATTGACTCATCATCAGGGAAATGGACTTGGACCTCATTAGTTGAGTAGCTACCTTGTCGTGTATTTCCAATTCATTAAATGTTTAAGCTTTAAAAAGTTCTTTTCATACAAAAAATGTTCAGTTTATTCTTTCTGTGTTTACCCTTTTTCTGCTCATTTCCGCACGTATGAAGCACGAGGAAAAATAAAGCTTTTGCAAAGCAAACAGAATGGACATTAAACGGAAAAAGTTTCAATTGTTTATAATTTGTACCTTGGCAACTTTTTCCTGTGCTTCGCTGCACATTGTGAACTCTGTGGTGTCTATTAAAGTTTATTGTTGTGATTTTTTTTCTATCAGTATTACATTCGCTTTGAGAGCACTTGAACAACTAACTGAAAACTCATCTTAAGTTCAGCTTAAAGACAATGAGTAGGGTGTGTCTACCTACCTACTTACCTGCCTAAATACATATCATATTTCAGCTTCAAGTCGTTGAATTATTTAGTCTGGTCATCCACAATTTTATTTATTCTGCTACGCTTTGTGTTTGCTTTTCTAAATGTAAGCGCAAATATGAAATAAAACATTTTTGCGAAATTTTTGGATTATCTGGGGAATTTTTGTGCTGGGACCAAGTAGAGTGCTGGTCATTAACAGGTTTTTGATTTGCGTTTGGTATGGGTTACCAGGCGGGCCATAAAACATGGCCTGCTTTTGGGCGCAGTGTGAAAATTAAGTATACGGCTGGGAGGAACTGAGTGGGGGGTATTCACATAAATATAAAAAACTTTTAAAAAGTAATGTGCAGATTTTTATTAGTTGGAATTCAGTTTTAAAATATATTTTTCAAGGCAACAAAATGAGACTTTTTCAGTATATTAAAGGGTTGAAGAGCTAAAATTTTGAAAAAATCACCAAATATGAAGGGAATCACCACAATTGTGGTACCAAATTTCTGCCTCCAATGGACTAGCGAATGGAAAACCACTTGATAGAATTTATTTAGTTTTCGAATTTATTGGTCCCCTATCCCAGGCTATTGATAAATGAGGTCCATTCGGATATTGATAAACGTTTTTATTAGCTTCGGTAGCTGAAAGCTTCCTTACCAAAAAATATATCTGCGGGCGAACTGTGTAGGATCTGGGATCGATCTTGGTGGATTCAGGGAGGGATCTATGTTGGATCTGGATGGGTTGAGGGTGGTCTTTAGTGGGTTCTGGAAGCGATCTGGGTGACAAATCATCATTTAACTATAGAACAGCACAATCATAGTACAATACAAGCACACTTTTTTGTTCTCTCAATTTGGCTGGCACTAATGTAACGCAGAAAGAAGTGTAACTGTGTCGTTCTTGTACTGCGCTGATTTTGGGCAGTCACCGGATGGCAAGTCATTTCAGCGCGGGATCTTATCCCTAGCCCGTTGCGCGAGCAACCACTATAAATTCAAATACTCAACATCAAAAACTGCCCCAAATTTAAACAAGCAAAGAGTTAACGGCCAAACATTCAAATTTCGGAACAAATCCCTAACGAATAAACAGCGCCATCTGACGGCAAGAGTGGTGACCCGGTTTAGCTGTTCCGACCGGGAACGCTCCCACTCTTCCATGCAGCGATTTGGCTTTGTAAGCTGCCCTATCATAAGAGCTTACTTCAGGCCTTAGCAACTTCCCTTCCCTCCCATCCAAACACAGTCTCGCACAGTGAAGCATGACATCGGCAAGCACTCGGTGTGAATTGGCGAGTATGTTCGTGCCTCCTGGGGCTATAACTGGGGAACTCTGATGTAAAGAATTGAACATTATATTGAAACGTGCTTCAAGGGATGAAAAAAGAAGAAAATCGTGGTCACTTAGCCAAGCGAGTACCAATGAAATTTATTTATGCATAATCTATGTTTGTAAATGTGAGGGTGCTTTGATTTTAGTTTTATTTTCTCTCTCTCGATTTCAGCAAAAGCTATGAGTACTCGATAATCGCTGAGTATCATACCTGTTATAGTTGTATCAGAGAGAACCAAGTATTCGATGAGGTAATGATCAGTAATTTTGCAGCTGGAACGTCAAACAGAGTATCCCAGGATAAAGAACTCAACAGTAATGGCAAAGAATTTCTAAATTTTTGTGAGGAAAACAGTCTATTAGTATTAAACGGCCGAACAAATAGCGATTCAATTGGGAATTTTACATACCTAAGCAACATGGGTCAATCTGTCAACGACATCTGTGCGATCTCATTTGAAATACAGGACCAAGTGATGGATCTTTCAGTGAAGAGTGCAATATGGTCTGATCACATGCCCATTGTAGTTACCCTGAGAACACAACCTGACCAATCGACAAATATAAATATGAGCATTAGACTGAACGTCCCTTATATGAAAAATTTTTTTTTTGGAAATGTTCTGTTCCTCAATGCGCAAAAAATTCGTAATATTTTCTATTTAACGTAATGAAAAACAAAACTTGGAAATTTTTAGGTTTGGTGCTGGCGCCGTGGGTTTAAAGTTGCTACATTAAATTTTGATTTCCCCTTTTTCATTTTACGTTTTCATTAAAGCAACCTGGGATGCCAAACGTTTTGGTTCAACTTAAAGTCGGTTAATGTGCTAGAATCAATCAATGCTGTGACTGAATTAAAACTGCAGGATCGGCATACCGTCAGATGAAGTGGTCCTTGGGCGTAAGCATTTTTTACCCAAACATTCCATGTTCCGCTAGCTTTGTTCCCGTGGAATTCTTCATAATTTGACCATTGTCCAAGAATGTGTTGAGCAAATTTAAGCGCTGTGCTTAAAAGGTTTTGCACTAATCATGGATATGCATTTGAGCCGAATACCAAACCAAAACTAAAATGGCTTCCTTACTGAAGCAAATTTTGAAAAGATCATTTTTGAAAATGCAGATTCCTGTCCTCATTGTGTTGCTTCATCAAATGCATCTTAACAATTTACAAAATGGCTGGCAACAAAGATAACAAATGAACCATAGATATTCAGTATTTAATTATTTCGCTGCTAGAAAAAAAAACTAATGTTCCTAAGGGATTAAAGCGAAAATGCAAAATGCAATTAAAAGTAGTTATTGAAATTTATTTATAAGAATATTGTTTTTGCTATTTAGATAAGCGATCTATTTTACTCTTCTTCAAAATCCATTTAATATGGATGTCGACTACTTCCAATAGATAGGGACTCTTCGTCATCGGACCTGTCTTTTAAAAGCACCATCAACAATTTCTTCTAAATGGTCCATAAAACTCCTTTCTCTGTTGCGGTACAAGCCTTTATCGCTACCAGCATTCTTTCTGAGAATCACATATTGATCATAAAGTTTCCTCAAGCTCTTCCTAGTTTCATGGTAAGCCCAAGTGATTTCAATACACCATCAATTTGAAGGACAGTGCGGCTTGGCGCCCTTAATTGTATTTGAATCCTCTTATATTTGCAGAAGAACCGCTTTTCTAGATGGTAGCTTGCTAATCCAGCACTACCCGCAACGCGCTAATCAAATAAATGCTCGAATCCTCTTTTCCAGCTTTTGCTTTGAATAAATTTTTTAAAAATATATTTTTAGTTAAAAAATGTTTGGCATTTCAAGGGTTACTTCTACGAAAATGTAAAATTTTAAAGGGGAAACTGAAATTTAATTTAGCAACTTTAAGCCCACGGCGCCAGTACTAAACGTTAAAATTTCGAAGTTTGGTTTTTTGTTACGGTAACTAGACATTTTTCCGAATTTTTTGAGCCCTGAGGAACAGAACATTTAAAAAAAAAAAATTCCCATACGATTATGTTCAGTCTAATGAGCATATTACCGAAACTTAAATGGAAAAAGAATTAAAAAGAGCAATATATCCGGAATCTGGACGAGAATTTAGCCAGTGTACGTCAAGAAACGAATATAAGACTAGATACTATGTGCGCAATAATCAAAGCATCAACAGTACAACAGCAACCGGAAGGGTCATACAAACAATTCAAAAACAAATGGTTTGATTCAAATTGCATGGGGCAAAGGGATTTAGTTTTTAGCTCGTTAAAGAAATACAAAAAGGAAAAGAATAAATATGCTATGATCTGCGCTACAAAAAAGGAAACTTACTACAAATCTTTAGACGACAAAATCAACAACACTCGTAATAGCAAAGATTGGTGGGCATTAGCAAGAGAAATACGAAACGCTCCGTTGAAAATGGGAACACAAGTAACAGCGCAGGACTTTCAAACATACTTCCACAGTCTACTCAACTTCTCACAAAATACCTCTTGGATCCAATACGCCCCTAATATGATAACAGATCAAGAACTAGATAGGCAGATTAATGAGGCGGAAATAAGAAATATGCTAAAGAAAACGAAAGCCAATAAAGCCCCTGGTATTGACAGAATACCCTACGAATTCTTTGAAAATGCTTCGTACGGCTTTCTGAAGAAACTGGCAGACGTGTACAATAGTATATTGGATGGGAAAAATGATATTAATTGCTTTAAGACCTCCCTGATTTTCCCAATATTAAAAAAAGGAGACCCAAATGAGCCTGCAAACTATCGCGGAATATCATTTATGAATTGTGCTGCAAAGATACTTATGGGGATAATTAACGATCGTTTGGCAACGTGGGTCAAAAACAATGGGAAGTTTAATGAATACCAAGCCGGATTCAGATAAAATTACTCAACGATCGATAATATATACAATCTGGCGTCAATAGTCCATTTGAAGTTTGCACAAAAGAAAAGGGTCTACTGTTTTTTCGTGGACTTTAAAGCAGCATTTGACAGAGTTCCGAGGCAATTACTGTTATACAAGCTACATAAAATGGCAATGTCAACAAAAACTGTCAATTTTATTGAAAGAATATATAAAAGCACGGAAAGCGCCTTTTGGACAGGAGAGGAAATTTCTGATACATTTGAAACTCATACTGGTGTCAAGCAAGGATGTTTACTTTCCCCCCTGCTTTTTGCTTTATACCTTAACGATATGCACGAAAATTTGGAAGGTGGCCTTTTTATAGAAGATACGAACATACGACTCCTACTTTATGCCGACAACATTGTGATACTGGCCGATGATATAAACACACTGCAAAACATGATATATAAGTTGGAAGTATATTGCGATAAGTGGGCAATGGAAGCTAACCTGGCAAAATCAGAAATAATGATATTCAGAAGAGGAGGTAGACCAGCTGTAGCAGAAAAATGGACTTATAGATCTGAGGCAATAAGAACAGTGACAGAATATAAGTATCTTGGCGTAACTTTAACCCCATCCATGTCGTTTGGAACTCACATTGATATTTCGTTGAGTAGCAAGTGGAACCTATTCCAGGCAACACAGCTAGGGGTATACAATCGTATGCGGCTCAAGTTTGTGGATTCGGCTGGTTTGGCGAAACAAATACAGTTCAGCGGCATTTTATAAAAAGAAACCTCAAGATAGCAGAAACTACGCCTAATTATGCACTTTGTCTAGAAACGGGAGCGGAAGAAGGATATCTGTACGGAATAAATTTGCACCTTAAGTACATTTACAGGGTAATGTTTGAATACGACAATTGCCGACTACCTCATATATTAACCAAATACGTAATACGCAAGCAAGTTTTTTGGTTTCACGAAGTAAAAAACCTATTGCTAAGCTGTGAGATATCTCAAGAAATGATAGATATGACGTGTATAACAAAAGAAAAAAGACCACATATCGCATATCCAGAGTGCAACATCAAGCGAGTCTCGTTTTTATAAGTATTTTGACTACAGGAGAGGAAGAACATATTGTAACAATTCATACAGCAGAACTACAATAAGTTGGATACTTAAAGCACGCACTGACACTCTGTGGTTAAGCGGAAGTATACATAGACGGGGAAACAAGGAGTGCACGCTGTGCAACCTTAGGGAAGTCGAGGATATAACACACTTCCTAGGCAGATGTCCCGTTCTCAGAGAGTTTCGATGCAGATCCCTTGGAAAAACGCAACTTACGCATCAGGAGACAATATGCGCATTAAACGGTGAAGACCCCTTTAGTTGGATCATGCTTGCAGATTATATAGAGAAGGCCATAAATTATAGAAAATTAATTATTAACAAGTTTAATGTATGATAAATGTCACTTAATTATATTCAATATATCAATTAATGTTAGTCTATAATTGTAAAGTAAGTCCACCCAACTGTGTTGATGGGGACGAACGCAGCACTTTGAGTGAACAAACTGCCGACTGACGGTTTTAAAACCATATCGGTATTTATACAAAAACAAAACTTTGTTCGTATTGATCAATATGTGATACAAATACACAAAAAAATACGAATAAAATCTTTTCTATTTATCTATCTATCTATCTATCAAGTTGTATCATGAGCACCATTAACGAGACTTCCTGATTCTTAACGACACTCAAACTTTTTTTCTATTTTTTTATGGCAATCTAGTCCGAAATAAGAAATCAAAATCCGGCACTTGTAGCTTTTCTATTAATGCTATTTTAAGAAAAATCAACTATGCAAGTTTGCTATTAAAAAATTTTGTTGTAAAAAGGTTTCAAGTTTTCCACAAAACAGCTACAAATATGTATTCGAAATTTTCGACAGTCGTTTTATTCCGTTTCCCAAACAAAAATCTGGGATTTTTGGTCAGTATTTCAGCCCGCTGGCAGAGTGTGCCTTGGTCAGAGTTGCTTTCGTCATTAGGTTGCACTTGAAATGAAATTCCTTACAACAATTTATTTGTTCAAAGAGTATCATGACATCGAAGAACACAGGATGCAACATTTTCAAAGTGTTCTTCTATATCAGAATACAATATATTCGCTAATTCTTATATTGAAAGCATACGATTTAACCAACCTACGTAAAAGTGACATCTTAGCAGTCTAGTTGTTGCTCAGAACCGAAACAGTTCCGGTAGAAAGTTTAGGTTCATTTCTGTTCCAAGAAAATTGCCTCTCGGATACCGGTATACAATAAACTCTAAGCATCGGTTTCGGATCGGGTTTTGAGCTTTAATCGGTTCTTTTCGGTACAGGATTCTGGTTCGGCTTCCGGTTTGATTCCTTGTTTGGTGATGACTCTAAACAATTTTCGTGTGCTGAACACGAGTCTGTTTTCGCTCTAGATTAGCGATTCTCAACGTGCGCGAGGCCAAAATGTGAGATCGTATTATTGTGAAGAATCGCTTCGAACTCTGGCGAGCGAATGACGGCTTTCTGCTCTCTGGGTCTTAGCTTTGGCATGCGTTAGGGTTGTGCACGTGTATAAATAGCGAAATGTTTTCGCCCAAAAGCAAACCAAAGGCCATCGCTGCTCTAGACTTTCAGTAATTTAAGTTTAAAGTTGAAAAATAGGCGAGACTTTTGGGGAACCCTATTTTTATGTCATAGAAATAAAACCATTTTGTTTGCATTAGAGTTCAGAAAAATTTCTAACCTGATATACTGATTTTGAGAGCCATGCCCTTGGGCAATTTTGTAATTTTGTGCTTTTGTATTAAAAACTGTGAATCTTCGCTAAAAATGTTTTCAAAATTCTTACGAACAGTTTATTTTAAAGTTAAGAATTAGTTTTGTACGATAATGTCAAAGAGAGTCAACATAAATCAATAGACTTTCCACAAAACCCGTCTAAAAAACGGTTAAATTTGTATAATTTTAAGCCACTTTAAGCTTAAAAAACCAAAAATCTAGACGTGATGGACCTAACCCAAAACAGAAAACCATCAAGACACCACCAAAATCTTCGATATACTAGATAATGTTGCCTAAAGATATTAAACAAATTTAGTTAGTCCTCAAAATGTGTTGGGAAACAAATCCCATTAATTTCTTAAGGCTGCCTGTAAAATGCTCATTTATAGTTGTCATGCTTAAACTTCCTGCCACGCAGGACCCAATGCATTTCATATGCAATCTAGGCGATGACGTTGTCTGTCACTGTGCCAGAACACACTTGACAGAGGCCTACACTCACTCACACACACACACACACACCCGGGAGTGTCTCCCGTTTTGAATTGAGGGCAAAGCAAAAAAAGGGGGACGAGCGGGTCATTCAACTTAAGTAAAATGCATTTGTATTTGTGCGAGTGTGTGTGCCATTTTCACTCTCCTTTTGCATTTATACATTTTATGCATTCGCATCTTCCCCCTTCGTTCGTAAACAAACGGAAATCAATAAAACTGCCGCCTTCCTTGCTAGGCCCAAAACCAATATCCTGTATTTGTGGGATTTGCAACTGGACTAGAACTCGGTGTGACACTTGAGCGAAATTGTTGTTAATAAAAGTTTTGTCGCTGCCTTTGTTTCAATTTAGGCCTAGACCTAAGCCACCAAGGCGCAGGCGCTGGGAGACTGTTGAGCAAATGCCGGCTCCACCTCCCACTTTTTTGGTTCACAACCAAAACAAAGCGAAATATGTGTCAGCTGCTTGGCTTTAGTTTGCTTTGCTTTGCTTTGCTTTTGACCCAACATTCTGCTTTGCTGCTTTCCACACAAATTCGCGCTGTTTGTCCTGTGTCCTGTTCCCCCAACTGCGCATTTGTGGTTCTAGGTGCCGCAGCCGCCTGGCTCGGGTTTTTCCCATATACAATTTTTCGTGAATTTTATGTTTCAGTCGCAGTTGTACGTTCGTAGCTATTGGTCGTGTTCGCTCTGGGAAAAGTCTTGGGCAAAAAATGTGCTTGTGCTGGTGAAACGCCAAAGCGTCTCGTGTGTGTATGTCTGTGTGTGTTTGTGTGCCAGTTTAGGCTAACAAAACAAAAAAAAAATTATATAATTTTATAAACCCCACAAATTCAAATAAAACTCAAAATTTGCAATTTGGAACTGGCTGAGCCATAAGTGTGGCATACTCTTAGGCGACCGCCTGAACATGTGAGTCGACTGGTTGTTGTCCTGGCTAAAGCATGCTTTGGCGTTTGTGTTGTGGTTGTGTACATTTTTACTACGAGCATATCCGTCGGTATTTTTCCTTACAATATATAAAAGATAATGGATTATTAAGTGAAATATAGTTTATTACGGCACGCTAATCGATTTTCATAAATTTATCATATATTAATATCCGGCCAATTGTTTGGGGACTCGTGACCCAATTGTTGTTGATTAACTGCAGGTCCAATTGTGGCTTCAAGCATGCTGTGTGTTAAATGATGATGATATCATTCACGATGATAAAACCCAACAAATAGGTCGTTGGCCAAGTGATTTAACATTAGCCCCCCATTAGGCCCACTTATAGGAAAACGACTGAAATAGGAAAATTCCCCCCAGCCTGCCCCGGCAATTGAAGTTCTGCGGTCATAATAAAATTTCGGACAATGACACAATAGCGGTAAATCAGCGTCTAAAGAAACGACGAACACAACGCATATAAAAGACGGGCACGCAAGAAAAACAAAAGAAAAGAGGAAAAAAAAGGCCAGAAAACAAGAACAAACTTTTGCCAGTTAAACTTTAAATTAGTTGGCTATAGACAAGGGCTTAAGCAAAAGTTTTTGACAATTGCCAGTTTCTGTTTTTTATTTCGCATTCGTTTAATTATAATAGTTTTCTTTAAAGTTGAGATTTGCTAGTTTCAATCTCTTGTTTACTTTTGCGTAAGAAATTTGTTCGTCGTCTTATACCCCGGTAATCATGGAGTAGAAAAAGGTATATTAAGTTTTTCCAGAGTCGGTAAAAATTATATTAAGCAAAATGGTATTAAGAATTTGTTTTCCATTAAAAAACAGATACAGAGGGGAAAAACCGAGACTATTGGACTCAAAACGAGCACAAGAACAGTTTTATGAGAATGGAAAATCTTAAATCGAGTTGATATTTTAATTCATTTTTAAGTACTTGATTTGAGTTGATATTGTTTCGTTTTCAAGGACATCTTAAACTTAGAAAAAAAATTTGATTGATTTTAGACCAGGCGTGAGCGGATTCCTCACGGATTTCTTGACGTACCTTCAGGGGTTGGAAGAAAAGGGGGTCAAGAGGCTCCAGCCCAACCATATATTCCGTAAGATCAGAGTCACGCTTGTACAACAAACTTCAACTACCAAACCTATTCCACCTGACTTTAGGAAAACACAGAAGATTTTCAGATTCGACAGGGAATGACAACACATTCACCCGTTGCAGTCTTTTGCAGATTCACATTAGGAGGGATACTTATGCTTGGTTGAGTTGACAAGAAGTTAAGTTGAAAAAAACGAGAGAGAGAGATCTTAAAGAGAGTCAACTCGCTCTCTCTCTCTCTTGTATCTCACTCTGCCAAAAAACGGTTTTGGTGATATTATCCGCTTACAACTTTACTTATTCCATAAAGATTCTGAAGAGGATTTTTCGCTCTGCGTGATAAAGACAGAAACCCAGTCCAGTGAAGATATTGCTTAAAAAGTTTAAAATGTTCACTCAATTAACTCAAATGTTCTCCCCCTATTAAAGGGTATATCCAAGTCTATCATATCCGTCTTTCCCTTTATTTTGGTTAGCATAAGATAAACAATCAACTTTAAGGGGGAAAGTTGATTGCCTTGAATGACTGAGTGTGTGCGTATGTGTGTGTGTGTGTCTGTTTTTGTCTCCAATTAGGACTTCAGTTCAAGGCTTCATGTCCACACATTTGAATTGAATTTCCATTGAAGTAGGAAACTTTTACCTCAAAAACCTACGGAAAAGAAAAGGATGTCAACTATTGTTTACAAATGTCACAAAAAAAGTTTTTGTGCTGCGAAAGATGCCCAATGTCTCATATTACAAATACAGTGAACACTGGCTAAGAAGATAGCAAGACTATGCCAACGAGTAAAGGATGAAGTTATGATACATTTTAAATGGTTTCTTTACTCATCACCATTTCATTCGACATTTATCTGCCATATGAATAAAAAAAATAATGAAAAAATTTTCTTCGGGGTCCAAAGGGGCAAATATCATTGATCTCTGAAAAGATTACATGGGAGCCAGGCAAATGGTTATAGAATAAATGCTATTAGTTTGGGAAATCACTCAACTGGCATTGTTCAAAGCAGTGGTGGAGTTTGGAACAACAACAGAGAAACCAACCCTTATGCACTTGCTGCGCCGTTTGCAAGTGTGGCCTGAGGCTTGGGCGAATGAAAGTGAGCCAACTTCGAAAGCATCTGAGTGCAGCTAGTTGTCGAAAAATAACTCTCGGGGCAGGGTGGAACAAATGGGTGCCCACTGCAAAGCAATAATTAAATTGTAGTATGGAAGTCTTTTAAAATCATTGCTCATATGAGTTATTCTTGCTGCAGGAATATATGCACTGAGAGGCCAAATCGAATGATCTGCAAATTAAGCCAGCACGTCGTACAGCTCATTATCGCCATTCTCCAGCTCGCCCTAATGAAATTATTTTAAGCATATAATGGTGACAATCCATTTGTATATATATTACAAAAATCTTGAGATAAAAAACTCAATTAAAATTCTTATTTGATATTCTTTCCCATATCAACAAACTTTTCATAATTCTCCTTTTTCATTCACCCCTAATTTTTTATTTGAGCCCCCTTTTTAATTCTCAGATTTCTCTTTAACTACAAAAATTTATTATTTATACCTATTTTGAAGATACCCGAGTACTTTTGTCGTTACTTTGAATGATTTTACAACACTTCAACACTTACTCTCTCACTTACGCATTTTGTAAACATACCCCAGGGCGCAAAAATAACTTTTCTCATTTTTTTTGTTGTGTAAACTTTTGGAGTTTACGCTTTTTGCTTTACACTTTTACGCGGGCTGTTGAACACCCTAATTTATTATAATTGAAACAAAGCAGCTCAGGTGGCTGTCGCTCTAGCTTTAATTTTAACTCTACATTTGCTAGAGTTCTTAGCAGGGCTATAAGATTTCTAAAATCCAGGCATACCAATTGGTTCCAAAATCAAAACGCAGACAAGAACAATTAATGCTAAAGTGTTTTAATGCGTAAAGCGCTTACCTTTAGATGATGAAAGTAGTGCATTTTGGAATTAGGAATATCCGATTTGAGGTAAGGTTACACTGTTTGACCCTTTTACAAAGAAAACGACTCATTGACCGCATTGATTTTTAGCGATGACGGATTGTCAATTGTGAATTGTCATAAGCTATTACAGCTTGCTAGAGAAGATGTTCCGGTAATTTTACAACATTCGATGCCTTACACCTACGAAAGTATTTTCCTGTCGAATTTAACATGGCATTAAAGTTGACAAATATACCAAAAGTTACTAAATCAGGTATAACAAAACACGAAATTGTTCGAGCAGCTGTAACCGATTGCTCTGTCCCAAGTCAGTCAATTCCATAGGAATGGAAGACGGAAATAAATACGCAAAATTTTTCTTATTACTTACATAAAAATGTATACCACTTGAACTTAAAATTCTAAAGTTTGTACCCAAAACTGGACTTGGAATTCGGAACGCCCTGTTCCATTGTGAATTTAGAGCTTTTAAAAGTTTTGTTTATGAACTCAATTTCGAAGGTCAGAATTATAAATGCTGATTACAAAAAACACCTAATGAACCGAAACTTAATAAGCCAAATTAAAAAATTTAGCTCAGAAACTATAAAAGTAAATCAGAAAATGAAGATATCATTTGATGTTTTTATACACATTGAGTTTTTATTTAAAAAAGCTCCCATTTAACTCTAGTTTTCAAAAATATAATTCTACTAGAAATATTTTGGTATAGTTTGGAATGGTAAACTTTAAAATGATTTCAAACATATTTTGAGTTTTTTTCAGGTTTGATTTCTTTTTTAATTCTTTTGTTAAGCTAAGGTCCCACATAATTTGCCAAATTTTATGAAAATTTGGCTAATTTTGAGATTTTGAGGACTTCAAACTAAACATGTCTTTATGCAATACTAAGATAAAATATGACCGAAATTGCCTATTTCGTCGATTTATCCGGATTTTCATGAAAATTTGGGCAAATTATTTGCCTGTGTTACATTTTGAGCCGAATATCGACTCAGAAAAGAACGATAAAGTCAGGCATGATTTGAATTGAAAGATTAATTAATTTTCAACAATCGCGAAGAGCGTTGTTTTTAATTCAGTTTAGTAATTTGAGTACAAAAAGCTAAAATATTTGAAAAATTAAAATTATGGCGCTCGGAATTTCTTTTTTAAGCATCTAAAAGAAATGATTTGGTTTTAGCCACCTGATCTTCTTAACTCCAAATATTGGGCTTAGCTGGCTCAAGGTCGTCCATCCTATCCAAGGAATAAAAATCTCCGCTTATGCTTCAAAATAAAATAGATAAAAATACAATCTTCATTTTTAAGGGTTTACAAAAATTATTACCAAAATTAGCGTTTCATTAAAACTTAAACTTAATTTAGTAATTTTGTTGTTGATGTTTACCTACGTTTTGTTGTATTTTGTTCAAGTTAACAAATTAAACATAGGCCCTGGTGAAAAATTTTTGAGAACGGTGATCTGAATTTAAAACTGAGAATTTTGTTAAATTAATAATTCTGGAAAAATATTTTGACGCAACTGACGTAGTTATGGGGTTTCAAGTCAATTTCGAAATCGACTATTTTTCCCACTGTTTGTCCAAGCTCCGTTATTTGTTGACCGATCAATATTTCACACATTTATTATTTAGATTTGAACGTAACTCTTTAATCTTTGAACCATTTTGAAGTGTCCGTAATCGTTTAAGATTCGAATCTTTTTCATGATAAAATCGTTTTTAATAAATGATAAATCGAATTTGGTGCATTTGGGTGTTAACTTTCACCGAAAAAATATCGTTATCCTTGGTGTCAGAATGGTAAAAATAAATCTCCTTAGTAATTTTTTTCCAATTTTTTTCCAATCGATTTATAAATTTTATAAAGTTTTTGACCATAGGAAAAATATAATTTCTAAAATACGAGGATCTAAAATTTTCTATAGGGTCGGAAATATTTTTTTTTATATCTTTAAACTGAGTTTGATCGGTTAAACGTTTTAGGTGTTTATAAGATCCTAATAGAACGTTTAAGATAAAAAATAAAGAACCACGAAACGGTGAAGTAATACAGCAATGTCAATTCGAATCTTTATTATTAAAATCTTGATATAAGACGTTAGTAACTGAAAAATTTCTCACTCACTTTCAATATGATACAATCCTTTATTATTGATATTATTTAAAATTAATAAAATTTCTCACACACCACACCCCCCGGTTCCAACAAGATTTTCCAAAGAAACAAAGTTTGGTTAGACAACAAATTAAGAGATAGCTTAACAAACGTATGTTAATGATCTGCCAAATATTTTCTGTAATAGTACGCAGACGACGTCCAGTTATTATGTTAACGCGATCCACTAGATAAATTAGATGAATGTATTGATGTTTGTAATAGTGAGTTAATGAAGATCTTAGGCTGGGCAAAAAACAATGGCCTCTTCTAAGCCCACATGTTTAGTTGTAAATAAAAAGCTCCTTAACACAAGCAACTTACGAGAATATGTGGAAGATGCAAGAAATTTGGATTTTCATTTCAATAGAAATCTCAACTGGAACACACATATAGTGAAAGCTGTGGGAAGAGCATATGGCGTGTTAAGAAATTTAAGTCTGTCCCAACAATATCTCCCTACCAATATTCGCCTACAAATAGCAAAAGCATTTCTTTTACCCACCCTGTTTGCAAACGGTGATGTATCCAGCTACGCAACAAAATTATTCAACCTTTCTCTTAACTCATGAACCAACTTCAGGGTGTTAATAGAAATGCACAAAAATATCTTTAAAACTAGTGAGAAAGTCGGTCAAGCCCGACTATAACATACTCTGTACCTGGGGTAGAAGCTGATTGCAATGCTAGTGCTGCGCTCAGCTCTAAGTCTCTCTCTCTCTTTATCTCTATCTCTCTCTCTCTCTCTCTTAGAATGTGCGGTGTTAGTTGTAAGATGGTGGGAGGGGGAGGGGGGAGGGTAATTTACATTTTTGCTCATAACTTGAGAACTGCTCATCCGATCTTTATCATTTCTTCGGCAAATCGATACATTTTGGACGGACAGACGGACATGGCTATATCGACTCGGCTGTTGATGCTGATCAAGAAGATTCCTTATCCCTGTTACAAACTTTTGCACAAACTTAATATATTCTATGTACCTTCGGTACAGAGTACAAAAAAAAACAACCACTGTATCTCTTTAAAAAACTTAGGTTCTCAACATCAAGACGAACCAATAGTTTAGTTATACCAAGGCACAAACATCTTCTATCAGAAAGACAATTTGGTGTTCATGCTGTTCGGACTTGGAACCAATTACCAAACTTCCTAAAATGCATTAACATTGCGAAGCAATTTCAAAATCAACTAAAAACATATCTTATAAATCACGCTTCTTAATATCACATGTAACGAGTAGGGAAATAGAAAAACCGATAGGGAATAAGTTATATAGGAATATTAATACAAAATAATAATAATTAAATTAAAATGAATATAAAATTTAAATTCACTGATCATTATATTAGATAAGTCGGAATTTGTTTGTCAACGTTAATTCTGTATATTTGTGACTAGTGCATTAATTTATAAGTTTATCTTGTAGCACTAGGAAATCACTCAATAAAATCCAATATCTAAAATCTATCAAAGCCACCCGGGTTTGATATGAAAATAATTTTGTCTAATGTTTGTGTTGGTCAAGCAGGTGCGTATATATATGAACACAATTGTCTGTGTCGGTATTGAAGTTTAGCCTTGTGTTTGTTGGTATGTTAATTATGTGTAACATCACCAGAGTAAAGCCATTGTTGTATTGGATTGTTGTAAAATGCTCGTGGCATCAAAAATATTTCGATTCGGTCCAGATCACTACAGTTTTTGTTATTTAAAACTGTTTCAAAACATAGTTTTCCAAAACCAAAAAGATTTTTGTGGGGATATCTTTATGCTAAACTGCTATGCAAAAGTAGCACATAATACTGTTTCACACTGACAAAAAAAGTAAAAGTCGACTTATTACGTATATCTGAATATATATTCAGTTTTGTTCCACGAAAGGCAGGCGAAGGCGACTAAGGGCAGGTTGTTAGTCTTAGTAACTTCTCACACTATTTGCCATTCCATTTTTGCTTAATTCATAAATATGATTCGAAGACACTTGTAATTGCCCATTTCATTTCATACGAGTTCACTGTACCGCATATTGGAGTGAATGACTTGAATGTGTTGCTAATAACGATTTCTCATAAAAGCTACTCAGCTTAAGGGATGAGCCGAGGCTAGCTGCGGCTGGAATGGTTGTATCCCAAATTAATGAAGGGCGAAACTGAAAGAAACTCAAACGCAGCTGCTGTCGATTTCAAGTATCCTATCATTGTCCTTTCTTTCTACTCGTACATACACTTACACACTTGACTGGATGACGTGACTCTGACTGTCTGTTCTGTTCTGTTGTGCTGTGTGTGCCGCTTTTTAATGAAGTCATTTGAAGCATTTGCTGATTTGTTTGTGATTTATAAGCAGCTACTTCATGCTCAGCCAAGCACCGTCGAGTCGAGTAGAATTTGGTTTGAGTTGAGCCTAGATCCTGCCTTCAAGTCCTGTGCAGGTGACAGGTACAGACTCGTAACAAAGCGGGCGCAGCATCAATCAGTCTCGTTAGGGCGTGCATGTGAGCGTGTAGCTTCAACTTCAGCTCCACTTGTCATGGTAATTGCTTCCAAAACGAAATTCCTATCCAACTGCTAACAGGATTATGGCCTGATTGGCTGAACTCGCGCCAGAGATGGACTTTTAAGAGTGGCTGCTTTTTAAATGGCGCTTAAATAGAAACAAAGTAACAAAATATTTATTCATGAGCTTGCAACTCGAGACGGGAGTAAACGTAACGTAATCCCTACAAAGTTGTTGCAAAATGTAAATGGCCATTTCAATGGGAAGCAGAAACAAAAACACAGTATCCTTTGCCGTCTTCCTGAGTGTTTAATTAATTACAAGAATATAATTGCGTATACGCAGCGTAATCCCAAGTTGAGAAAGGAAACAGAGGAAACAGTCTTGTGCACTCACAAAGAGACACAAACAATTTCTCAATGCAAATAATTTGCAATCGCCTTCTTCTGCTCCCTTCCCATATTAGTTGAGATTCTATGCGATTACTTATCTGCCTGCCCCACGTAAGCGTCGTGCTACTAATTTGATTACCTTACACCAAAAATCAAATTAGTGGGCGTGGCCCGTATTGTGCTGCAAAGCCTTTTTCGTCATAAATTGAGTTTCCACAATAACTCAATTTGGCAGGCACATAAATTTTAGATACGGCGTTAAAAGGATTTCAATACAAGTTCAGCTAGACACACACCCACACACTCACACATTTGGTTTGAATTTGAGAGTGAGCTTTGATGTTCGGCCAAGACACAAGCCACATACTTGAGGCACTCCACTAATAGCCACTTAATTAACGTTTTTGTTAAAGGTTTCTCTTCAGCTTAATCTTTAAGAAAGGGAACATTAAAAACCAATGAACAGGCGTGGCATTGTTTGGCAAGCATTTCCAGTTCAATGAATGGGTCAACACATTAACAATAAATACAATACAACAATAGTACACAGGAAAAAAATCAAACCCAAACGATGTCGTTCTTAGATTGCATTGAGTACGGAATCTTAAACTCGATTTGATCCCACCTTGAAATCCCATTAAGTAGTTCCTATATAGACTTGAATACTCCAAACGAAACCGACCTCTATAATCAATCCCATAATCGGTTGCTGCTAAAAAGTTTGGAATTTTGGAAATTAGCCGTAAATATATCGATTTTATAAGTATTTTCTCGACGAGTTTTCGGACAGAGAAGATGGTCACACTGCATATAAAATGTTTAAGCGAGATAAGCGAGGACATACCTTGTATAAATGGAATGCACAGATCAAATCTGTATTGACAAAGTACATAGTAAACTGTGGGTATATAATATCCAATGAAAATAGTCTGCCCTAAACCCGAGAAAAACACCTGATAACACTGCAAAAACGCCAGAGATTGCCTTCCGCTAGATATTCAAACTCATTTTGGATCCCCAAAAAACATCTCACATATAAACCCTGCAACATTTTTTAACGACCTTTTTATACTCTGTACCGAAGGTACATAGAGTATATTAAGTTTGTGCAAAAGTATGTAACAGGAAGAAGGAATCATTTCCGACCCTATTAAGTATATATATTCTTGATCAGCGTCAACAGCCGAGTCGATATAGCCATGTCCGTCTTTCCGTCCGTCCGTCCGTCCGTCCGTATGAACAAACAGATCTCAGAGATGGTAAGAGATAGAGGTTTGACATTTATGGGACAAATGCTTCTTATACTTGCAGGCAGATCAAGTTTATTTTCAAATTTTGCCACGCCCCCTCCCGCCCCTGCAATTTGAAAAAAACGTTATATCTCCCGCAGTTTTGTAGATAGATGATTTGTTCCTTCTAGAGATAGTTAGTTGGGTAGTAAAATGTATCGATTTGCCGAAAAAATGATAAAAATCGGATGAGCGGTTCTCAAGTTATGAGCAAAAATGTAAATCACCCTACCCCCACCCCCTTCCACCCTCGTACAATTAACACCGCACAGTCTTAGAGAGAGAGAGAGAAAGCGAAAGGGAGAGAGACTTAGAGATGAGCGCAGCACCAGCATTGCAGCCAGCTTCTACTTTAGGTACAGAGTATGTTATAGTCAGGCTTGACCAAGTGAGAAATTGTTGGTTTTAAAGCTTTTAAAGTTTTAGCCAGCCGAACTGAACAGAACAAAAAGAATCCCACATTGTAGGCTGGTTGCTATTTTTAAAGAAACTGCCAGTTCTATAGTTAATAGACTTGGTCCACCCACTGCAATTCAGCAACTGCATTCTCATGTCGGGAATGCTTTAACTAGAAGGGAATTCTTAGAAGAATTTGTGTATGTGTATTTACCCATGTAGCCCAACTGTATTAGTAAAATATTACCAGAGCTTAGTTTGAAACTTGCTCTTCGTTTCAATTTGCTTTTTAATTGGAATTTGCATTAATTTGAACCTCAATACATAAATATTTGTTTTTAAAGTAGAATCCGTATTTGAAACGAGCAATTTTATATTCTTTTTTTTCGACGCTTGACGCTTCGATCACACCAAACTAGGAAATGTCTTCCCGCATCTGGTCGTCCCCTCTTGCCGCTTTCGCTTTGCTTAAGCTTCTTCCTCCATTGGGGTGACATGTCCTATTCCTATCCAGCGCAGCCGCTGTTGGTTTGTGCGCTCCCCCATAGAGCTCATACGGTTCGCAATTCATCCAAATGCGGAAATCATCGCCAACTTTTAAAGGACGGACCTAAGAATCCTTGACCACCCCAATCGCCGCCTCATCCGCTGCTGTTGTTGTCTATGCTTCTGCACCGTATTGCAGGTCTATTTTTTTTTCTTCACGAGATGACTCTGCTCATGAACTCCCTACTAAGCCTGTATTAGCAAGAGTAATTCTTCTTCGGATTAACATACGAATGTTGTTGTCAATGTTATACTCTCCCATTGCACAGTGGTTTATTTTGGCATTTTTTTTTGGCAAAAACTCCAGTTTTTAAGTTATTGACCCCAAATTTGGTTTATAATCATATTTTGGGCGCCAAATACGTCTTTGAAAATTTCACTCAATTTGGACCAATATTTGATATAGCTGCCATATAACCGATCTGGCCGATTTGCCTCAACTTTGTTGTTTTTTACGCTATTGAACTTAAATTCGGAATGTTCTAGTATTTTTAGATCTTACTACGACTTACAAAATCTTCTCAGGTTTGGACCACTATTTGATATAGCTGCCATATAACCGATCTGGCCGATATTCACCAACTTTGTTGGTATTAAAGATATTGAACTGAAATTCGGTTTCAGCACGTATTTAAGCTTCTTTAGCGACTTATCAAATATGGTTCGATTCGGCATATTATTTCATATTGCTGCCATATAACTGATCGGTCCGATTTGATTCAACTTTACGCTATTGAACTGAAATTCGATTCGTTTTTATATTTATAGCTCCAAATACGACTTACAAAATATTTTTGTGTTTGTCGCTACCAAACGAAATTTTTTTTAACTCTCTCTCGAGTAATATCTTCAACTTAAGCACGAGTTCAGCTGGAATAAGGCTGATTTTCGCGAAAAGTTACACGTTGCATCGGTTTTTAGAATGAAGAGTAAGCAAACAAATTTTTGAGTCTGTGCGACCACGGCCTCTCGTGCCTCCCATACAAACAATATCGTAGTATTATTAGTACAAATTGGTACTAGGATGGAATGATTTAGGAATGATTTAATATCTTACATACATATATGTTATATATGTTAATTAACTTACATAAGACTTTCGACCATATAGTTACATTTCGGAAGTTTTCTTTTATAAAGGATTCAAAATAACTTATTTTTTTATTTTTAATTTTTTGTCATCTTCTACGTGGTAATTTCTAATTTTTTCATAAATCCAATCTGATACAAATGATATTTTGCATTTGTTGCTGCGCCAAATATCGAAGAGATCGCTACGACGAGACTTGAACGTCCCTGAATATTGTGGAATTGTGAGAAAAGGGGGACGAACGGGGAAAAAGTGTTAATTAGCGATGAAGAACGACATTTATTTGTACAAACTGGTCTACTTAGTTTTTGTCAGCAGACGTTAGCTCGTTAGTTTTATTCCACGAAACACATGAGACCCATATTAATTTTCTACAAAAATACACATAAATTGGACATTAAAAAAACTCGAAAACTAAGACTACACAAAAATGTTCTATATACAGTGAGTACTAAAAAAAAAAGATCTTCAATTTCCATTATTTTCTTGATTTTGTTCGGAGAGAGAATTTGTATTTTTACGCACAAATGTAAACAAACTAATGTGGCGCCAATTTCTTAACCCTAAGCAGCTGATCGATTGTGTACGTTTGAAAGCTCATAAAAAGCTTCAGTAAAGCTTTTGAAGCGTTATTTCTTAAGTTTTTACATGTATGATGTATTAACTTTAAGAATTTAAAATCAAAGATACAAAAAACTAACATTCATTTTTCGACTTTATGCCAAAAAAATCGGCCTCTTGGACCATAGTGCATTGTAACAGATTACTAGGTAGCTTATCTTATCCTCGCTTACCGCTAAGCCCATCAGTTCGGACTGCCTCTCAATTTTTGAAAACGCCTTGCTTACCGCCCAGTCGATTTTGCCAATAATTTTAATATCATCAGCATATGCAAGTAGCATATCTGTTGGCATGTGGGCGCTGGCCCTGTATATATTCCATCAGCAGATTAAGGAAGTCACACGATAAGGTATTGCCCTGCCTAAAACCTCTTTTGATGTCAAATGGTTTGTGGAGGTTCCTTTTGCGTTTTTTTCAACGTCATCATGCAAAGTCAAACGTACATTGCTGGTTTACCAAAAGGGACCTTGTGTGTCGAAGGCGAATTTATAATCAACAAAAAGATGGTAAGTTTTGATGCCTCTCTCTTAGGTTGATTTCAGGATTTGTCGTAATGTGTACATTTAGTCAGTGCACTATGGGAAAAATGTTGACATTTAGATATTTAAAAACGATTTTAATTTTTTGATTCCTTATTAACAAGATAAGATAAAAATAATTTTATAACATTTTTACGGATTACCCTTCATTTTTTGCGCGCTTTCAAAGTCAGCTGATTCAGTGGTGCTTTAAATTGTCAAAAAGAGCAGGAAATATCAATCAACTTGCAGCTTCGATGATACCTCTATTCCAAAGTGTAAATATGGAAAAAGCAGGTCAAGGTATGTAGATTAATGGTTAATACATGTTTTTCGATTGTTATGTGTTGATATTAAATTGTCCAATGTGTTGTTCGTGTGTATTTTGAGGTGTATACTAACAAACGTGCGTGTGTTCTGTGGAATATTACTTTTATATAGCACAACGAATCACCAAGGTTCCAGTTAAATAGTGTTAACCAATTAATATAGAATTAAAAAGTATTTAAGCCTTTGCCCCGTTTTGCCCCCTTTTCGGAAAAAATGACTGTTTGCAGGTTTCTATGAGTTCACTCATGCAGCGCTGCTTGAGATTTGGAGCAACAACAAACGCGAAGGAGACGCAGTAAAAAGTTAGATTTTGGAAAATATTGATGAATCCTTTCTGTCTAAATACCAAACGACTGCAATTTTAAAGAAAGTGAACCAATTTATTGCTTATTTACACAAGCACTTACCGAAATGCAATAACATGTTGGAGCGATTCAGATCAAAACACGCACGGTGGCCGGCATCTAACATTGTAGTTGCTATCGAGAAGCAAGAAATGACACAAATCTAAGGTGGACGAAAACAGTTACGTTATGAAGATGCAGGACCTCGCCTTAAGAGGAAATTAGCTTCTGAGCTGGCTTTAGAACAAGGACATTCAACATCACTACTTGTACATGCTGCTGCAGTTTCGGCAAAAAAGTCGAAGGAATTAGAAGTGGCCTTTGTATTAAAGAAGACAACGAGCAGTGACAACATAGGTGATGTAAGAAAAACTGCTTTATATTATAAACCCGCAGACCAGTGTGATTGAAGATGAAGAGAATTACGTATTCACTTGCCTAAATAATGTTTCTTTAGATGAGGAAATTGAAGAAAACTAAGCAAATAAATAAAATCAAACTAGTTTAGGTTCTAACAATTCTTGAATATAAACATAAATTTTAATAAAAGTACATGTTTTTTAAAGTTCAGGTATTTTTTTAAGTATTATTAGCATAATTTTTAATTTAAAAAAAAATTTATTATAATAAATACGAAATAAATGGATTATTGTTGGTATGGGGGCGGAAGGAAGGCGTGGTCCAATCGCCTAAATATTTTTTTCGAAATTTTAGTTTAGTCTAACAAACATTTGTGCAAATTTGTAGAGCTCTAGCTTTATGTTTAAAGTTAATGCCAAAATTACAGACTTTTTTCCCACAGTGCAGTGGTGGGTTTATTTTGTCAAAAGCCACAGTGATAAGGTCCAATCAGTGTGCCAATAAGCGGTTTTATCCAGTCACAAATAATGCATGATAGAATCTTCTACGCGATGGGAAGGAGACTGATCCCACGGTAGTTGGCGCAAAATGTAGGGTCTTTCTTTTTAAGGAGTGGGCCAGTTATACTTGGACTTCGGATCTTTGCAAATGCTTTCTGCGGACAATATTCTGTAGAGGAGTAGGTGCAAGTTCAGGCTGGCAGCTCATCAGTTGCAGCTGCTGTGTAATGCTTTAGCGTTTTTAATGAATTTTCAGATAACTAAAATGAATAAATATTTTACGATACTGAATCCACACCTTCTGCTCAGCAGTCTCACATACTACATGCTGCACCACACCCGGCTACTTTTCATATTTATACAAACCATTTAGGAATCTTTCTTAAAATTTCAAGTCGAAAGACAAGATCAAATCAATCCTTTAAAGCTTTAATTTTCCCATTTTTGTTTCTCTGTATATAAACTTGAGCTCTCTCCATATATAAGAATTGACTTGTTGCCTTTCATTTGTAATGAGAAAAAATAAGTTAAAGGGAAGGGAAATAAGAAAACAAAATTGAATGAAGCTGTCAATCAGTCCCAAAGTCAAAATGATTTTCCATTTCCAAACACAACTTAAGCCAGGGTAAACTTTCCCTTTGATACAGGTTAAGCGGCAGCCTTTCACCAGACCAACTTGCAGCTTTTAATGATGGCCCTGGTCAGTAAAAATCCACTTTGCGGCGACTTAAAGGCTGCAGGGCTCTGGCCTGGCTCCGAGTGGTGTAGTTTCCATTTTAATGGCAAAAATATTTACATTGACGCTGCAAGTAGCTGACTGAAATAAAATAATGTAATCGATGAAGCGTGAGAACAGACAACTTGATAATAAATATTAAAATCCTCCCACACACACACACACACACACACACACACACAGACTGACACAGAATGGGTTTGGCTGCAATTCCAAAGTCCAATGACTTTTGTTCTGTAATGCCTGAAGCCAACTTCTTTGTCTCCTTTTGGTGTAAGCGAAGCATTTTATTTGAAATTGTCTTCGACGTCTTTATGAGTTCCATTTTTTAGCCACAAATGGGTTGAGTCTTTAACTAGATTTAATATGTGAATCTTTGCTTTCGTTCAGCAGAACTCATGGATGAGTTTGGTTCTTTTAAATCCACTTCAAATCTTTTTCCAATTTAAATCTCTCTGGACAAAATTACTGAGCATTTTTTGTAAATAAAATATATGAATCTGCTCGTTAAACTCTGGCCGGAAATGTACGCACTTACATATCTGCATATCCATTGTGAATTGCATGAATTCTCACCGTTGAATTAAAATAAATTGGCAAAATTCGCACAGCTTTTTCCAACTGAACGAATAATTTGGTTTTTATCTGTGGCAACGCCGTGAATGTGGCTCAATTTTTGATTTATGAGAGTTTCAACATTTTGTTTCCTGGCTTTATAAATTAGTAACATAATCATAACCATCAGAACAATGGGAAGCAGCGACACAGCATCAATCAAAATCGATATGTGGGGAAAGGGAACTGATTGAACTGCGGCCACCTGAAATGAATTAATTTCATAAATTTTATTTTCTTCCACACAAATTATGCCTCATCAACGCACAGGCGTCAGCGTTTCCTTTGATTCACAAATTGTGCTTTGTGGCGGCCTTCATATGGGAGTCTAGACTTTTTTGCCTCAACTTAATTTTCACGCACACACACTCTGAGCCTCGATTTATGTAAATAATGCTGTCCAAGCACTTAAGTCACTTTGAGTTTTTTAATAGAAAAAATAAATCTACTAACAATGATTTGGGCACGCTTGGCGTATACGTAATATGAGAAAATAATTGCTGTGCGGCAAGGAAAATTGCTTTTGCCACACGCACACAATGATGAATTTGCAAAAGTAAAAGTTTTTCCCACAAAATATGCAGAAAATGATTTGATTTACAATGGTTTCTCCTCACATTTTATGGCCATGTTTATTGGCCTCCTTGTGCTCTTGTCATTGTTTGCTCAGCTCCCGAAGTCCTCGTTGTTTATCATTTGCCATAAATCATTATTATCAGCTGTGGCAGAATTTTAATGACTTTGGATCATTTGCATGTTGCCTTACCTGTGCCATGGCCAGAATTGCAGTTCAAGGAGGAGACACTTGGATTAAAGGCTTTCGCCGTGCCTAAGTGGACTGGACGACAGTTTCAAATTACAAATAATCAGGACGCAATTTTCTCAGCAATTTTCAATGCAAATTAAATGCCCTGGTTCTTTGGGTGTTGCAAATTGGTTTAATTTAAAGGAACTTTACAATATTACATCAAATCAAATTGCAAAGTTGTTGGCATTCTCTTGAAATTCAGCATGCTAATGGGGCCACTGGTGTTAAATTTGTTTAACTAAATAAGAGAATATTCTTTAAATTATTAAATTCGTACGAATATAGTGTGACATGGAAGGTTTCTCAAAAATTGTGATTCTACACATTTTGTTTAACTCATTTAATTTTCAAGCCTGCTTTGAAAGCTTCAAGAAGAGTGTTTTATCGTCTAAGCCCTGACTTAATCCACTAGATAGATAGATAGATGCTCTATTTTCAATTTGTTCATTTCCATAGCTTACAGCTTTACATTGATTAACTTATAACAAACAAACATTTAAAGCTTGGTTTAAACCGTCAGCCTTACATAAATTTACACATTTAAGCCTATACTCTTTTTTTTTTTATAAATATTTAAAAATTTTCATTTATAACATATCTTCTATTATATGAAGCCATCTCTATGTCACTCGCCAGGTTATTCCATCCCATCCCCCCATTCAGGGTCATAAGCACCTCTTCTTCAGTAAACGTACAAGTTTTAAAATATCGCCAACGAAATTCCCTCAGTATTGGACATCGGCCCACAAAGCGATGCATGTCCTCCTGCTCATTCATATTGCAAAGTGAGCAAATACCTCCATTTACAACTCCTCTTGGGCAACTGTTTAACCATAAGAGATCTCCTCTGGCCTTCATTATCCAAGTTATCTCGCTTTGCTTGAAGAACTCGTTGCAGTATGTGGGTCCCATTGCATAATTAAGGTCTTCTTGTTGCACTTACTGTCGCCTTGTTCGTGTGCTGCTGGCGGTTATCTGCTTTTGATGCGTTTAGGAACCGAACATTGTGGTCAATCCAATCTGGGCGCGAGTGGTTGTCTCCGAGTGATATGCCATGATACGCGAACATTTCTCTAAGCCTCGCAAACCACCCCGAATTATTTCGCATCATTTTCTCAGCGAGGATAAGCGGGAGTCTAGAATCTTCATACTCAAATAATATTCTTGACAGGTATTTGAGAAGAAGTGTTAGACTATAGATGTGTCCATCTTCAATATGTAGTTCGATGTGCTTTCTGGTAGCTTGAGTCTTCTCTTTAGAAAATATCGCTGCAATTGGGGTACCTCTTCCTTTATTTCTCCACCCCAGACTTCAGCTCCATAGCACTGTACTGTTCTGCGCACTGAGTAAAAGATTTTCCATTTAGGTGCTAGGTTCACTGTACCTTTGTTAATGAAGTTCGCCCACACCGAGTTTATACTCGCCTTTGTTTCTTTTGTCTTTTGTTGTAGTTGTCAGGATAACCCCAAGGTACTCCGGTACCACCTTGACCTGTTCCTCCTGAAACGTCCCTTAATCTACTAACTGCGTCGTACCGAAAAGAAAAGCCTATGAAATCTCTCTGTTTCTGTATAAGTCTACGATTATTTTGGATGTACGTTGCCGGTCGTTGCTTAAGATATATACTGACATGTCCTGACTGTCTTCAATTACAGTTGGGAACAAGAAAGCTGGAATTTGTACAGAATTTGGCTCTCCCCATTTAGAGTGTTCATACAGAATTTCGGGAAAATCTAAAGAGTGATTTTTTTAACGTTTGATTTTTGAAAATTAACAAAAAAATTTGCAATAGTTATTGAAATATTTATTTGGAGTTACACATCAATGCCTGCAAATTAGTTTTTAAAGATTGGTCGACTTCGGCACATTTGGCAACTTTGCGTTGAGAGTTCCAGAGAGTACCCCTCTCAATTCGCTTGCAGCATGGCTTTTTGTTTTCTTTATATATTGCACTATAGCTGTACGTATGGGATTTTTCGCGGGTTTTCTTTGGATCATATTGTTTAGCCTTAAAGATGTAGTGTGCAGGGTGTTCTTCTTATCTGAATAACTGAATGGCCTTCAGATTAATAGATCTGATCAACTTCGCGCATTCGTTATTGGCAAACACACCACTACAATAATTAAGTGCACTTTCAAAAGTAAGAATTAAGGGAACATCGGAATAGGGATTTAGATAGACTGACAGATATACGTATAGACTGATTAGATCTAGGGTATTGAGCTGTTGGTTATACCCTATTCTGTACCCACCCTTCCTTGGCATACCTCTATGGAAAGAATCTTGGTATGATCCTATGCAGCTCTTAGCTGCTACTTACGTATGGGATGGCATTGGCTCTTTGGATCGGCGACGGACCATTGGGAAAATCTTAAGCTGTCATTTCAATTCTAACAGAGAACATTATTTATTATAGGAAATAAATTTAAATTCATAATCGTACTTAAACATCTTCTAAATCATTGTCCATCGACTTGAAGGTTATCCTTACCAAGCTAAAGAATTCGGGAAAATTATTTCTATATAGATATATATATAAGGAAAAATTGATATATCTAATTATTGAGTAATTGTACTGATCTCTGCATCGCCCAAAAAGAAGTACAAATAAGCCAATTTAAGAAAATGAGTATGTTTGTAGAGCTGTAAGACTTAAATACTTTATTTCACACTCACCATACCGTGCCGTCTTGGAGTTCCAGATGACGATAATGGGCTTCAAAATAATGAAATCCTTACTATACATACATACACACTACGTTCACTTCTCAGGTGGATGAAAGAGACTTAGGTTCAAGAAAAAGTAAAATTCAATTTAGTTAAGGATTTACGTTAAAGGTTGGAATTACAGGAAATATTTGAAATTAAAGTAATAGAAAAAAACTAATTTTAATCCTCCTGATAATGTTTCTTTAAGTTCTTGCAATCCCTTTTAAAACCAGATGCTGTAGTGGACCTCTTGTGCCCTGTACTATGGGTGTGAATTAATCATTGCAAACACCTTGCCCACCTTCTGGGTCTATGCAAAATTATGTATGCGCCTAACACATTGTGGGGAACGAGTCTCGTCACTGGGCGGGCAGTGTAGATCTCCTCCAGGGGGGTTGTAATTGCCTTGGTTCGACTTAGCCAAGAGCTTTGGTTTAACCTTAGCTAGAGTGGTAAAATGACACGATATTTGGGCATGGAAAAGTGCGGGATGCCAATAAGCAATAATGTGACTCTCTGGATCCGCAAAGAAAATGCTTTTTGCAGAATGCGCCTCAAAGAACGGCCACCGCTTTAATTGGGCGGTCCAAGCCCCAAACGAAAAGTATACAGTAAAACGCTTCAAAGTATACAATTTTTTCGAATGAATTTTCCAGATTTCCCTGGAAAGTATTTTCCCACTGTGAATTGGGTTATAAATATGTAATAAAAATTTTTTTTTTGTTTTGCCTTTTAAATTAAATTCGTCAAGTTCAATCTTTTAAGAACATACTGTACAAAATTATAGCTTTTTAGCTAGTTTAGACCAAAAAGTTAGATTTCTGTCCCACACTGCAGTATTTTGAAGTTTGATACACATGCAAAGCAAAGATCACGCTTCAATGGCGAAAACTGCTCGAAGAAGACTTATTTCAAAATCGTAACAGTTTACCTCTATGTTGTTTATGGTCTTATGAAACTTCGGGAATAATCTTTAACTTTCTGCCTCAATACAGAAGATTGTTTTACCCTCAAGCCTTTCCTTTAACTTCATTAACTGACTTTCCCACTGTGAATTGGGTATAATGTAATATTTTTTTTTTGGCTTTTTCTTCGCTCTTTAAGAACATACTTAGAATTTTTCCGAATTTCAAGCTCTACATACGACAGCACAAAACCGAAATGGCTGCACAATGTCAGTCGGCTTAATACACTAGTTTACAACTTTAAGTCATTAAACCAAGGTCGGCTGAGAATTTTTAAAATAAAAATGGAATCTTTACTAGACATACACTACGTTCACTTCTCAGGTGGATGAAAGAGACTTAGGTTCAGGAAAAAGTTAAATTCAATTTAGTTAAAGATTTACGTTAAAGGTTGCGCTACCTTGTAAATATTTGTTGTCTCATGCCAGTGCTTAAGCATTTGTGACTTACGAATGTCAAACGACACCAGAAAGTCGAGTTCGCTTATTGCAAGCATCCGCCAATGGAAATTAAAGTACATCCTCTCGAATTTTATACGACGCCTAGCAATATTCAAGGTTCCATGTGTTTACCAGCAGAAATCGATGACAATAATTCGATGGACCTAGTTCTTTTGTTGAGGTGAACGAATGTGATGTGCAATCATGATGGATGAAAAAAACAAAAAATTAATGCTGTCATATAAAACTAATATAACGAAAACTTTCAATCATACTAGTTTTTACTTAAGATTCCATTAATGTGTTCAGCATTAGACAATAAACCTTTTTTTATGGATGATGTTTGATGTGTGCCATTATGTTGTGTGTTAACAAGGTCGACGGAAGGAAACATTCCATCGTAAAAACAACCTATAGTATTTTGACTTAACAACCAAGTTGAATTTTAATGATGAGAAAGCATTTCTTTGCTTGGCACGCCAAATGCCGGAATGTGTAAGCAGTAAATAAAAAATATCGTCACACTAAGGAATTACCCAAAGATGATGACGATGATATATAAATTTGAAATGAAATGAAAACTGTAAAAAAAATGAGTTTAAGCTTAGAGCTTTTATCTTAGAAATATGTAAAACAATATTGTACAATTTCTTTGTGTGAGAATAGAGTTTATGGTTGTGTGCATATGAAACATTTGTCAAGTTGGCAGCAGCCAGAGGAGGAGCGCAGCAGGTGTGGTGCCTGCCTGCAGACCGAATGGCGTATACGTCATATTAAATGTGGCCAAAAGGAACACTTGAAAACAGATGGGTTGACACGGAAAGGGTTAAAAACATTTTTTTTTTTTTGCATTTGACAGGCAAATTTATTTGCAGATAAACAGAAAACTAAAATTAGCATTTTATGTGGAGAATTAAATGTTTAGTGCAAATAAATTTGTCAGCTTTAATGATATCTAAATTGGCCTATAAATTAAGTATACGCCTCAACAAAGGAACTGCCAAAACAAAATTAATTAGAAAGTAATTTCCCCCCCTTCACCAAAAACATTTAATATTACCATGACCGTGTTGAGAGCGGTAATTGAGAAAAACCAGTTTTCTCATTAAAAACCACGACCGATCATTGATGGCAGCTTACAAAACTTTTGACTCCAAAGGCCTGTGTTTCATTTTTAACCTAGTTTAAGAAATAAAACTTCAAAAATTCAGTCAAATTTAGCCAAATAGCAATAATGCCTGCTTTGCCTTTTCTTTCACACACACATCCTTAAGAGCTCCCTCTCCCTTCCCTAGCTTACAAAAATAGCAGCACGAAGGCCGCCCGTGGGTGGAATATAAAACAGGAGAACGCCTTGGAGGCTCGCTTTTAATTGTGTGTCGGAAATTATGTTTCACTTTTGTTTTGCCCCTTTTTTTTGTGTTTTTGCAGTCACCTTAGCACCTTTTTGTGTCGCCTAATGAAAAGTTTCCTCCTTCAAACTAAAAGTTAGTTCTGCATTTTTGACTCTAGGTAGACTAACATTTAATTGCACTGTAGTTGTGCTTTCTGGGGCATTAAATTGTTAACATAAATCTTTTCTAAAATATTTCTAAACAAATGTTTTTTCTCTACCCTCTTTGCAGATTTTTTCCGTTTCAGTCTGGGGACTCCGCCCACATTACAGAGATTAGAGTAGAAGGCGTGACTGAAAGTTGAAAATAGTTTTCTGGAATGTTTTGTGGGTGTTTCTTCTAGGGTCTTGGAACTGCTTATTTTGTCATTTAATTTAAATGAAATTTAGATTGGCATTGGCATTGATGGCAAGGAACATTTAAGCGCGGCTTAACAAAACTGCTCTGCGGATGCATTTCATTTGGAAAGGGGCCCGACAAAGACAATACGGAGGGCTTACGAAGTGCTTTGGCCCGTTTACGCAACAGAACGGGCCCCTCAATTCCACAACAACCCACACCGCCAGCCTCCCCCTTGCCCAACCAAGCCGTCGCCAACAGATATCCCTCCGCCACACACCCATCCTCTGCCTCCGTCTCCAGCTCCAACACCACAGGAGTAGCTGCAGTCATTGGTTCGCCGCATACTAACCCGGTCATTGGCTCACATTCGCAGAGAAAAGCCACAGGCGAAGGTTCCCAGAGAGTGGGAATAGAAGGAGCTGGCAACCACATCAATGGCCTTACCCAGAACGTGAGTACATTTTTTATTGCTTTAATAAGTCGATTGAGATCCTGATCATAGCTGCACTCTTGCACTATTTCTTTAAACTCTCTCTGAATCTAGTCAGCTTTAATTCTAACATTTGCATAATTTTCTGTACGTTTTAAAGTCGATTAAAGTCAACAATTTTCGATTATTTTATAATTTGATTAGCTAACCGTAAAATTGCGCTCGAGAGTGGAGAAAAATTACTGAAAATACCAAAAGCAATTTAATTGCATAACAACATTTTACCATTAGACTTAATTAAATCGCCGAGCGAAATAAAATGGTTAGCCGCCTAGATAGAAGTTTCCACACTTCCACTTCAGTTGAGCGCATATTAAACACACAGACTCACACGCACACACTCACACGCACACAAGCGCGCGCACACAACATGTTAATGAATTTTAATGAGAATTAATGAGAATTGGTTTTTCTACCAACTTAATTAAGATTTTGGGGACGAAATCTTTAGCTACCTTGATGAGAGCGAAAATGTCATCCAATTGTGGCCATCTGCAGCTTTAGACAATGATTCAACAAAAATTTGGCCCAAAGCCATGCATAAATTTCATTTGCCCTCAAAGCTGGTATACATTATATACACTTTGGCACGTTTCCATCCAACCATCCATTTGCCGAGCACGTGCAATAGTCAAAAAGTTTTATTATTGCAGAGCACAGATGTCCAACTGAGTTGGTTCGACCTTTTCCTATAAATCCCATTCAACATTACTCAGTATAATTAGCCGGATATTGCGCAGTTGGTTATGTTTTAGCCCCCTTTTTTTTTGTTTCCTGACAATTTAAATTAGAATTTTTGCAATGGTTGCATTGGGAGAGTTGAATTAAACTCAATTATAATTATATTGTCAACGGTTTGTTTGCCAAATGTCAATTGTTATGGTTTGTCTAGGGTTTTGTGGGTGTGGACAATTTTCGAGGGAAAATATTTGGACAACAATTAAAATGTTGCTAGTCATAATTTGTGTTGACATGGAAAATATTTAAGAATGTAAACAAGAGGGAATTAGGCAGGGAAATGATGAATAGTCCTTTCCTTTCGAGTGAAGATATTTATTGTATGATTTTCAAGACATTTTACTTTATCTTTATTAAAGACCTGAGTTACGCACACTGAACCAATAGATTTATCCATTCGGGATCAACTTAATCCCAAACGGGATTTATAATGGGTTAATTTCGAATTGAGCCCGTCAGGGATCAACATTTTGTGCCCGGTTTTTCCCTTGCCTAGATTAAACAGATTCGTCGTTTGCAACTTAATTTTGTTCTATTCGAGATAGCATTCTAGAACGGCCGAAATTGATCTGCGCTCGAGATTATCTGGGCGGTATCTGGGTGGGATCAGGGTGGTATGATCTGAGTGGGTAGGATCTAAGTGGGATCTGGGTGAAATCTGAATGAAATCTGGCTGGGGTCTAAGTGGGATCTAGCTAGATTGGATCTGGGTAGGATCTGTGTGCGATCTGGTGGTATCTATGGATCAGCACAATAAACAAGACTTCCAGTAAAAATTAAAGAATGATTGATTGTTTTTTATTTTTAGAAGAAATGTCATCATTGTGTTTTGCCCATAAGAATGCAATGGATCTTTTCGAAAAGTTGTATTAGAATTCTATACAAATTCCTAGATTATACAGAAATAGAATCGTGTTGAATGCACGAAAATCAAACAGATTTACCACCAAAATCATCAGTATACTAGACCTTGTTGCCAAGTCTAATTATTTAGAAACACTAAAATCTGGTAAATTTCTAATAATTCTATATAATTCTCCTTTGTGGGTTCTAGGTTACTGATTTTGTTTGCGTGTAGAATGTGCGTGATTGAGTCTGCGCCTCGCAAGAGCTTCGCAGTGTGCTAGTATATGCTCAGAGGAATCCTCCTTCCCTTCACAACATCAGCATTGTTGGATGCTTGTTCTGAGGGCATTCTTTCCCAGTTGGATTATCTTTTGGAACCTTTTGAGTTTGTGGTTCAGTATTAATGATTTAGCTTGTGTTTTCTCTCTTGTTGTTTACTCAACAGGCTGCTCTAAGCGTATTCTCTTCCTTCTAAGAAGCCCTTTTATTGTGTGTTGGCCTATGCCGCAGTAGACGCCTGGTCCTACCATCGCGCCAGTTCATCGGTCAATTCGATTCCGGGGATATTGTCATGTACCGGTATCCGGTAGGATCAGTTTGTTCCTGCTAAGACTAGCTTACAGGTGAACTTATTGCTGCTGAGCGCTTGGACCGGATAGCAATTTCTCTATAATGGTTGTTATTTCCCATATTAAGGTCTGTGCAACGGACGATGGTACATACTTCGGCTTGAAATATGCTTTTAAATTAGCCCATTGCTTCAGACCTTTTCGTACCTGATCCTGCTACACCACGTCCAGATCCTTGGCGCGTCAGGGACTCGTCTGTGAACCAATAAATTGTTTGAGTTCGGTCAAAGTAGCAAAAGTCACACAATTTTTACTTTTCCCAGCTTGGACTGTTTTCTACTTATCATTGTGAACTCTTCCTTCTGAATATGAGAGAATAACAGAAGTCGCAGCAGAGGCAAAAGCAAAAAATGGGTGTGTGTCATGAGACGTCCGGTACGAGCGAAGCTCTTTACGTCGATGAATCCGATTTAAGCAATGGCAAAAGACACCTTTGTATTCTGTATTAGTCATTGTTAAGTCACTGTTAATTAACTGTTAAGTCGCTGTTAAGTCACTGTTAAGTCTCTGTCAAGTCACTGTCAAACAAAGAACATTATAATTTTTAGCATAGAATTCACAACTTGACCTTAATGCAGCCACTCATTGCACCCTCACTCCCCACATACCCACCATATTCCCACCCGACCAACCCCAGATCCCCACACGATCTCCACTAGATCCCCTCCACATCCCAACTAGAGCCCACCAGATCCCACCATCTCCCCATCAACTTCCCACCAGCTCCCACTAAACCTCTACCAGACCCCACTTGATCTCCCTTAGATCTCCACCAGATCTCCCCCAGATCCCCACCAGATCCCCACCAGATCCCTAACAGATCCCCACCTGTTCCCCACCAGATCCCCACCACATCACCACCAGAACCCCACCAGGTCAGCACCAAATTCCCGCCATATCCTCGCCAAATCTTTAACAGATCCCCACCAGGTCTCTACCAAATACCCATCACCTACCCCCCCTTCCACACCACAACAACTACGCGGTAATGGTAAAAGACACCTAGATCTCAGAGATGGTAAGAGATAGAGGTTTGACATGTTTGGGACAAATGCTTCTAATACTTGCACGCAGATCAAGTTTATTTTCAATTTTTGGCACGCCCCCGGAATTTGGAAAAAACGTCATATCTCCCGCAGTTTTGAAGATATATGAGTTGTTCCTTCTAGAGATAGTTAGTAATTCGTAATATGTATTCATTTGCTTAAGAAATGATAAAGATTGGATAAGCGGTTCTCAAGTTATGAACAAAAAAGTGATAAATAGCCGAGTTAAAAAAATGTTGCATACTTTTCGGATGTTCACCCTAAGGAACGCAGGAACACTGAAGTCAGTTAGAGCCGACTTTAACTTACGCTCCCGTTAGTACTACAATTCTGCTTTCATAAAATGAATGACTTCTCCAGGCAAATTTTACCTTAAGAGGATTTCCAATAAGATGAAATTCATTTATGAGGCCCGTCATTTCTAAGGCAGCTATGATTTATACATCTAATGCAGGATTACAAATTTGAATTTTCTTGAAACATTTGGACCAACATTTTCTTATCTGCCCACTCTGGTTTCATCGGCTTTCTCTCTTTGTTTAATTGAATAAATGTAAACAACTTCTACAAAATACTTTTACCTGCAGCATTTTCAAAATCAGTTCCCTCCTCTTTCCCTCTTAATGCAGTTCTATGTAAATGTGATTGACTAAAACCACAGCATCGAATTTAATTGATTGCAATTTGAATTTAATTAAGCTAATTGCATTACATGTAAATACTTCCAAAGCAATGCCATCCATCAACTTCTCTCACATAAATCTACTGCTTCGTGAGACAAATTTATTTCGTGCAGACTTTCGCAATGAACTTTGACAGTTGCCATAAATAACCAGCCCCATAACTGTTGGCCATATTTTCACCTTCTTCTTGTGCAAATTTATGTACCTCGAGCCGTATTTTTAAATTGTCGCCCACACACCATCGGATAAGAACTTCATCTGCTGCCAGCCGCACACTTATAGTAGCGCAGTAGCGGGGCCAAATTGAACAAATGACATGACAGTGGTTGCCCTTTTTAGTCGAGTTCCTCTCTGCCATTGACAAAGTGTGCTTTTGATCCAGGTGTCGTTGTTTGATTTATGTGATTGCTAATACAGCGACACCGGCGACGGATGCACAAACTCGAACTGTTGACAACTTCGTTTACAATCCTCTAATTCAATTGGAAGTGTAAGCAGCACCTGGGAATCAACAATTTCCCTGGGGGAAGAGTTTATTTAGCAGCGGATGAAAGAGCACGGGAGCAGCCGCCTGGAAGCCGGTGGGGGCTATAAAAAGACGGCTATAAAACATCAAAGCGAAACTTTAGATGATATCAAGTAAATTGCATTTGGAATGAATGAATTGGCAAAGAGTATGGAAATTGGTGTTTGTCCCTTTTGAATGAATTAAAGTGACCGGAAATCCATTATACAACTTGCAACAATTCCATGCCCGGAAATGGGCTGAGTTTGCCCATTTCCAACCACACAGACATGCAATTTTTGAATTCAAATTGATGGAGTGAATGTGTGGAGGTGCACATAATTGACAGCACATTAGGAGCCTTTTAAATAAACATTGCCCATCCCACGCACCCAAAGCGGAAATTGAATTTTGATCAACTTTTCTTCTATGCCCAAACCAGGGCAAGCAATTAGTGCGCTCTGTTTGTGCTCCATCCAATGGGAATAAGACGAGTCTTCAACTCTCGGCGGAGTTTGCAGCCTAAAAGTTGGCTAAGGGGAAACTTTTTCGCTGCTGAAAAGCAGAAACTTTGTTTATGCTTTAGGACCAGGAGCAGCCATGTCATAGCCGATGTTGTCCATGCCTCGGTTGTTGTCAGTCAAGTGTTTTAATCAATTCTGATTTAATTTTACGCCCAATTAAGTGTGAAAAGCGTTTGATGTTGGGTACGGTCGCAAGAGGTACCGGTGCCCCTTAGCTCCCTGCCCCTCCCCGACTCACGAGAAAGTGTGGGAAGTCACGCAAGCGTGAGCACTGAATAATATGCCATATGTGTGGCTGTGTGTGTGTGTGTGTGTGTGTGCGTCTCGATTTGGTCCTTATGCCGTACGCAGCAACTGCTGACAAAAGAAACGTTTTAACAATAGGGTCCTTCTCCATAAGTTAACTAGAAGCTGTACGGTTCGCTAGTCATGAATAAAGATGCACTGGCACTTATAAATAAAGTTATTTTGATACCAATTTGTTACAAAGTAATTGTTGTGGCCGCCCCCGCACTTGCTCAGCACCCGCCACCCGCACTCGCAATTTGGCAACGCTTTGGCTTGGACAGTTGGTAAAAGTTGATACGCCCGATGGTTTATCATATCTAACTTTGTTATTTTCTTTTATACAATTAACAGCCACTGCAATCCTTGTCCTATCCTTCCTGCAGTTTGTTGGAAACTTTAGTCTGTATGACTGCCGATCCCATATCTTTATGTTTTTGGATTTGTTTGCAGGTAATGATAAATGCAATTGTTATGAAGAATAAATGAAGCAGATTGGACTTGATCGAAAAGGCTAAGAAATAGTTTAAAGAATTGTCTTCAAAAATTTAAAAGTTCAACTGGTTTTACATATGCAATAAAAATAGTTTTTTGTTCCTCTTACTTCCTTGGTAGGACAAACACTTAAGTGTGGCAATGGATTTATGTGTTGTTGGCACTACTGTAAATGGAGCACACCCGAGTGTACTTCAGCTGGCCACTTTCACAAGCGGCTATGTGCCATAAAACAGTTATGGTTATATATTTACCATTCCTCAGGCTATAAAAGCAGGTAACAACAACAATTAAATAAGGAAGGACTAAGCCTTTTAGTCAAGATAAAATTATAAATAAGCAAGAAGTTACAAAATTATTGTAAGCAAACTGCTTCCTGTAAAACGACCTTCAAAATTTTATGAAAAATTCGATTAAAAAAAAGGAAGAAAGTAAAGTGTCTTCACCTGTTTAAAAATTTATATTTGAATCAAGTGGTGCCCACACTTTGCGCAAAACGTCATGACGTCAAACATGAGCAACAAGCAAACGAACAAATGCAAATGAGAAGAAAAAAACGAAAGCAGGCGTCGCACAGTGTAAGATTTTGCCAATCTAGGGAAAAAAAAGTGCCTCAAATTGAATGATTTTTTTTTAAATGCTAATAAAATGTCCAGTTGTTATGAAAATAAACAAAAATCAGAGTTAAACTATCATTAACAGCAATAAAATAGTCATTAAACAACGCTGGAAAAATTCAATTTGACAACTTGCATCAGGCACTAAATTAAAGTGATTTAAATTTAGCCGTGAGTGTCTTGTTTCCAAGGCGAACAATTTTTTTCTTATTTTTGAACTGCAAAAATTTCAATACCGTGTCTTTATACCTTTACTGGAACATTTTATATAATTTTTTTTATAAACATCTAAAAACTAGTCAAGTTGGAAAAAAACTTGTCCTGAACAAGCAGGAGGACTTCGAGAACATATTTTCAAAGAAAAACAGCCATTTTTAGTTTTTCGTTTTATTGTAAGACCAATTTTCTAACAAAATCACGTGTAATTCGTATGTTTTTTGCTATCTACTCCGTCAGATTTAAAGCTTTCGTTACCAAACTTTGCACAAAGTCTTGAAATACATATAGGCTGTATATTTGTCGTGTCCGGCCAGATCGGATGACTATACCATATAGCTGCCATAGGAACGCTCGGTCGGAAAACTAGTTTTTGCGAGAAAAACTTATTTGGTTTCAAAGGTAGCGCCTCTTAACTTAGAATTTATTAAGATGATATGCTCTCACGTAATTCTACACAGTTTTATCAAAACCAGATATACCTGCCATAGGAACGATCGGGACAAAAACTAGTTCTAGTGAGAAAAACATTTTTGTTTTCAGCGATTAACGTCACCAAACTTGGCAATTATTTATTTAATATCCCTCTAGTACGGCTGGGGTCAGTCGGTCTGTATACGTCAACCCAGCGTTGCTCTTTGTACGGTGATGAGTCGTGACGCCTGTCAAAATTGTAAGAGAGAGAGAGAGAGCGGCGTACGCTCTAATTTTCTTCCGTGACAGAGCGTGTGCAAAGAATAGGAAAGGATTTGAAAAAAAGGTATTTCAATCCGTAAACACCTTATCAACAATATATTTCACAACATGCAAATGGAATCCATTGCAATGCGCACTAATTATTAAAATTTATGATGAAGAGTACGTAATGTAAAATATTTATATTAGACATTGCCGTCAAGAGAGAAGCATCTTTCTTGGGTTGAAGGAGCCTCGCTTATGTCGCTCCATACATGGCATTGGGTCGAACGAGCGTCGCTTATGTTGCTTCTCTGCATGGCATTGGGTCGAACGAGTGTCGATAAAGTCGCACCATGCATGTCATTGGGGCGAACGAGCGTCGTTTACGTAGCTTTTCTGCATGGCATTGCGTCGACCTGGCGTGCCTGGAGAGTTGTTAACGTATTGAGCGGACATCCCCTTGCAAAATACGTCAGTCGAGCTCATTGTGAGGGAAATAAGCGTGCGTCGACGACAGTCACAATATCGTCGACAGAACGTTGATATAACGTCGGTCGGCCGTACTAGAGGGATGCTTTTACACAATTCTGGAAGGTTTCATCAAAATCGGGTTACTCTATTGTATAGCTCCCATATAAAAACCGTATTATGGATAAAACTGAAAAATGCGATTTTGTATGGGAGGGGGAAGTAGTTTTAGTCCCATGTTGTTCATCTTAGAAGCATACTTCGGCATGGCCAAAAAACTAACATTTCAAATTTGAATTCGATATCTCTTAAACCACGGCCGCAATTGATTTAAGTCCCCCTAGATGGGCAAAATCGTACACTGTGCGTCGTGAGAGTGTAAGCCGCCAAACGTGATATTTATAGAACACACGTATTCTCCTTCTCTAAGCGTTGGACGGCTGCGACGGCGATAAAATGATGAGTTCCAATCACATGGTATAGGCTTTTGGCATTTTGGGCACCACTGCTTTAATCCCACAAAGTTATTAGAAGAGTAGTAATTAGGTGATACAATCAATTAAATGTTAAATTTTCTTTAACCAATTTTATTATCTGATTATTTCCTAGATTTATGGAATTTAGCTTATTTAAGAACGGATGTGGTCAATAACATAACTCAACAATGTTTTTGGTGCAGGCCCATTTCGATCTGATTATGTTAATATGGATTGCTCAACACAAAACCTATTGGTGTTGTTCTATCATCTCTTGTTTCCAAGATATAGCTGACAAACGAATTTGTTGAATTTTTGGCACTCTAGGATTTAGAGGGCCAAATTTGGCATAAATATCTGGATATATGATATGTGCTCTGTCGAAACTAGCTTACAAATCCAGATATTTATGCCAAGTGTGGCCTCCGTAAGTCCTCATCAGTTTCTTTTTCCATCATATCTTTGATATAAGAGCTGATCGAGCTGAATACCTTTTAAAGATAGTTAGTAATTACTATTATTTATCGATTTAACGAAGAAATGATAAAGATCGAAACCCCTCGTTTTGACGACCTAATTACTAAACTGAATTTTGGTCCGAGTTGCTGTCAGCCCGAGTAAACAAGCATCTGAGTTGACATCTTGCTACTCAGCTGAGCGATCAGGTAAAATAGAACCGGAAATATAGCAGAGCCATCTGTCAAACTATAAAAATCCTACTTCCATTAGATAAGAGTATATATCTTAACGTCATTGAAACCTCCAGCGTTAGTCATTAAAATGTGAAGCTGATTTGGCTTGATGCTCCAACTCCGGCCAAAATGTGACACTGATTTGGATTGAAATCAAAACTAAGTTGACCTTGTCAGCTGTGAAAGGCTTGTTCTATTTTTAGATTTCTCCGTCTCCCTGCCAACAAGCTTCAAAACGAAAAATGAAAAAGTTTGTATGAGGCGCGTCATCTACTATGTGTAGTGTCTTTGCTGATAGTCATAATATCCGATCGGTTCCGACATGTTTGCAGCGTGCAGTAAGAGGAAAACTCTGTCCAGCTGTTAGCAGCTCGATAGCTTTAAAAGAAGAGCGAGGCCATTAAGTGAGAGAGTATTGGTATGCGGAACTACAGAGACGCAAACCATCGATCGCTGGCCAGCGTTTGAAAAATTGTTTATTCTCTTTGCACAAGCTTCGGCATGCGTTCGGCTTGTTTCGGTGTGAATGCAGGCCAGGCGGGCCACCCTCTGCCTTAAAACTGAGATACAAGTTCGTGTAGAAACGGACGGACAGACAGACCCTTTGAAAGGGTATAAAAAAAAGCAAATTAACTCAGTTTTCTAGCGATGATTGTTTTTTTACTAAATACTTTACAGTGCGAAGTTGAACGATGTGCCAAAAAAACAACTTCTGAATACAAATTAATCTTCCAAGTGTTAGCAAAGGAATTCAGTAAATGTGTCAGTTCGGTTTTGTTGCTTCATATCTCCATTTATTAACTGATTATAATTTTTTCATTACACATAATTTCGTTTTACATGATGGCTACTTTTGTGTGTTTGGGAGTTTATGGTAAGGCTAACCACATTTTGTTTTCACTTTAGAATTCGATTATCAGTTTTGGCGGGATCAGTGTAGGTTTGTGTGTGTCGGTTTGTGTGTTTAGGAGTGTGTTTGTGTCTTTGTACTTTGTTGTTACTAAGTTGTATAATTCATCATAATACAATTTTGATTACTTCATTACGTGTGTCAGTTGCAAGAGCGATTGGTGTGTACTTGGCCAAAATGTACTACACTTTTGTTCTTAACAATTTTACGAGGATCGAATCCTTATCGATATTTTTATATATATATACGCACTTGAGGCGTGTTCCTCCTTCGAGTATTTCGGATGAACATGTATGGATTGCATTAACTGTGTAACTAATTCTTAACTGGTAACTTATAAACTAACTGAATTGACACTAGGCGCTTAGCGCCTCAGAGAACTCTGCTGCCTACTAGTTCTTTGAACACACTTTTCTTGCCGCAAAAGAACAAAAACTCTTTTTTTCAACACTTTTGTGCTTAATTTTGACTCAATTTTTGTTGTGTATGATTTGTTGTGCCATCAAAGAAAATTTTGAAGGGATTTGTAATTTATTTTTTTTGCTAAACCGAAACGAGTATTTGAACACCAAACGCTGGCACTGTTCATTAAAGCAGATCTTGGCTATGGATATTGGCCAGCGTTTCAGGTAGTAGGCAGCGCAGTGGGCCAACCCGCAGTGGAGGCCCAAACTTGTTCACTACTTGCTTACTACGACTAAACTAGAGATAGAGGTTAAAAAAATATAGTGAAAAGGAGACTAAAAACGAATTCCTTAATAAATGCGTTGAGCCTACGTCGAGCGAACGGCAGAACAACCCAGCACTAGCTGCCTTCCAGCGAATCGTGAATCACTGTCTGGGTTGCCATTTGTTGCTCACGCCTTTTTTTCGAGCTTTCTTTTTGGATTTTCTCATTCGATGTTCGTTTTTTTTTTTAAATTTTCTTCCTTACTGATCCCTCTCCACGCTGTGGTCCCTCAACTGCGTGTGTGAGTGTCTGTGTGTATGTGTGAGTGTGTACTTATTACTGTGCGTGTGAATCTTTATCTACTGCTTGGTTCTGGTTTTAGTAGACAATCAGCAAATTGTTCTCATTGAAACCAGCCGAGTGACCAGCATTGCGGACGATGAAACAGGAGCCATCAAAGTGCATACGCTTCTCATTGCGACGCACAAACAGATGCGAAGTCTTGCCCAGCGAGGCGGTGCAATGGATGCCAGGTGTGGTCAGGGTGGCGGATCCATTACCGGGACTGGTCCTAATCAAACACTTATTATGCTGACGTGTCACTTTCACCAGGCCATCGGCCGCCTGGGTGATGCGAAAACCATTGATGTCGTACACCTCGGTGCCATCCTCGGCGCAATTGTACGTTGAATTGGAAATTACCTCATGGGCATCCGGCACAAAAGAGGGACCATGGCGCGAGTCGCTGTTTGGGGAAAGGGGGGAAGGAGGGAAATGAAAATGGGAACTCATGTCGGAGTTTTCTTCAAAACTTACTCATAGAACACCGCCAAGGTGTAGTCCTTGGTGAGATCAGTAAATGTGTCGGTTGTGGTGCGAGTGCCAGCTGTATCCACCAGATAAATCAAAGCGCACGATTCGCTAGTGAAGCTTACACCCTTGTACCACATTTTGGCATAGCGTCTGTAAAATTGATAGTTAAAATTGTTTTATTTTTAAGAAGAAAAGGTAAATAATTTGTATTTAGCGCTGCTACTGTAGGTACAGAGTATATTACAGTCGGGCAGACTGACTTCTACTCTTAACTCAAGATTTTTTATGTCGTTTTGGACTGTAAAAACGATTCATACTTGATTTTAGTACACTTTAAAAGGACGACTCTGTAAGTCATTCTTTTGTATAAAAATGGTCTGGAGACCGCCAACTACTCACACATAATTATTAGCCTTCATGCCATCATAGGTGACAATTTCGACCTTAGAACCGCTTTGCAAAATGCGTCCATTTGGGTGTATCAAAGCCGAGTTGGTGCAGTTACGCGACAAAGCCACAGCCACCATGCTGTGTTGATTCAGCACGCGTACCGCCTTATCCAAGGTCATGTCAATGCTTAAATAACAGAAAATAATTAACTTTCCTTTTCTGTAAACTTTAACTACAAATCCTTACCGAACGCCCTCCCTGAGACGCAGCTGTATGGTGCCATTCGACATGGCAATGGGTCCAGAGCCTGGACATGGCGGCGGTGTATTATTCTCAAATTCAAAAGTGCGCGAACTAACGCGACCCAAAGCATAAGGTGGCGGCGGCATGGGAGCCGGAAACTGTTGCGTATGATGCGACTGGGGCTGTTAAAAAAATCACTTGCATCAGTTTAAGGTACTCTCCACCTTCTTATAGTTCACTTACCACACAGTAGGCTCTTTCGTTCTCGAAACCATTGAATCCATTAAAACGATTTGACATTCCTTTTCCACTACGTGTTATAGTCCCAGCATCCAAATCAATGGGCACAACACCATCGAAATTAGCTCCGGCAAACTGCGGATGCGACTGCATGTGATGCATACCCATGTGTACAAAGGGGCGAGCATTACCATTGGTCTGGCTGGAGCATTCTTTGGCCAAGACGGCCGTGTTGGTGCCCACGCTGGAGCTATGGGCGAGATTGCTAGCGCCACCAGCAGTCAAAGAAAGATTGCTCATGCGCGCACTCAGTTGAGCCGTTGTGGGCACACAACGCATGGTGGCTTGCTGTGGGGATAGAAAAAAACGTAAAAAATTAAAACCACCATTTTGAAAATAATTAATAAAATAATTCTGAAAAAAAGACTAGAAGGCTAGACTAAAGACAAGTTCACACCATCAAATATTTGGACAAATTGGGAAACTTATCGACCATATTTGATTACATTTATGCGGATCGTTCTAAGTCCTGAAAGGCATGCCACCATGGATATTTAGTCACATTTTCATCAAAATTTGGGCAAATTATTTGCCTGTGTAAACTTACCTTTAGGTGTTCATGGAAAATTGCGCTTATATCAGAATTAAAACATTTTATAAGCCAAAGAACATATATAGTTTAACAAACTTCAGTCAAACTGTTAAGTGAACCATAAGAATTAAATGTCTACAATATTCCTTAAGAGTTTACTGAGAACAGATGTAATAATTTTAGTAATATAGGCAGAGTTTAGGAAATTGCTTATGATATGCATAGTGTGTAAGGCATGGATTAATTAAATCGGGACATAATTCCTCGTTCCATGTGCCGGAGCCGAAAAACTTATTAGGCTTCGGTGATCCTCAATTTACAGTAGCTGATGAAGTGAAAGCAAACTAAAGTAAATACTGCAATGATACAAGTATGGAATTTCGAATAATCGTAGTCAGTGCCCATATGGTGGTATATGCTTATTGAAATCCGAATCCCAAATAAAGTGGCGAAAAGTACAAATTTCCTTCCGTTCGGATTCGCGTTGGTACTGATACTTTTGATACTGAAGAATAAACCTGACCATAGAATTCCTTTTGTTTAAACCAAGCTCTTTCCATAGCTTTATTAGCAATGACCGATATGATTTTTACCCGATTACGTACTTAAAGTAAGCCAATAAACAGCTTAAAGTAATTTGGTTTTTCATTGAATGTTTTTTTTAATTAATACCTACTCAATTAAATTTTTTGTCAAAGCAAGAACCGGTCAAATGTTAAAAAGTAATAAATTTTGATACTACAGGCCAAGGAGCAAAATTTTTTCTGCAGTAAAAAATTCTTTCTACTAATTACACTGTGCAACACTAAAAAGTTGATAGATTCAAGACCAAAAAATTCTGGAAGGGTATGATTGTAGTACAAAAATCTTCGCTGGGTTTGGTCTGGAAAGCTGCCGTTTTCTTTTTGATGTACTTTGAAGTTTTCGATATTGATTACACTGTGCAACACTAAAAAGTTGATACGGTCGAGACCAAAAAATTCTGAAAGGGTATGATAATAGTACAAAAACCTTCCTGGGTTTGGTCTGGTTAGCTGCCGATTTCTTTTTATAGCACTTTGAAGTTTTAAGCATATGATTGGGACTTATAACTCCCTATCTCGTAAACTATTTGGAATTTCGCTTTGACGTCTGAAAAGAAGTTGTTGCTCTTGACTTAATTTACAAAACATTTCTAAGTAACACGTCAAAATAGTCACATCTTTAAACTCAAAATAGCAAAAATGTCGTAAATTCATCATGTTTTCCCCTCATTTTGTACTGTTTTTCAACTTTTTCTTGAAAACTATTACGAATTTGACCAAGCAATGAAGGACGAAAAAGTAGCATAGACTAACGTAAACAATCGGTTGGTACATACCAACTTCATTCGAATGGTCCTTCATATAGTTAAAGACCCTAAAAGATGAATAATTTCAACCAAATCTCAAAAAGGTACAGTTTTTGGTAGAAATTGGCAGACACAATCAAAAAATTTTGATTGTTTTTTATTAAATCAATAAAACTGTGAAAAAATATTACTTAAAAAATGTAACTAAAGAAATTTAATTTATTTACTTTTTTACCGATAATTATCGGTTTTTTCAACTAACTACAACTTTTGCCTACATTAATTGTCCAAATTTGTAACGGTTTTCAAGAAAAAGTTGAAAAACTGGAAAAAAGTTGTGAAAAATTGATTTTTTTGGACATCTTTTGTAATTTTAAGTACCAAGACGTAATTTTTTTGATTTGCTGCTAAGAAATGTTTTGTAGGCCAAGCCAAGAGCAACAACTTTGCTAAAGACACAAAAGCAAAATTCAATATAGCTTACGAGATATGAAATCATTAAACCTACACTGAAGCTGAAAAGTTCAAAGGTCAATAAAAAGAAAACGGCAGCTAATCAGACCAAACCCATGCAGCGTTTTTATACTACCATCACACCCTTTCAGAATTTTTTGGTCTCGACCGTATCAACTTTTTTGAGTTCAAAAATGTGTCACAGTGTTATGAGTTGCAACTCCATATCTCGAAAACTATTTGGAATTTCGCTTTGATGTCTTAGGCGAAGTCGTAGCTCTTGTTTTAACATACAAAACATTTATAAAGTAAGAAGTAAAAAAAGTCGCATCTACATATATACTCAAAATTACATGATTTGCCCTCATTTTGTACTGTTTTTTAACTAGACATAGCAATGCAGGACGTAAACAAATGGTTTGTTTACTTTGGTCTAAGGTACAACTTTGCTAGTCCAAATTTGCAACGGATTTCAAGATGAAGGTGAAAATCTGTAAAAAAAATTGGTAAAAATTTAGCTTATTTGGTAAAGTTATGTTGCCCAAGCCAAGGGCCACAACTTTGCTTAAGATACAAAATTCAAATTCAAAATAGTTAAGGAAATCTTACTCTGAAGCTCGAAAGTTTAAAGTGCAATATAAAGAAAACGGCAGCTAATCAGATCAAACCAGATCAGAATTATTTTTTTCTCGACGCTATCAACATTTAATAAACGAAAGCAAGCTAGTCAATGTATTTGGGTGGTTTGAGAAGCACAAAAAATTGACAAAAAACAAATTACTCTTCCGCAGGGCTTAATACCGGAACCGAAAACGGAACCGTTAACCGAAATAAACCGATTCAAATCGCGTACCGGAACCGGAACCAAAACCCATATAAATTTATTATTTATTATTATTTGAACCGATAGTACCGTATCGAAACCGAAACTTTGGTACCGGTAGTTTCGGTTTTTTTTATTCGCTGTACCTAATTAAATTAAGCTTGTGCAGAGAGGAATCATTTTCGATCTTATTAAGTATATATATTCATGATCAGCCCATTGATGGTTCAACAGGTCATTTTTTGGTCTCTTGAATATCCCGTACAAATTTCCATTTGATTTCATACTTTGCACTAAGGTACACAGAGAATATAGTAGGTTTGTGCATTTGGATGCACTGCAAATGGGAAATATTAACACAGTCGTCCTCTCTAGTAAAATCGCCATTAAACTTATTTGAAAACATTTAAACGTTCTCGACTGGTGGTCAAAACCCTCCACAAAGTTCGCACAGTTATATTAGATTTCAAAAGTCGTACTTTTTGTTCCACTACGCAGTTGTCAAAGTTTTGTGAAAAATGTGTCTAAATAGTCCAAATAAGGGAATATTTTGCAAATATTGGAAAATCTGGAAAATTTACATCAAAATTTTGACAAACATTTAGCTGTAGGACCATAGCTTAAGTGTATTCAAAAGATTCGGGCTAGTTAAGAGTAAAGAGCAAGCCGTCCAACCCCTTACCTAAAGCTAAGGTGCCGCTGACATGCATTAAAAAGTATTAGACATAAACTTTGCGGTGCATCTCAATTTTGCTGGTGCTAAAGATAAAGATACTTTATAGTGCCAGTAGGAAATCACTATGGTTAGGGCGAGACGGCCATATTCCCAAATGTATCTAATGAGCGTATGTGACAGCGAACAGCTGACCCAAAAATATCTAGAGAGCGTAAGTGAGAGCGAACAGCTGAATATTTGTGTCAACTGAGCAAAGTTTCTTTCTAATACTCATTTTACATGTATATGTTAATGTTTTGTTAAATTATTTATCGCATGAACCCAAAGCTTTAGTTTTAATTTTCTCTAAGTCTACAATTAAAGCAATTTGGCAAAAATTTTCATCAAAAATCAGGCACTATTTGTGACTACCCCTTCCCTCACCCCTTTTACCCTAGATTGACATATGAAATTTTAAATTTTCTACCCATCAAGTATGCCTTGACTCTACTGTTAAAAAAAGAAAATCTGGTCATACCGGCGATGGATTGTTGTTGGTGTAGACCGAACGCTGGCGAACTCCATTTGGTGCCTTGGTGGGTGAACGCAGTATATTGTTAATCTTGTCGTTCATTTGGGCACGCGACAGAAAGTCCTCCGCATTGAAAATGCCCACACGTCCACTTTTCGGTGTCATCGGCGCCGTCTCCTGCTTGGGCTCATCGCTGCCCGAGTGCTGGCAGTGCACCTCCTTGGTGGTGGGCTTGGTAACATTGGTCTTTGATTCCGTAACCATTTTGTCTAGCAGCTTTTCTGGTGTTTGGTGTGGGGTTTTAACTGTTTTAACACGCGCGTGCAGAACGTGAAAAAGAAAATTTTGGTTTTTCTGTTTTTTGCTCGACACAGACACAACGACTCAATGAGAGGAATTTAATTTTTATTTTTTTATTTTCTACTTTCAAGAGAGCTCCGCTCGCTGCGACAATTTTTTAAAGAATGACTAGCCAAATCGGTCTGCTAGACATATCAGTTTGACAGTTGTCGTAGCCTGCTTAGTTATTTTTTTTCAATAAAGCGATGAGAATCGGCATCGAAATCACTTCCAAGTGTCAAGAAGGAAAAGTATTTGGTATAGTGAAAGTAAGAAGAGTGTGGCATACTTTTAGGCAGTGGCTGAAATGCTCGATTCCGCACTTTTGAGTGGGAGAAAAAATTCAATTGAATTCTAAAGAGAAGGTCTGGAATGGTAAGTTTATTTACTTCACTTTCCCAGCTTCCATTCACTTGCCCTAATTTAACATGATTTAATTACTCGTAACTTAGCGCAAACGGCAACACCAACTCGCAGTCTCAGTCAGTGTGGCCAAATCAGATTTGTCTTGTCACAAAGCTGACTGGAGTTGCCATTTTAATTGAATTGAAAAGGGAAATTGATTACTTTAGTTTGCAAGCAAAAAAATATAATATTCTAAAGAAATGCACTTCGTCCATGCCAATTGCCATAGTTACAAGGCAACTGTCAAGAAAGGACGAGAAGAATAAGTGCTTATCAATAGCCCATCCGGGTCGTATTGACAAATTGCCCTCAAGTGTAAACAAATTCAGGGACATTTAAAAATTGGCTCAGTTCAGCCACTTTTCCCCTGAACTTCTATGCCAAATTTTGGGTGACATTTGATTTGTTATAGCATTGACAAGTTTCTTTGGTTAATGATGTATTTGTTTATTTAGTTTTCTCGCAAACTTATTTTTATGAGCGCATTGACTCCCTGCATTTGGCCATCGGCCCACTCAAGATTTGAAAATAAATTTCTATTTCATTTCGCTTTCATGTGACAAATTTTTTTATTTTTGTTATATTTTATGTGCTGCATTTCTCGCACCCACGCATTGCATTGACTCAGTTTAAAAATTGTGCAAAATCTTTTCAAAAAGAATATTTTTAGCCAATGAAATACGGAAACTCGGTCCAATGCAGCCGAACAAATTGGATAACCTCTTTTTGTCTGTTCATACATATGTTCATATTATATGTAGAAGACAAATATGTTGACAGCCTTTTGCGGTAGGCAAATGACAGAGAAGTGGAAGGGTAAAGGAATAAGTTTGCTTTTGTGGTTGGTTGGTTGTTGTCATTTTAGTTTTAATTACAAGCTCATTGTAGGTTTGCTGTCATTGTTTGCCCCCCTTTTAATTAACCAGATGCAGTACATAAATTGAAATGGAAATGAAACACATTTAGATGGAGTAAAAGCTGGGAAAATTTATAAAAAAAAATTTAAGGGAATTGTTTCTACTGGGATGAGATTCGAAACTCAAAATTGTAATTGCCCTTTTTATCACTCATACGCACTGTTGCCTTAGCCTACGTTTTAAATTTTTAAGAAGTTGGCGTTAACTTGGTTTGAACTCATAACATTTGTCAAAAAGGTACAATGACCATTGAAAAAATTGTTTTTTTTTCTATAACCAAGACAATATGTAAATAATATTTACTAAATACATATTTATGTTAAGTCGTATATTACTGTACAATTTAGATAGAACTGAAAGTCTATCAGAATACTAACTGAACTGAAGTGCTACGCATCACGGTTGCGGCCGTTTTTTTTACATTGCTGCTTATAAATAGGCTACCGTTCATTTGATAATCAATTTTTAAAGAACGTCCTCACTGTCCAATGACCATTTCTAGTGGCCTTTATATATAATTTAAATGATTTAATTTTCTGAAACTAGAGTATAGTTTTTGGGTGTTCGATTTGTAAAGGCGAAAAAAAATCAATAGCTGAAACGAATTCTATAGAGTTTTCTAAGGAAATTTTACCAAAAACCCATGGGGAATAAAATGAATAAAAAGCCGGTGCAATTAGATCTAAATAATTTGAGATATTTCATGATTTTTCCTTTCGAGCAAGACTAAAAAGAACAATTTTTATTAACGCACTTCTACGAAGAAAACTTATACTTTTGTAGGAAAACCTGACCGAAAAACCATGTCTTAAATGAATTCCTTGCCCGCGCAAATCGACCTCGAATAATAAAGACATTTAAGGATTTTGTCTCTTACAAGACTGAAAACCCCTTTTTATTTCTTCTTACGAAGAAATAACTTAAAAGAAAAAAATCTGTGGCGAAGTACCGTACCTGGATCTAGTTAAGTAGAGGAATTCATTTTAGACCTATGGTTTCTGGGTCAACACACTAGCGTCGTTTGGCAATCCGGCATACCTGTTCGCCATAATTCGTAGCTATTTCTCGAGCAGGTAGTTGCAATACGAGACAGAGGAAGGCCTGAAACGCATGAGCGGGAGTACCCCAGGGCTCAGTCCTTGGGCCTCTCCTATGGAATATCATGTATGATGGCATACTGCGATTGCCTTTCGCAGCTGGTACTCATATCGTCGGTTTTGCGGATGACGTGGCCCTAGTTGTGGTGGCCAAAGATCTTCAGATGGCGGAGTCTGCATGCGGCGCAGGCATTGCTATGGTTTATCGATGGTTATCGTCGGTGGGACTGGAGCTGGCTGCGCAAAAAACCGAGTCAGTACTGGTTAGCAGTCGCAAGCGAGTTGAAACGGCCACCATCATGGTGGGAAGAACAGAGGTGGTGTCAAAGCGCGCTATACGATACCTTGGTGTCATGATAGACACTAGGCTTTGCTTCCGCGAGCACTTGGAGTACTTCCAAAATAAGTCTGCTGAGGCGTGCAGAGCATTATCACGTATAATGCCAATATGGGAGTATGCGAGTCCATCATGCTGTACGCTGCTCCAGTATGGGCCAACGCATTTATGGTCCCGAGCTACTGCCGCGGCGTTGAGGCGGTCTACCGCCTAAGCGCAATTCGGGTCTGTAGTGCGTTCAGGACCATATCAAACGAGGCTGCACTAGTCATATCAGGAATGGTGCCGTTGGGCTATCTGGCAGCGGAAACTGGAACAGCACGCAATGTCGAGAGAGCTGCAGTTAGACTCATCCTCGAAAGGCCGTGGCTCGAGAGGCCTCATGGGGAGGTAGATTTTTACCTCACCCAGATTCTTAGCGGGCACGGATGCTTTAGAAGCTACCTCCATCGCTTCGGGCACGACAGCGGTCCCGAGTGCACTTGGTGTGGAGGAGGTACCACAGAGGACGCGCAACACGTCCTGTTTAGTTGTGGACGCTTTGAAGAACAAAGGCGTACACTCAGGGACATTGCAGGCGAGGAAGTTACCGCGTACAACTTCTGCAACCTAATGGTTTAGAGCAGAGATGAGCGCGTTTTGCGATACGACCTGCCTCGTGTGCATTGGGCTCTGCCGCGGCCGACTACAAAATTCGTACGCTAAAAGATTGACAGCTACTTACATTTGTTGTGCTTGTATGCGTGTGAAAAATGTGACGATATGTGTGCATGCTCATCTCTGGTTTAGAGCGAGCGGTTTTGGGATGCGACCTGCAGTTTTGCAGCCAGCGCCCTTATCGAGCTACGCAGATTTGTTTCGTTAATAACTTCGGTGTTTTAGCTCAGATCTTATTGGGCTTTTCAGAGTAGAAAGATTTAAGGCCCAGCAGGTGCGGAAATTTTGCAAATCTGAAACAAACTTGATCTGCGTACGGCATACACCTATGTTCATGCAAAAATTTGTATCTCTATCTCTTATAGTCTCTGGGATCTACGCGTTCATACAGACAGACGGACAGACGGACAGACGGACGGACGGACAGACGGACATGGCTAAATCGACTCGGCTGTTGATGCTGATCAAGAATATATATACTTTATAGGGTCGGAAATGCTTCCTTCTCCCTGTTACCTACATTTGCACTACTTCATGCACATGGTATAAAAAGCAGACAAAATAATGCCTCGTGAGAGAAAAAACACGCCGAAACGAAAGCACGCGTCGTGAGAGAGCAAGCCACCAAGCGTGCTATTTATAGAACACACGTTTTCGCTCTCTCTATGGCTGTGTTGGCTGAGATGCTGGAAGAATAATGAGTTCCTATCCCATGGGATAGGCTTTTTGCATTTTGGGTCCAGATTGACCTGTAGTGTGTAGTACACACTGTGTACTTCACCAAGTGAGTGAATCCCTTCTTTATAAATTTTGTATTTTCGTTCATCCTCCTGGCAGTCCTTATCCTCATCTGCTGAAGAATTGGATTCGATATCCTGAAGAATTGGAGCTAGATCGTTCGCTTTTCAAACTTGGTTTTGATAGTCATGGTGTTGATATTCTTGGTCTTGGTAGTATACATTTTACATTTTCACGTTCTCTACTTAGGGAACCCTGATGTAGATATTGTGACGGTTATTGTCAAATAGAATTGAGAGAGCGGAAATGACAGCGAACAGCCTACTTAGTTTTGAGTGAAAAGTTGACGACGCGCTGTTACAAAATCTGGTCACTCTTGAACGCTTTAAATTTGATTTTCCGCGCGCAACGCCTTTTCACATAAAACGCTAAAGAGTTGCCGGTTGAAGTGAGTTAAGCCAAATGGAAACTACCCTTGCATTGAAAATCAATTAATTCAATGTGTTTTCTTACTTAAGCCGATTACTTTTCACTTCAAACTCGTGGATCACCATAAGCTAAACGGACGGAATAGAAGGAGAGGGACAAATCGCCAGCTAAATTGAGTTACAAAAGAGGAACTGAACAATGGTTGGGTGTAATTTCTTAAAGCTTATTGAATCCTCTTTAACTTCACTAAATTCGTCCAGCAGCCATTTGATTTTATGTGAAAACAAAATCTTGTGCAATCTTAAAAGTTGAGAAAACTATTTTTATAAAACGCATTTGGCGACTACAAAAATTTATGATAATGTCAATGAACTTTGCCCGTTCTGTGCGTCTCATGCATATTGCCACAGGCCAAGACGAAGGCGAAGACAAAAGATTGAGGAATGCATAGATGATGATGACGATGTGGATGATGTTTTGTAATAGTCCAATTGACGTCATCATTTCAACTTATGGGATAATTGAAATGGCATTTTAAAAACCGATTCTTTGATGCAATTTGCATTAAAAACAATTAACAATTAACACCAGATACAGCACTTTTGCTTTTGTTCGTTCAATTTATATGTGAAATTAATTGATTGTCAACTGTGCGAATGGATCTTTGTTGGGAATAAAAATGAAATCTCACATCTCTGATCTTATGGGATGGATGCCACACGTCTGGCTAAAAGCCTTAGCTTGGCTTTCATCAATATTATGGCATTCCGGACATTTTTGTCATTTCGTACGCTGTTTACATGAGTCCAAGTTAATCCCCTCCCACAACCATTCCTATTCTGATTCATGGGGATTTCCTGGAAGCAAACCCATAGGGAAAGCGTGCCATCTTTTCACGGCGTTTGACGTCATCGACTCTTGGCACTTGCCAACTGTGCGTCCTAATCTCGTCTGCGATAATTTCTCACCCGCACACCTCCGGACCAGTCAATAAGGTGTGCGCCGCAAAACTTTCGTAAGATTTAATGTATGCTGGCGTTTTGCCCGCTTTGTCAAGCAAAATTTCACGCTTCATTTCCGAAAAGAAAAAAAATAATACCGAAATGTTTGAGGTGACGTTGTCATTTCCACTTTTGATTTTGATAAAATAGGCCAAAGTGTTCATCAATAATCATTTCTGTTACATTTCGGTGCGGTGAGCAATTATTTTTACAGAAAACGTCGAATGAAAGTGAAAGGCATAAATTTTAATATTCTATTTTTGACAAATGAATAGGTCCTGAGAATAATCAAGATAATATTTTTTTTTACCATTTAGAAACCAGTTATAAAACAATGAGGGTGTCCGGGAAATCGAACTTCAGAAAATTTGAAAATCTTGTTAGAAGGTTTGTGTCCAAGATAATTGTTCATTTTCCCAAATAGGGTTGCATCTCTTGCAAAAAAATTTCCCATTTTTTAGTGATAAGTTAATTTGATGTTCAATTGAAATTTTTTAATTGTGTTATACTGGGAATCAAAGATTTGTAAATGTATCGATATATTAGTGTTAAGGTATTGGTAAAAAACGAATAATGGCCACACTGTATAAAGAATGGACGATGATATAATCAAGCGTATAACGCAGATAATAGAAGAAGGACGAAGGCAGACGCTGTAAATAAAACGACAAAATGGAGGACAGAAAGAAAAGATGCCTATCGATAAAACCCTGAAGAGACAAACCCGTATTGACACATTGTTGATAGTGTAAACGCTATTAGAACCAAAACAGAACCTTTTACAGAAACTTTTACCAAAACCTGATTGATTCCCTGGTGTTTTATGTTTTTGTGTTGGATTTTTAAATTATAATTAAAATTTAAGTTATTTGCTCTAAAAATGAAATATTTTCGCGCCAGTCATGAAGTATAACTTGGCAACCCTAAGCCCGTTTGCTGGTACATAGATGGCACCATCATAGAAGACATGTTGTTATTCGTGTAACTAACTTTATTTAATAATAATATTACGTGCTAATACATAGAAATGAATTCGATCAAAGCGACGACGACGAAACTCCTCGCGACTCTCCTAGGCTGCAGGTAACGCATGAGGGAATTGATCGGAGATTTGAAACCAAACGAGAGAGATCTCTGAGACACCGTTAATTGGTTGGAATTTGGTTAGAAGAATTTGGTTTCGAATTTACAGCCAAGTTTAAATACATTTCCCTCCAGCCTTGTTTAAAATGTTGTTTTAAAAGACACTTAACATATTTGTACAAATCCCAAAATTAAATGCAAATAAATTAAAGTATTTAATTTACATAATTCAACGTGTTGCCACAAATATCTTTTGTCTAGACTTCCGCTTGATTCATTTCATTGAACAGGGTCGAGGACTTTGCTGTCCGCATTAATTGAATTGAAATTTTATTATTTAATATATTTTATTTATTTTTAAGAAAGTTCTATAAATATATTGTCAGAAATTTCCAGCAGATAACAATTCATATCAAAAAGAAAAAAACTCATTGATGTTTTTCACCGAAATTTGTCAGTTCGGAGACGTGCCTCTTGGCATGTTAACACGCCCACTTTCTCAATGGTCCATTTAACCAGGTCGCTTTCTCTCTGTTTTCCTTGGCTGGCAGCTGGGCATAAATCAAGCGACTTTTCCGCCTTCTTTGATTCAGAATTTTCTTTTTTGATTTTTTGTACACATTTTGTTGGTTGTTGTTGCTGTTGTTTTTTATTAAAAGGAAATTTATAACACGCTTATTGTGCAATTTTCTTTCCCTTCCTTTTTTTTCGGCATTAATTTATAGAACAATCCCCCAAGAACAAGGTGCAACTGGGACTATGACTCTGACTTTTGTGTGACTCGATTGCATGATTTAGTTTCCGGCAATGCTTTTGTACGATTCCTGTGAGACAGAGACCCAGACAGAGTCTGAGTTCAATGCTCGTGAAAGGCAATAGCCACTATTCCACAAGCAAATGATTATTTGCTTAATGGCGACATCACGCTGACTCAGACCACACTCATTTAAGCCAAAGCAAAGCAAAAGCAAAAAATAAACTGTCGTCCTCAATTCTGTAAAGTAAATTTACAATTTCTTCATGTGCACAGACGCACACCTTTTAGTAAAATTCCTTTCGTAGCCATTGGGGGGCTTGGTTGAGACACCGCAATCGTTGTCCATTTCTTATGTCTCTGTTATTTATTGTCTGATGTGGCTACTGTCAAGTGCACAATCACCCATTTCCCTCCACCTCCAACTCAACTCAGATTGTCAGCACCTCAGCGCAGCTGCCTAGGGGAATGCTTTCAACTTGCGGGGAAATTGAGATCAAGTCAATATTTGTTGAGCTAAAATTACTTCCGTCTGAAATACAAGACATTTTTCTTATACCTTGATGATGGTTCATTATTTTTGCAAATTAAAAATATTTGTTTATATGAAGACTGCAAGCCTGTTAGTATGTGGAAGGGGCACTCTACCCTTAATTACGTACCAACTGTACAATGACAAAATAAAGGATACTATCCATTTGGACTGGATACTATCCATTGTAAAAAAATCCTTCCCAAATGAATCTTAAATTATATTCTTTTCTGTAAATGAAAGAATATCAACAGACTTTTTAATTTTAGCTCAAGCTAGTTTCTAGTTTAAAATTCTCTTTAAAACTGACCAAAAAATTTGAGACTACGGAACTTCGCACAACTTCGACAGTTTTCATTTCCCATTTTGTAGTTCTGATGAAATATATTGAATGGTTTATCTGTTTTATGGTTAAAATTTCCACAATAGAACTTTTAGCAGGATCCAGTTCAATAAATTATGATATTTGTTTATGACCAAAACAAGACACAACTTTAATTAAAAGCCTACTTTCACCAACTAAATGATACTTAATTTCTTAAAATAACAAGTAATCGTCGGTTCACCAGTTTTTCCAGTTGACGTTTCATCTCAAAAAATAGGGCTGAATTATTAATGATTTAATTTAATGTTTACCTAAAATTTTTTATTGTTTTATAATGCATTGTTGAACTATAATTCAAATTCAAGTCATATTCTCCATAAATAAATTGCAAAGTATAAACATTTTTTACCGCCAAACATAAGGTATAACTTGCCAGCCCTTGATCCGCCGACTGTAACGTAGATGGCGACACCATTGATAGAGGGAGCCACAGAGGTGGTGGATTTGCTATATCTCCAAACAAATCACGGGCGGATAGAATCCAACCAAAACAAAATTTTGTGGCACCTAAGAATTGGAATTAGGTTGGAATTGGGCACCGTCGATAAATCTGTTAATTTAAATTTAAAAGGTAGGCGCAATTTGGTTAGATATATAAATTAGTCAAAAAAAATTCTACACGAATTTAGCTTTTTGCTGATAATTCGGTGCGGGGAGAATGCGTTCGCCCCGCGGAATTGTTTTCCTAACCGATATGTCTATTTTGTATTAACATTCCAAAAAGTGCACTTGAGTAGAAAGTGGATTTTGTTATAAAATCAAACAATTCTGCTGGTTTTGATAACGTGGCATTGTGAATGCCAAAAAGATGACGCGTGAATGTCAATAGAAACGGCATAGTTTTAAGAAATGATGCCATGAAAAGGTTCTATAAAAAATTATATTTAAAATTATACATCATTAAAGTTTTTGATAGCTCTAATAACGTCTCTGACTACAGTTGGCTTTGAATCGGGGCATAGCTGGCCGGACGGGCAAATAAAACTTCCCCATCGAGTCGGAGTCGTTATTAGTTATTTTGTAATTTTGTTAGTTTTACTTTGTTAGGCTTTCTTAGTCAATAAGGCTTTTTTTTATAACGTATGTGTAATTGAGTTGACAGACTTTTTTTGTCGACTAAATAAATAAATAAATAAATAAATAAATAATAAAAAATGTTCGCCTCAAGCGTTCACTTTTATTTTGGCCTTCATTTTTTTTAAAATTATGGCATTTCCCACGAGGCCCAGAAAAATTCTGAGTTATATTTCAAAGTAGTGATTGAAATTTTTCATATGGGCCTTATGTCCGTGGGCGTTTTGTCATGTCACCGGGAATTCGGTACCTCAGAAAACAGAAAGTGTCACCACCAATAATTTGTTAATTTAAATTTGAAAAGTAGGCGCAATTTTAAATTTGTCAAAAATAGTTGTGTATTAACCTTTCTGCTGATAATTCAGGGCGATAACAATGCTTTCGTCCCACGCCAATGCTGTCTTTTTTCCTAAATATTTCAATAAGCCCACGTGAGTTTGGAAGTGGGGCTTTGTTATTTTAATCAAACTTTTCAGCTGCATTTGACAACGTATTGTTGTGAATGTTAAAAAGATGACAATTTTTCAACAAAATTTTTAGAAACGAAAATGGTAAGAAATGAATGCTCTTTAAGACTGTAAAGTCAATTTTCCATGTCTCCAAATGAAGCGGAGAGTTGAGTAATAATCTTTAATTTTAATTGAAAATATTCTTTAATTTAAGAGTAAAAGTCTTCGCCAACGTCTTTTTCTAAAATCAATTAAAATCAATTTGTTCAAAGTTTAAACAAATTCTAGTTTTTAAGCGAAACTTTGAAATAAATGAGAGAGTAGTACTGAAATCTCACTGATCTAAAGACTGAGTGGCAATCACTGCGCACAGCCTAAACGGTAAGAGATAGAAAGCTGAAATTTGAACAGTGCGTACTAAGACGGGCTTTTGGAAAATTCCACCCGAAAAAGTCGGAAAAGTTTGTATGGGAAAAATGTTATTTTTCATCCGATTGACTTGAAACTTGGTTTGTAAGCATAGCACGCGAAATAATTTGACACGTGTTTTCCCGATTTTGGAAAATCCGCCCAAGAGGAAAATGGTCGGAAAATTCTGCATGCAAAAAAACTATTTTTTATCCGATTGGCTTGAAATTCGGTTTGAAAGAAAGTTGGGGAAATAAATTGAAATGTGATTTCTCGAAGTTGGAAAATTTGACCTGACGCACAGTGGTCGATTCTGCCAATCTGGCAGGCAATAAATGCAAATTTCAAAACTCAAATCTTGCAGATGTTTTTAATTTTCCTCAAAACTAACATCCCGCCAAATTAATTCCGATTTTTATATTTTTTATCCGATAGTCACGACATCGTGAGCGTGCAAACTTCATATACTTTTTACCATACCTAAAAACATTTTCGCGCCTTTTCAAGGCTTTTGTTTTGGTCTGAGAAAAATAAAGTTTTGCGATAAGATGTGAAGTAAGACTTGAATTTGACAAGAATTGGTACGTATTTAATAAAAAAAATTTGTGTTTGTCCTGTTCTTTTATGTGTTAGTGGTAAATCGATGTCGACTATAATTTATTTAGGTACGCTTCTAACATACCTGCGACTTTCGTGGAGTAGAACTTTTGATATTGGCCCGTATTGGTCTTCTATCTTTATGTGTTTATTAAAATAGTCAATTGTGAATCGTCCAGTGTCAAAAGAACTGCAACTATCCGCAAATTATCAGTTTATTACATTTTATAGGCAAAATGTCAGTCTTGAGAAGCACTCCCTCTCTTGGTTGAACCGCAACCGAAAAACATCCTAATATAATAGATGATTTATGCATGCTCCATTACTGTCGTCATACCCATAAAATCGTCCATATCAAAAATACTTCTAGTGCTCGAAAATATCATTTAACTCGATAAAGAGGCCGTATTACTCAGAAAAGTCTTAGATTTGAGGAACTCAGAAGTTGAATAACATTTATTTTTTTATTAAAATTCGAGTTTTTCTTATCATTATTTCAATGTTATTATCTTATGACTCAATTTTAAAATTTTTTAAATTAAAAAAAAAGTTTTTTAATTAATTTTTTAAAATTAACACTAAAATTTAAATTAAAAAAAAATTTTTTTTTGTTTATTAATTTCGTTTGTTTGTACACAAATTTATAAAAATAATTCCAAAAATATCACTTAATTATTTTGTATGTAATTAATTATTGCCTGTCAGATTGGCACAATCGACCACTGTGTGACGGTCGGAAAATTCTGTTTGAAACAGGAATGCAAACCACTCGGAAATAAGGACTGGTTCGGTTCAGTGGTTCACACAGTTTTGAACCCTGGTTCGGTTCATTGCATGGTTTTTAGGGCTTACTGAACCGCGGTTCGGTTCGGTTCGTTCGGTTCGCTCTTTATCATTTAATTATCTAAAGAACAATTTTGATACAACTATCAGATTATCTTAACTAGCAGGTTTTCGTTATACTGCTATGTCAAAGTTTCGACGGCAATTTCCGGATAAAGGATCTTATTTCGTTTTGAAATTCTTAAACTTCTCATATCAAGTGACGTTGTTGTTGAGTTGAAACTTTGACAAAATCGCAAATAATTACAATTTTCTTTTGACCTGACCATTCGAATGAAGATCCGCTATGTTTTCTTAACGTTTGAATTTTGTTGTATATTAACTAAACGAGATTTAGCTACATTTTTCTTCTGCTGATAGCAGGGCTGATTCTGAATCTAAGAAATCGTAGTCAAATGTTCACTCTTTTTCCAAAGTGTTGACAATTTTCCTTTTTCAACCTTAATTTTCATGCCTGCCAGCCATAGAAATAACATACTAATTTTCTATTTCAAGCCAATCTCAATTAAAGAAAAAAGTTAACGTTTGAGTATTCAGTAAGTTGACCCCCAACGGATAATAGAATAAAGACTTGGCTTATTACAATTATGGGTTAGTAAATTTAATGAGTTTGATGTTCTTAGCTTTTTACAACTCTGCTTTTCCAAGTATTTTCCTAATATTTTAAAGTAAAGTGAACCGAACCTAACCATTTTAATTCGGTTTTTGTTCGGTTCAGCATTTTTGAAAACACACCGGCGGTCACGAGCGAAAAAGCGGTTCGGTTCGGTTTAAAACCGGTTCGGTTCAGAACCGGTTTGCATCCCTGGTTTGAAAACAACTTTTTCCTTCGATTGGCTTGAAACTCGGTTTGTATGTAAATGAGAATTCATTTGTGTATTTATTTTCCCATGCTGGAAATACCGCCGGGATGCCCACTGGGAAGTGGATGCAATGTGGATGGGAAGTGGGCTGGAAGTGGACATGAATTGGGTGGTATGTGGGTGGCAAGTGAGTGGAATATGGGTGGTAAGTGAATGGGAAGTGGGTGGGATGTGGGTGGGATGTGGCGGGAAGTGGGTGGTATGCGGGTGGGATGTAGGTGGAAACTGGGGGGAAAATTGGTGGGATTAGGGTGTGGTTCTATACTGTTGAAGGCGCAGCGAGGCGCGACGGGATATTTGCTAGTAATTTATAAAGTACTTAAAGCATTGTTCCTTAAAGTATTACAAATGCCACTCAACGACTCCTAAGCACTTCGGTGAATATTAAGCGAATCTTTATTTCGTATGTACGCAATAGTCCACAATTTAAGTAGGCTTGGAATATTTGGACAATTCGTGGGCCGAACCAAGGCTTTAATTAAAACCTTTGGCCGCAAACCTCGAACCTCAAATTTTCGAACATTAAGCATCGGTAAATTTTGATTCGAACCTGGGTACAAAATCTAGAAGTTCTGGCTAGCGGCTGCAGTTAGGCGTTTAAGCAGACGGCGCCACAAGTGCCTTGTGTGCGACCGAGATTCGCTTGGCTTGGCTGCAAAAAAAAATATATGCAGTGTTTGGATCGCTGGTCGACTGGACTCTCATTTATTAATGTTGTTTATTCTGTTGTTGCTGCTCTTTCTTTCTGCCGTTCTCTTGATTTGATACTGCAACCGCAATTTAAACTATATTTCATCTAGATTCGAAATAGTCTTTAACAATTTTTATCAACAAAATAATGATTTTTTTTTTTGCTATACAAGAGAAGAACATGTGGAACAAATTACAGCCAAACTCCCATTTAAGCTTGTACTCAATTTTCACACCTCCCATAGGTTAGTGAAAAATTCATTAGGCGTTTCAAACGAATTCCGCTTGTAATTTCGGTTTTCCGGGCTTTTGTGTCTGGCCCAGCTTCAATTTCCAATCTGTAGTGGCATTTTGATGTCTGGCCCAAAAAAATCAACAACGCCGGCGGTGGGCGGGCCTTGGTTGTCATGTGGAGGCGTTCGTTCTGTTTTTTTTTCGTGTTTGCCATGCAAACATTTTTCGTGTTTTGCAAAGCGCCAAAAGCGTGTCAAGGGAGAGCAACAGCAACAAGCACTGGAAAACTGTCAGCAACAAGAACAACATGGCAACTTTAATGCGTGAAGTCGGCGAAACACACCAAGCATACATACTAACAATATGTGCAAATGTATCACATGTACCCGCATGTACATTAATACAAACACACGACGAGTTTGTGCCAAGGACGCGAAAAGTTTTTTGATTTACGAATATTTGGCGCATTTCAAATGAGGCTAAGCAAACAAATCCTGAGCCACTTCCTCTCTCATATGGGAGTTGAGTACGTGTATTTGCCTAATTTGTTAGTTAAAACGGCAAACACACACAGAAATTTGCATACCCACAATTTATATCTTAATTAAAAGAAGTCTTTCTTATAGCTTAAACAGAAGCTTGCCTAGGGAGGAGGTGAAGTGATCATATTCATCTAAGCAGATCAGTGTGGAACAGCAAAGGAACTGCTTTCTTACCCCTCTTACAAACTACCCTGTTCCGTCCTTGTTTCTGTTTATGTTTCACCTTCTTCATTTAATTGTAAACACCATTTATGTGACATTTGCTCTTGACTTGCTTTATGTTTGTTTTTAGTGCATTTAATTAAAAAAATTTCATTGCATAAAAATGTCAACAAACCGTTTGACCAGCCACAAATTGTTGACCATAATGTGCTATTAGCTGAAATTTATGAGCATTTTCATTTCGCACGTAAACTATTTGCTGAAACGGAAGTGTCTCATTAACCGGGCAAAGTTTAAATTTACTTAATTTGCTCGCAGGACGAAACTTTAAAGCCATTTAATTAACTGCTGCTGAGGGCAGAAACACTTTTGTTGCATTTATTTTTTCCTAGAAGAGAAATTCTGGACAAAATTTTCATACTAATTGCCGTAGGAGGAGACCGAGCGGTAGCCAAAGGATGCGGCAAGCATGTAGGCTGTGGCCATCACTTTTGCCAGGTATAATGGCATTGTGATTGCCTCCATTTCCGCCGGTTGTGCCAGTTGAGTTATTCGCTCGTCCATTGTGGCCATTGCACAGATTCTGTTGGCAGGATCGATAGTAGAAGCGAAAGGAGCCATCTGTACGCACACCATTCATTATCTGCCCCAAAAAAGATTTTCACAATTAATAGAGTGGGAGAGGGATTTGATGCTTAAACTTACCAAAGGTTTGTCCTGGCAATCACGTAAAAAGGAAATTACTTTCGAAGGATTGTTCTGAGGAAAATAAAAAGTCACTGATTAATGGTATGCCCACACATACATCTCAATTACACAACTTTTCTGGAATCAAATCTACATATTTTCGAGTTAAACTCGAGCGTTCAGTTGTGATAAAGGTCAAAGTAATTTATGGCTCAGACAGCGGGATAGCAATTGATCCACAGCCAAAAAAGAACAGATGAAACCACCAACAGATGAATTACCTTAAGGGGATTCGAGACGAACATTTACATCCACACACACACACGGACACTTGATGAAGGGCGTAGACAAAGTTTTAATTGCCATTGTACAATATGTGAAAGAGGATAGAGGGGTTAAGCTTCGTTTATGGTTGGGAAAATTCCATGAATTAAGAAAAAACCATATAGTTTTTTGTATATTATTTTACTTTGTACCAAGGGTAAACAGTGTATGTTAAGTTAGTGCGAAAGTCTGCAACAGAATGCCACGCCGCCTCCTGCCTTCTCAATTTGGGAATATAGTTATATCTCCCTCCGTTTTGTAGGTTGATTGTTTGTACTTTCTAGGTATAAGTAATCAAAATTATTTATCGATTTGTTGAAGAAATGATAAATATCGGATGAACTATACTCAAGTTATGACCAAATGAAAGCTTTTTTAAAACTAGTAGTGGCGCTATCTATGATTAACGATACTCAAGCTATGACCAAATGAAAGTTTGCTGCCGCAGTTCAGCTGCAACTCGGTAAAGAGTATATTATAATACTGTAATTATAATCAGGCTTGTCCGACTTTTAACTTATTTTTTAATAGGTTCCCCCTCAATATTGCCTTATATAGTTTAAATTCTCATCTTTTCTGTGCTTCATTCTGCTTTAAGTTACTTAAACTTAAGATTTTAAATTATTTAAGAATGATAAAAGAAAAAGAGCTCTAAAAAGCTTTTTATTTAGTCAGTTCGAGGACATTTTTCGAGCTATTTTAAAACTCTTCTTTGCTGTAAAGCCAGCTTTTCGGGCAGTATAAAAAAATATATTATTGTACTTTTTATACTCTGTACCGAAGGTACATAGAGTTTGTGCAATAGCATGTAACAGGGAGAAGGAATCATTTCCGACCCTATAAATGATATATATATTATTGATCAGCATCAACAGCCGAGTCGATATAGCCATGTACGTCTGTCTGTCCGTCCGTCACACAGATCTCAGAGATGGTTAGAGATAGAGGTTTGGCATGTATGGGACGAATGTTTCTTATAGCTGCAGGCAGATCAAATTTATTTTCAATTTTTGCCACGCCCCTTCCCGCCCCCGCATTTTGAAAAATACGTTATATCTCCCTCAGTTTTGTAGATAGAAGATTTGTACCTTCTAGGGATAGTTAGTCATTAGCAATATGTATCGATTGACCGAAGAAATGGTAAAGATCGGATGAGCGGTTCTCAAGTTATGAGCAAAAAATAATATATATCCCCACCGCCTCCTCCTCACTCACAACCAACACCGCATTTCATTTAACAACGAGTAAGTGAGAGAGAGAGAGAGAAACTTAGAGATGATCGCAGCAGAAACGCTGCATTCAGCTCCTACTCTTGGTACAGGGTATGACATAGTCGGGCTTAACCGACTTTCTCTCTTGTTTTTATACCCTGTACCCATTGAAAATGGGTAAAAGGGGATCATGAAGTTGTGCAAATGTATGTAACAGGGAGAAGGAAACATTTCCGACCCTATAAAGTATATATATTCTTGATCAGCATCAACAGCCGGGTCGATTTAGCCATGTCCGTTTGTCCGTCTGTCCGTCCGTCCGTCCGTCTGTCCGTCTGTCTGTATGAACGCGTAGATCTCCGAGACTATAAGAGATAGAGATACAAATTTTTGCATGTACATAGGTATAGGCCGTACGCAGATCAAGTTTGTTTCAGATTTGCAAAATTTCCCCCCCCCCCCCCTTAAACCGCAAAAAACTGTCAGAGCCACAATTTTAAAGTTACAACATCGTCGCTTAATATATATTATCTTAGGCCTATAATCTATCTATTCTGAAAAGCACATTGAAATCTGAGCAAAAACACAGAAGTTATTAACGAAACAATTTTTGCACCCCTCCCCCCACGCATTGCTTTTTACGCATTACGTTTGCTGCTTGCGCCCGCGTGTGTGAGGGCGCGTTTGTGAGTATGTGTGCGTGTGTGTTTGTTTGTGTATGTGTGTGTTTGTCAATTGTACAGGGTATTTTGAAGTCGAGCTAACTCGACTGCAATGGTCTTACTTGTTGTAGTAGAATAAATTAAGAAACTAAGTGAGGGCCAAACGGAGCAAAGTCTAAAGAAACTCTGAGAAGAGTTTATTTAAAAAACAACAGCAGGCTGTTCTGTTGTAAGACATAACATTAAAGCTTAGTACTCAGACAATGTAAGTCGATTCCGATGCGTGTCAACTTCATACGAAAACAAGTAACGACTTTAATATACTCTTAGCCCCCAAAGATTCCATTTATGCGATTAATTTTAGTTAGAAGCCACACAAAGTGGCAGAATAGCCCAACATTGTGTGAAGTGTAGAACAATCGATAATGTTCACCATTGATAGTCAGCGCTAGTTTTTTCAAAACCATCTATAATCGATACTATCGATAACTATAGATAGTTTTCGATAGTATGTTACTTAGAACATTGAATTTCAAAAACTATAAGTTTTTAAATAAAAATCTAAAACAAATTTAACAAAATAGCTAAACTTTCAAATTTTTCATTTTTAGATTGTTTCCTATGATATTAGATATTCTATGACTGTGAAATATGAGGTTTTCCGAATTGCTTGGGAGGCAGAAGGCTTGCAAAAATGAAAAGTAAACTTGCCTTCTGCTTCTCATATATCCTCCAAATAAGCCTGAACATTTTAAAAACAATTAACCAAATTCAAATGCAAACAATACGGAGGTGACAATCCAGTGTGACCGTTTCACATTTGGTGATATTCTGAGTCTGGAAGGGACTTGGCGCTGAACAGTCAGCGACCCGCTTTAGAACTAGCTGTCAATTCCGTAGAAGTATAAGGAGACAACTATAAAGAAATTATCGATATCGTTTTCGAAGTGGGATTCTAATTTTGCTTTTAAATAATACCGTCTACATTTGTTTCACCAAGTCCATTTAACACTTTGAATGGTTTCACATCGAAAGGCACACCTTGTTTTTGATATGATTTGGCATGAGATATGGACTTACAAGTTGAAGCCTATACTTCCGTATAGTCCTCTTTTGAGAGACAGAGCTCCTTCGTTGGAGTGCTTATAGCGTGTTCCTGGTATCCCGTAAAGAAGTATTCTTGGCCTAAAACAGGGCCTACTTCTAAACTTCCTTCTCTTGACATTCTAGGTCTGCTGACTGTGTTTTGGTCTACAAGTTGCAGTTTCAAGCTTGACTTTTTACAAGCGCAACAATTTTTTGACAAACGGGCCATGTCTTTCTGGTAGCACGTTTCCATCACAGTGCCACTTCCTGCCCTCGAAGTTTGTTCAAATCATGAAATTTGAGCTCCCATAAACAAGCCCCTTCTTGTTAAGTAACTTTTGGTTTTCTGCATTTAATTTTATGTATTTTCTAGTTGGCTTCTTTGATCCACTAAATTCAATAACTAAAACTTCAAGACGCTGAGTCTAATGAACCACTTTGAAATTTCGTATCCCCGTTCTAAAAATATGTAAGAGGAGTATCGGGGGAGTGGGTGGTTTTGGTCGTCGGTTGTCAGAGGATGACAACAAAGCTGATTTTATGCGAAGGGCGGGTCGTTGTAACTTAAGCCTTTTAAATGAAAATTCTATGTAAAGGCCTCCGTGTGTGTGTTTGTGTGTGGGGGATTTGAGATGCCTTCCTGGCTTTCCATTAAATTATGGTAATGGATTTTTTTATACTCTTCTTTTTTGTTTGTGGTATTCTGGCGGCTTAGAGTGTAAAATTAAAACAGCAGAAGAAAGCTTTCGATGCTTGAGACAGAACTTGACTTTGCATTTGTATGCCAAGTTGTTTCCATTGATTGTCAACCGACTATCACATTACTCATACGCTGCATAAGCCCTACAATTCTGTAGACAGTTTCAATTACCGTCAGTGGAGGAACCGAGCTTAACATAATAGCTTTTTGGTTCTGCGTACACGGCGCAATACGTGCGGGTGGCTAATTTTCTGTAAAACTTTCCACTTGCCACATTGTGAGCACAAAGTGCAAAAAAAAAGTTGCATCGAAATGCTTATGCCACATTGTTGCTCCTGCCTCCTCCCACCTACGTACGTGGAGAGTTAAATGCTGCTTGGGCAGCATATTGTGTGTGCGTCTGATGGCACGTTTCAACAATTTTACAACTTTTCCACTTACAATAGCTTCTTGCCTTACAGTCAGGCAATACTTTTTCGTACAATTGATCACGGGAACTTGACTGGCATTCGCCATACAGGACTTGTCGCTGTACTCCGCCGCATAGCTGCAGGCATAGCACTCGAGAGCTGCAAAGAAGAGCAAAAAATCAAAAACTACAAAACGAAAGAACAGCACTCAAAAATTGAACGAGGTCATGATGTTGCTTTTTGAATCCGATTTTAATGATGTTGATGTGCATGTTTTGTCGTTGTGCTTTTCTTAGAATTTATTTATAGCCAACAACAAACATTGTATCTATAAACACAACATTTTGTTCTTATTTTTGTCTAAATTAATTGAATTAAAAGTGAGAATTTTGGCAGCAGACTTTCTGTCTATTTGCCAAGTGGCACGACAACGTCCTCGACATGTATTCGATATATTCGTTTTTTGTGTAATAACAATGACGTCAATGGACAGCACCACACCAAGAACAGCCAAATGTGTAAACGGATTAATAACAACACGAGACTTTTGGTGAAATAAACAGAAGCAGAACTTGCTTGGGATTTGGCCACAAACTGTCCCTTCTTACAAGGAAAATGTATTTTCTTAATAATGTATTTATAGCGTGTTGTGCATTATGATTTCGGCATAAAAATTATTTGCCATGCTTTCACTTCGTCGTATTTGAATATTAGTCGTTTATTCGTGTGAAAATCACACCTCATTGTCGGCACAGTGGAACAGATAGAGAGTTAATTGGTTGTTATTATTATTATAGTTGAAGTAGATAACTAAGCAGAGCCATAAAGATTGCTTATCAATGCAATCAAGTGGAAATAAAAGTAAAATACTGCAATTATTTACTTTAGCTATTTGAGGAAGATTACACACTAAGGCTGAGTGGTTGATATTGATTTCTATATCTATTCTGTAGTAAACTTAAATTTGAGCTTCCGCTTTAAAAGATGTACATTAATTATTTTTTGCTGTCTAAATTATTCAGTAACTCAATTTTTAATCATTTTCGATGAATCTGTCAAACAAATAATCCATTTCAGTCGCTTATAAGCCAAGAAGATTAAGCTGATTACAACGAAACAATTGTTCTGTATCTGTCCTAGCTGAGCTTGCTGTTTTAACACTCAGCTCAGGACGTGCAAATAAAGCTGTAGGTTCATAAACCACAGAAAAGCTTAACCAAACCACTTTTGAAGGCTTCGTATGTGGACTAACTCGAAACCATGTTGATAATGAACTTATTCAGAATGGTTCCAATTCTTTGTTTATATTTGTTTCTAGAAAAAACAACTAGAAGAAACAACTTAAATTACGGTATTTTCAAAAAAATTTAGACTTTTATAGTGTAAAAGAGACTAATTTATGAAGTTATAAAGAACTAGAAGTATACCCTAAAAGAAAGCTTTGCCATGCAGTGAGCTTTAAAGCTATGTGACTAAAACTGTCAGGCTTCTAGCTTTTCCAAAATGTCGACATCACGCAGATCGGACGTCTATATCATATAGCCGCCATAGGAATGCTGAATTTCGTTGTGGTATAATTTAGTTAGCAAACTCTGATCACCCTTATCCTCAACAATCATAGCATTTGTATTTAAAATATTTAATATTAAACATATTTCTAAACTTATAAATCTGTACGCCCGACTGACTGACATATTACACAAGTTTACAAAAAAATGCCATTTTTTGCAACAGAGAACTTTGCAACCGTTCCTTATGTATTTTTGGCCGCTGAACTCAGATAAATTGACCGTTTTCTTCCAGCACGTCAGGTTCACGAGATATTTGCATTAGAGAGGTATCCTTACATTTGTTGGTCGTGTGGCCACATTAAGTGTCCTATTCGAACCAACTTTGTTTTAATGTAAGCTGCATTGAATGACGTTAAAGAAAAACCAAACACGAAGTTTTGATTTTGCTGATAAGGTACCAATTTTTGGATTTGAACATTAACAATGTGGGTTTTTTTTTAAAAATCAATTTTTTTTGCATGTTTAAGAAATTCTGTAAATTTTTCCGCTAATATTAAAAATGTTAGAAAAAAATGGTTGGTAGTCCTTTGTTTCTTCTTATTTCAATTATTTTCAGTTTTTCGATTTCATGGCGGTTTTTAAAGTTATTGTCCAAAAACCTTAAACAATTTTTCAATATTTTTACATTTTTTTAACAGTATTAAGCCTTAAAATATCTAAAAATTTACAAAAATCGATCTTAAATAAGTTTTTAATATCCATTCTTTGGTTTAAAAATACCTACCATCTTATTTTCAAGCTACAAGAAATTTTGGCGGTAAATGTTGTCCAAAAAAAGTCGAAAATTTGTATAGTTTTTGGGCAATAACTTCTAAAAGCGCAATGATATTGGAAAACTGAAAATAATTGAAATAAGAAGAAACAAAGGACTACCAACTATTTTTTTCTAAGTTTTTTAATATTAGCGGAAAAATTTACAGAATTTCTTAAATCTGCAAAAAAATCGATTTTTTTTTAAAATAACCACATTTTTAATCTTCAAATCCAAAAATTGGAACCTTATCAGCAAAATCAAAACTTCGTGTTTGGTTTTTCTTTAACGTCATTCAATGCTGCTTACATTAAAACAAAGTTGCTTCGAATAGGACACTTAATGTGGCCACACTACCAACAAATGTAAGGATACCTCTCTAATGCAAATATCTCGTGAACCTAACGTGCTGGAAGAAAACGGTCAATTTATCTGAGTTCAGCGGCCAAAAATACATAAGGAACGGTTGCAAAGTTCTCTGTTGCAAAAAATGGCATTTTTTTGTAAACTTATGTTATTAAACAACAGCCAAAACTGCCTTTTCCTACAGATCCAAAACTTGGCATAGACCGTCGTATAGTTATGCAGGCGCGCACTAAGAACGAAAATTTAGAAAATTCGAAGCGAAGTGAGTGAAATCGCTAAAGAAAAGTATGTATGGGGCACATGACTAAGCTGTAGCGCTCAGACTATATTGTGAACTAATCTGTTTAGCTAAGGGCGCTATAGAGAGTGGGAGAGTGAGCATGAGAGGGAACGACTCACACTCCTTAAATTAGGCATGTGTTGCATGTGTCTTGGCTCTTAGAGGCAGATGACCGCTATGAGAGACATTTCTTTTAAAGATAAAGCAATTAGAGGGAAAATTGAGTGGGAAACAGAGGGTTACCAATGGGCGGAGAGAACAAAATACCAAATACTAAGATATACACAGAACGAAATAATTATGGCCTAATAAATTTGGTTGGCGTCCTTTATGAAGGGAAGGGATAAATTTTAGCATCTGTGCATTTACCACGCAAAATTTTGATGTATATTTACTAACTGTAAACTCGAAACTGTCTAGAATATAAAACAAAACAATTTCTACAATTTTTTAAAATCTGGGACACGGGGTGTTCAGCTAGCAATTTATATTTCTATTCTTTTAGCTCTCTTGCCCCACTGTGCCAAAAGTACCAAAAACGTTGCTATAAATATCCTATTATGCACTCGTATCTTTTTGAGAAATGATTTGTATCATTTTTTGTGTAGCAATCAATAAATTTTAAATGCGGTCACAGCCAACTGACGTCGACAGCTGACCGACGGCCACTGATTATGTATTCATGTGTACGTACATTATATACCAGAATAGAATTGAAAAGACCAATTTCCGAGAAGCCTCCTATGGAGGGCCAAGAACATTTCATCTTTTTGTACATACACCTTGATTTTCGCGGCAAAGACGAGTGAACAGAATTTCGTAATAAAACAGCTAATAATTGTTTAAGCAGAAACTTGACTTTGTTAAGTGTTTTAGGGGGTGTGATTGATATACGTGGACGGACCGTTAATTTGGCTGGCCCAAAGCACCAGGGCGACACCGACACCTAATGCGACACGAAATGTCATCGAGTGTGTAGATTTTGACAGTTCCATGTCCAATGTAAAGCAGTTTTTGTTTTGACTTGAATTGATTTTTTTCGCACTGTCTGTTTTGAGACCGACACCGCGACTTGTGAAAGAAGACTAAAGAATGGGAAAAAGCAATTGATTGACTGACACAATGATTGACTGTTGAATGAATGTTAAATGTTAGTTAAAGCGATATCGCTTATCAGTAAATATTGTTTATTTCTTACAACAAATGCAACTCTATTTGAACTGTAATTAAGGGTGAATACGTGGGGGGCAGTGGAGACATTAATGGTCTGAGTAAAACAATATTTTTTGAAACTTTTCATTATTTGACTAAGGGCCGATTTTTCTTCTTTCAGATAGACTTTCAGTATGTTATCTCTCTCGTTTTAAATTATAGAATTTGCTTGCCCTTTTAAGGAACAAATGAACTCTTAAAGCCATTTTCCGGTTTATAAGAGTCCTGTGTCTTACAACAACAATTGTGCTCCTAGTGCTTGGAGCGTGACCACCTCTATTAAGATAAATACTTTTACTATTCCCAACTAATGCCAATCCGACCCACGTATCATGTTCTTTTTATTCATTTGTTTTTTTTTTACAGCCTGATCGCTATGTTCCCGGCTCCCCCATATTCCGCGAAAGCAGCAACAGCAGCAGCAGCCCCACTTTGTCCAATGCCACCAACTCTACGCCAATAACAGCTGCGCCCTCAGGAGCAGCAGCCCCCACGTCCAGGAGTCGTGGCAAAGGTACGTGTACATAAGCGCATATGTCTGCCTGCGTTTTTTTAGCCTTCAAATGTTCTGAAAATTTTTCTGTTGGTTGACACACTTTTTTTTTTGTTTTTTTGTCGACATCTGTGTAAATAATACTGGAAGCCAGCAAATGGCTTTAGTTTGCCTCCTCCTGCCGCTTATCCTGTGCTGTCAAGTTTTAGGTCAAAGTCTTTAAGATGTGCGCGAACTTTTCCAACAGTTGCTTGACCTTTGTTGAGCTGACTTAGCTGTCTCCTTGTACAATTATATACTGTTTGCTATTTTTGTAAATTGAAATACTCTTATTTGGAATTTCATTGAGGTCTCTCATTCAGGTAAACAACAACAACAACATCAATTCCAGGCAGACAGTGGTTAGACGCAGCCACCTCATCCACCACTTGAATTATTTATGGAATTGGCATTTCGATTATTTGATTATTATTTCGTTTGGCCGATTTTTTGTTTTTCCATGAAATTGTCTGTTGTGTTTACGTGCAAAAATGTACGCTCACGGGAAAGCACCTGACGGATACCTGCCCCTGCCACCCTGATTGAGTCACTTAATGAAGCAACATGTGAATGCAGTGAGGTGCCAGTGTCACGCTATTATTTATCGATTTTATATGTTGATTTTAGAGCAAAAACATAGAGAAGGCGGATTTTTAAATTGATGGCTTTGTGGTGGCCAATTCAAGTGAATCGATTGCCTGTGGTGAGGTCTGCTTTGTGTTTGAGGATGGCTTTAATATGGCAGCATTTCAGCCTTTGTGAAGTTTTTGTGTATTCCCAAAAGATGTCCTAGAAAACTTTTTCCATTAACTTTATGTGGGGTACAAAGCCTTTATTTACCCAAATATCAGCCCTTACAAAGAACCTTTATTTCGCTTATTTTAGAGAAGTTGCCTACGCCAGTCGTCAAACCTATACACCAGAGGTGCCTATAGTCTCTGCCGTAGCCGCATATTTGCTTTTGTCAAAGACCGGGCATACAAATACTTTTCGGATCCAATCGATAGAAAATGGAAACAGTTCCGATTCTCTGGAAATGATTCTAAAATTCGGTTTAAACGATTTACTATCATGACAGTCGATTAAAGTTAAATGGAAATTTGAAGACAAAATCGAATAATACTAACGTTATTTGATATCGTGGGCATATTTAGCCACAGTTTTTGATGTGAAACATCTTTAACTTCGGTACGGAAGATTCTAGTTGGAGTAAAATTTTGATTTCAGCATCACGTGACGCTGCAGCGCTGCATGACGTAATGCATATTTTGAAAGGGTAAAAGAGGAGGGAAAGTGGTAGAAAGATAAAGAAAGCGGTGAGAAGTGGTGGGATAGTGGGGGTGACAAAACAGTGACTTGATAGGTACTAAACAGTGACGACTGTGACTGAACAGTGACTTGAAAGTGACTAAACCGTTCCTTGACAGTATCTTGAAAGTTACTAAACAGTGACTAAACAGTGATTTGAGGTTGACTAATCAGTGACTTGAAAGTGAGTACACAGTGACATGACAGTGACTAAACTGTGACTTGACGGTGACTAAGCAGTGAATTGACTGTGACTTTTATTTGACTTGATAGTGACTTCACAGTAATGAAACAGTGACAAAACAATGACTAACCAGTGTCCTAAAAGTGTCTTGGCAGTGACTTAACAGAATTACATAACAGTTGGAAGAACACAATACCCAGTGATCTTGTTTCGAAAAAACATTTTATTCTATCTCTGACCACATTTAAGTCTTTTTCGAGTTCTCAGTGTGATTAAAATATTATATATAATATCTGATTAATATATGAATGATCATAAATAATACTTTTGTCGGAAGAAAATGGTAACTTAACTGCGACTCTTCATCAAGGGTCGTTTATACCCCGTTTTTCAAATCAGTTTCGACTCATTTTCGAGTAATTTGGGAGTATTTTTCGATTCGGTTTTCATTAATCACTTTTTGAGCAAATGCATGAGCCAATTCTGAGTATTCCTTAAGTTGCACTAAAAACTTATTTCTTCTTTTTTTCATCACTAAAATATCTCGAATATGACTCGGTATGGGGATTCTTGTTAAAATGATCTTCCAAATGCTAGGTGGGTTATTGGTATTACTACTTCTTGTTTTCTTTGCTGATTTAATTACACTTAAAGAGCTTGTGCTTTTGAAAATAAGCCCTTAAATTTAGCATCAGATTTCACATCAAAGCCTCGTGAGTGTTCACCACAAGCACACCTTTTTTCCATTTCTTTATTGTGGGTTTTGTTGCTTTTGCTTAACCAGAATGTTGGCCGGATTAACACGCTAAGACTACGTTGGAATTTCTCCATTTGTCCCTGATTTTACAAAAAATTCTCCTCTAATCATCCGAAAATAATCTAGACGCTGTGTTTCGGGATTGCACTCTTCTTAGATGCGTAGCTTTAGAAACGCTCCTAGGTGGTGTTGCTGTATGAAATCAGAGCAATGAAACAAGTTTAAGAAATTTATTTTTGAGGTTACCATTCCAAACTAAAATAAAAACGAGAAGGCCAAGCTTCCATTGCAAATGTTTTTATACATCATAGTCTACAAACGTTAGCATTAAAACAAACAATTTTCTAAATAAAACCCACCTTTCGACCGATAGTTTCTATAGAAGCTATAAGATATAGTCATCCGATTTGGACCAAAACTTCCAAATCTGTGTAAAAGCGTATAAAACTAATAATTGCTGATTCGGGAGGCGTTTACATTAAAAATAAAAAGTTTTCTCACGAAGACCCACCTTTCGACCGATAGTTCCTATGGCAGCTCTAAGATATAGTCATCCGATCCGGTCGGTTCCGACATATTATCAGTGTGCAGTGAAAAGAAGACTCTGTGCAAAGTTTCAGCCCGATAGCTTTAAAACTGAGAGACTAGTTTGCGTAGAAACAGACAGACAGACAGACGGACAGACAGACGGACGGACAAAGCTCAATCGACTCAGCTCGTCGCCCTGATCAAGAATATATATAGTTTATAGGGTCGGAAATGAATATTTCTATGCGTTGAAAACTTCAGGGCAAAATTATAATACCCTTTGCAAGGGTATAAAAAGTTTGAACTGTATTTTGAGTGGAAAACATTGTACTATACTTAAAATTTAAAGCACATACTTAATAAGGCCAAAAATCTAGCTAATCTCAAAAAATGCGGACAAAAAAACTATCAGGCCGGCTCTCAGTTCCAATTCAGTTTTCCTATAAACGTTTGAACTTTGAACTCTATATTATTAATTTTGCATGGAAGGTGACACTCATATTAAGGGTTACTAGATCCGGTTTCAGTAAAAGTATAATTGCTTATGCAGTTGAAACCGACAGCTTAATGCCAAGTTAATTTAATTCGAAGAAAAATTTAGCCTTGATCTAGTAACCACAGATTTTCATAATAGCCTCCATTTAAATTTGTAAGAGGCCAATTAACAAATCGAAGTGATATTGAGAACAAAACTGTATAGGTTTATTGACATTTGTTCAAAAGTATCGCTAATTTTGTGTTTTTCGAAAACTATTTACTTTTTCATGAATATCCTAAAGTATAGGCCTCTTTATTTTTGGGAACAGTAAAAGGTCAAAGGATGCTAAATCGGAGAATTACGGTGGTCTTAGTGTTGCTTTTGGCAAAAAAAAATTCTTTCACAAGCAACGATTTTATTTTTTTGAATAGTTAAAAATCGAAGATAAGTTCAAATAAGTGCAAGCACAACATAGCTGGCAAAAATGAAGTAAGCATTTAAAATGGACGGACTTATCAGCTCAAGTGAAAGACTTCAGTGCCAATCAGAGGTCGCAAAAATCGATCCCCCTTCTGTGTCAGAAAACGACTGTTTTCTCACGACCACTTTGAATAAAGGTACCGAAACAACCTTTAACAAAGCTCTCTGCCTCTCTTTGGTTGTGAGAGGAGAGCAGCACTTTTTTTTTGGGTTTTTTTTCTCTCTCAGTAGTAAATGGGCATAATTAAGCAGAACAGTTCGATCCCAAACTGACTGATTCACTGACTGGCAATCTACGCACAGCCTGAACGGTAACTTGGACATTAGTTTATGTATGTGGAGAAAGAGGGTACTGAGGGGGGCTTTGTTGGATAAAGTTTGTATGGGGGATAAAGTCCGTTTGTTACCAAAGAGTATGCAAAATTAGTAAAAAAAAAAATACGTGCAAAGAGAAAGTGCCGGATAATGGAAACATCTTATTTTTCATACGATACGATACAATTCTCTCAGATTGTTTCGTAATACGGCCTAACAAATTCTCCGCTTTTTATAAAAATATATTGTATAAAACAAAGCGTCTTTAGGCACAAACTACTTTTTATATTGTCGCTTTATTTCGCTCAATTCGAAATTTTTCCCAGTCCAACAATCCAAAAACATCAGAGTTCTAAATGGGTGCACTGCAACTAAAAGTGTACTGCATTCGTACTTTAAATATTTCACAGTCGAGTTTTAACCACTTCACTAATCGTGCGGCTCATTTCTTATACTTCTGCTAGCAGAGAGCGGTTGTTTCTGGAGCGAGGGCAATATAAGTTATACTTACCCTTGTACTACTAGTGTAAGCTCTTTGAGCGTCAACATGCGGGGTAGCAGATTTCTAATACTAAAAAATTCTATTTCTCATCTTTTCAGCCATGACGGTATCCGTTTCGCATGCAGCACAGGGTAACAACACCAACTCCTCCAAAACCAAACCGCCCACCTGTTATATGAGCACTCGCTCTGCCGCCATGATGGCATTGACTTTGGGTCAACCCGATGCGCGGGGTAGCGACAAATCGATGACTGTCCAGCGAACCGCTTCTCCTTCTAACTCTTCGCCTCGCACTGCAGCACGAACAAATGCATCGACTGTTAACAGATCGACAGCAATTACTTCTACTACTACCACCACCACCTCCACCACCACGAGCACCAGCACAAATCCCAATGTAAACAGATCGAAACCCTCAACGCCCACTGCAGCCAGATCAGCAGCAGCTCAGCTCAATGGCATTGGGCTCTTCTCCGGTGGCAGCAATTCAAGCGGCTCGGATAATGATGGTTTCAGTACGTCTGGCTCCTCAACAGCCACCGCATTGCGACGCCTGTACTTCAAGAGTGGACGCAGCATTAAGAACAAGATCAATGCATCCACCACGTCCTCGACTCCATTGAATAGCCTGCCGCTGAATGCGGTGTCCAGCGCCTTTCACAATTCCGTGGGTGGAACCACAGCCATGCACAGCCATGTGCCCAAGGTGAGTAAACTTTGGTTTGCTTTGTTAGATCTAGCTCTGATTAATGTGTGCATAGCTGGTGGTAATGGGCACCTCATCGGCATCCATACCGGACACCAACATCAATACATCCACGGACTCGGCCTGCACACTCATCACAAATGTCACCCACACGGATACTTCGGAGACGTGCGACTCGTTGGACCTAGGTAAGGCAGAAGTATGCCCGGGCATTGATTGATTGAAGGCCTCGCTGAGTCATTTTAATTAATCAACTAATCAAGTTGCCTCTCCGTCCCCCTTTCTCATAGGCGACAACTCGTGTCCCAGTGAGCCGCTGTTCAGTTCGCTGGAAGAGCCTTTACTTACCGCCATACAAATCGATTCCGAGCATGAGGGTGGCGGCCGGGGCATTGGCACCGAGCTGGAACTAACGAGCTGTTCGCGTTATCCCCCGCGTCCCGACATGAATCTGCAGGATAGCACCGAGGTGAGAAGAGATTAAAAGCAATTTTAAATGGGGTTAGGCACAATTCTGATGTTTTTTCAGAGCCAGGAATCCTGTCTGTCCATTCTAACTGGCGAGCCCTCCTCCACCACTCCGCTGTTATCCTCACAGAGGCGCCACTTAGCAGGAGGTAGTGGCTTGTCAAGCGGTCGACAGGAGCCCAGCACGGCGCCAGCTCCAAGTCGAGTGCGCGAACACTTTACCTTCGATCCGCCCCAGTCCCCCAAGTCGGCGCGCAGCGAAAAGGGGCGCACTCACTTCACATTCAAGGACGAGGAGCAGACGGCGCCCAGAAGGGGCACCAACTCCTATGGCGCTGGTGCAGCTGTAGCGGGCGGAGTTACCAGTGAGGCGGACGAGGAGGACGATGAACGCAGCGCGGGGGGTAGCAGCTCAAACAGTCGCAACAAGAAGCTACGAGCCCGCGAGCGTGACCCAAATGCAAATACCAGCACACGTAATCGCATCTCCCCCTGTGTCTCACCCTCGAGCAGCAGTCGCACAAGTCCCAAACGTGAACGCAAACGAACCACGCCCTCCGCCTCCACGGGAGCCATAGCCAAGGTTAACTCAGCGCCGCCCACCCAGAAGGAGGGCAACTTTTTCACCGGCTCCGGCAAGCCACCCCGTCCAAGTCAACAGCAGTTGTCGCCCTCCGCCCTCACCTGCACGCAAAGAAAGTATTCGTCCAGCTCGTCCAGTGGCAGCAGCGAACGTTGCCTACGGGAAGTAGCTGGCACCATGTTCCCCTTCGATCGGGAGGCTTTGGACTATGAGCGCATACAGAGGGAATGCTTTGCTCCCTGTTCCACCACAGCCACCAGTACCAGCAGTGATTCGGATGAGGCGGAAAATTGTTCGGTCTATGAGCGTAAGCAGGGAGCCGATATCTTCCAACAGTACTCCAGATTGAGCCAGCAGGAACAGCTGCAGCAGCAACAGCTCCATTACCAGGAGCGGGAAAGGGAGCGGGATCGTCCGCCCTCGCGCAAGAACTCCAAACGCATACGACCCGATTCGGTGATTCACACCACCATAAGGGAGAATCAGCAGTATGTGCCCCAATCCGATGCCTTCTACCCCCAGGCCAAGTCCTCCTCCTCACCCAGTGATCATTCCTATGCGGAACTCAACAAGTTCGATGACATAGCCACCAAATTCGAGCAGATACCGCCCAAACATGGTTCGAGTTCTACCCTCAACCTGCATATGCATAGTCCAGGAAGTGAATCCCTAAAAGCAGTGAGTCCCACCGACTCCACCCGCAAGCGTTCCTTCAAAAGTAAACACAAGGCAAAGGAAGAGCATTTGGAGGAGCGTCACGGCGGCGGCGGAGGGGGAGGACCCATTAATGTGACAGCAAATCCCATGGAGGCAGCGGCCGTATGCAAGCAACCGCGCGCCACCATCGTTGTCCAACAAGTAAGTGGAAACAAAAAAGTACCAACTCTCTTTGTCCGCTCTCTCAGCGAAAGCAAAAGCTTTTGTCTCTCCTCCTCTTTCTCTGGCTGCTCTCGCAGGCGCACAAAATTATCGCAGCTCATAAAAACAACTCGCCCCCAGCGATCGACTCATTCAAATGTTTACGATCCGCCGCAAAGCATCGCCACGCATCGCAACAAAAAAAACATCAGAACTACAAATCCCGTGCAAAGTTACGGCGTAAAAGAATATCATCTTCGTTAGTGTTCCTCAACTCTTGTGCCGATATGTAAATTGTGCATAAAAAACAAGTCCACAAAGTGTCAAAGTTTTCTCGTTACAAATCATTAAAAAAAACTCTATTCCCTGTATACAATGGCTCCCTTCTATAAGCGCATCTGCCGCAGCCTGTCCAAGCGTTATAAGGAGGTAACTATTCACTCGCTCTGCTTATTCATAAAAGATAAACCAAGTTGATTGATTTTCGCTAATGAGGTAACAACTACACATGTACGCACCGGTGTGTGCATCAATATTACTCCGACTGACTGACAGATTAGATAAGACAGCGCCAGCCCAGGGGAGTGTGTGCTTATTGATACCTTTGATCCGGTACACGATATGCTGATTTATTGAGTATGGCCCCCAAAAACACACACAAAATGACGTCAATTTGCCCATCGTTTTTACTACGCTCTGCTCTGCTTGGGGTAATTACGAGCAGTCGGAAAGCAGGGCGGATCTAAGGGGGATTTTTGTTGCACAGAAAAAAGTTAATAATAAGTTTAATGATTTCTGCGAATAATATTTTTATTAAGCAGACCGGCCATTTGCAATTTTAAACCAATTTTTGGAGCAACTCTTGCTTCTTTTAGTTTTAAAAAGATTTCGAAAATTGCTTATATTATATTAGTTTTTTGCTCAAGTCTTAGGAGATTAGAAATATTTCTCTATAAACACACACAATTCAATAGAACCTTTGTTTTCTTAATAGAGATTTTTCAATTAAACAGTTATAAGATTTTTAAAAAGGTTCGGCTTTAGATTTTATAAAAAAAATTTAAAATTAAAATTTTAGTTTCAAAATTATATAATTCCGCTGACTTAACACTTATCATTACACAGAATGGGCTCAATATTATATTTCATTACTTCAATAAAAAGCCGATATGACAAACTTGATGTTGACTTGTTCGAAAATATCAAAAAGAAAATTTCGTTCATTTCAAAATCATATTTTAAGGATCAAATTATCAATCATTGTAACACAAAAAAAAGAACCCTTTTCTCTTGTAAAAGTTTCGAAATACTAAAAATATCCTTTTAATCTTTTCTAATATCAATTAACCAGCCCATATCAAATTTAGATGTTTTTTTTCTGTATAGACATCAGATTTTGCATATTTTTACTTTTATTTTAATTCTATTAAGTCATATAGAGAAATTCTTATCAAACAGAATCAATTCTATTTCATCAACCATTTTTTAAATATTTAGATTTACTTGATTTGCTATTTTATTATCGTTTGAAAGTCTCTTTAGAGTTATAACAGCGAGTCCGGTTAGTGACCGGAGGTCGTGGGTTTGATCCCGCCTCTAACATTAATAATAAAGTTTTTTTCTTTCTTTAGATAGCTTACAATATGTGACTAAGTATCGTTAAATACAGCTAAAGCACACACAGCGTGGAAAGCTTGGCTTGGCCCTTTTAGTTAATAAAAAAAAAAAAAAGGTTAGTTTTATGTATAGCCAACTTTCTTCTAGTTTTATTGACTTTCTTCCGAAATAATGGTAGATTTCAGCATCTAGAAATACCGTCTTAGCTGGATCATCCCAAACTACTTTGACAAAAGAACACACGTGCCGGCGTTTTAAAGTTCTGAAAAAGGTTTTAAAAGCCTTAAAAGTCCTTGTCAGAAATAATTATTGAGTAGTTCACTAAGTAAATTGTATTTTTAGTGCAAAAAAACACTATTTTGTATTGTGTAAAAAAATTTATGAAATTATATTTTCTCCATTTTGATTCCAATGCCTTTTGCCAACTTTCGGGCAAGAGATTGATTCCACGCACATAAAATTTAAGATTCTTTCGGGTTCTCCCATCCGAAAAGGTTTTGCAGAAACAAGTAATAGTCCGAAGGTGCAAAGTCTGTAGAATATGATGGGTGTGGTAGCACATCTTATTCAAGCTGTAAAAGCTTTTGGGGAGTCAACAAACTTGTTTAAGGTCTCAAATTTTGTTCCGTAAGAACATGAGGAACCCAAATGTCAAACTTCGAAACAAGTCCTAGACATTTCATGTGCTTGTTAACGGTCGCATTAGACAAGATTAATCTTTCAGCAATCTCGCGAGTTGTTATTCGACGATTTACATTGACCAACGGCTTTATTTTATCCACATCGGCTTCAAGAGGCCTTCCATCGGTTTGCAATCAGATAGTGCATATTCTAAAAGAACCTTTTGAAAGATAAATTTTTGTACTTATAGTATTTGTTGTATGGAGAAGCATTTTAATCCAATAAAAAAAAAACAAATGCAAGCACCTCGACTCAGCTACGGAATTGATTGCTGGCTAGAAAAAGATGCTTAATGCCCTTTTAATAGCTTTATTACCTTTCTTTTTAAGCATCTAATTGTGCTAAATAAAACATTACAGATAGAGTAATGTCCCTAGAAGTCTTGTAGTGAGATATACTGATTCTTTACTGAACTACTGGCACTTCTGGTGCCACTACTCCCTCTATCTGTTTGGCGTCTCTGCTGTAGTATTGTTTTTAAATTCAGGTAGAAATTTAATTCTTATTGTCTGAGGAACAGTCTTTTGGTCTATTTGAAGTAAAATTATGGTTAAAAAAGTGTACCTCAATCGTATGGAAGAAAATTTAAAGTCCCTTAAAAAAGTCATTTTGGTGATTAATAAGCAAAACAAACAAAAAAAAAGTAAGAAAAAAGATTAAACTGTAGGGAAAAGGCTAACAAGTTTTATAAAATCACTCATACGCAGTGTTGTCTATAAAAATAAACATCAAAAGGGTTTTCCTGGACTCTCCCACTATTTTACATTTTCAATATAATAATTAACTCCTAAAATTTGACAACGATTGAAATGTACCAACTTTGATCAGGAACACATGGCGTATAATTAATTTTTTTTGGCATTTTAGAATTCAAGTTACATGGTTTTGTTTTGGCATTTTGAGGTTCCCCATTTAAAAATTGCATTAAGCATAAACCACTTCTAAAATTTGACAGCGATTGAAATGAACCAATTTAGATCGGGTGCACTTGTCATATGAGTAATTTTTTAGGAATTTAAAATTTATGTACAATGGATTTGGTGCGACTTTTTCAGATCCCCCTTATGAAATTGTTAACCTAAACATATTTAATTGCAAAATCATGTAAACTAAAATACATTAAATAACTCCCATTGAATAAAATACTCCCACTCTTGTTCACAGATTCAGTTACATTCATTCACAATTTCAATATCATAAATAATAGAAATTGTTGCAACTGTCCGTTAAAATGTATTTACATTGTATTTCACATTTCGTGCCAGCGATGACAGCTGACAAAATAAACTACCAAGCAACAAAATGAGAAATCATGCCCAGACCCAGTCACAATAGGGCATCTGGCACAGTGCGAAGGCAGAGTGCTCACAGGTTGTTTTTTATATTATTTTATTTACTCGGAAAATAACATCATAAAATACAAAATAAAAAAAAAGTTAAGAAGTAAAAAGAAGTAAGCGAACTTGTCATAAGATCTTTAACGATTGTCAATAAGTATGCATTTCAGACGTATCGCGGAAAACAATACAATTGAGATGTGCTGACTAAAGGCATTTCCTGGTGAACAAATGAAAACAAGCAGAACAATAAAAATGTTCCAAAACAAGGCATAAGAAATGACGTCCGAATTGAACACTTTGTTGAATGTATTTTCAAAAGCGCCGGTTCGATTTGCTGGCCATAAATAAATTTTGTACGCTTTAACTTATTTTGATGTTTGCTTTAATCTTAAAGCAGTCAATCAGGTGTGAATTGTAGGTGTCTTGTTTTTTTTTTTTGGGGAAAGAATTACGAGTGTTCTGCGTTTGGTTTATGACCATTTTCACCTTCGCTAAGGCAACTAATGGAACCTCTAACCGAAGACTTGTGCGAATTATTAGCAAGCACGCACCTCGAATCGAGTGCAGCCTTGTGTGAAACTATCTTTCACCCCAGCTCCCCCACTCTGCCCGGCACCTTCAAAGTAAACACTGAAATGCTATGCCAACGTTGAAATATCAAAACCATTTTTGCTATTGTTCGGTGCTGTTGTTGCTGTTTCCTATTGATTTTGCATTGAGTGGACATGGGAGAGTGTGTGGGGAGTGGTGGGGGGTGGGAAATGTGTTAACGTGAAAATGCATTTGTTTAGGCCTTGATGTCATAAACAGGCAAACATGTTTAAAGGCTATCCGGCCAGAAACCAAGTAAACGGTGGAAATGCATTCACTGCGCGCCCCACCTTCTCAACAGCTATTGTCCTTCAGGTGGGCTGAAAACATCACACAGAACAAGAGACGAAATGGGGCCTAATGGCTTTATACCCTTGATGAAAAGTTAATGCTTGAAATTGCAGCATTTCTGATGAAGCAAGAAATAAGAAAATGGATTTGGGAATTTCCAAGAAATTAAGTCAAAGTAAAACCAATACTAACGGACTGAGAAGCTCAAAGTTTTGATAAAAGACCAGTTTTTAAAGCCAGAATAAGTTTATTTTATTTAATTCAATTCCTTCATTCGGAACATCTTGCCTTTATTATTTATTATAATTAACATTTTTTTAAATAAATTGTCTTAACCCTCTAATTTCTCTGGCTAATTGTCCATTATATTTGACATAAACTTTTCTCATTTATTACCTAATTAGCCAAATCTTTTGAACTCTTTCAACCTGCCCACCGAAGGTCAATTTCCCAAATTTACCACTTTCAATTTTCTGTTTGCCTTTTATATTTGATTTTTATGGTTTTGGGTCAATTGTCGAAATGATATTTTGGCCATTAATTTTGCACCAAATGGCTAATCATGTTTCTTGGCGGTTATTGACTTTTACTGTTGAGGGGCGGCTGCCGGCCCAAAACAATTTTCGCCTTGTCAAGGCCGCCATCCACACCGTCTAATTATAAAGCAGACATTTGGCAGCAAACCGAAAAAAATGTGCTCATAAGTTGTGGTCAAGGATGCTATTAGCCTGCGAAAATGTTAAACCTGCCAAGTAGCAAGTTTTTTTTGGTTTTCATTTAAATTGGCTTTATTAATGGCCAACAGACCAAGTGTTCATTTAATTGTAGGTAAATGACCCCAACTGGGTCAGTGTGTTTCTGGGTAGATTCATTTCCATGAATTTCCAGCAGCCAATTTGCCTTTCAAGTGTCATTCTTATTAACTGATTTATAGGCGTATACCTGTCCACACTTCCTGGTACTTGGCTTCATTTCTGCTTTCGCTATCTGAAAGGGGAATTCATTGACCCCATTTTGTGAATTGGCGAAGGCTGCTTGCTTGCTGCATTTGCTGCAGTTTTCTTGCTCTGCAGCAGGCAGAGACATAAATAAACCTTTGCTATAAATAAACAAGCATATATGTATGTATCTATGTATGTATGTATGTTCGTATATAAAAGTGCAAAGCAATTGTAGTTGTTGCTGTTGTTCTTTGACTTTGTTATTGTGCATCTGCCAAGACGCTTACCACAAATAGCCATTCCCATGGAAATTTCCAAGAAACTTGCTCAGTTTTGTTTTTAGATTTTCTAATTTTCAAAGAGTAGAGTTTATTTACCTGAACTCAACGGTATAGACTTTGCACTTTTGCACATGAGCTTGCAGCATGCACAAAATCCGCGCAAATGTTTAGAATTTCTTATGAAATTAAAAACTAATAGAAAATTATATTTATGGTTCATACTCACGGAATGTGGCCGGGTGTAGCGCAGCGGTTAGTGTGTCGGCGTTAAGTGAGGGAGAAAAGTTATGTAGTCACAAGTACTATGGTTATGGAAAATATTTTCAGAGTTTAGAAAAATTAAATAAAACAGGAGCACAAATTACCAAACTTTGTAAAGCTAAAGAGAAGAGATTGAGAAATCTTTTTACAAATTATTCACAAAAAACAATAACCGGGATAAATTCAATAAATTTATCCAATCAAAAATGCAATCTCTTTTTTGAAGCTCTTCTTTTCCATTCATTCGAAATTATATTATTCTAAAAGCCGATTAACAATTTTCGTACTTAAATAAAGAAGATTCAAGAGCGCTTTTAAATATCCTCAGATTCTTCATTTCAAGAATGTTTTGGATATTATAAGCACGATTGGGGATTTTTTGAAGAACTTTTAGAGCTCAAAAAAAGCACACTGAGAGAAAAAGTAGAGAATTTCACTCTTGAATCAAGACCATTTGTTCTCAAAATTACTGTAAGAGTGTTGTTTAGAGGCACAACCGAGCTGACCGAGCGACGCGTGGATAAATTAAATTTTTTTACTTACTTTCCTGGGACTTTAACTGGGGACCTCCAAGACTGAACACACGGACGACGGCGCGTTAGCTGACTAGGCTTTTTGGCATCAGCGAATCCTCTCGTCCAAATCATACTTAAGAATATACGCTGTTTGTATTTGTACGCATCTAATAAACTCTTTCAATCAGTGATACCGCTCCCAACGCTATTGTCCCTTAGTTTGCTTTCTCTCTCTTGCCTTGCCTCTAAATACCGAGAACGAATTTATTTCGATTCCAAGAGCAAAATTCTTGATATTCCAATTTTTGAATTTTTAATGGTCAATTTGGAATTGAAGAACCAAATGATCTTAAATTAAAACTAGTTTTTCTTAAAGGCATATACTCAAATGAGATAAAAACTTAGTTGATATGGATATTCTTCGCAATAAGCTTAAATTGCCCTCTGTATTCCTACGACCTCTAATCTTGCATAATGCGTCCCAAAACATCACAGAGCCGCCACTACAATTTTGGGAGGTCGCCTTAATGTCGTGCCCTTAGTAACTAAAACCATCTGGCCCATTCAAGCTAACATTTTTCTCAGCTTAGAGTTTTCCTTTCTCATTTTTCCAATCTTCCCTTCAAAACATATGACTTACTTCAAGATAACAGGTCGCATGAATTCAGAAGGTTACCTAAACTTATTGGATGAACTCTTAGTTGACTTTTTGGACCGAAGAGTCGAACCCGAATACAATATTTTAGCAATATAATGCCGCCATACACATGTCAGGGGCCAGTCTTAAGTGGTTCAGTAAACAGAAAATCTAGCTTCTTGAATGGAACTTCTTCGGACATAAATCCAATTAAAAACATGTGTGGTAACCTTGCACATCGTGTTTATGCTGGCGGACGAAAGCTCAACTCTACTGAAAAGCTTTGAAAAGCCGTTACTGAAGAATGGGCCAAAATACCGGATTCATAGGTCGAATTCATGATTGGTATATATGTATATAACCGGTTAGGTATTTTTAAACTCATAAATAAGCCTAGAGGTTAAATCCATAATTAATTTATTTTTTATTTATCCTTATTCTGCATCCTTTTAATTTTTTTCAAGACTGGCTTTAATTAAACTTCGTATTAAAAACTGAACTTTTTATAAAAAATACAGAAAACATGCTTTTACTTTAATAAAAATATATGATATTGCTGATGCACCTTAGCACGTTTTAACAATTTTTGTCAAAAAATTATTAGAACATGTTTTAAACATTTTTTACTGAACAAAAATAAGTGGCTTTAATTAAATTTCGATGAGTGTATTCCCAGGGCAGTCTGTGCAAATGTGAAAACAAAAATTTGTATATTTCTTTTTAGAACCCTGAAAGATCTCTTCCCTTCCATTCGTCTTCCATATTCCATAGGACATTCTTATACACTTTAAGACCACACCTCAAAATGACGGCCTGAGGGCCGTTTTCTTATGCTCCTGTTTTTGTGTTAAGGCATGTATTTTACAGTTTTTTGTTTGGAAAGACTTTTTACTTTGATTGGGGACTAAGCAATAGGACTAAAGCTAAGCCAAATTCTAAAAAAAAAATACCCATGATAACAGATTGTACCGGACTTGAAACATTATTGGAATATGGAACAATTATTTTAGGTTTAAGTTCTAAAAAATCTACAATCCTGGTTTATTCTCCAAATTTTCATCAAAAAATCAAAATTCTTAAGAAAGGACACCTCCAAAATTAGTCCTGTTAGTGTTATTTTTTCCCATTCGATTGAAAATAAAGAACTTTTACTTGGGTTTCGAATTCCGTTGTTTAAAGAAATATTTTGGCAAAAGTTAAACAATCTCTCTCAAATGGTATAAATTGTTCAAAACACTTTCCATACCCTGATTAATTCTAAATTTTTATACAAATGAGCTGCCATAATTATTTCCATAATTTAATCCAAGTTTCATTTTTTTGCACCTAAATGAAGGCTATAGAAAATTTAAGGACTGTTTGTCTAGGACGCCCCAAACTTTTACAGAAGTGCATAAATTTTGAGCAGGTAAAAAATGCTGTAGAATTTAGGCAAGTAGAAAAACTTTTACCATAAATTACACAAATGATATACAACGCACACACACACACACACAAACTCTAGTCTTACCTGTAAAGGCAAATTTATTTAGCTAATGGTGAAATTAATTTGTATATTTTATTGGCAGCTATGACAAAAAGTTCTTCAGCTGCTGCTGCTAATTAATAACAGGAGAATGTGTGTGGGAGAGTGAGAGAGGTTTTAATGAGCTGGCTGCTGCCTACACCATTTTGATCAGGCCACATGCCAGGCTGGCAAAAGTTTTTCGCCCTCAACCCAAGTTGGGTTTTTTGGACTCTAGGGAGCCATACAGCAGATGCTGAGCCACTTTCCATGATGACAAGCAGACCACAGCATGACAAAATAAAAAGTTTACCCCCAAACAACTTGTTACATGGGTCGTATGAGTAATATTTTTGTCTTCGATGACGTTGTTGGTTTTTCTTTATTCGCTTTTTTTTTGTCTGCCGCCATTTGGTTATTACGCTAAATGACCAAAATAGTTTGCTGCAACATCGAGTGCGTATTTCATAGTATATTTTTAGTGCAAAGATAAAGATTGCAGTTGGTGGGGATGGGGCTAAAAGAGAGCCCCCGCACATGCCCCGTTGAGTCTTATAAAAAAAACAACTAAATGAAAATTGTGTGTGTGTTTTTTTTATAAAAACAAAACAGAGTACAAAAAAACAAGCACACACCAGCTATATACATACGACTGTAGAGGGTAGCCGGGGGTCGGGTACTTTTCACCAAATTTGGTAAGGAAAATAAAATTCTTAAATGCAATTCTTTGAAACTATCAAGTAAATGTCTTAAATTTCCTCACTTTCCTGTTTGATTCATATTTTAAGCATCTAGAGGGTACCACTTAGTTACAAACACCCCAAGCATTTGTATATGTTCGCGAATAATCCCAAACTTTTCCACCAGTTTCTACGCCTTGGCGTTTATGTTTCCAATCACTTTTCACAATTGGCCATTAAATATGCGCACCGCAAGTGTGAAGAGAATCGTCTAGCGTTTTTTAAATAGACAAATAATATAATCAAGAGTCCAAAATGAACTAATAATCGTAATTGCAGAGAATGCCTAACAAAAATTGGCCGAAAATGGCCTGAAAATATTCGATAATTGTCAATTGTGTGGTCTACGTGCCACTGGGTAAGTTCGAGATTAGACGCGTACGCACAAATATTTATCTTAAACTGATTCGGATAGCCAATTGAAATGGAATTGGTTGGAATTTGTTTGTGTTTACTGCAGTTTTAACAACAAAAATTTGTTAACCAGATACGAGAACTTAACTATGCCCCGATTATGTGCATAAATCAGTGATATGCACGATGCGAGCGTCTGCCAGCATTCAGTTTACACTTCATGAAGATGCTCTCCCTCCGTTTATAAATACATTTAGTTTGCTAAATATGTATAGGATTAATCTGGCCATGCATGTAAATCACTTGTTTTTCCTTTAACAAAGCGTTCTGTGTTCAATCGTCTATGAAATTCAGTCAAATTGCTGCTTTTAGGTGCGGGGGGTGTGGGATTTTGAGGGCGGCTGGCTATTTTCAGCAGGCACAAACATTAAAAATACAAATTATGAGAGAAAAAAAAGGGACTTAAGAAGTGGAAATATTTTTTTGGCCATATGCTGGAAGTTTCAATAGAATGGACAGAGATTTAATAAGATAGCAAAGAATTTACAAAGAGAACATTTTATAGTTACTATTTCTCTTGCTCTTGACTCTCAAAGAGGCTGAATATTTGTGTTTCTTTTAAGAACATAGAACTCAAGATTATTGTTAAAAAATCAAGAAATAAAGTCTGTCAAACCAGACTATAACCAACTTCGTACCCTTTAAGTTTGTTTATATCTGTATATCAATTCGAATCGATATATCTGTATCAGTTTAAGTTAAAAGCAACAAAAAGTGTCAAAAAGTGACTATAAAGTTTATAAAGTGCTGCCCATAGTCGTTGCGGCCAGTGCTACCCATCATAATTTTTTTGTTTTTCTTATAACTCGACTAATGTTCATCCGATCTTTATTATTTCTTTGGCAAATTGATAAATAAGACTGATTAAAAAATATGCGTAAAAGGTTCCAACCATCTATAATCAAAACTGTGGTAGATACGACGTTTTTTGCAAATTGCGTGGGCGGAAGGAGGCGTGGCAAAATTTAAAAATAAACTTGATTTGTCCACAAGTATAAGAAGTATATGTCTCATACATGTCAAACCTCTATCTTACCAGACGAACGAACCTGGCTATATCGAATCGGCTGATAATGTTAATCAAAAATATATATACATTTTACACTCAGAAAAATGTTTTTCTAAATTTAAGAAAATTCAGTTTAGGGTTCAAATCACCCAACAATTTACAACATTGGAAAAATTCCTTCTAAGTGTTATTTGTTAGTTTCTGTGACAAATAGCTCTATGTAGAAGATGTGAAATCGGCTCTTAATGTCTTAAATATAGAATTTAATTTTTCAATTTGAGGGAGAATTCAACCCTTGACCCTTGGTTTTTCCTAAATGAAGAAAAAATAATTTTCTGAGTGTTGGGTCGAAAATGATTCTTTCTCCCTGTTGCACAAATTAAATATCCTCCGTGTACCTTTGGTACAGTGAATAACAATGAAGGGACGGATTTTCTTGTTTATTGAATAATTTTCTCATTTTAAAAACAATTTTTTCTACGCTCGGTTTGTCCTCATTGTCCTCATTAGTTCATTGAAACAGTTATCATCACTTTGAATGGTAAAAACTGGATCAGCCTATAGCATTATATTAAAGATGCATCAAGGTACAGACGGCGCATCACACAGAAGATTTTTAGTGTAGTTAATGTTAAAGAAAAAACCTTTTTCGTATTATAAAATGTTCCACATACAAAAGTTGACGGTACACTGCCAGAGCTGGTTATTTTCCTCAATTTTATTCCCATATTTGTATAATTTTTTCACGATATATTTAAACCTATTTATGTTAATTTATTGAATAAAATCTGGTTACCAATTCTTTCATGGTGTGGCATCTTGATGCTAGACTATTTATTGAATAGTATTGAGGACGTTTTATTCAGTTCCAAATAATAAAGGAAGAAAATACTGTAGGTGCTCGTCTTTTCCCATTAGATTGGACCTGCTGAGTATAAAACAAAAGTAGAAAACTTAGAGAGTGGCGCGAAAAGGCTCCAAAGTCAGTCCAGTCAACCTCTGCTGAGGGCCAATATATGTATGCCTAGCTTCATCTAATTAATTCCCATATGAGCACTGGAAATGGAAAAAAGAGGTCTCAGTATTCCCAAAGCTAATATTAGTTGTATAATTCATAATTGTGAAAATCAAAAAAATTTATTTTAATTTTAAATTTGCGCGACAGGGTCTCAAATTTTTAAGAAATATTAATCATACCACACGTTCAGCAAATACAAATTTTTACAAACGAAGTTATTAGTTCATTTCAATTGCTGTCATTGTTTAAAATTCAAAAAGGGATCTACATTAGTGGAAATAAAATATTTTTCAAATTTGAATAGTTAATGAATAAAATCATCGCCGACTATTTATAAATGAAAAAAATATATAATAATAGGCAACACTGCGTATGAGTTACTTACAAAAACTTTAGATGCCATTCGCGCCCGTCAAAACTCGACTTTTTTATCTTTTGTTTTTATTTACGCTAATTATACATGAAAAAGTATCAGATAGGAGGTGAGAGCATGACCTTAAAAATTTCATATACATGGGGACCGCTCTAATGAGCACGCATATGACACAGTGAGACAGAGTGCTACGCAAAATCCACAACTGGCAATGGCCTTCGCACTTGTGATAGGGAATTGAAAAACGCGCGTGTCAAAATTAAACACAAAGTTTATGTCTCCAGTACACAAAACCATTACATATTACAAACATTTCTGAAAAACTGAAATTAACCCAAATACTTGTTTCGGTTACGGTACTGATAACCGGTTATGTAAATAAAGGTTCTACGGTTACGGTTATAAGAAAAACAATTTCTAGTTTTAAAGTGTTTTAGCGGTTACGGTTTCGATTTAGGTTACGGTTTTAATATTTGGTATTTATTAAAGGTGTATTTTACTTAACTTAAATGCCCTGTCTCTCTTATTTTAAACTAAAATACAATTTATTAATTTTCACAATTATTAATTATACATGAAATATTTGCTTTGGGAATGCCGAGACCTACGTTTTTCAATTTTGCCGTTTAAAGGTCCGTCCTAATGCCCATGTTCTTACCCTTGCCTACTTATGGCTCATTAAGGTGACTTCAATATAGTTGTTAGATTTCCGAGAAAAAAAATTACTTAAATATTCCAGCCAAGTCAAGTTGAAATATCCTGTGATTACGCCAACGCCAACGCACAAGCAAAGCAAATGCACGTTGACCAACAGCTCATTAAAGGCCTCATTAGACCTCATTAATGGGGAGCTCTTTTTGGTCAAGTGCTATTTGACTTTAACCTGGTTTGTTCACCAAAAAAATGCTTAAGTCAAATCAAATTTCATGAATCCAAAGTCCATCTGGGCATAAACACTTAGTCAAGTATTTTTATATTCCCTTCTTCTTGCTCTCTCTTTTTCTTTGCGCTTTAGCCCTCACTGAGTCTGGACAACACCGTGGAAACGTTGCTCATCAAAAACGAGGGAGACTTTATTAGTGTCGAACAAGGCAAAGAATTGAATGCCCGCAAACGTAATTCACAACAGTTGGCTCATCCACCCCATTCAGCCTCACATTTGCATCATCATCATCATCACACCCATTCGCAGCAGAACCACCATCAGCAACAGCAGCAGCAACACAAAAGGGATGAGAACATGAGGCAACTGTTGGATGTAACCAATACGCTCACCATTGAGGAGCTAAGAGATTTCGAAATGCGGTAAGTGCTGAAAATGAAAGCCAAGAGTCATCTTATTGACAAATTTTTTATGACCCCAGCTTGAGATTTAATTTCCGATTGAAGATGTTGCTCGTAAAAATGAAAACTCAAATCAAATTTAAATTGCTCTTCCTAGGCGGTTCTTTTATGCATACGACCTGATGGCCACGTTTTGTGTGTCTGATTTTAATTCATTTCTAGAAAGTACATTTCAAATCAAAGCCAATTCAAGGTCCTTTTCCCATATCCTGTCGCTTGCGTGTTCAGCTACCGTTTGTTTGTCACGTTGCCAACAATTTAGCACTCTGTTGACCATGTAATTGAGGCTAAACAGTTGCAACTTTGGCTCAAGGCTCACACGTGACTTAATGTCCTTCTCCTTAATCCACAGCTATGGCTCGCCCCATCACAGCCGCTCGCAGTCGGTCAAAATGCCCGGAAGTCGTGCCTCGGGCCGACCAAATCAATTGTGTTTGCCTCAACAAAGATCTCGGTATGATAGATGAAGCATTTTTGAGGGAGTGCTCATAAAACTATGATTAATCTTTTTGCAGCGTGGCTTCCATGCCAAATACAGGAGTGGAGGAGGAGTATTATAGATTGCGACATTTCTCCATTACGGGCAAGGGTGTGGTTAATCGCGGGGATTCTTTAAAGAGTCGACGCAGTCGCTCGAACAATAGTGTGGCCAGTTCCAATTCCAGTACAGAGCATTTAACCGCCCAACAGCAACAACAACAACAACAGCAGCAGCAGCAACAGTTGCCTGCTCCCGTCTCCACCTCGGCGAGAACTTCTTTGGCCTCGAGTCGGGAGAGTAGCACATCGAATCCAGGCAATGGCCCTTATAGGTAAGAGGAAGTTAAGAGGATTTTTAGAATTTGTGTCTATTTTTATACCAATTTGTTTCAGAGTCCTTATGCTGGGTGGTCCTGCTGTGGGTAAAAGTTCACTGGTCTCGCAATTTATGACTTCGGAGTATTTACATGCCTATGACACAAGCATTGGTGAGTTATGGTCAATCTTTGGTAGCGTTTATCCTGCATCTGCCCCTCCTAACGCACTGCATAAGCCCGCCTCACTTTACCCTAACACAAAGCCCCACCACACCAGTGTCTAGTGATTCGTTTGTCTGTGTGCGTGATGTCTGATCTCTGACCCTTAAGTGTGTGTTTCTTTGACCTTTTTTGTTTTGTATTATTTTTTTGCCTTGGCATTTACTATTAGTTGGTTGATTTGTTTGTTTATATTTGGCGTGTCGTTTTGTTCTTTTGCATAGAGATATTTATTTTGTGTACAACATTTGTGGCGCTGCCAAAAAAAATAGCTACAAATCTGTTTAAATGGAAAATTTTGTGTGTTCAATTGATACGAATTTATTGCTGGCAAATCTAAACAACAAAAAAAGCGTCAAAAATGTTAAAACAGACACTTGGCAGGAAATTCACAAATCCCACAGCTAAAGTCCCCCCTTATTATACAAAAATAAACAAATCCCTTATCTGTATATCTGTATGTATGAAATGATATTTATCTGTTCTCTCTCTTGTCTTTCGGCCATAATCCATTTACAAACTGCATTCGAAATCATAACAAAAACAAACTACAAACTGTTGTAAATAACACAAAAGATCTAGGCAACTCTGATATACGCATACATATTGAAAAAGCCGCCGACGGTAAAATAAAAAAAAATTTAACTACCATAAATATTTATTCCAATGTTTCCTCTGCTTTTCAAAATTCAATAACAAATCTCCACCAATTAGTATTGAACTTTGTATTTGCGTTTTGTTCCCAAATTCAATTCGATTCAATTAACTTACTTACTTTTTATCTAACCTAACTCACACACACACACGCCCCTCGGTCACGCCCACAAAATTAGGCCACTTGGCATAAGAACAAAAGCCTCCAAGTACTTAGCTGCCTCTCACACACACACACACAAACACACACACACACAATTGATTGTCGCAAATGATTGCGGCTTTGGTTTCATTTGATTTATTGGAAGAATAACAATATATAGAAATAATTATATCAAAAGCAAACACAAACATTATGAATATTTAACCTGAGCCATACAAAGTTATTTTAGCTTATATGACGACCCTGAAAAGTATGCTACAGTAATTACAATTGCTGTGGTTAATTGATTTTTTGAATTTCAATTATAAAATTTATTTTGCAATATATATTAATCCGGCCATTCAAAGTTATTAAGCACTTATTTAAAGCAAAAACTTCCGCTGGGCATGTATATTTATGTAAGCTTTGGAGAAGTGTAGTTTGTGGTGGTATTTTTAACAGGAAACGGCTAGGATATGATGTCAGATTTCACATAAATAGAAACACTTTCTTAAAGCACATGAACGTCAAAGCAATGCCAAGGTGTTTCTAATTATATGAAATACTGTGACGAAAGGAATTTTCTGTCGTTCTCCGTACGGAGTTTAAGCTAAAAAATTTCTCCATGAATACAGATTTTGCGTTACTTAAAATTAAATCTATGATTCCATCTATGATGTCCAAAGGGTTCCCTATTTCAGCAGGATTTGAACAAATTCGTAGCCTGTAGGACCTTTGCTTTAAAATCCTTAAGAATCTTATTCTCTGATTTCAAATTTGAACATTTTAATGGAAATTTTGTGACTAGACCGATAGGTCCTATGGCAGCTTTTAAATATAGCAGAGCTCGCAAATAAATGTTGACCGTTTTTCGTTGTCCAGACGGACCCTTTCAGAAAAAAGTCACATCGTATTTTTAATAAATCGATCTGCGCTCAACGAACTGCCAATTTTATTTATTCCCTTTTGCTTTGCACATTCGCTGACCGTTCTGGCTTGAACGAAGCAAATAAAAGTCTTTTGCGTTTGTTGCATGTGGCGAGTGGGCTTCTTAGGACCGTTTACTCTGAGCCCTTAGGTTTTTTGCTCATCTGCTGAATGTTAATGTACGAGCGTTCAGTCGGATTGCTCTCTAAATGTTGTTGTTTAATGAGCACATCAAGAATAGCTTAATTGAGAATAATAAACTGAAAACCAAGACAAAGAGAAATGAAGTGTTCTACTCAGAGAGAGATCAAGCATGCATGGTTTTTTCGGACCGCAAAACGAAAAACGGTCAACAGTTATTTGGTGCTGTAAAACATATCCAAGCGACTTTGACCATTGAGTTTTTGCAAGTTAAACCACAATAATATTGAACAACAAAAAAGTTTTTCTCTTAAAGATTCATTTTCAGTCCATTTTCAGTCAATTTTACGCAACTGCATGCATATATGGGTGCCTGGACATCGCAACATAGAAGGTAATGAGTCTGCGGACAAACTGGCCAGAATAGGTACCACCATCGAGCTCCTTTCGAGGAGCACAATAGGGATTCCTATGGCAACATATAAGCTTCACACTAAAGCTGAAACACTTCGTCTCGCTACGAATCGGTGGAAAACCCTTTCCTCCTGTGCGAGTAGGACCTAATTCTGGTAGGACCCTAGCACTGTCTCATTGGCGACACGCGAACGCCTAGGCGTCATTTACCACCTTTTGGGGACCAAAAGGAGGAATCGTACAACACCGCCTTGCCCCCCCTTCTCCCACATGGTTCAGTAATGAGGACCCCCCTCAGTATAAAAGGGTTTAAGGGGTTTTGCATCCCAGGGCCAAAGTGGCCTAAGTGGGAGAGCGACTTGTCGCTCTCAGCCATCGCAACCTAACCTAACCTACGCAACTGCATAAATTTTGAATTATTTCCGAGTTTAAAAAAGCTTACTTTGGAAATAAAGAAGTTTTTTCTTAAAGATCGGTCCAATGGCATTTACAGATTACTCTGTGAAACATTTTTCAACACAAAATACCAACGAAATCCACAAATTTTAAATCATGGTCTGATTGGCTAAGATTTTCTTGTAGTGGACTCTAGAAGTTTTCAAATTTTTATTTAATTTCTTTATAAACTATTTCAAATTTTACTTTACTGTCTTCAGCGATTTTCTGGCTCTTAAGCACGGTACGGAGTACTCCAAACTGTTTGGGCGCACAAAAATAACATTTATTGTTGCTTGTGGAACCTAAAAACAAATTAGTGTGCTGAGATAGCCAAAAAATGCCAAAAACCCCAAAAAATGCTAAAATTGGGATTTTTCTGTTAATCTAACACGGTTTTCAGATGCGATTTGTTTATGAAAATTGATAAGAGTTTGAAATCATGAATAACAAAATGCAGATTATGAAATACGCATAGTTAAGGGTGTAGCCACTTCTCCCGCACAAATCGTGTTGAAAAAGAGATGACCCAGAAGACCGGAGTCTCACAGATAGTCATTTGAATGAATGAATGATATAGAACTCCAATTCGAGACTTAATTTAAATCTCAGCAAGCCCCAGGCTGGGTTCAGAGGGTAAGGACTGAGCTCAGCACAGTTATCACGCCCGTTATGACGAGGGACGTCATCATGCCCCTTTCGGGACGTACCTTCCCACAACAATTCGGGACAAATCTTCCATTTGAGCGCCAACAGTTTTATTTGCCTCTTCGAATTGCTGGAGCAGCACTTGGTGCCAAAACGAAACATCCTCTCCAGCCGCAATACGAAGCTGGTGTCGTGAAATCAAAAAACTGTTACTGTTGTTGTTTTTATCCCGGACATGGTTGTTGCAGATCTTTGTGGACTGCTGCTGGAGGCAGTTGAGAGCATCAAAATTATATTTATTGGTTGAGGTTCCAAATACTTATCTTTGTTTCAACGTAATTAATAAGCGCAATTTGCTCTTTCTCATGAGGGCTCTTCAAATTGCTTCTGAGCGTCAAAATAAATAAATTTAATTACTTTGGGCGCCCAAAAAAGGCTCGAACAGCTGGTAATATCATCCACATATTCAAAGTTCGACGTTCGAGTTCGATGTTCGTGTGGATCGACGTTTCGTTTGTCTCCGTACACACCGTAAAACGTCTGAGGACAAACGTTTTGCGTGTGGTTTTACAACGTTTTTTTTATATGGAGTTTTTCGTTTGCGAGCGCTTTATTGAGTACTCCGTACTGTGCTTTAACCTTTAAATCACTTTTTTAGACCACCTAAAAATATAACGTCTTCATGTTCAAAATCACGAAAATTTTATATTGAAAAACGCCTTGAATTCAATATAGATTTTATTCTGAGAATGAGGATACGGAAAAACCGACAATTTTTTATAAACCTTGCTTGTCTACTTTTGCTTACATTTTTTCGCAGCTCACATCTGATTTATTAAAGCAATGATTTCTTAAGTGAAAAGCTTACTGAAGATAGAGTCGCCAGATTCTTGGAAAGGTTTTATTTGTTAGTGGCTTTTATGTTCCCAAATGTGCATATAGTCCAAAAACATGCAAAATCTTACTGTAGAATTTAAAGGCCGTACCTTTTTAACTTGTATGATCATCCAGATGTGTGAGATGATTCGTGGGACTTGTTGCTTGGAACTCTTTGAAAGCGGGAAAACCAAATAAGCCTGCCAATGGAAATTAAGAAAATGAGGTTGAGAATGTCAATTGAAGCCAATTGAAATATTATAATGTTAATATTAAATATTATAATTATAGCTATGAATCATATAAACCTTTCTATGTCTTATGGAAAAGGTTAATTTTTTTTTAAATGAAGACGTTAATTTAGCTAGTCGAGTTTCTGAAGACAGTTATGTAAAGTCTTAAATAGTTTATAAAATATAGACTTGAACATCAAACCATTATTTTTGCATGTTATTTAATCCTAATTAAAGAACTAGACAAGGAAGGCGAACACCGCTCAATAGACTCTGCTGAATGGATATTTCAATTCATTACAAACCTCTCCGCAAGAGTAATGCCCCCTGCTTAAGTGTCTAAAAAGGAAGGGTATTAACTATATAACATTGCCTCGGGCTTTTAATTAAAACCTCAAATAAGTGAAATGAGTCAAGCACTCTTACAAAAGCACGCACTCACAATCACACACACACACACACCAAGCACTTGCACTCGCCGCCATATTGCATATCACTGCATACCTTTGGGGGCAATTGAATGTTTGCATATATTAGCATACTTTTTGGCTGGTGCGGGCACAATAAAAGAAAGAGAAATTAATTAAAATGCATTGAAATTCCCAATGTGTTCCCCCACCCCCGCATGACGATTCGCACTTTGAAAATAGTTTTTCCACAAATTTTATTGCACTTCCAACTTGTTGTTGTCAACATAATTCGCCTAGCATTTTAATCATTTGGCCTATCGCAATATGTTACCTTCGACACATCAATAAAATGCCATTTTTTTGTCCACATTTAGATGATGAATCCGGTGAGAAGGCCGTCTCAGTATTACTCAGTGGCGAGGAGTCTGAATTAATATTCATAGATCATGGTTACACCGAAATGACCGTAAGTAGATACTTTAACCTTTGCCCAACCGAGTACTCCAAAACAACCACTAAGGTCACCCACTCATCGTATCTGTGGCATTTCATAATGCCATTAACATGCACGACGACCCTCAACTAAAAGCTCTCAACTCTCGGCACTCTTCAACCTCACTCAATGTCATTTTGTGTCATCCTTTCCTCTTCCACAGCCGGATGAATGCTTGACCAACTATGATCCACATGGCTACTGCGTCATTTATTCAGCCGCGGACCGAAGCAGCTTCAACGTAGCCGAGCAGGTGCTCCAGGTGCTGTGGACCAATCAGAATATAGCACAGAAGGCGGTTATATTGGTATCGAACAAAGCGGACCTAGCCCGGAGTCGTTTGGTTACATCTGAAGGTAAATGACATCATTTAAAAATTGTGTCGCTCGATTGGCTTTTCAGAAATAGCCATCGAAAGCTGTTCGAGCAGAACAGAACAAAAGCCAACGCAAAATGAAGGTTCTAGCTGTGGGTCCTGATTCTCAAGCGGCTTTTCATTTAGGAAATTCAATATTTATTTTTTTTTTTTGCTAAATTACATTCATGTTTTAATGGTCGCTTAAGCGAAGGTGGGCTCAAGGGGAGGGGTGGGGGGCTTTTGGAGGATTTCATTGAGCGAGGAAATTGTTTCGGCACACACAAATTGATTACGTTTTCATGCCGTTGGCATGTGTTTTGGCTTGCTCTTTGGGCTTAAGGCTCCCTCCCCCAAAAGCCTATTGTTGTTGTTGTTGTTGTTGTTGCTGCTCTTGTTGGGCTACCTAATTTCATAAAATATTTATAGAATTTCGTATGCTTGGCTACAATAAAATGTCAACAGGATGAGGCTAAATGTTTTCTTTATACTTTCTTTGTTTTGGGATAAACATAAATATTAATAATCAACAATTCGTTAGAAATTGTTAAAGCACAGCTTTTGCGAATTGTTTTTAAATGAAAATTTTCTATTGAGTGCCTGAAAGTAGGCAAAGTAAAACTAAGGAAATCTAAAAAGGATCAAAGAGAAAATTTGCGGGCAGGAATAAACAGAGGGAATGGTAATGGTGGAAGGGAATGGGCGACAAAAGTAGAAAGAAAAAATTTTAAAAATGTAGAAGGAAAATAGAGTAAGCTCCTAAGTCTTAAGTTATTATTCCGGATTTGTTAAAGATACGAAAGTTGCAAAAAATGCCAAACCTGCATTTTTGTTTCCTAAATTCCAACCAACTTTGCTTTGTTAAAACCTTGAGGCCAGTTCTTAATAATTCCATTAAAGAGTTTTCTAAAATTGCGCACTTAAAATTATCAAAAATTCATTTCAAGCTAAATGCAATTTTTATCAATTCTGCTGAATCAATTAAATTTACTTCAAAGAAAATTGCATATTTAGGGAGAGTAGTTTTGCGGAATTTTACTCTTGTGTCGGTTAAGGACTCAGGCATTTCTCAGAAACGTTTTAAAATCCAATCAGCATTCTGATAAATATTTCATTTATGTCCCCCTTTTTATTTTCAATTTCACCTTTCAGTGCCACATTTCTGGTCTTTGAATTTAGCATACTTAATGACGCTTGCGAAAATTATTTTTAATTGAAATGAAAAAGTTGCCCCTTTTGACGTGTTTGCTTTTAATTAGACGCTCTTTAAGGAATTTCCCTTCCTGCGGAAACAATTTTTTAATAATAAAAAGAACTGAATGTTGGCAACATGTAAAAAGCTGTTGCCATGAAGAGTGTGTCAGGGGTGAGGCAAACATGCTATCAAAATCTAATAAAAATCACAAGCACAACTTTCGGCACATCGTTAATAAAAATTGTAAGCGCGTGTCATAAAAACCAGGAGGGTCACCGTCATCTTATATGACACACACCCCACCTACACATTCACATTTGATGCCTGCAGCAGCCTCTGGATTTTTACGAGTGTGTGTGCACCAGACGTGTCCACGTTTTGTGTCCTACTCATTTTATGATCCACCTCAGAGTTTAACTAAGCAAAGCCATTTGATTTGATTAAGTGATGGAATCATGCCAATGGGGCCAACTAAGCCTACCAGGGAGATTTCTTAGACATAACTTCCACGCACTTAAACGTTATTTAATATCTCTTTTGGATTTCTCTTTATTATTATTATTTTTTGCAGAGGGCAAGGCCATGGCCACGGCATACGATTGCAAATTCATTGAGACCTCGGTGGGCATTAATCATAATGTGGATGAGCTGCTGGTGGGTTTACTGTCACAGATACGCCTCAAACTGGAGAATCCTGAAAAATCAAGGTGGGTAAATGCAGAACTATTACTTAAATCAACAAGTATCACATACACAATGGGCGCAGCTTGAAAGTAAGGCTGTGTGACGTCACTCCAAGCCAACCTTCATAGATTGTTATCAAGTTCGAAAAAAATTGATTTGATCTCAAACTTCGGATTGAAATTTCAAGTACGAGACTTATTAAATTCTACTTGAACCAAGTACGAATGGATTGGAGCAATACCAAAAGGCATGTACCAATCCACAAATGCTCATTTCAAGTATTAATTCTACTTGACCGAGATTGAAGTTAGAACGGAATTCCACAGGCAAAGCAAAGTGAGAGAGCAAATCTCTCTCCGGCTGAATGGGTACACACACATATACAAATTTTTCTTACACCTGACATCTTAGAAGTTATTGGTGGTGTGATTTTTTTTCCACTAAAACCTTAGAATTTCCTACACTCAAATTGAAACTGAAATTTTTGTTGTATCAATGTAAGTTTACAAAGTATAACATTGAAACTTAGGATATTATTTTGATGCACAGAAGTATCAATTTTAAACAAATTTAAATTTTATTGATTTAATTTATGTGCAAGCAATTCAATATGTAGTTAATGGGCTAATCACACTGAGCACATCTAACATTCAACATCCTGAGTTTAAATCAGTGGCCGGCAAAACACACAAGCTCATTTTGGCATTGCGTGTGTGTTAGCACATGTTTGTTGTTGCAAAAAAGCGTGTAGTGTAAGTTCGTAAACTGTCGGTGTATCGACGTCTCTGCTACAGGTTGCTCACAGAAAATAGAAACGCGCTGAGCTCTGGTTTAAATGCTTAATAAACATTTAATCTGCCAAAATTTTTAAGATTTTGTCTTGAAAAAATGTTAAGTGGGTCCTTGTCTAATAAAAAACATAATACAAAGATGGACAATTACGTTATGGTAAATATTTTTGACTGAGGATGTTGGATGTTAGAAATACTCATTTTGAGTAGCCTATAAAAGTAAACGCTATGGAGGACCCTTTCCCAGGCGACGTGCTGAGGATATATGTATAAGCAGATTGCACATATATAAATGGAGCACACTTAAAAGGAAAGTTTAAACAGCTAAGTATTAATGTTGTTGTGGTCGGTTTTTGCAAATATTTGTTAATAAGAAATGTAACTATTCAGACAGGACCCATAACAAGCCATAATGCTGCGAAGCCTGTTTCAGCGCTTTCCATTGTAGCGCACAACGCTAGAGGTATCAAACGAAGATACCGCGTTTTTTCTTCAAAGTCTCTGAAAGAGTAACGCGCTACATGTATGGGTTCCAGCAGAAGGCCCACCAGTACAGTGACTTATTAATATACAACATTCGCGTGGACACGGGGCATGCACTGAGACACCAATGTTTCTCCATAGTAAAGTGACCACACATATTCAATCTATTAGTGTAAATAAAATAAATTTTGAAAGAGGAAAGATATAAAAAGATAATGTTTTTAAAATGTTATGTATCAATTTTAATGGCAGTTTGTAAAGAACTGAATTTATATTACAAACTTGATAAGAAATATTATTAAAGCCCCGTACGGAAAACAACAAAAAAATTCCTTTTGCCACAGTATTTCATATAATTAGAAACATATTGGCTTTGCTTTAATGCTCATGTGCTGTTAGAAATTGTTGAAAGCTAGTTTCGAAATGAAACTAAAAGTTTTATAATTGAAGTGTCAAATTAATAAGAGCTAATGTCAAATTGATACTAAAAATTTAATACAAAAAATTGTCAACCGGATACACGTTAGTATCAAATTGAAATCCTCGAAAGATCATGTTAATACTTTCCAAGTATTATTAATTCGAAACTCACTAGTTTCAAATTGATATCTAAATTGTGTCAATATGATGACAACTTTTTTTTTTGGTGTAGCAGTTAAAGCACTTAAAGCATGAGAAGGCAGCTGCTGAATTTCAGACGAGCCGGCTAGAACTTGCTGCCCTGCAGTACTGGGGAACTAGTTCGTGGCTGGTGATATAAGTACTTACCAGGAAACCACCTCTACTTACTTTACTAACCCTAAGCAGTGCGTTTCTTCATTTCGTATTTTCTATGAAATGTCCGCAAATAGGGTCAATCGCCACCACATCGTTTACCGTAGAGCTAGTGAAATGGGTCCCCATATTAGGGTGGCTAAAAAGGGTACTTACATTAGTACCCATAGTATGGGTAGTTACATGGGTGCCCATAATAGGGGTAGTTATGTAGGTACCGTGAAGAAAATAAATAAAAAAGTTTTAATTTAAAATTAAATGTTGACTTCATTTGATTCATTTTTTATTATTAATTGTAGTTTTTGTTTTTTTGGACGCTATTGTTTTTGAACTGGAGCTTCTTCTGCAGCCGCAAGGCTTTCCGTATTTGGTCCTCAGCTGACCCACTTCCATCGACCAAATTTATTGCATCTGGAAAAAACGTTTTTTTTTATCTATCAGTTTCAAATGAATGATGTATGTGACTTGAAACAATTCAATTGCTAACTATGCTAATTTAAAAATTAATTTAAATTAAAATAAAATTGACTACAACTAATTTTGTACAACGCAAGTTTTAATAAATTTAATAATACCTACCGATCATGGCTCCATAAAAATTGGCTTCGGCTTTTATTGAAGCTTTACCTTGAACGCCATCAACATTGTAGGCTAAAATAACCTCATTGGGCTAAATATTTTTCAGGTGTTTAAAAATGCCACCTGAGAAAATTTGGCTTTTCATTGCATCAATCTGTTAACAAAATCAATAAGAATTAGATTAAAAGATACAATTTTAACAGTATCCATACTAACATAAAGCTCTCGGTTTGTTTCGTTTATTTCCATATTAATAGCATTCAGGTCGCTCACGGTCTGTATAGGAAACTTCCTTGCCACCTTCTGCCCTTGTCCTTGCTGTGTTGTCATCCCTTTTATTGTTGCCGTTTGTTCCGAGCCAGCTTCAATAAGAACTTCGAAATTTCCTCTTAAGGACCTAATCTCCTCGACAAGTGTGTCCAATTTGACCTGGACCACAGTCGTCTCGGCTGAAAAAAAAATGGAGTTAGTTAAATTTCTTAACACAGGCTTACAAATAAAATCCAACTTTTGGACCAGAGCAGTTAGCAATCGAATTGAAATCAATTGTCCTTTGTTTTCTGGTACCTCTTGTTCTTGTGTTTTCCACTTTAAGCGCATTTTCTTCTGCCGCGACACAATTTAATTTGTCTGCATATTTCTTTTTCTGCTGCTGCTTAAAGCTTAGTATACACTTCCACCAAAGACTCGCCAAAACAAAAAACTCCATATAAAAAAAACTCACAAAAATTTTTGTGCCAAAATCCTTTGGCAGTCTCTTTGTGGCAGTCCACACTCAAAAAAAAGTCCTCGATTAAATACCGATAAAATACTAGATCCGCGTTTTTGTATTTTTATCGATGCTCCCTGAATAATTAATTTTAATTATTTCAAGAGGTATCGGACATTGCCGATACACAAATATGCGTAATCGGGTGAAATTTGGATAATTTTCCCATCAATGATTGACGCAATATTCAAAGTAAGGTACAAAACACGTGAGACTTCAATCATACTTAAACTGGGTTTATTTGTTTAATCTTGCAAAGTGTCATATTGCTCACAGGCCCAGTGCCAGGGTTTGGCCGAGACGATGTAATAACTTGTATTTATTGATTGTAAAACTTATAGTTTAAAAATTAAACCAAAAGTTAAGGTCTTGGTAAAGTGACCATTTTACATGCATACATTTTAATATCTGGTCACATTGTCCCAAAACAAAAGAATTGTCACTTTTGGTATTTTTGTTTTCGAGTCTTTGGTGGAAGTGTATACTAAGCTTAAGCCTTCTTAAATGCCTCTCGCTATACATATTATATTTATTTGGTTGATTACAGTACCTTTTAGTTTTAATTTTTTATTAATAAATGTCACTTTTGTTTTAATTTCCTCTCCTTTTTAATTGCACTCGCTTTTGCTCTTCTTTCAACTGCAATGCTGTCGAAATTCGGCAGCCAACAAACACAGCTGCGTTCGAGCATTGCGAAAGACAGCAAGCAAAACGAAAAAACCGAACTTCTATCACAATTCCTTTTGTAAATTTGGAAACAACGCGGAAAACGTAATCGAAGTTTTGATTTTTTAGTCACTTATGTCCTATTCGCAGAATAACAAAAACAAATTGCGATCCTAGTATGGTATTGTTTCGTTTACGGTTTCTGTCGCTTTCGCGCATTTTACCCGGTGGTCCGGCGTTCGCTTACCATAGGGTCAATCAAGTAAGTACCCATGTAGGCACTAGCCGAAAATTTAGCTGGGTGGTTCGCCGTTCGCTTGCCAACGGGTCATTCCATATAGGAACCAGTCAGTTGGTGTTTCGAAGTTCGCTTACCATAGGGTCACTCTAGTAAGTACCCATTTGGGGGGTAGGGGGGGGGGGGGTCCGCCGGGGGTCGCCACCTCCAGAACTGCAGGGTGCTTTAATAATCAAAAAGGTCGTTTAAAAAGGTAAATGAGTTTGAACATCCAGCTAAAGTCAATCTCACTTATTTTATTGCCATTCTTTTTCGGATTGAATGTAGTTCGAGCATCGAGCTGAATTTAATTTCGGGTGTTCTTGTAGCCGATTTCGAAATCAAATCAATGATGAATATCGAGCTTTAATCAATGTCGGAACTTCTTGATTGGATCCTACTGAGGGATTAAATTGAGCTCGAATAACAAAATAGAATCAATCCCTTATGATCTTAAGTCTGGAGCAAGACAAGTATTCCGGAATTGAAAAATCCGTACTCAAATCAATCCTTCTCGTACTTGGATTGAGAAAAACCGTCTAACATATCTCCGGATATCTCGAATTTATTTCTTCTGTGTAGTACTTTCTTGTCGCAGCTGTGAAGTCAGCTGAGAGTTACTACTTTGTATATTTTGAGGATGAGGGTTTCTTCGCAGCTTCCACTATTTTGTGTCCATATATACAAATATTTTCAATATTTTTAATATTAAAGTAATCACGGCTTGAGCTTCAAAATTCAATCTCAATTAACAGAATTTTCTACACAATTCAAGTTTTTAAGGATTGGCCTAAGCCTTTCAAACTAGTTTCATTCCAAAGGTGCTTACTTCAATCCCATGCTCATGAATTGGAGAGCTAGAGCGAAAATGTATATAGTAGCATAGATTGGGGAGAGAGGGATGGTGTTGAGCGATGAGATGCAATTCCATTCGTGTTTAGAGCACATTGTCTTGGGTTCGAATCTCATATACATTTCATTGTTTTTCAGAAGTCTTTAATAAACCAAAACTGGTGTGGTCTTTGAATTGTAAAAGGATGTCCTTTTGAATATGGAGGAGGAAACGAAGAAGAGTTTTCTGTTTTGGAATCAAATCAATATAACATATCGAGCTCAATTTAATCACGAACATACTTAAAATATGATCCTGCTTTGGGATTAAATTATGCCCCAATTTTTTGCTAAACTCCACCTTTTTAAGATTACCCTGGGATAAATGTAATCTTATTTAGGATTAAAAAAGTCTGATCAACTCGATATTTTTTTGTGTCGGATCAACAATATCCAGGACTACGGTGTTTGTTTAGTTGCTGCTGACACTTGTCCCTTCGATAACATATCGATAGTTAGTCTAGCCCTTTAGCGGATACAAGCTAAAAACAAAGCTGAGCTGTTTGATGGGGCCCATTATCTTTTATGAAAAAATGCACACCAAAAATGTTAGCTCTTGAAAGCCAAGCCTCATTTGCTTCGAACTCTATATTTCAGTGTATAATACAGTTTTAAATTCTTATATCACCAGAACATACTCTATTCAATTTCCCCACATCTTTTTTCATTTTAGGGATCTGTTCCGCAAGCGTTCCATACGCAAGTCCAAGAGACGCGCCTGCTCTCCACTCAGTGCTGGCTGTTTGAATGCCAATACCCCATTGGGTCCTTTGGGAGGACCTTTAAGCGAAGCAGCAGGCACCCCACCAGGCAGTGCACAAAGCAGGTGGGTTTAGTTTGAAAGTTTATTTATCCATATTCAAATTAATAACTAAAAATGATTTTTCTCTTCCTCTTACAGTCCACGTAAATATCGCGGCTCGCGCACCTCCACCAGCCTCAAAGTCAAGGGTTTACTGGGACGCGTCTGGACGCGTGATTCCAAGTCCAAAAGTTGCGAAAATTTGCATGTACTTTAAAATGGGAGACGTTTAAGTTGTTTGGTTTCCCCCAAATTAAGCCCAAGTTACAAAATAGACTCACAACTCCCACACAATTCCCAATTTGTATATATTTGTATAATTTATGAAAGAAAAAAAAACCAAAAATTTATTTGTATATTTATTTTTAAGATGTATAATTTTAGTTTATTTACCAAATATATAAAAATATAATTAATTATGATTTGTTCTGGTTTTCATTTTTGCTATTGGGGAGGGGAAATTTAATTTTTTTAAAGAGGAAACCAAATCAAAAAGCAATAATTTTTGTATTTTTAAAAACAATTAACCTAAAGAAAATTAAAAATTACAAATTGTACTGATTTTTTGGAAAATTTGCCAGATTTGTGGGCCGCATAGAATTTATTGTTATTGAAAATAATGTAAAAGGTAATTTAATTGCATTTTCAAAAAATATCTAAATATTTGATTGTTCTTAGAATTTAACATTGCGAAATTATTAATCACAATTATACAACAATATTTTGCTTAACTAGATTTTGTAGGAACTATTTTTGTTGCCGGAAACCCAATGTGTGTGCACTCATAGGTTTCTCTTAAATTAGTCGGGACCATTTTGAAACAAGATTTAGATGTTTGATTTGAACAGCAACATTCCAACAATTGATAAATTTTGCAAATTTTTTAAAACTAAATTATAAATGTCACAATTAATATTTAATATTAAAAATGCATGTATATCAAAAACTTAGACAACAACAACTATTGCAGCACAATGGAATTTACAAAATATGGGAAAAAAATTACTCTAGGAAAATGGAGCTAAACACATACATACAGACATGCATACTTATTAATTGTAAAATATATTTAGACTTACATTCAATTTTTGTCCAACAATTTGAAAATGTAACCAATTCGAGCCGTAGAAAGTCAAAAAAAAATTGGATGAAGAATTGTACAAAAATTCAAAAAGTCAGCCATAATTGTAAAAGCTTGAAAAGGGGTGTTAAGATCAAGTATAAGAGTTAATTTTGAATACATAATCCATTTTATTCCTAACAGAGAATTATATGTGTAATAAATGTGTATAAATAAATGTGTAAACTTTCAACTTTAATTGAAAAAGTGTGGTATTAATTTTTGGCAAGAAATAAGTTGGGATTTAAATGGTGAAGCGAACTTTATGAATTTTTCCTAAAAGCTCTGGCTTGATGGAAAGAGGAGAAGTGGTCAAGCTTGTCCCTCTACACCTCTTTCCTACAAACGAAAGCGTGAAAGTCCCCATTAAGTTTAGTTCGTTGTGTCATTAAATTTAGATTGCAGATAGCTCCAATTTAAATAAAATATTTTTCCCGCCAGCAAACAGCGAGCGAAACAAGGTCACCCTAATCGATAAGTATCGAGGCGGCTTTCACCAATCGAATAAAACTATCACGCACGGTCTCATTATTCGATAAGAGCAGTCAAGCAGTCGAGCGTGGTCACCCTAATCGAAAATTTATGCTACATCGCTCATAATAATAATATATATAAAATATAATCTTTACTGTAATGGTAAGTGCACCCACTTACGCTTTGTAGTTGCCAGATGCCGGGAAGCGTCTTTTGGCCATAGAGAGCAAGTGAAAATTGTGTTAAAAGAGAACGTATCACTGCTACTGCTGGGCCTCTGCCGACGTCAACGCCCCCCTCTAACGCCCCCTCCACCAAAACACACACAGACACACAAACACAAATGTACCCCTGGAGCTCATCCTCATACAGCGGACAAGCCCCCAATCCCGGTGGTCAACCTAGGGTAAATACTTTCAATAAAATCTCTCTATTCATTTGTGTTCTATCTCTTTCTACTACCGCTCCAAACTGAATGAATTCCATTTTTGTACAGTGGTGACTGGCCGGCTTGAAACTTGAAACGAAATATTAAAGTCCAAGTGTCTATTTTTTCTGAGAATTGGGCCACAAGGTATTCGATTGATGACTTGTTTGCAGTGAATTATGGAAATAAGGAACAAATACAGTGTCCGTTATGTCCAAATTTCTCTTTAGAGATGGACAGATTTGGACTCATAACAGAAAATGTGAAAACAAATTTTCATCTCTTCCAAAAAATTCAATCCAAACTCTGCGGTCTTCTTATTTCCCATTTACCACCATGATTAAGCAGGATTTGTACCAAATTGATTAAAATAGAGAGTACAAAATTTAATTTAGGGCAGTGTTCCCCAAGAAGAGAGCGCGCATATGTGAATGCGTCTCGCTCTAACACACAGTGAAGCCTGACTTTAGCAAGCATTCGGTGACATTTAGACATTTGTATCCATTCAAACATTTCCTTAATTCTTTAACTCTAAATACATACAGACAGTGTACACTTTATCTTTTGTGAGTTTGAGAAAGTGTTATCAAAATTATTTCATTCATTCTCTGGTCTGCTCTGCTCTGCTTTTAAAATTCCATACTCATAAAAGAGCAGGCTTATCTCAGTTTGTTTCTGTTTTTGTTCTCCGTCGTCTGTGTGTGTTTTGAATTCCTCCTCTATTGTCATTGTCATTTTGCCGTTTGCTGTGCTCATGTTTTCTCCCGCTGCACCCAAATTGAATTCCAATTCAAACGATGCCGTCTGCTATGTTTCATTTCAGACCATGCCGAATGGTTTGGATGACCAAGAGAAGCTGCTGGCCGAGACGGTGGGTTCGGCCAGGAAACAGGCCTTCCAGATGAATCATTTTCTGGACAAAGAGCGTATGCTGGATGCCTTGAAATGTGCCAGCGCCATGCTGGGTGAACTGCGCACTTCCATGTTGTCGCCAAAGAGTTACTACGAGTTGTGTAAGTGAATTTATCATCCAGATGTTAGCTATTATCTAACATTTCCCTCTCTATTAAATTTAGACATGGCCGTCACCAATGAGCTGTGCCATCTGGAAATTTACCTTAGTGAGAAGAGTCACAAGGAAACGGATCTGTATGAGCTGGTGCAGTACTCGCATACCATAGTGCCTCGTCTGTATCTGCTCATCACTGTGGGCATTGTTTATATCAAAAATGATTCTACTCTGAAGCGTAGCATACTCAAGGATCTGGTGGAGATGTGTAGAGGTGTACAGCATCCCTTAAGGGGTTTGTTTCTGCGCAACTATTTGCTGCAATGCACTCGCAATATCCTGCCTGATGTTCTGGTGGCGGACAATGAGCACGAGGGCAATGTCTACGATGCCATTGATTTCGTTTTAACCAATTTTGCAGAAATGAATAAGTTGTGGGTACGCATGCAGCATCAGGGTCACTCCAGTGAGAAGACCCGACGAGAAAAAGAACGAGAAGAGCTGAAAATATTGGTGGGCACAAATCTGGTGCGTCTTTCGCAACTGGAATCGGCCACCCTGGAAACGTATCAGCGACTGGTTCTTCCCGGTATCCTGGAACAGGTGGTCAGCTGTAGGGATGCCATAGCCCAAGAGTATTTAATGGAGTGCATTATTCAAGTGTTTCCCGATGAGTTTCATTTGCAGACTTTGGATCCATTTCTTAAGTCATGTGCACAGCTGGAGACGGGCGTGAATGTGAAAAATATTATAATATCGTTGATTGAACGTCTGGCGGCTTATAATCAACGCAGTGGCAAGGTAATCCCCGAGATTATGCTTTCAAATAATGATTTACTAATTTAAGTTTTTTTTATAGACCAGTGGCAATGCCATTGATGCCATTATACCCGCCGAAGTGGAACTGTTTGAGGTGTTCAGTGTTCAAGTGGCGCATATTGTGCAGACACGCATGGATATGCCCTTGGAGGATACCATTTCACTGCAGGTGGCTTTGCTAAGTCTGGCCCAAAAGGTCTATCCAGATCGCGTGGACTATGTGGACAAAGTGCTGGGCACTACAGCTCAAATACTTCAACGAATGAATATGAATAAGTAAGTTTTTAAAATTATGTCATATAAATCAAAACTATTTTTCTAGACGTAAACGAAAATCTTCCTTTAAACTGTTAAGAAGTTTTACTTAATTTAAATATTCTTTACAAGACAAAGTTCTTTAGTCTATTCCGACAATATCAGTGCTTTTTAATAACAACTAGCGTTGCTACGCCGCCTTAAGACACATAACGAAGAACTGAAGCTTACTAGACATTTACCATCTATCAAATCTTTATCTAAATAAATTCACCTTCCGTATCTTTTCCCGTCTTCATATGAAACTGAAATCATTATAAAATTTTGTAAATAATGCAATTTTTGGTACATTTTATCAAAACGTCTCGTTAACTCATATACGAATTTTTGCAAATTTCTATTATTTTTAAACTTGACCCTTTTGAAATCTTTATGATACTGAACTTATGCAATTTTGTAAATTTAGCGATTTTTGGGACAGTTTCGGTCCACACCACATAATTTTAACCTACCCTAACCCTTACAAATCTTCATAATAATCTCAATCTTTCGTAAATACTCAAATAGAAAATTTTAAAAATTTCGTGGTTTTGGACTACATACATATTAATCTTAGGACCTATGAAAATTTTCGTTTCTTCTACTCCTCTTATGTTTACCGGTCTCTCAAAACTTTACAATAGTCTTAGGTCTTATGAGCCATATGACAAAATTTAAAATATCATATTTAAGTATAATCTATATAAAGGGTGACTTTTTAGCTATTATCCTTTTGGCAACACTGGTTTAAACAGCTCACGCACGTTTCGTGTTTTGTTTCACTGTCAAACATCTTCAGTTTGGTCTATAATTTAATCATGAATCGTCTTACAAATTATTGAATTTTATTATCAAAATGCGTGCTCTGTTAAGAAAGTTCATCGCGCGCTTCTTCCATTTTATGGTCAGTTTAATCGACCCAAATGAAGCATTTAATGCAGTTTTCTGACTTTTATGTGTTTTTTGTTTAAACTAAAATTCCCATTGTATGCTCATTAAAAAATCACCCTTTATATAAAAATGAATGTTTGTACGTCTATCCGGTATGCCTACCTAAACCGTTTATACAATTATGATGAAACTTTGCAGAATGGTTAGACGCTTGCCCGCTATGGTTTCTAGTTTTAAAAAAGTTGACGAAAAAGTTTCAAAAACCGAGAAATTTGCTAAACTATAACGTTCATCCGATTGTAATGAAACTTGGAGCATTCATTAGTCGCTTGCCCCAGAATGATTCCAAGTTGAAGAAATGGGCGGGAAATGGTAAAAAAAAAAACCGAGCGATCCCTTTAGAGCTAAGTTAAAGTTGTAATTCTTTTGGCGACTAAAAATTTCCCATTCAATTCATGGTACGTGGTATCAATTTTGGCTTTAGAATCTTCCTAACGATAATTTTTAACAGTGTTCTCACTGAATTTACAAACATTATCCAGGGAAAGTGACTTTTTTGTCGAAAAAGTTTAAAATGGCAATTGGAGACGCATATATGAGAAGTGTCGAATTTTCATTTAAGTAGTTACGAAAGCGCTGGCGTTCGTAAATAAGATGTTTAGATTGAACAGTCCAAAATATATGTCGAAATTTGCAAGTAACGGGCCAAAACATCGCGAATTTTCCAGAATTCAATTCTCAAACTGGAGGTGTAGATCAAAAAGTACAGCGAACTGTGAAAAATTTTAAAAATTTTTTAATAATCTAATTATGAAATCGGGAAAATGGACGGATGGTGAAGATCGAAATGTCCAAAATCTGATCATTTTGCTAGATGGCAATTGCCCAGTAAGCTTCACTTCTTCGTTTTGGGTTTAAAATTCTAAAGGGGTGCCTGCTAGTATATAGTTATAGTATAATTAAATTTTTTACTTATTTTCTGTCCCGTAAATACTAAATAAAAAAATTTATCAAAGTTGGTCTTCAATTGCCATCTATCCAATCTTCATTGTTCTTAGGATATAAAAATATTGCAACTTTCGTAAATTTCTTGACGTGCTATCCACTTATCCTATCCTACCTTCGGCTTACCCGTCTTTATGATAATCTAAACTCAAATGAGAATTTTCGTAGTTTGAAGATTTTTTGCTAGTTTCTCCATAATTTTTGGTCTTCTCCATCTATTCCTCTTATTTACCAAAATCCTAGCATTCATAAATACTTTAATGACAATTTGGCAGAGTTCGCGGTTTTTGGTCTACACATCTAGAATATGCGTCTTCAATTACCATTTATCCAATATTCATGATATTTTCGGTCCTATGAAAGTTTTGCAAATAATGCGATTTTTTTTTAACTTTTATTTACCAACTCCTGCATCGTCATCTAACATTGAGCGCTTTAATTAATAGTCTTATAATAAGTTTGCAAATTTCGAGGTTTTTTGGACCATTAAAGTAAGAGCAATATAGCATATGTTCAGGTCCAGAATTTCAACTACCCTTTTGCCAAGTTTAATCCTAAACCCTCCAGCTTTTTGCGTGAAAGCGCTTTCATAAATACTCTTATGATAATTTGGCAAATTTCGAGGTTAACTTGAAATATAGCCTATGACTCATTACTGATCGCCATGAACATATTGTCATCATTTCGTAAAGACCGGTTCAGCGGTTTAGATGCCCATTAGGACCAAACATACATACAAACATACTTTCACATTTATTTATAAACTCTGGAGCAATACTATAGCCGCACCTTGTTTTTTCAGAGTACGCATAGAAAGAGAAGAGGTAGAAAAACTTTGCGATTACCGTTTGAAAGAGCGTTAAAAATAAGAGAAAAAAAATGACAAACATCAACACTCAGTGCAAAAATTAACCGTTATGTTTCATTTTGTTTTTGAGTGGTGCCTATAGCCGCACTTCCTAATTAAATAATTTATAGAAAAATGTTAACAAATTAATATATTTTTATTTACTTTAATAATGAGTGTAACCTCCTTTACCACTAATTATCTCATAGATCCTGTTCGGTTTACTGTTTACGAGGTTTTTAAATCACTAAGGGACAGTTCTTTCCATGCCTTAATAATTGACAATTTGAACCCCTTAGTACTATGGTACTCGTGGTTTTGAGCATAAATACTTCGGACTAGCAACGCCCCAGGTTTTCCATGGTCATGTCCGAGAAGCACCGGGCCACTTCAAAAACCGAACATTATCCTTGTGTTGCGTGCATTGTGCGTTGTTCTGTTGGAAAAGAACTTTTACCCCTTCAACCGCTAAGAAATGCAAAAAATTAAATGGAAGAATGTCCATGAACTCTCTGGAGTTCATACAAGTGCGGAAATGCCAGCTCCAAGCATCCACACTCGCAGAACGCAGCCCAAATCATTAATGATCCTCCTCCAAAATTTGTCTTAGAAAAGTACCGGGTATCCTGCCTCAAATCCCTCCAATGTGCGAAACACATCAGGACCGTCCAAATAAACTTTTCCTCGTCCGAGAAAATGATCTAGAAAGATAAATTAATATTTGCATTGCTCTATATAGTCTTATTATTTCTGTCCAGTCAGTTCCCATGTTAATTCTGGCGAATTTCATCCGAGTTTTTTTGGCGGTCTGGCAACCTTTTTGTCACCTTAAATTTTTGTCGCACTATGTTTTCAGACTCCTTTAAAGTCCGTGCAATGATCCAGCGAGACACTTTTAGGCCAATCAGCCGCTAACCATTACGCTATGAGTACTTAGCGCTCACTAACGGTGCTGGCACGCTGATTTATCTTCGGCGTACGTCCTCCGTCTCTTATTTTCCTATTGATTTCGGTTTTTACAAAAATTTCGCTTTCACTTTGTCGGAGCTTCCAATTTTTCCGACAATTTCACAGAATGACAATTTTCACTTTTGAGCGCTAAATTTGGCCCTTTTCAACATCTGACAACACTGGCCCACTTGGCATATTTACAAATTCATTACAAAAAGTAACTAACCAAGTGCAAACACAAGCAACACCAACCAGCAAACACAGACTAAGAAATTAAATGATGCGGCTATAATAGTGCACCACTCAAAAAACGAAAATGAAATATAACGGTTAATTTTGGCACTGAGAGTTTTGATGCTTGTCATTTTTTTTTCTCTTATTTTTAACGCTCTTTCAAACGGTAATCGCACAGTTTTTCTACCTCTACTCTTTCTATGCGTACTCTGAAAAAACAAGGTGCGGCTATAGTATTGCTCCAGAGTTTATGTATAGATGGTGCCATCTGCTGGTGCTCACAGCTTTATTACATACCCAATTTATGCTCCTATTAATCTTATTTTACAAATTTTCCTTACAGCATTTCTCATCTATTGTCGGTCAATCAGGAACTCTCCCGACTTTTACGCATTTGTATAGATTTCTATAACAATGCCTTGACCATTATTCAGCTCCACAATTTCTGTCCTCTACTGGAGAAATTTGACTACACATCTCGAAAATCATTGGCTTTGTATTTGGTTATGAATATTTTGGAAAATGAAACCCTTGTGCCCACAGCGGATCAGGCAGATAGCTTATTAACCATCATAACGCCATTAATCAAAGATGATGACACCTCCAAGGATAATTCATTGGCAACTGGCAGCAATAGCACAGATGCCGAGGAGTTTGCCGAAGAACAAGGAGTGGTGGCACGGTAAGAAATAAATTAATTCTTTATTTTCTTAACTAAATGTGGCTTTTCTCCCCCAATTAGTTTCATTCACCTAATGCGTTCTGATGAACCCGATATGCAATATAAAATGCTGCAAACCGCCCGAAAACATCTGGGCACGGGTGGTGGCCAGCGTCTGAAACATGTTTTGCCTCCTCTGGTCTTTTCCGCTTACCAGTTGGCCTTTAAATACAAAGCCATTGCGGAGCAAGATGAGAATTGGGATAAGAAATGTCAGAAAATAGTTCAATATTGTCACAGTACCATTAGCGCTTTGGCCAAAGCGGATCTGCCTGACTTGGCATTGCGTCTATATCTGCAGGGAGCTTTGGTTATAGGAGAGATACGTTACACCAACCATGAGACTGTGGCATATGAGTTTATGACTCAAGCTTTCTCGTTGTACGAAGATGAAATATCCGATTCCAAGGCTCAGCTGGCTGCCATTACTCTAATTATGTCCACTTTTGAGCAAATGTCTTGTTTTGGCGAGGAGAATGCGGAACCTTTGCGCACGAACTGTGCTTTGGCGGCCTCAAAGTTGTTAAAGAAGCCGGATCAATGTCGCGGTGTGGTGGCCTGTGCAGCTCTGTTTTGGAGTGGCAAGTAAGTGTTAAGAACTTCCTTATTTCTCCTTGACTTATTTTCTGTAATTTTTCTAGGCAAAACGGCGAAGAGATGCGAGATGAGAAGCGTACTTTAGACTGTCTGAAAAAGGGTGCACGCATCGCCTCACATTGTCTGGACACAGGAGTGCAAGTGCAGCTATATGTGGAGCTACTGAATCATTATCTGTTCTACTTTGAACGTGGCAACTCTCTCATTACAGTGGCCATGCTAAATCAGGTAAGCTGAACTACATAATTGGAAAAAAAAAACATGTTTTATTTTTCTTTTATTTTCCAGCTTATAGCCAAGGTTAACGAGGAGCTGCCCAGCCTAGAGCCCAGCGAAGAAACAAAACAAATTGAAAGCCATTATAAGAATACGCTGGCCCATTTACGCAGTCGCATGGAGTCCAATGATACCGCCCTGGAAGTTTCCTTTGCTGGCATCACTCTGAATTAGCCAACTTTTTCCCCCCAAACGAAAAACTGCGCCTGGCCTATTTTTGTACCGATAGAAAACCCAACTGCTAACAAATACTTTTCCAAATTGAATTGTGCAACAACAGACTATTCCAGACTATTTAGGGCAACTTCTTAACACAGTTTCTGTTACAATTTATTCATTTCATTGATTATATTAATTGTAAGAGCAAAGTGGAAATTCTTAAAACATTCTTATCAAATTTATTTTATTTTATTGTATTATTTAACCCTTGCAACAACAACAACTTGTGAAAATATTGTTAAACAAAAAAAGTGAAATTGATTATACAATATACAACAAAAAACACACCCTAATTATACAACATGAGCGATTTTTGTTTGTTTATTTGTTTATGAAGCGATACGTATAAATATGTATTAGAAAATAAAGTTAAGAACAAAATTGTTTTCGCAAAAAAAAGAACTTTAAGACAAACAAATATTGGGGGATAGGTATCTTAATCGAACTTTGGAATCTATAAGCCAGATGTCAAAGTTTTCAACAAATCTTCATAAATATAAGGCATCCAGCTAGGCTACTTTTATTAATCAGGTTGGAGATTCGCCGAAACGTGGGCAAACCAAGGTTTAAAGTGGATTAGAGCTTGCAGCAAAAACTCGAAAATAAGTATGAAGCTGTGATGAAACTAACGAAAACTTGAATGAACTTGAACTGAAATCATCTCGTGCTTATTTGGTGGTCGTTCTTGGTTACCAATATCGCCAATTAGGTAAGGATTCAAAAATTGTCCGTTCAAAATTTTTAAAAAAGTCGGCGGGTAGGGTGTACTGTTGATTTTTATTAACCTAGGTTAACATTTGGGCATTGTAGCCGTGTGTGGCCCAGGGCTGGACTGCTGGGCGAGAGGTCGAACATTTGATAAAAAAAATTTTTTTGGCCACATAAATAAGCTATGGCACTCAGGCAACATTGTGAACTAAGTAATTTTGCTAAGAGCGCGAGAGAGAGAGAGCGCATGAGAGCTGTAAAAGACAGAGAGTAGAGTGGCTGCCACTTGGTCAATTTGTTTTGTATTATATATAAAAATATATATTCTTTTCGTTGGTTCAAAAAGACGGGCCTCTCATAAAATATTGATAGTTTTATCCTAAAAGGTTGTCTCTTTAATTTTTGGAAAAAACTTAGGAATCTATACGTTCCAAACAACCGCCAAGCCGTGCGGAGGCTGTTGTGAAAAAGGGGATCATAAAGTTGTGCAAATGTATGTAACAGGGAGAAGGAAGTATTTCCGACCCTAGAAAGTATATATATTCTCGATCAGCATTAACAGCCGAGTTGATTTAGCTATGTCCGTCTGTCTGTCTGAATGAACACGTCGATCTCAGAGACTGTAATTGATGGAGCCACACATTTTGGCATGTGTGTATACCGTACCCACATCGAGTTTGTTTCAGATTTCGAAAATTCCTCCTCCATCTTCTTCTAATCGCGAAAAACTGTCAGAGCTACAATTTTTAAGTTTGAACCTAGTGACTTAGTATATATTCAGTTAGGCCCAACATCGATCTATTCTGGGTACCAAAATGAGATCCGAGCAAAAACATCGAAGTGCTTGAAATGACAGACTAACATTTTAAAATAAATTTTAAGATTTATATAGACACCCAAAGGTTACTACAACAAAACTAAAGTTTTTCGGCGTTCATAATAAAAACTAAGAATGCGCACAGTTGTTCTTAGGCTTTCTTACGTGAAATATAAGCGCGAAATTAGTACCTTATAATGGTCCATGGTTTATTTAACACATTTAACAGTTGACTACAAAAATTTGGAAAATTTTAGGTATTTTTTTAAACGATTAAACAACACCTGCTATTTACCCGTCTGTTTACTCGTTTTCATGATAATATGAGAATTCGGTCTTCACATATTTTTATACGCTTGAAAAGTGTATTACAATTTTGCCAAGAAGTTTGCAACGCATAGAAGGAATCTACTCCGACCACATAAAGTATATATATTCTTGATCAGCATGACAAGCTGAGTCGATTAAGCTTTGTCCGTTCGTCTGTCTGTTTCTACGCGAACTAGTCCCTGTCCCTCAGTTTTGAAGCTAGCGAGCTGAAATTTTGCACAGAGTCTTTTTTTGTCTGCACGCTGCTAATATGTCGGAACCGCCCGGATCGGATGAACACTTCTTGTAGCTGACATACAAATGATCGGTCGGAAAATGGGTTTTAGTCAGAAAAACCGTTTTTTTCTCAATATTATCGCTCTCAATCACGGTCATGGGTAATATCAAATGTTTCTAAGCTGATCTGCCAAGTTTGGTCGAAGTCGCTAACCGTTGAGACAAGCGTTTTCAAGTGTATCAAAATTTCGGCACAAACGAAGTTAGCTTTGCCTTTCTCGTTTCGTCTACAATTGCCACTTATCTAATCTTTATAATTATTTAAGCATAGGATCTACACCTCTTATTTACCGACGCCAGCATTGTTATCTAAGCATCATGCGCTTTTATATATTTTTAATAATGCTGAAAATTTGTCGGATTTTTTGACCATTTAAATAAAAGTTTAATATGCTTTCCAACTATCCGAATTCGTTTGTGAATTTGTCTGGGAATTTAACTAAAAATAGATCCTTGATTATGATCTATCCCCTCTTCAGTTTAATTAAAACTCCATCCTCGAACATGTAATAGAATTCGTTTATTAATCAGTTACATAACTTAGCTTCCGTTTCACAATATTATGAGTACACAAGTTTCCATTGTTGGTTTTTTGTTTGTTTCATTGCCAGAAATAATTCGCAATGAGATCTCTCAATTTACACACATTCTACAGACTCGATTTTCTTTCTTCTGGCATCTCAGATATCCTTCCATCAATCACATGCGCTGTTGATGTTGCGTTTTTTATTATTATTTTGCATTTTTTTGTATTTTTGTGTATTTTCGTGGCAGTATCAGGGGGGAGGGGATGGAGCTGTTGTGGAGTTGTTAATGTGGCAGTTTCGTGTTTCTTTCGTTTGCAGGGAGGGAAGGTGCTTGACTTAAAGCTAATCATTTTTTTAGTAACTAAAGTTCTAAGCATAAACAATTTACAAATAGAAAGCGCCTAATTATTCACTTTGAGTGCCATAAAGTAAATGGAAATTATTTTCTTTTTTTTTTTTTGTTGAAACATGAGATAATTCTTAGCTTGTTTATCGTTACGGCTGCTGCTGCTGTTCGAGATTACTCATCGGGTGCTTATACCGACTTTACGTTGTAATAGTTGTAGACATAAGGCCACGAGGCCAGGACATACTCCTCGATGCCGCATTCATTGGAGCCGCGTAAAATGCGGAAGTAGCCGCGTTCGCCCCACCAAGGACCCCAGGAGTTGGCAGCGATCTGGTAGGAAAATGAACAGGGTAAATGTTAGCAAGTTGCCACTGCCTGATTGTGTGATTCCACTTACCCAATACTTGTCTCCGTTGTGCTCCTCACCCCAACCCACCAGCTTGACCGAATGGAAGCCCGTTGGGGCTCCACGATTGGCTGCCGTCTGACGATAGATTCCTCCTGAATATGAAAAGAAATCTCTATACACACGCATGGTGGCCTGCACCGGTCCCGAATGGAATATCTCGGCCTTAATGTCGGCTTCACGATTCAAACTATAGGCTGGTCCCACTGTATAGAAATTGTCCCGATCCACTCCCTCTGCTGGACGACAACCATTGGCCTTGAGTGAACGGCTATGCTGACGCACCTTACACGACTCCACATGCTGCACATAAGGATAACAGGTCTCATCGACCACACCCTTCTTGTGCATATACCGCCAGGCGGCATCCAGGTGACCACCTTCGCAACCCTGCTGACGCCTTGTACAGGAGAGAATATTCTGTGGCGATAGCTGAACCACTTCCTTGCCCTGACTCTGGATGGCAAAGCGATCCGAGGCCACGGATGTGGTGGACAGCACCCAGGATGAGCCACACCAACCCTGATCGGGCACTTCTGAGATGTAACTGGACCACTTATCCACCGCATTGAAGGAGCGGGGTATACCAGTTGTGGGATTTGTCAAGCGGGTCATGGCCTTGACGCGAAAAGTGGGCTCCTTGGTGCCCAGACGCAAGCGCAGGCCCTCGCTGTACTTGTGACCCCACCAATTATCATATTTGCGTGCCGACCAGCCCAATTGCTGAATGGAGTTGACGCTGTGAATGATCTCATCATCGGTCAGGCAGAGATCTGTGTCGCATTTGACCTTTCCGCCCTCCAGGCAGCGGCATTCATTGCAATTGTCCCAGGTGGTGTTGAATTTAGTAAAGTAGACACCGTTGTGCAGACAACTGACTATAGGATCCGGTTCACCAAAGCAAAAGGAGCGATAGTCCGGACAGCAATCGCCAGCATCATCGCGATCGCAAAACTGATCACAATAGCAGAGGGTAGCTGGGGATATAAGAAAGCTTAGCCATGTCAGTTAAGGCGAAACCCCCTCTCAGTACTCACTTGAGATGGGCAGTGAGCAGCCATCGTGACGATCCTTGCAGCAGGTATTACGCAAGCCACAATATGGTCCGGGAAAATCAAACTTTAAGGTATGATCAAACGCTTGAACAACGCCCAACAGAAGGGCCAACAGCAGGCCCACACACTTGACAGTCATAGTTTCAGCAAATTCTATTTTTAAATACTATAAACAATAACTGCAAAAGCAAAAAAAACAAAAACAAAATATTTATAAATATTTTCATTAATTTATCTTATCAAAAGGAAAATTTGCATATTTTTGATGCTGCGATTAGATAAACCTCTTCGCTCTCTCTCTCCAATTTGTCAACAATTTGGCATTCCGATGCTAATCGGCGGACTTAGAACGAAATTACGTCCAGGAAACAGGTTCCCATAATAATTAAATTCGGTCTCATCATTAATTCCAGCCATGCCTCAAAATTGTCCACCTAAGAATATTAAGTCCAATCACTTAACAGTAAACCGTTCTGATGACGTCAGCTGGCTGGCAAACAATCCAAAACAATTTGCGCACACCCCAGCGAAAACTTCAGAGAAGCGCCCCCTGACCAAAATTTCAGTTCGGTTCTTTTAAACTCGTTTCAGCGATTATCAAAAAATAATGCAAAATAGCAAATAGCGTTTTTCCTGTTCTCTCTTATTTTTTGTTCAGGTATTCAATTAAAAAACTTGTACATAAATAGCATCTGAATCATTGGAGGTCTGCGATAGGTGCTCAAACATTTGTCTAAGGTTTGTTGCTGTTGCTTGTCGCTGAACCTGAACCCGTTTTTAATTTAGTGTTAATTAATTTGAAAGTTTTATTTTGATAATCAATTGGCAATTAAAATTGATAGTTTCTGCTGGGGTGCGAAGTCAATCAACTGACTAAGAGTTGATTGAATTGTCTATTGGTGAATTGGTCAAAGAGAAGTGCTAAAAATATGCTTAAATTATGAAAAAGAATGCTTGGCTTAGAACTTGAAGAAATGTTGCTAAAAATTTGATTGGCTTTTGATATACACGCAGAAAAAAGTTTGAAGTCCAAAATTTTAAGTTTAAGGTTTTAAATGGGTGATTTAGTAATTTTTTCATGTTAATTTGATCAATTTGTAACACTTTGGATTTCTGCTGCGCTAATTTCAGTTGCCTATCAATACAATTAGTGGCGCCATCTATTGTTTAGCTGCTACTCCTGGTACAGAGTTTATATATTGCAATCAGACTTGACCGAATTTCTTAATTGTTTTCTGTGTAGAGTTGAAAAAATTACTTGAAAATTAATGTTTTAAGTCTTTGGTCCCAAAAACGGAAGTATCATTAAAAGATCAAAAGCAATATGGTGAGGTGTACATAATGGACGAACATTAAAACGGCAAAGTGGAACCAAGTAGGTCTCATCACCAACCATAACATTTTATTTTAGTTTCATAAGGGCGCGACAGGACTTTAAAGTTTCAAAAAAAATCACTCATACGACATGTTCACCAAATTTAAATTTGTACAACGAAATATTTGGTACATTTCAATCGTCGTTTTTTATACTCTGTACCGAAGCTACATATGTAGAGTATATTAAGTTTGTGCAAAAGTATGAAACAGGCAGAAGGAATAATTTCCGACCCTATAAAGTATATATATTCTTGATCAGCATCAACAGCCGAGTCGAGCCATGTCCGTCTGTCTGTCTGTCCGTCCGTCCGTATGAACAAACAGATCTCAGAGATGGTAAGAGATAGAGGTTTGACATGTATGGGACAAATGCTTCTTATACTTGCAGGCAGATCAAATTTATTTTCAATTTTTGCCACGCCCCCTCCCGCCCCCGCAATTTTGAAAAAACGTCATATCTCCCGCAGTTTGGTAGATAGATGATTCGTTTCTTCTAGAGATAGTTAGTCATTCGTAATATGTATCGATTTGCCGAAGAAATGATAAAGATCGGATGAGCGGTTCTCAAGTTATGACCAAAAAACAAAATATTTTCTCCGAGTTGGATGATATATGGCCCAAAGAGAAGCTAAACCCTAATATTAAAACTTTTGCGGAAGTTGTGTTATATTGTGAATTTTTCCAATTTTAAATAACTCGAAAACAGATTATGATAGAGCTTTGAAATTTTTTTCAAATGTTCAGGATTAAAAAAACTTTTTGTAAAAAATTAAAAAAAAAATTTTTTTTTTCAAAAACTTATATGAATAAAATATATTTTTCAAAAAATTGAGTCTTAAAAACTCTCAAAAAATATATGTAAAAGCCACATTTTCTACAAACATTTTGCGAGCCTGAACTTATCGGTAACTTGATGAATTATTATAATAATAAATCTAAAAGTGGTTACTTTCTAAATACGCACTAAGAAAACAAGTATGTACTAACATTGTTTTTTACAACGTCTGCGCTCATCTTGAGTCCGAATTTTTCCCTCAGTGTGGTAATCCAATTTTGATTAAGCAGTGGTTTTCAATAATATTCATTAGCATATAGCTTTTAAACACAAACTTTAAGAAAATATAGAATAAAAAAGTTGTTCGATCTAAGAGGTTTTTTTTGTCAACTTTTAGCTTGAAAGCTTTAAAAAGAAAGGACGGACAAAGCTAGACAAAATACAATTTAAATCGTTCCAAACATTACTTAATATTTATGTGTTTTTTGTAAAACTATTTTTAAATTGAGTGGAAAAAATTGTTTAATCAAAACCAACATACTACTATTCAGTTTAATATTTGTTTATGTTTAAGAAGATTAAAATCAAGCTTAAGTCCTGGATGCTTTTGTTTGAGTTAAATATATAGCTGCGCTACCTTCTCAGATTTTAGACCCAGATTTGGGCCTTAACTTAACAAAATGTTTTCAAAATAAAAATGAGATCACGGCTGATATGTAAAAGGAGAGTAGGGAAATTAAAATTTAATTGAAAACATAAGTTTAGTTTTGTAACACATTCCAAAAAATTCCAAATTCACAAGAGCACTCTATTATAAAAAAATAAATTTTTTAGGTAATTGTGACTATTTCCATAATTCTTGTGAAGTATCAAATTAAATTTCTTTTTAGTTTCATTTGATTTAGCTTCATTTTAATTTAACTATTTTTTTTTTTTTTTTGCAAGGACGTTAAGTCATTCACCCAATCTTTTTATTCCTTTTTAGTACACTGCATAGTTTATTTTTGTTAGCCTAAAATACTTTTGGTAAGTAGGGAACAACGACTTTTATAACTGAGTGTTTGATTAATAAATCAAGAATTTTTTTTTTTTATTAAAAAATAATAATTGCTTTTTATTTTTTGCTGTTTTCAGCCTGTAAAGTTTCACACAATTTAACTAAATTCATTTAGATTTCCATACTAACTTTTTCTTCAGTTTGCACAAATCAAACACTTTGAATTTTGTTTTCAATAATTTGTAAATTTGTAGTTTTCGCTTAACGCGTTGTTCCTACCCCGATCGCGATTCGCTTCCGACTGAATTCAGTTAGAATTATTTGGAACCACTAAACCGTTGCTGCCTGCTTTTGCTGCTGTTAACAGCGATCAAGTGTAGGTGGCTGAGAGAGAGTTACGAATGCGCAATCTCACACTCTCTCACACTCTTGCTGTTACTGTTAACTTAACAGTGGCCGAGTTCTGCTGCGGCTCAAGGTATTTTAGGGGTCTGTTTGCCGTATTTGGTGTATGTATGTGTGTGAGTTCTTCTCCTTTATAAGGTCAGCAGATCATTAAGTTTGATAAAAAGATGTGCAAAAATTCTTTTGCAAATTTTTTGTGTGTGCGCAGTTAATTTTGTTTTGTTTTGTTTATTTGTTATGGAAACTTCGAAAATTGATAAGATATAATTGGGCCCAATTTGGGTTCAAGGCCAGCAAGTGGAATTTATTATGGTTTGGCAGTGTGTGAAATTGAGATAGCTTGTTATTGCTATCAATTAGAACTGATTTTTAGCAGATTTGCGTATTGATATCGGATACCGCTTTGTGTGTGTTGTCTGTTATCTCAATTGGCTGCTTGATATTTGCATTTGCAAAATGCATAAAAATTTGAACCATGTTTATTACAAAGCCGCAACGCAAACATACATAAAACGCAAGGAATTTAATTTGTTTATCAATGGAGTTTTTTTTACTGAATAATTCGACAATTATGGACATACCAATATGACTCATTGTATGCCCCATTAATTTACAAATTATTTTTGCTAGAAAATCGATTACAAATTGTGTGAATAATTTGGCCAAAAGCTCATCAATTCTTAATGCTTATGCAAAACAAACAAATACAAACCCAGAAAAATAAGCCGCGATACATTAAGAAAGCTAATTAAAAATCAACAAGACCATTGGTCTGGGTCTGTTGAGTCTTTTCAGTGTCCATGGGCTGTTTGAGTCTTGTTATCCAATGTCTGGAAATAAAGCCATCTCAGACGCCGCTAAGTCCCAGTGTCGCCATTTGCTTGACATTAAACTTAAATTTTATGAGCGATTTCTGTCTGAGAGTAAAACCAAATTATGAATTTATTATGATTTCGTTTCGCTCGTTTTTTTTTTTTTGCCCAAACAAAAGAAATAGAAAATTGAGACAGCCCACTAAGGCAAATGCTTTTAACACAAAAAAATAATATATTTTTATTTAAATAATCACATTCAAACATTTTGAGCTATGCAGAATTTCCATAACAAAAATTGTAAGCTACAAAAAATTTATTTATCGCATAGAAAAGTAAGATTTCAATACTCTTGGGTAAATTGGTTTCACAACATTCGTTTTGATTACATTTTTGGTTTCTAAATAAGTAGAGCTCGCAAAAGGACGACTGTCAGCAAAAAACGGTCACCCTTGGACAAGATGAAAACGGGAATCGAAATGACAATGACAAAGTGCTCTTCGCTAAATCAAGGAGAGTTTTTTTTACTTTGTTTCCAAGAGACACATTGCTGGACAATATCTGCCGAAAGTTTCTTTCGCGCAAGTATGTGTGTTGCGCGTGTGCCTCAGTAAACTGCAAGTGTGTATGCGTGCTTGTGTGCAGTTTTGAGCCCTTTTACGATTTGCCTGCGATGAATTTCTAACTTAACAACAACAAAAAAGAAACTTCGCGCAGACACTAGGCTCGTTTTGTCAGCTGTTATGGTAAGACAGCTTCTCTCATCGAGCTCTATGATACAGAAAAATCAAGAAAAACTAAATCAATTAATCTGTTAAGTGAGTGAGCGAGTCTGTTAAATTTGTTCCTGCCATTTCGGTGAGCAGATAGCATAGGGAAACGATACAAAAATCGGTTAAGCCCGGCTGTAATATCTTTTGTAGCACCGGTGCTGCTGCGCTAAGGCAGCGAAATTCCTTTTAGTCAGAATTTGACCAATAGATAGAGCCACTACTTGATTTTTATAAATGGCCGATAGATGACGCCACTACTGTGACCATTTCAAAGCTGAAAAATAAATAGCGCCACTTCTGTAACCACTCTTATTGACTTTTGGTCGTACTTTAAGAATAGTTCATCCGAACATTTTTATTCCTTGTGCAAATCAATAAATAACCTTGATTACTAAATATCTCTAAAAGGTACAAACATTCTATCTACAAAACTGTGGGAGTTAGAATGCTTTTTCCAAATTTCGGGAGCGTCAAACCGCTATCTCTTACCATCTCAGAGACCTGATTGTTTATACGGACGGACATGTCCATAACGAATATATACTCTATACACATGCTGATCAAGAATATATACTCTATAGGGTCGCATGCAACTGTGATGGGCAGCACTTCACACACTTTATTGCTTTTTTGCCACATGGCTTAGCTTCTAACTTAAATTGATCACATATATATACAAATTTTGGGAATACAGAGTATGTTATAGTCTGCCATTGACCGGCTTTCTTAATATTTTTATATTCTGCACCAAAATGCCTTAATTTTTCCTTATCTTATTTTCTGAACCACATAATTCCTTCATTTTTATAATCTCAATGCATGAACTTCAGTTGGGCTTATCTTAGCTCAAATCCCAACACCTTGTTGATTATTTATGGTGATTAAGTATTATTCACCCTGAAATTCCTCAGTAGTTATGACAACACAGCAGCAGCAGACTCATAGATTCCCAGCCGTTTAGTGACTCATAAACAGAAACCTTAAACTTTTTGGTATTAAAATAGATGACAGCATGACAACAATTTTTTATACATACGATTACTTACGTGAAGCTATAAAAATTGCATTCAATTAGACTGAACCAGAACTATCGAACGTGACGTGCTGATGACTATCCCCGTTCTCGTAATTGAAATGTCAACGAACAGCCGATAGAGTAGTTTCTCCAACTCTAATTCTTATCTTGGTGGTCAATTAGCAGATATTTATACACAATTATGCCATATTTAATTGGGCACTCGATTAGCATTTGTGTGTGTGTGGACTGTAAACAAAGCATATTTATTGATATGCCAACGTACGCACTGGCCGATAGCTAATAATACCGCCCAATCGTTGGCATTCCAATGTATTTCAGTCATCTGATAAAATATTTATGAACTACCGGACTAAGCAAACACCCCCAAAGTGATTGGAATTCAAAGCCTTAGCTTATTATCTGTACTAACTATAGGTATACCTACCTGGCCAAAAGTAGTTCAAGTACAATAATATCAATAGAACCACCATTTACTCGTAATAAAACGCCCATCCCAAAACAATGCAAGACAATGTAACTTCCTTATCAAAATGGTGCTGATTGTTGATATATATTTACATTGTTCAATTTTTTGGAAGATTTCTGTGTGTGTGTTGTAATGCCTGATGGTAGAAAGGCAAGTTGTGTATGACTGGTTTTGTTAACGTTTAGCATGAATAAAAACCTTTTCAGAGGCAGCATTTTATGGTCTGGGTTGCGTGTGGAATTTTAATCTTCAGAGACAGATTTAGACAAGCGAATCAAAAAACTGTGGTGAGGGGAAATGGTAAAGGTGTTTTTTGCCAGAAGATTGATTGGTTATCAAACCAATGGCAAATTACATTAATAAGCAAATAACATTATCATGGAGTAATAAAAAATTACAAATTGTACTTCAAACATTGTTTTAGATTTATTGAGTCGATATACTTACAAAAGCAAACTTCAACAAAAATTCATTTTATATCGAAGGGGATGGAAAAAATGTTAAAATCTTGGGAATGGAAATAATTCATTATCCCAAAACTTTCAGGGACAAACTATTTTTCCGGGACGAAAGTGTTTTTTAAAGACCGCTGTAAATTTGGTAAAGGAATGAGAAAGATTTTAGAATCTTGGGAATGACCGCAGGGACTCTAAAATAAACTAGAGTCAAGCAAGCACTGTACCAATCAAAGATTATACAAACTTGCAGTTCATATTCGTTCATATATATAGGTTGAGGTTTAGTGCAGCTGACTACTCAGCTGAGTTTTCATCAAATCTCCTGGGGGCAGAACACAATCAGCAATTCACACGGAATGCTTATCGAAGTCATTAAAACAGCGTGTCAGCGTCCTCTATTTTTGGGAATCCCTGAACTTGATTGTCAAAAAAATCAGCTGAGCATCTTAATTCAAGTTTTGTACACAGATAAACTAAATCTTGCGAATGCGGAATAGACTCGTTATTGCGTTGTGTTTCACCGTACGGTTCTGTGTGGTGACCGATCAACGCAGTGGTGTTATACCACCCGTCCATACCAAAATTTTAAATTTAATTCCATCCCGAACCCAAATTATAAATTTACTCCCCTTTCGAACCTTTAAATATATTCCGGCTTTCCGAAATTTCTGTCAATCCTCGATTTTATAAGTTGAAGACCGTTTTTTACACAAAACTATATAAACATTTTTAATTTTATAAATGAACGAAACGGTTCGGTTCGGGTTTTTTGGGTCACTCGAACCGATCCAATCAAATATTTAACCTCCCGAACTTAAGCCCGAACCGGACCCAATGTATTCAAAAAAAGTTCTGTTGAAACCATAATTTTAGTCAATTTCTTAAGAAATTTCATAATTTTCCTTATATAAAACAAAAATATGTTGTAGAAAATCGGTTGAAATAATAATGAACATATGAGTTTTCGAACATAAAACATTGATCAAGTTGGAAAAGGGTAAAGCATTGGAACGACTTTCAAAAAATTTTTTATGTTACACAGAGGGAAAGATCCTGTTCAGGAAACAAGTTGTTTTGAACTCAAAACAAGAACGAAATATTCTCAAATTGTATGAAAACAAATGAGTTTAATGTTTCTTCTTTCTTGACCGTTTCCAACACCGTGTTTTACCACTTTTGGGCTCATTGTAAGACCACTGCTCCTGCATTTTTTTCCTCAGAGTACTTAGAAATTAAAGCTACCTTCCAAAATTTAAAGACTTGGCTTTATTGAAAGTCTTTTTAGTCTGCTTATGAGTATTACAAATAGGGACCACTTTGGTCCATTCGACTTCTCGAGACTAAAAAATTTTCTGCGTTTGGGTAAGCTTTTGGAGTTTAATTACGTTATTCTTTATAGGCTTGGGCTTCATTGAAGGACAGCTTACGCTGCTGAAGTGCTATGCACGCTAAGAACGGTCACCTTCACCAGCTATTGGCGCCAGTTGTGAACTAACTAGCCATGAAAAAGCAATTCAAACTTTGCCGTTCGGATTCGGAATTAAACTGTAGGTCCCTTTCTCTTGTGCAAAAAATTATAAGCACACACATTTCAAGCTGTAATTAATTAGTTAATACCACTAACATTTTTATTTACTTCCTTTACTGGCACTTAAGCCTCGAACCTTCCAATACTGAACACACAGGGACGACGGCACCTTAACCCACTCGACTGTTAGCCGTAAGCAATACGTGGCGTCCAAACCATATTTAAGAATGTACGCATCACATTTTGTTGGCATTTTACCGCTTAGAGAACATCTAGGGCCGTGGGCGAGAGGACTAAAGTTTCGCTTACAAAACGTGAAGGCCGTCGATCAAGTCCCTGTAGGAGCATAGTATTTGACGTGTTTTTAAATCCCTTAAACCGTTTTTTCGTCCATATAGCACGAAAATTTAAAGTCGAAATCAATTGTCGTGTCGAATTCAAGCAGCTTTTGTCTTAAAAATTCAAGAAGAATCAAGATCTGCCGATTTCAGTCCCGCCAATTCATGCAAGATTTCTCTTCATGTGCAATTCCAGAAACTTAGTATTCGCATTAACTCGATGAGAAAATATTAAAGCAAAACTTTAATTTCCGCAAAATTTTGTAAAATTAACTCAAATTCCACCTAAGCGCTTAAGATATTTGAAAAAAAAAACCTATAAATTTTGTCCAATTAACCGTAAATAAATACGTTTTCCTAATTAAACAAAACAAGAATCAAGTATTTTTAAATTGGTAGTGAACTAATTGTCTATAAATAGATCCTTATTTAATCGCCTAATCGTTGAGTTTAATAGATTAAAATTGAAACAAATTTTCACTCTGCATTTGGCCAAGACTGAAAGTGTAATTCCATCTGGCCCATAAACAAGCCACAAATTGAATAACAAACAATAGAAAATTCGAATATGTAAAATAAATTGTCCAGGTGGGGTGGGGCTGCTGCTGCACCCGGAAGAATGAGCATTCAATAAATAAATTAGAAATCAAACCGCTGGCCACAGCCGCAAACGCGTCAAATAATAAACCAATTGTCAAAATGTCAAATTCCTTAGCGCTGTCGTCGCACTTTTTATTTATTGTTTCTTCTTTTATAATTGTTAATAAAATAATTCACATTCAATGTCAGACACCATTGCATGCAAAAAAAAAAAACACTTGCACTTGGCAATTGAAATTCGTAATTGAAACGAATCGACAATTTGAAATATTAAACACAAATATGCCAAAAAAAAGACCGAAAAAACAATTGACTTTAACCCGCAGAAAGTATTTTATTACTCGATTGTTTGTCGGTCTGGGAATTGTCCAAATTACACAGTGGAAATTTAATTCAATTGAATTTGTGGTCACACTTCCACTTGCTTCACTTGCTTCAATGTTGGTGACAACCAGCCAATTCGATTTCGTCATAACCAGAAGCTGATGCGAAATTGGCGTGCCAATATAAAGACACAATTGATGAAGAGCAATCCGTTGGCAAATTCATTTCCAAGTTGAAACCGACCGTGAAAAATGTTTCGCATACCAAAATGAAATTTCCGTGAAATTTTTGCCGCTGCATAAGTGCACACTGGAATTTTTCGAAGAAAAAAAATTGACCTCCAAACACAATTAGAAATTGAACATTTTCAGGTATTTTATATGAACGAGGTCACATCCCTCCTCCGAGTTCTGTTAATGCTACAAAAAGACAATTGAACAATTAAAATAATTGTATAAATATACATTGAAATGTTCATGAAACTGAATTTTAAGGTGTTAATCGGTGGTCAGCTCGTTAATTTAGCCAAAATATTTATGCATTTTCTTGGCAATTTAATCGCATGCCAAACATTATTTTCGGTGCACAATATTACATTGGCACTGGATCGACGAGTTCAAGGAAGTGAATTTGGGATTGAAATCATTTTACAGTCTTCCAAATACCTCAACGTCACAGCCCTTTGGGGTAGTCAGCTTAAGTTTACCCCATTTCGCACGTGTTTTTCATAGCCTGAATGAAAATACCGTGTCAGCAATTTGCGTATCAGCTGGAAATGCTTTAGACAGATAAATATTTTCCTGTTTATGCGAAATATGTTTATTAATAAAATGTATCTATGTTTGTGTGTGAATGTGCATGCCTTTTGCTTACGTATGACGTTGATTGTTCTTCTTCAAGATACACAAATCGATTTGTTTTTCTTTAGCCCATTGTTGATAATTAATAATTCGCTCATCGAAAACAATTTGAAGATTGTGTTGTGTGTTCTCTGTACGGTAAGCTTCTATATTTAGGTGGTTATTAGCAGAACAAGTTATTTGTAAATTTATTTAAATAATAAAAGATGACTCAAAAATGCACTCGACAGCCCACCAAATTGGGTGAAGGCTGTCAATCAAATTGGATGTTTATTATGCAACAAAAAAGGCGAGATCAGAATTTATTAAGGCTGTTCTGAAAAGTTTTAACATAAACGTTGGGCTAACATCAATTGATGACAACAGTTTTTACATACAGCCGGCGGACAAATTAGTGTGACCCTACCATTTTGTTTGCCTTTGACCAGATTCGTACTCCGTCTGGACGGAAATGAAAAAGTGAGAGTATAACCGAAAATAAGGCGAGGCAAATAAGCTCTGACCTACTTCATCAACCGTTGGCCAGCGACTACAAAGCTGTTTGAGCTGTGATTTCTCATTTACTACATAAGGGATTGAGAATTCGTCATACCCGAGTTTATAAGACTCCATACAAAGTCTAGGGAATAGCGTTTAGTTTCCCACCACTATATAATTATATTATTTTGTTTATTTATGGTATATGGTTTTGAAAGGGCATAGCCGGATAAGCCTGGGAAAACTGCCCCAGCAGATTTTAGAATATTTTGAATCAGGGATGGTAGCTATTATATAGGAGGGTATGTATGCCAAATTTCAAGTCAATAGGTCTTTTGGATGACGAGTAATCTGCAGAAATGCTAAAACATAAATATCGATATATCTGGTCTCACATCACGATTTACCATGAACTGTTGATTGAATATTAAAAAGATTTAACACAGTTATCCGTTATAAAATTCTGGAATTTTTACTCTTATTCCTTTGGTCCAAAAACCGTGGTCAAAATTTTCAAAATTTAAAATGACCACTTTCCAGTTTTGACAATACCATGAAATTTTTACAGTTCATGTGTCCTCTAACCATCTAATTATTTAAAAAAACTCAGATTTTTAAGAGTGGTGCAACAATTTTACAAGTTGTGTGAAGGTTGGCATTAAACAAGAAATTGGGTTTCTTACTAATGCACGGTAGGGAACACTTCAAACTGTTTGGGAGCAAAAAAAAATCCATTTATTGCGCGAGTGAATCTTAAAAACAAATTAGTGTGCTGAGAGAGCCAAAAAATGCCAAAAACTCATAAAAAAAAACAAAATTTGGGATTTTTTTTATGTACATTTAAGACTGTTTTCCAGATGTGTTTTGTTCATAAAAATTAATGATGATTTAAAAGCAACAGTAAAATCATGCAGAATATGAAATACGACTAATTAAGGATGTAGCTAGGCGGCACATCTATCGCACAAATCTTGTTGAAAGAGGAGGGAGATAAGAAATATGAGGATGCCAAAAGCAACCATTAATGTCTCAGTTGCCTTATTTGCGGCATAAGGGACATATGGGAAGATTTGCCAGCATTATTAGTATTCTGATAATGCGAAGACAGATTGTAAGATCTAATGAACTTTCACACAGAATGGCATGTTCATTAGTAAAATAACCGTACCCTGTACGCACTGAAAAGGACATACGATACAATGAGCCTGGCTGGTGGCTCTCGACTAGCGCCCCCAGGAGACCGGATGCTCCTAGATTCCCATTGAAAAAGCAAACTGTCGGCCGTGTCAACTCCCCCATAGTGAGGTGCACCTTCCAACTAAAACCTCTGCTGATCTCACCCGATTGATACAAAACACTACGTTGCGACTCAATTTAAGACTCAGCAAGCCCCAAGCTTGGTTCAGGGGGTAAGGACCTGGGGTCCGCATAGTTATCAATCCCGTTTGATGTCTCTTTCAGAACGTACTTTACCACAATATTTCGAGAAAAAACTTTTAAAACTTTCATATTAGCGCCAACAGTTTTATTTGCCTCTTTGAATTGTTAGAACAGCTTATTTCGCCAAAACAAAACACCTTCTCCAGGCGCAATACGAATCTGGTGGCGTAGTTTAATCAAAAATGTAATAAATTTTCTTATAAAATTAATAATATTTACTTGTTTTTATATAAAAAACTTAGTATTAATGTTTTTGCTGCTTTTGGTCCGGACATGCTTGTTGCAGATCTTTCTGGGGTGCTGCCAGAGACTGTCCAGCGACTAAACTTTTGACCTTTTTTATAATATTGGTATTGTGTAAGATTTAAATAAGATGTAAGAGCGTGCTTAAGAGAGCGTTTATTAATTAGTGCGTAGCCCACGCCAAGGCATACTAACCAAGGTAGGCTAACTCGCTCTCTCAGAACTCCGAATATTTGTTTCAAAGAGAGCGAGAGCGAAAGAGTAATATATTTCAATACAAAGCCTACTAAGCTACTAAGTAAAACACAAAAAATTCGTCCGCGGAGATGCTTTGCCTACAACAGTTGCTTACTGACTGAAATTTAACAAGTTGTCAGGAGAGCTAGAGAGTGAGTGAGCCCAAGCCATACTAACCAAGGTAGGCTAACTCGATACATTACTCAAGTAGTCCCGGAAATCATAGTCCTTGAATAAGTGCGAGTGAGATAGCGTGAATAGGAGTGGAGAACGTACTCGTTAACCCCGCCTGCTAAGTTTCCAAAAGATTTATGTTTATAATTTTATTTTTATTAGATTTGAATTATACAAACTTTATTTGACAGCCATTCCTTGTTCAAGCTCTATCAAAGAAACGATCTAAACGCCTATTTCGCAACAACTGCAAAAGCCATTATTTTCTTAGCTACTAAAGTTAAATCGTTTACAACCGCAGAAATTGGGGCCACCAACGACTTCGGCAATCCGAATGGACTACCTTGCCTATAATTGTATCAATAACTCGCTCTCTAGACTCCGAATATTTGTTTCAAACAGAGTAATATATTTCAACAAAGCCTACTAAGCTACTAGAAAGCTAGAGATGCTTGCAAACAGTTGCTTACTGACTGAATTTAGTATGCCTTGAGTGAGCCTACCTAGTTTAGTATGCCTTGGCCCACGCCACCTTGATTGAGACTGTCTGCCTCAGTTGTTAATCGATCTTAACCTACTCTCACCAGGGCTGCGCAAATGAATCGGAACGGTGTCAAGACCACAGATCCAAAGGTCAGGGCCAGAAAGTTATTTATTCTTGAGCGCGAAATTTAAAATTGTCTGAGTCTATAACAAAAATACTTATTTTTGCCTCTACGGTATTAATCAGTGCAATTTATTCTTCCGTCAAATGTGCAGCGTAATTTTACCCAAAGACTTTGTGCAAAGTTTGGTTAAGATAGCACAAATATAGAATATATTTACACCTTATGTGGTCGGATATGCTTTCTTATATGCGTTACAAACATCTGGATAATTTTATATATATAATTCATTTTTTTTTATTTTGTAAATTGCCAGTCTGATTACCCAGTTCTACGAAATGTAACTAAATCTAAATTTATTATGAGACAAAAGAGGCGAGATCAGACGTTCTCAAGGCTGTTCTGAAAAGTCGTAACATAAAAGTTGGGCGAACAAAACCCTCAAGCATAAAGCGAGAGCAACCCAATCCTCACTTCTCGCAATTTTGCCCTACAATCAAGTTGTATGTCACTCTGACAGAGCCATAACTGTTTGGGAATTGCTTTGGTAGCAGAGTGTAAAAGTGCTTTAGATAAGAATACGACAGCTTGTGGTGCAATGTGGGATTGTGGGATTTGGAGTACTCTTTTTTTCCTCAAGCGCTACCATTCGGTGGTGCTTTTTTGTACGGTAATGTTTCTTGAGTTTTTTTTTGCGTCTAAATCGAATACTGCATAAATTGCACACATGAGGTCGATAGTCCACTCTGCATTGAGGATTGCAGCAGGATTTTCTGTGTTTTGCCATAAGGATCTGTAGCTCTGCTTTGACTTTTATTATGTTTCGAGCTTGACCACACAAAACCTGATTAAGTGATGGCCATTCAGGTGGCGATAGGTCCACGAGTGCAGGAGAGGTAGCAGGAGCAGGTGACGGAATGCAAGAGAATGGCCGATCCTCTTCCACTATCTGCAACGGTGGAGGTGTTGTAGGTGAGGTTGGTGGAGGTAAACACTCCTCTATCTGCATTGGAGATGCAGATGCAGATACAGATGAGGATGAATGGCTTTTAAGATGCCTGGCCCAATGGGGCTTTTGCTTGAAAGCCTTGTGGCAAAAGCCGCAATTATACTTTCTTGCACCTGTATGCACCAAAGTGTGCTGGGCCAGGTTGCTCTTGGTTTTAAAAATTTTTGGGCAGTAGTTGCACTGAAACATTTTTAAATCCATATCCATATCATCAAATCAAATCAAAACCAAAAATCATAACACCGAGCATTACAAACAAAGTCCCTAAGGTGCTCTTCTGCTCACAAAACTGAACGCAAGTATGAGTATTTTGTAGTTGCATTTCAAATTTCAACGTATTTATCGATAACGACGACGACGAGTATCGATAATCGACGTCTTCAAATCAGGACAAACCAGTGAAAGCGAAGCGAGGAAAAAAGTGAAATAAAAGTGAAATTTAATAAACTTTAAATTAAACATGGAAAAATTTTTTGACGTTCAGATTGAGGAGGCTGAGGCTGTTGTCGAGGTCGAGCTCGCTTTTGCTGCCTCGACAATAAAGGAGGATATATCTCCAAATTGATGAACAGATTTCCGGACCAGGATGCTGCAAGGCATGCGTAAGTACATAGGTAGCATTTATATATTATTATATATTTTCATATATAACAAATATATTATATATTATTATAAATTACAATATTATATCTCTATATCTATAAAAGAGAGTGTCCTGACTGATTCACTGATTCACTGACTGACTGACTGACTGATTGGCAATCATCGCAGAGCCCAAACGGTAAGAGATAGAGGGCTGTAATTTTCACAGGAGTTTCCGTTGGTGGTGAAAGTGCGTACTAAGACGGGGTTTTGGAAAATTCCACCCGGAAAAGTCGGAAAAGCGTCGGAAAAGTTTGTATGGGAAAAATGTATTTTTCACCCGATGACTGAAACTTGGTTTGTAAGCTTAGTACGCGAAATAATTCGACACGTATTTTCCCGATTTTGGAAAATCCGCCCACGAGGAAAATGGCCGGAAAACTCTGCATGCAAAAAACTATTTTTCATCCGATTGACTGAAATTCGGTTTAGGAAAGTAGGTGATTTAAACTGAAATGTGATTTTCCAAGTTGGAAAATTTGACCCAACGGTCGGAAAATTCCCGGAAAATTCTGCATGAAAAAACTATTTTTCATTCGATTGGCTTGAAACTCGGTTTGTAAGGACAAAATACGAAATAATTTGAAATGTGATTTTTCAATGTCGGAAAATCCGCCCACGGGGAAAATGGTCGGAAAATTCTGCATGCAAAAAACTATTTTGCATCCAATTGGCTTGAAATTCGGTTTGAAAGGACAGAATACGAAATAGTTTGAAATGTGATATATTTCGAAGTTGGAAAATTTGATTCAACAGTCGGAAAATTCACGGAAAATTTTGCATGACAAAACTATTTTTCATCCGATTGGCTTGAAACTCGGTTTGTAAAGACAAAATACGAAATAATTTGAAATGTGATTTTTTAATGTCGGAAAATCCGCCCACGAGGAAAATGGTCGGAAAATTCTGCATGCAAAAAACTATTTTCATCCGATTGTCTTGAAACTCGGTTTGAAAGGTCAAAATCGGAAAATTTTTGTTTTTACTTTCCGATGTTGGAAATACCGCCGGGAAGCCCACTGGGATGTGGGTGGAAAGTGGTGGTAAGTGGATGTAAATGTGTGGAATGTAGCGGATTGGGAGCGATGTGGTATTGGAGGAGTGGGTGGGATGTGGGCGGGAAATGGGCGGGAAGCGGTGGTATTGGGCGGGAAGTGGGCGGAAATTGGCGGGAAGTTGGGGGATGAGGGTGGGATAGAGTGGAATGTAAGCGGGATGTGGGCGGTTGGGCGGGAAATTGGCGGGATGGGTAAGATGTGGGTGGGATGTGGGCGGGTTGTGGGCGGTATGGGCGGAAATTGCGGAAGTGGGGGATGAGGGTGGGAGACAGTGGAATGAGCGGGATGTGGGCGGTAAATGGGCGGAAATTGGCGGAAGTGGGTAAGATGTGGGTGGTATGTGGGCGGGTTGTGGGCGGGAAATTGGCGGGAACGGTGGTTGTGGGCGGTATGGGTGGGATGTGGGCGGGAAATTGGCGGGAAGTGGGGGGACGAGGGTGGGATGTGGGCGGGATGTGGGTGGGATGTGGGCGAAAGGGTGAGATGTTGGTGGGATGGGGGCGAAAGGGTGGGAAGTGGGTGGTATGTGGGTGGGATGTGGGCGGGAAGTGGGTGGGATGTGGGTGGATGTGGGCGGGATGTGGGTGGATGTGGGCGGAAATGGGCGGGAAGTGGGTGAGATGTTGGTGGGATGGGGGCGAAAAGGTGGGAAGTGGGTGGTATGTGGGCGAAAAGTGGGTGGGATGTGGGCGGGATGTGGGTGGGATGTGCGCTGGAAGTGGTCGGGAAAGGGCGAAAAGGGTGGGTTGTATGTGGGCGGGAAGTGGGTGGGATGGGCGTGGGATGGGCGTGGGATGTGGGCTGAAAATTGGCGGGCAGTGGAAGGGAAGAGGCCGGAAGGCGGATATGTGGGATGTGGGCGGGAAATGGGTGGTAAGTGAGTATGCGTTGTTGTACTATTGAAGGCGCAGCAAGCGCGACGGTTATTTGCTAGTCTATATATATAAAACTGTTCAACCTGACTGACTGACTGACTGGTGACCGTCGCACAGCCGAAACCATAAAAGATAGGAAGATGAGATTTTCATAGTAGTTTTATCTTATGCTGAAAGTGAGTACTAAGAAAGGATTTTGGAAAATTCTGCCGGGAAATGTGGAAAATTCGCGGAAAACTTTTGTATGAAACTTTTTTGTTTTTCATCCGATCAAGTTCAAACTTTTTTTCAAAAATCAATAAAAATAATTCAACATTAACTGCCAGCCATTTGCTTCCAGTTCATTTCGAAAGGCACATTTTACTTTACAGTTGCGAGAGCAGAGAGCGCACGCAAAACCAAAGCCCAGAGAGCATAAGTCGAAGAGAAACGATTTCAATGTGTGCGTGGGAGCAATTGAATTGAGTTACCGATCAGGAGCGTAAGAAAATGAAACAAAATTTGTAACACAATGAATCAAGGCAGAGGAATACGTTTTGTTCCGTTGCCTCGGCAACAACAACAAAACAGAGTACAAATTAAAAAACTACAGTTGCAAATAAAACAAAAACAAACGCAAATACAAAAACTCCAGCCACAATTAAAATAACAGCAACATGAAATAATGTGTGGGTGGGTGGGAAGTGGGAGCGATGTGAGTGGGAATTGGGCGACAAGTGGGTGGGATGTGGGTGGGAGATGGGTGGTAACTGGAGGGGAAGTGGGAGGGATGTGGGTGGGAGGTGGGTGGGATTTGGGCGGGAAGTGAGGTGGGAGGTGGGCGGGAGATGGGTGGGAACTGGAGGGGATGTGGGTGGGTGGGAGGTGTGTGGGATGTGGGTGGGAGATGGGTGGAAACTGGATGGGAAGTGGGAGGGATGTGGGTGGGAGGTGTGTGGGATGTGGGTGGGAGATGGGTGGAAACTGGATGGGAAGTGGGAGGGATGTGGGTGGGAGATGGGTGGGAACTGGAGGGGATGTGGGTGGGAGGTGTGTGGGATGTGGGTGGGAGATGGGTGGAAACTGGATGGGAAGTGGGAGGGATGTGGGTGGGAGGTGGGTGGGAAGTAGGTGGAATGTGGGTGGAAAGTGGGCGGGAATTGGGTGATAAGTGGGTGGGATGTAGGCTGAAAGTGGGTGGAAAGTAGGTGGGAAACGGGTGGAAGTTGTGTAAGAAGTTGATTGGGAGTGGGTGGGGTGTAGGTGGGATGGGGGTGGTAAGAACGCAGCAGCAAAGTCGTAACGGTGAAAAAGCAAAGTAGTAAAACGTTGATTTCAAGCCTATGTATGTATGATTTGATTTCTGGGCTCTACAGAGGAAACAAATTTATAGAATGTTTTCAAATTTGATAAATATTTGACTCTCACGATTGACTTCAAACTGATTCTGATATGGGTTCTATACTGTTCAATGCGCAGCGAAGCGCGACGGGCTTTTTGCTAGTATTATATAAAACAATTAACTGAATTACTGACATTAAAATATTAATTTAAATCTTATTTATATTTACATCTTATTGATTCGAGCTTCATTTGTTGCAATTAAGTTGATAAGCGTTGGCTCAGTGGGTAGGCACGCTGCCTATAAATTTTGATTTGTGGGTTCAAACCCCAGTTGAGGCTATTTTTTTTTTTAATTTGCCAAAAAATCGTTTTTATACTCTGTACCGAAGGTACATAGAGTATATTAAGTTTGTGCAAAAGTATGTAACAGAGAGAAGGAATCATTTCCGACCCTATAAAGTATATACATATATTCTTGATCAGCATCAACAGCCGAGTCGATATAGCCATGTCCGTCTGTCCGTCCGTCCGTCAGTATGAACAAACAGATCTCAGAGATGGTAGGAGATAGAGCTTTGACGTGTATGGGACAAATGTTTCTTATAGCTGCAGGCAGATCAAGTTTATTTTCAATTTTGGTAACGCCCCCTCCCGCCCCCGCAATTTTGAAAAAACGTCATATCTTCTAGAGATAGTTAGTAATTGTCAAAATGTATCGATGTATCGATGTATGCTGAAAAAATGACAAAGATCGGATAAGCGGTTCTCAAGTTATAAGCAAAAAAAGTGAATCAAGCTCCCCCCGCCAACACCCCTCCCACCTTTTCACAACCAACACCGCACAATCTTAGAGAGAGAGAGAGTGACAGAAATAGAGAGAGACACAGCAGCAGCACTGCGTTAAGCTCCTACTCCAGGTACAGAGTATGTTATAGTCGGGCTTGACCGACTTTCTCACTTGTTTTTGTATATTTCAGCCTCGAAGCAAAGGACTGCTTCGTTGATGCGGAAGTGAATAGTAGGCCAATTGCCAGAGTTGTCTGTTTTTTTTTTAAAGGGGAGTACTTTATCAACTTATTCAGCGGTGAATAAAATTTCATTGCAGTAATGAAATTCTCCAATTCAAAATTGCTGGCATATTTTATATTTAGGGCTTCATTTGGAGAAAGACTGAAGTGCCGTTCCTTCGTTTTCATCAGTCCAACCACAAGTTTTCTAACATCATACCTGTCATATTTAATTGGGATATTTCCGCAAATTTGTATAACATTTTGGCATATTCGGCGATAGTCTGCTTTGCTTAACTTGTAGCTATCGAATATCTGTAGCGCATTGAATCCGTACAAATAACCTTCTTCCAGCAGATGCTGGGATCAACTTTAAATTTTTCATCATGTATTGATGAAAAATCAAAGTAACCATCGCTTATAATGACTACAATCCTATTTTTGTTGCGGCTCACGCTGAATATTTTATTTAGCCAAGCCACGACAGCCATTCTCTCAAAAGGACCTCGGACTACTTTTTCCTTTTCGAAGTCGCCGTCTTCGACTTCCTCCGGCCGTGGCTCCCAAGGTTGGAGGACGACGACTCCTCCCAGTGGCGATGCCGCGCTGGGACTTCTAAGGGGATCTCGCAATTCCTGGACTGCTATTATCAAATAGCGGTTATGCCGATATGCATGGGATTGGCTCAAATAACCGTCGTCCAAAAGAAGGACGTATGATGCCACATCCTTCATATTAGCCACGGGTGCAGCATTAAAATATGATATTTGCTCCGCATCAACGAAGCAGTCCTTTGCTTCGAGGCTGAAATATACAAAAAACGAGAAGGCCAAGCTAACTTCGTCTTTGCCGAAGTTTTAATACCCTTGCAAATGTTTTAATACAACAGAGTTTATGAACGTCAGCATTAAAACAAACCATTTTTCTGATAAAAGCCACTTTTCGGCCGATAGTTTCTATGGCAGCTATAAGATATAGTCATCCGATCTTGACCAAAACTTCCAAATCTGTGTAAAAGCGTATAAAACTAATAATTGTCGAAGCGGAAGGCGTTTACATTAAAAACAAAAAAGTTTTCTTACAAAAACCCACTTTTCGACCGATAGTTCCTATGGCAGCTATAAGATATAGTCATCCGATTTTGACAAAAACTTCCAAATCTGTGTAAAAGCGTATAAAACTAATAATTGTCGAAGCGGAAGGCGTATACATTAAAAACAAAAAAGTTTTCTTACAAAAACCCACTTTTCGACCGATAGTTCCTATGGCAGCTATAAGATATAGTCATCCGATTTTGACAAAAACTTCCAAATCTGTGTAAAAGCGTATAAAACTAATAATTGTCGAAGCGGAAGGCGTTTACATTAAAAACAAAAAAGTTTTCTCACAAAAACCCACTTTTCGACCGATAGTTCCTATGGCAGCTATAAGATATAGTCATCCGATCCAGTCGGTTCCGACATATTAGCAGTGTGCAGTAAAAAGAAGACTCTGTGCAAAGTTTCAGCTCGATAGCTTTAAAACTGAGAGACTAGTTTGCGTAGAAACAGACAGACGGACAGACGGACAGACGGACAGACAGACGGACAGACGGACAGACAGACGGACAGACAGACGGACGGACAAAGCTCAATCGACTCAGCTCGTCGCCCTGATCAAGAATATATATAGTTTATAGGGTCGGAAATGAATATTTCTATGCGTTGCAAACTTCTGGGCAAAATTATAATACCCTTTGCAAGGGTATAAAAACCATGTTTTTGGCAAATAATAAAAAAAAAAAAAATAGCCTCAACCGGGGTTTGAACCCACAAATCAAAAATGATAGGCAGCGTGCCTACCCACTGAGCCAACGCTTATCTATGTCAAAGTGCAACTTAATTGCAACAAATGAAGCTCGAATCAATAAGATGTAAATATAAATAAGATTTAAATTAATATTTTAATGTCAGTAATTCAGTTAATCTCTATAAATATAAAAGAGAGTGTCCTGACTGATTCACTGACTGACTGACTGATTGGCAATCATAGCAGAGCCCAAACGGTAAGAGATAGAGAAAGAGATAGAATTTGACACGTATTTTCCCGATTTTGTAAAATCCGCCCACGAGGAAAATGTCGGAAAATTCTGCATGCAAAAAACTATTTTTCATCCGATTGGCTTGAAACTCGGTTTGAAGGGAAAGTAGGTGAATTAAATTGAAATGTGATTTTCCGAAGTTGAAAAATTTGACCCAACGGTCGGAAAATTCTGCATGAAAAAATCTATTTTTCATCCGATTGGCTTGAAACTCGGTTTATAAGGACAAAATACGAAATAATTTGAAATGTGATTTTTCAATGTCGGAAAATCCGCCCGTGAGGAAAATGGCCGGAAAATTCTGCATGCAAAAAACTTTTTTTCATCCGATTGGCTTGACATTCGGTTTGTAAGGACAAAATACGAAATAATATGACATGTGATTTTTCAATGTCGGAAAATCCGCCCACGAGAAAAATGGTCGGAAAATTCTGCATGCAAAAAACTAATTTTCATCCGATTCGCTTGAAATTCGGTTCGAAATTAAAGTAGGTGAATTAAATTGAAATGTGATTTTCCGAAGTTGGTAAAATTGCCCTGACGTTCGGAAAATTCCCAGAAAATTCTGCATGCAAACAACTATTTTTCATCCGATTGGCTTGAAATTCGGTTTGAAAGGAAAGTAGGTGAAATGAATTGAAATGTGATTTTCCGAAGTTGGAAAATTTGACCCAACGGTCGGAAAATTCCCGGAAAATTTTGCATGAAAACAACTATTTTTCATCCGATAGGCTTGAAACTCGGTTTGTAAGGACAAAATACGAAATAAATTGAAATGTCGGAAAATCCGCCCACGAGGAAAATGGTCTGCATGCAAATAACTATTTTTCATCCGATTGGCTTGAAACTCGGTTAGAAAGGAAGTGGGTGAGATGTGGGTGGGATGTGGACGGGAAGTGGGCGGGAAATTGGCGGGAAGTGGACTGGAAGGGTGGGAAGTGGGTGGGATGTGGGCGGAAAATTGGCGGGAAGTGGAAGGGAAGAGGGCGGGAAAGGGCTTGAAGTGGGTATGTGGGCTGGAAGTGGGTGGGATGTGGGCGGGAAGTGGGTGGGATAAGAGCGGGAAGTGGACGGGAAAAGGGCGGGAAGTGTGTGGGATGTGGACTTGAAGTGAGTGTGCGTTGGTTCTATACTGTTGAAGGCGCAGCGAAGCGCGACGGGTTATTTGCTAGTCTCTATATATATAAAAGAGAGTGTCCTGATTCACTGATTCACTGACTGACTGACTGACTGATTGGCAATCATCGCACAGCCCAAACGGTAAAAGATAGAGGGGAGGAGAGAGGAAATTTTCACAGAAGTTTCTGTTGGACAGAATACGAAATAATTTGAAATGTGATTTTTCAATGTCGGAAAATCCGCCCACGAGGAAAATTCTGCATGAAAAAGACTATTTTTAGTCCGATTGGCTTGAAATTCGGTTAGAAAGGACAGAATACGAAATAGTTTGAAATGTGATATTCCGAAGTAGGAAAATTTGACCCAACGGTCGGAAAATTCCCGGAAAATTTTGCATGAAAACTATTTTTCATCCGATTGGCTTAAAACTCGGTTTGTAAGGACAAAATACGAAATAATTTGAAATGTGATTTTTTAATGTCGGAAAATCCGCCCGTGAGGAAAATGGTCGGAAAATTCTGCATGCAAAAAACTATTTTTCATCCGATTGTCTTGAAACTCGGTTTGAAAGGTCAAAATCGGAATTAATTTTTGTTTTTACTTTCCGATGTTGGAAATACCGCCAGGAAGCCCACTGGGATGTGGGTGGAAAGTGGGTGGTAAGTGGATGTAAAGTGTGTGGAATGTAGCGGGAGTTAGGAGCGATGTGGGTGGGATGTGGGACGGATGTGGGTGGGATGTGGGCGGGAAATGGGCGGAAAGCGGGTGGTATGTGGGCGGGAAGTGGGTGGGATGTGGGCGGGAAATTGGCGGGAAGTGAGGGGATGAGGGAATTAGGAGCGATGTGGGTGGGATGTGGGAGGGATGTGGGCGGGAAATGGGCGGGAAGCGGGTGGTATGTGGGCGGGATGTGGGTGGGATGTGGGCGGAAAATTGGCGGGAAATGGGGGGATGAGGGTGGGATGTGAGTGGAATGTCAGCGGGATGTGGGCGGTAAGTGGGCGGGAAATTGGCGGGAAGTGGGTGAGATGTGGGTGGGATGTGGGCGGTAAGTGGGCGGGAAATTGGCGGGAAGTTGGTGGGAAATGGGCGGGAAGCGGGTGGTATGTGGGAGGGATGTGGGTGGTATGTGGGCGGTATGTGGGCGAGAAGTGGGGGGATGAGGTTGGGATGTGAGTGGAATGTGAGCGGGATGTGGGCGGGATGTGGGCGGTAAGTGGGCGGGAAATTGGCGGGAAATGGTTGAGATGTGGGCGGGTTGATGGCGGTAAGTGGGCGGGAAATTGGCGGGAAGTGGGTGGGATGTGGGCGGGAAATGGGTGGTAAGTGAGTGTGCGTTGTTGTACTATTAAAGGTGCAGCGAAGCGCAACGGGTTATTTGCTAGTCTCTATAAATATTAAAGAGAGTGTCCTGACTGATTCACTGATTCACTGACTGACTGACTGATTGGCAATCATCGCAGAGCCCAAACGGTAAGAGATAGAGGGCTGTAATTTTCACAGGAGTTTCCGTTGGTGGTGAAAGTGCGTACTAAGACGGGGTTTTAGAAAATTCCACCCGGAAAAGTCGGAAAAGCGTCGGAAAAGTTTGTATGGGAAAAATGTTATTTTTCATCCGATTGACTTGAAACTTGGTTTGTAAGCTAAGTACGCGAAATAATTTGACACGTGTTTTCCCGATTTTGAAAAATCCGCCCACGAGGAAAATGGCCGGAAAATTCTGCATGCAAAGAACTATTTTTCATCCGATTGACTTGAAATTCGGTTTGAAAGGAAAGTAGGTGATTTAAACTGAAATGTGATTTTCCGAAGTTGGAAAATTTGACCCAACGGTCGGAAAATTTCCGGAAAATTCTGCATGAAAAAACTATTTTTTTATCCGATTGGCTTGAAACTCGGTTTGTAAGGACAAAATACGAAATAATTTGAAATGTGATTTTTCAATATCGGAAAATCCGCCCACGGGGAAAATGGTCGGAAAATTCTGCATGCAAAAAACTATTTTTCATCAATTGGCTTGAAATTCGGTTTGAAAGGACAGAATACGAAATAGTTTGAAATGAGATATTCCGAAGTTGGCAAATTTGACCCAAGAGTCGGAAAATTACCGGAAAATTTTGCATGAAAAAACTATTTTTTTATCCGATTGGCTTGAAACTCGGTTTGTAAGGACAAAATACGAAATAATTTGAAATGTGATTTTTCAATATCGGAAAATCCGCCCACGGGGAAAATGGTCGGAAAATTCTGCATGCAAAAAACTATTTTTCATCCGATTGACTTGAAATTCGGTTTGAAAGGAAAGTAGGTGATTTAAACTGAAATGTGATTTTCCGAAGTTGGAAAATTTTACCCAACGGTCGGAAAATTTCCGGAAAATTCTGCATGAAAAAACTATTTTTTTATCCGATTGGCTTGAAACTCGGTTTGTAAGGACAAAATACGAAATAATTTGAAATGTGATTTTTTAATGTCGGAAAATCCGCCCACGAGAAAAATGGTCGGAAAATTCTGCATGCAAAAAACTATTTTTCATCCGATTGTCTTGAAACTCGGTTTGAAAGGTCAAAATCGGAATTAATTTTTGTTTTTACTTTCCGATGTTGGAAATACCGCCGGGAAGCCCACTGGGATGTGGGTGGAAAGTGGGTGGTAAGTGGATGTAAAGTGTGTGGAATGTAGCGGGAATTGGGAGCGATGTGGGTGGGATGTGGGAGGGATGTGGGTGGGATGTGGGCGGGAAATGGGCGGGAAGCGGGTGGTAGGTGGGCGGGAAGTGGGTGGGATGTGGGCGGTAAATTGGCGGGAAGTGGGGGGATGAGGGCGGGATGAGAGTGGAATGTAAGCGGGAGGTGGGCGGTAAATGGGCGGGAAATTGGCGGGAAGCGGGTGGGATGTGGGTGGGATGTGGGCGGGAAGTGGGTGGAATGTGGGCGGGATGTGGGTGGGATGTGGGCGGGAAATGGGCGGGAAGTGGGCGGGAAGTGGGTGAGATGTTGGTGGGATGGGGCGAAAGAGGGTGGGAAGTGGGTGGTATGTGGGCGGGAAGTGGGTGGGATGTGGGCGGGATGTGGGTGGGATGTGGGCTGGAAGTGGTCGGGAAGAGGGCGGAAAGAGGGTGGGTTGTATGTGGGCGGGAAGTGGGTGGGATGGGGGTGGGATGTGGGCGGAAAATTGGCGGGCAGTGGAAGGGAAGAGGGCGGGAAGTGGGTGGGATGTGGGTGGGATGTGGGTGGGATGTGGGTGGGATGTGGGCGGGAAATGGGTGGTAAGTGAGTGTGCGTTGTTGTACTATTGAAGGCGCAGCGAAGCGCGACGGGTTATTTGCTAGTCTCTCTATATATATAAGAGAGTGTCCTGACTGACTGACTGACTGATTGGCAATCATCGCACAGCCCAAACGGTAAGAGATAGAGGGCTGTAATTTTCACAGGAGTTTCTGTTGGTGGTGAAAGTGCGTACTAAGACGGGGTTTTGGAAAATTCCACCCGGAAAAGTCGGAAAAGCGTCGGAAAAGTTTGTATGGGAAAAATTTTATTTTTCATCCGATTGGCTTGAAACTCGGTTTGAAAGGTAAAATCGAAATTAATTTTTGATTTTATTTTCCGATGTTGGAAATACCGCCGGGATGCCCACTGAGAAGTGATTGGGAAGTGAATGGGATGTGGGTGGTAAGTTGTTTTGGAAGTGGGTGAAGAGTGGGTGGTAAGTGGATGTAAAGTGTGTGGGATGTGGCGGGAAGTTGGAGGGATGTGGGTGGGATGTATATGGGAAGTGGGTGGTATGTGGGCGGGAATTGGGCGGGAAGTGGGAGGGATGTGGGAGGGATGTGGGTGGGATGTTAATGGGACGTGGACGGGAAGATGGCGGGAAGTGTGTGGTATGTGGGCGGGAAGTGGGATGTGTGCAAGTGGGATGTAGGTGGGAAGTGGGTGGGATGTGGGGTGAATGTGGCGGTAAGTGGGAGGGATGTGGGTGGCAAGTGGGTGGGATGCAGGTGGGATAAATGGGTGGGATGTGGGCGGGAAGTGGGTGGGATGTGGGCGGGAAGTTGGTGGGATGGAAATGGGAAGTGGATGGGATGTGGGTGGAATATGGCGGTAAGTGGGAGGGATGTGGGTAGGATGTGGGAGGGATGTGGGTGGGATGTCGGTGGCAAGTGGGTGGCAAGTGGGTGTTATGTGGGTGGGATGTAGGTGGGAAGTAGGCGGGAAGTGGGTGGGATGTGGGCGGAAGTGGGTGGGATGTAAATGGGACGTGGGTGGGAATTGGGCGGGAAGAGGGCGGGAAGTGTGCGGTATGTTGGTGGAAAGTGGGTGGGATGTGGGCCTGAAGTGGGTGGTAAGTGGGTGTGCGTTGGTTATATACTGTTGAAGGCGCAGCGAAGCGTGACGGGCTATTTGCTAGTATATTATATAAAACAATTAACTGAATTACTGACATTAAAATATTAATTTAAATCTTATTTATATTTACATCTTATTGATTCGAGCTTCATTTGTTGCAATTAAGTTGATAAGCGTTGGCTCAGTGGGTAGGCACGCTGCCTATCATTTTTGATTTGTGGGTTCAAACCCCGGTTGAGGCTATTTTTTTTTTTAATTTGCCAAAAACATCGTTTTTTTTGTATATTTCAGCCTCGAAGCAAAGGACTGCTTCGTTGATGCGGAGCAAATATCATATTTTAATGCTGCACCCGTGGCTAATATGAAGGATGTGGCATCATACGTCCTTCTTTTGGACGACGGTTATTTGAGCCAATCCCATGCATATCGGCATAACCGCTATTTGATAATAGCAGTCCAGGAATTGCGAGATCCCCTTAGAAGTCCCAGCGCGGCATCGCCACTGGGAGGAGTCGTCGTCCTCCAACTTTGGGAGCCACTGCCGGAGGAAGTCGAAGACGGCGACTTCGAAAAGGAAGAAGTAGTCCGAGGTCCTTTTGAGAGAATGGCTGTCGTGGCTTGGCTAAATAAAATATTCAGCGTGAGCCGCAACAAAAATAGGATTGTAGCCATTATAAGCGATGGTTACTTTGATTTTTCATCAATACATGAGGAAAAATTTAAATTTGATCGTCGATTGTTTACTTCCGACATTTTTCACGTTCGCCAGCATCTGCTGGAAGAAGGTTATTTGGACGGATTCAATGCGCTACAGATATTCGATAGCTACAAGTTAAGCAAAGCAGACTATCGCCGAATATGCCAAAATGTTATACAAATTTGCGGAAATATCCCAATTAAATATGACAGGTATGATGTTAGAAAACTTGTGGTTGGACTGATGAAAACGATGGAACGGCATTTCAGTCTTTCTCCAAATGAAGCCCTAAATATAAAATATGCCAGCAATTTTGAGTTGGAGAATTTCATTACTGCAATGAAATTTTATTCACCGCTGAATAAGATGATAAAGTACTCCCCTTTAAAAAAAAAACAGACAACTCTGGCAATTGGCGAACTATTCACTTCCGCATCAACGAAGTATAATTGCGGCTTTTGCCACAAGGCTTTCAAGCAAAAGCCCCATTTGGCCAGGCATCTTAAAACCCATTCATCCTCATCTGTATCTGCATCTGCATCTCCAATGAAGATAGAGGAGTGTTTACCTCCACCAACCTCACCTACAACACCTCCACCGTTGCAGATAGTGGATGAGGGTTCACCTCCACCAACCTCACCTGCAACACCACCACCGTTGATAGTGGATGAGGGTTCACCTCCACCAACCTCACCTGCAACGGTGGAGGTGTTGCAGATAGTGGATGAGGGTTCACCTCCACCAACCTCACCTGGAACACCACCACCGTTGATTGTGGATGAGGGTTCAGCTCCACCAACCTCACCTGCAACGGTGGAGGTGTTGCAGATAGTGGAAGAGGATCGGCCATTCTCTTGCATTCCGTCACCTGCTCCTGCTACCTCTCCTGCACCCGTGGACCTATCGCCACCTGAATCGCCATCACTTAATCAGGTTTTGTGTGCTCGAAACATAATAAAAGTCAAAGCAGAGCTACAGATCCTAATGGCGAAACACAGAAAATCCTGCAGAAATCCTCAATGCAGAGTGGACTATCGTGCTCATAGATGCAATTTATGCAGTGTTCGCTTTAGACGCAAAACAGACCTTAGGAAACATTACCGTACTACAAAGCACCTCCAAAAGGCAATGGAAATGGAAGAAAATCCCAATTTTTGCACCTTCTGCAAAATCCTTATGTCCTCGCGTAAACACCATATTCGGACGAAGGAGCACAAGCGAAATAGAGCCAGGGCCATATCTAGGTCACAGGCGCAGTCGCAAGGTGAAGGACCACTTAAGGATTTGGAGAAATCCTTGATTGCCGATGTGATTAAGTACATTAAACTGAGCACACCGATGGTGTGAGGTTTGACGAAAGAAAAATACGATGACGACCAAATTGAAGCCGTCACCTTATTTTTCGAGGCTGCTGTAAATAAACAGCAGGTTATTGAAATTGGTAAAAAGTATTTTTAAGATTGTGTATATATATCCTTATCCATATCTATAAGTTTTAGTTTATCGATATATTGATAATTAAAGATATAAGATACTTATTATTTTTAAGATAGTGTGTACATATACATCCTTATCCATATCTATAAGATTTAGTTTATAGATATATTGATAAGTTAAGATATAAGATACTTTATATTTTTAAGATAGTATGTTCATATATATCCATATTTATCTATAAGTTTTAGTTTATAGATATATTGATAAGTGGATTAGGCCTATATTACTCCAGTGCCTTCGGAGCGACTTGCTTCTGCTATAAAATGCGCCATATGCGTCAAAGCGACGCGTCTTTTTAAAGACTTTTACGGCCCTCTTCTGGACTATAAAATTTTTTTTATTTTTTAGCTTAGATATTCAAAAATATTATCCCAAATGGATTTTTAAAAATGCGAAATACCTTAGATTATATACCTTTTTTTGTCGACCAATGACTTCAGTAAAAAATCAATTTTCAAATTACTTTAAACTTTAAACTCATTAATCTCGAAATCAAGTTTTTCGGACTGGTGCCCACATTTTCTCCAAACCGATTTTGATGATGTAGGGCTTTATGGACGCAGAATGTACGTGGCTTTCGTCTCCACCTCAATCTTTGAGAAAAAAAAGTTTTTACTATTTTTTTTTGTACACTGGACTGCAAAAAAATGGTGAAAAATCGATCTTTCTTTTTTAAAAGGCCGCACTTTTTTTAAATTGAATTTTATTTTCACAATTCTGCCACGAACGATAATGGCATTCATACTAACAAACTTCCCATCTTCCGTTTTGCTTTCTGATAATTGTAACTCCCGGAAACGTGGGTACCATCGACACATCTTTTTTTGGAAGAGCCTACTTTGGATCCCGAGAACTTTTTGAACAGCCCTCGCATTCACAAATGTTTAATTTTGTTTTTTTTTTTACAATGAATTGCACAGTACAAAAAACAGAATTATAAAAGCTCTTCCCGATTTCTTTCCATGAATTTTTAAAAAACATGTAAAATTTAGCCCAAATATTGGAACTAAAAGTATTTAATATGTATGATACATAGAAAGCTCGAATCTCATGGAAAATATTGTTATGTTTGCTCAATAAAGACTATATCTTTTTATTTTGGGGCAGAGTATTTCCTCTTTTTGGTAAAAACAGGAAAAAAATAAAATATCAATTATATCGATATATCGATGTTTTAAAAGCAAAATATTTAATATCATTTGATATTTTTTCAAATCAGAGAATATCATCGATACGATATCTTAAAAATATTCGGCAACTTTAGTTGGCATTAAACAAGAAATTGGGTTTCTTACTAAAGCACGGTACAGAACACTTCAAACTGTTTCGGAGCGAAAAAAATTTCATTTATTGAGCGAGTGAATCTTAAAAACTAATTAGTGTGCTGAGAGAGCCAAAAATGCCAAAAAATCATAAAAAAAAAGGCAAATTTGGGATTTTTTTATGTAAATTCAAGACTGTTTTCCAGATGTGTTTTGTTTATTAAAATTAATGAGGATTTAAAAGCAACAGTAAAATCATGCAGAATATGAAATACGACTAATTAAGGATGTAGCTAGGCGGCACATCTATAGCACAAATCTTGTTGAGGGAGATAAGAAAGATGAGGATGCCAAAAGCAACCATTAATATCTCAGTTGCCTTATTTGCGGCATAAGCGACATATGGGAAGATTTGCCAGCATTATTAGTATTCTGATAATGCGAAGACAGATTGTAAGATCTAATGAACTTTCACACAGAATGGCATGTTCATTAGTAAAATAACCGTACCCTGTACGCACTGAAAAGGACATACGATACGATGAGCCTGGCTGGTGGCTCTCGACTAGCGACCCATTGAAAAAGCAAACTGTCGGCCGTGTCAACTCCCCCATGGTGAGGTGCACCTTCCAACTAAAACCTCTGCTGATCTCACCCGATTGATACAAAACACTACGTTGCGACTCAATTTAAGACTCAGGCCCCAAGCCCCAAGCTTGGTTCAGGGGGTAAGGACCTGAGGTCCGCATAGTTATCAAGCCTGTTTGATGTCTCTTTCAGAACGTACTTTACCACAATATTTCGAGAAAAAACTTTTCAAACTTTCATATTAGCGCCAACAGTTTTATTTGCCTCTTTGAATTGTTAGAACAGCTTATATCGCCAAAACAAAACACCTTCTCAAGGCGCAATACTAATCTGGTGGCGTAGTTCAATCAAAAATGTAATAAATTTTCTTATAAAATTAATAATATTTACTTGTTTTTATATAAAAAACTTAGTATTAATGTTTTTGCTGCTTTTGGGCCGGACATGCTTGTTGCAGATCTTTCTGGGGTGCTGCCGGAGACTGTCCAGCGACTAAACTTTTGACCGCACAATAACAGAACATAAGCACATTTATCCACTTATTATCGAAGTTTGATAGTTATAATATTGGAAGTGTAAGATTTAAATAAGATGTAAGAGCGTGCTTAAGAGAGCGTTTATTAATTAGTGCGTAGCCCACGCCAAGGCATACTAACCAAGGTAGGCTAACTCGCTCTCTCAGAACTCCGAATATTTGTTTCAAAGAGAGCGAGAGCGAAAGAGTAATATATTTCAATACAAAGCCTACTAAGCTACTAAGTAAAACACAAAAAATTCGTCCGCGGAGATGCTTTGCCTACAACAGTTGCTTACTGACTGAAATTTAACAAGTTGTCAGGAGAGCTAGAGAGTGAGTGAGCCTACCTAGTTTAGTATGCCTTGAGTGAGCCTACCTAGTTTAGTATGCCTTGGCCCACGCCATCTTGATTGAGACTGTCTGCCCCAGTTGTTAATCGATCTTAACCTACTCTCACCAGGGCTGCGCAAATGAATCGGAACGGTGTCAAGACCACAGATCCAAAGGTCAGGGCCAGAAAGATATATATATGCTTGAGCGCAAAATTTAAAACTGTCTGAGTCTATAACAAAAATACTTATTTTTGCCTCTACGGTAATAATCAGTGCAATTTATTCTTCCGTCAAATGTGCAGCGTAATTTTACCTAAATACTTTGTGCAAAGTTTGGTTAAGATAGCACAAATATAGAATATATTTACACCTTATGTGGTCGGATATGCTTTCTTATATGCGTTACAAACATCTGGATAATTTTATATATATAATTCATTTTTTTTTATTTTGTAAATTGCCAGTCTGATTACCCAGTTCTACGAAATGTAACTAAATCTAAATTTATTATGAGACAAAAGAGGCGAGATCAGACGTTCTCAAGGCTGTTCTGAAAAGTCGTAACATAAAAGTTGGGCGAACAAAACCCTCAAGCATAAAGCGAGAGCAACCCAATCCTCACTTCTCGCAATTTTGCCCTACAATCAAGTTGTATGTCACTCTGACAGAGCCATAACTGTTTGGGAATTGCTTTGGTAGCAGAGTGTAAAAATGCTTTAGATAAGAATACGACTGCTTGTGATGGTCGACCTAACAGCGACGTTGGCAAAAGGCAGCGGCATGTTAAGTCATAACAGCCAGAGAGTTGCTGTTGGCTGCTAAGCAAGTTTGAATGTGTTTTTTTTGTTATTGTTTGTGTTTGTGCTTTTGGTTGAACTCTTTGTTTGTTGATGTTATATTTTGCTATATTTGCGTATTTGATTGTGTTTCGTTTTGACGATGTCTTAGCTTAAGTGCTCTTAAATGTTGCAGGCCCCAGAGCGAAATTAAAAGACTTTGTCGGAAATAGATTTATGCCATAATTTTTCTATTTATGGCCAGATATGTCAGGACATTCACCGCTAATTATAATAGCTGACAAATGCTTTAATTATATTCATTGTAACTGTCCCATATTTGTATCGCCCACGGGCCTTTATATTGGCCAGTGGGACAAGTCTGCTATCGGAAATCTAAACAGCCCCCGGCAAAATTCAATTCATACCTGAGACTTACATATGCTCTCGTATCTGAATTGGCCATGGTTGTTGGTCTGGAAGACAAAACCGCGTGGGCGTTGCTTTTAAAAATAGCAACTGAACTGATTTCTTAATGTTTACTTTGATTTCCATGACGAAGTCATTTCTGACACATTCTCCGTGTCTGGCAATTTGAGGGAAAGCACTTTTTTCCTACTTTTAAGTATCTTATCTTATTTGCTGCTGCCATTTGTTTAAGTTTTAGCAAAAAAAAATAATAAGATACTTGTTTGCTTTAAAAATTGGACCAGAAGCGGAGTCTATGGGGATTTTATGAAGGGTCTTAGCTGTTCAGCCTTAGTCTTTAGCTCTTTAGGCTTAGACTTTAGCTCTTAATATAAGGTATTATAATAAGGTATTTTAGGCTAGCCAGCGACTGAAAGGCTTTTTGCTCTCTTCTTTTCAACTTGGGAATGTGTTCGGCTCGTATATGTGTAAATAGCGAAATGTCTTCGCCTTCTGGGAGGATTCAGTGCCCATCGCTGTGTGTAGATTGAAGTCCCGTGTAAATGGTGTGTGAATAAAAGCCCGATAGCCCGATATTTACAGACGTTGACAATTGTTTACTCTTTGTTTCATGAATTACCCACAAATCAAATCTCCATTAAGTCATGCAAAGACAAGAACCATTTTCAAAATAGTCACACATAAGTTAGTTTATGACTCTTAAAGCTTAATTCTAATTACAGTGGCGTGGTTTGAGGGTTACGCCAAGTTGTTGTGAAACACTAAATGTAACCGAAAATATTATATTTAAAGTTAAAGGACTTTTATAATCCCAAAACAAACTTGAAGTGTTAATTTTGTTCTCACATTTGAGAAATAAGAATTTTGTCAGCTTTGTAGATGCCTTGTATTTGAATTTTCATTGCCTAAGTTCGAAACTCTTAAGTTTTTCTAAGTTTATATGCAATAGGTGAGAAGATTCACTTTTTACGACTTGTTTCTGAACGCTTTCAAGATATCAAAAAATTCCCTGATCAATGTGTTTTGCATTCCAAAGACTAAAGGAATGGAATTTGTTTGCACATTCTGTTTACTTGGTCTGACGCATCAGGTGCTAATAAAATCAAATTGAATAGCCGGTGTGTGTGATTTCTTCAATAAATCTTTTCCTTTGTTGGTTAAATATTAATCAAATTAAATAGATACACTTTTACTTTTCACAAACAATGCCAGAAGAATCTTCTTTAGTTTAGTGTAATGATTTAAATCGCTTTAAGAGAAAATTGGTACCCAAAAACCAAATGTGGTTGTCTTCTCTTTTCATTCCCCCCTTCGTTGATTTATATGTATGATCATTTTGGGGTTGCGAAAGTCATTGTCAATGCCAAACGCGAATCATTTTGTCTACAACACAAACACATGTTTGTATGTAACATTGTACAGCCCATGTCAGTGACACTCAGAGTCAATGTCTGCATAGAGCATGACAAGCCCGAAATTGTAAATTGTTGATTCATGTGAATTATATTCAGATTGTTTGTATTTTTAGAGGTATGACGTATTAGAGGGCTACCTGTTGGTTAGCAAAAAAAATATTTGTTTCCGTTTACAAACTGTGGAATAATATGTCACTCCCAATTGCTGGAATTTGCGCAGTATTAAAATGTTGCGTGTTTAATGAAATTTTTGGGAGACCTGACGTCATCAGTCTAACACATAAATTAATTAATATCTCCCAAACATGATGTATTAATTGTTTGCCACACAGAACGTTTTCAAGGTCACTCAAAGTAAACTAATATATATATTTAAAGAATATAACGTTATGTCAATCAAGTGCACAAATTTGAAGGTCAAGCGAGATGCGTGTGTGTCAATGTTTTAATACAATTGTCAGTATTTTCTTAACGCAACTACAAATTTGGCATAAGATTTCGACGAAAATTCTGGAAAAGATTTTTTCTCTTTATGGTACAATATAGGAAAAGCATTAAAGGATGATGTCAAAATAACTACGATATGGGCAAAAGCGCTATGCGAAATATTACTTGAAAATAAAATAGTATATGTTATTGCAATGATGTGTGTGGTTTATTTGAGCATTAGAAGCAAATTATAGGTACTGCCTCCCCTTTATATAAAACTGACTTTATTTAAAATTTTTTTGAAGGCTCTACAAAAAGACACTGAAGATTGTGTTCCCTTACCTATCCGAGGTAAAGATCAAAGAGGGTGTGTTTGTTGGGCCGCGAATTAAAAAAATTGTCAAGGACTCCCAATTCAAGTTAAAGATGAGTAGGACGCATGGAATTGGTTCCGTCGTGTTGTTACCAGGGATGCAAACCGGAACCGAAACCGTATACCAAAAAGAACCGATTCAAACTTAAAACCGGTACCGGAACCGATATTTTAAATTTTTTGTATTCCGGCATCCGAGAACCTGTATTTTTAGAACCGAAAAGACCGAAAAACCCCCAAACATTATACCGGAACAGTTTCGGTTCTAAGTGCATCAACTAGACTGCAAAGCGAGCAGTTAGTACTCGGGGATTTTAACGAAATTTAGCTTAATTGTACGCTATAAATAAAACAAGTGAGAAAGTCGGTCAAGCCCGACTATGTCATACTCTGTACCAAGAGCAGGAGCTGAATGCAACGTTTCTGCTGCGCTCATCTCTAAGTTTCTCTCCCTCTCTCTTTCACTCACACGTTGTTGAATAGAAATGCGGTGTTGGTTGTGAGCGCGTGGGAGGGGGTGGGGGAGGTGGAGAACCGCTCATCCGATCTTTATCATTTCTTCGGCAATTCGATACATTTTGCTAAATACTAACTATCTCTAAAAGGTACGAATCGTCTATCTTCAAAACTGTAGGAGATTTAACGTTTTCCAAATTGCGGGGGCGGGAGGGGGCGTGGCAAAAATTGAAAATAAACTTGATCTGCCTGCAGCTATAAGAAGCATTTGTCCAATACATGTCAAACCTCTATCTCTTACCATCTCCGAGATCTGTTTGTTCATACGGACGGACGGACAGACAGACGGACATGGCTATATCGACTCGGCTGTTGATGCTGATCAAGAATATATATACTTTATAGGGTCGGAAATGATTCCTTCTTCCTGTTACATACTTTTGCACAAACTTAATATACTCTGTGTACCTTTGGTACAGAGATAAAAAAGATGGTGGATTAGAAAAACTTTGGTTCAGTGAAATAGAAAAACGCGAGACCAGTGTCTTTGAAAAACCGCATTCCTATGTGACATTTTCTTAGACAGATATATATTCAAGAACTTTATTCACTTCTGTTCAATTGCAACTAAATGGGGAAAGCAGCTCTGACCCAATTACTTTGTCTGAAAGTGGAGATGAAGTCGATTTATACATATATGAATTTTTACGAAAAGAAAGAGTACAATACACATAGTTTAGTATTTTCTCAAAACAGTTTTACGGCATTAATCAAGGCTTTCCTTAGCATTACACGTTTACAAAATAAAAATGATACTTATTATTACTTACATCAATGTGGCCAGAAAATTTGACAAATTTTTTAGAGTTGCATGAACTAACAAATGTTATTCTTGCTGTTCCGTACAATAATTATTGTCCGGTGTGAAGTTGACCAGGTCTCCGCTAAGAAAACAGATGAACGGAAATACATTAACCGCTATTATACTTTTAAAAAGTGATCATTAATTTACCTTCCTTGTAAATAAGGTTTTATTTATTTTCTCTTTTTTTAATCGTCATATGAATATAACCTTGTACATTTTGTATGGCCATCACACGCAAATAAACTTTTTTATTTATGTACAGTGTACATTGAATACACACATGTGTATAGCTTGCTTAGAAAGTTTGCTTAAACTATAGATTAAAATTTTCTGTTACTTTTACCGGTCCATACCGGTACGTACCGGTATACCGAAATAATAATCAAGGTACCGGAACCGAATACCGAAATAAAACAGAACCAAAACAGAAACTTTTACCGAAACGGCAGTTTCGGTACTTACCAGAACCGGAACAGGAACCGAAATTCGATTCAGTTTGATTCCCTGGTTGTTACTTCATATTCTGGAAAGTTCCTAACTACATAGAAGTCGTTGCACATTTAATAAGAAATTAATAATTTCGTTGAAAATTCATTTTTTGGATTCTCATTTGGATTGCTTTCCTGACAACCTCGGCGATGAAAGTGATGAGGATGGTGAACGATTTCATCAGGATATGAAGAGTAGAAAAAGCCGCTATCAAGAATTTTGGAATAAGGCGATGATGGGTGCCTCCTGTTGATTTCTTGCGCGTGAGGAAAGCTGTGCACACAAACGGCGGATGAACCATAGACATTTTTAATACCATTTGAAGGGTAAAACTGAAATTGCGTAATTTTTAAATAAATTCTGATAGCTTCTACACTTTCCAACAGATTTCGATTTGTGAGCACTTTTTGAATTTGTTATATATTAGGTTTTAAATTTCTTAGTGAAAATAACGGTGTCAAATTTTCGATCAAAATGAATGAATCGAAATTATCGATATCTTTGTAATTAGCATCTACACTACAAACTTGACAATAAAATGACGTATACATGATTGGAAGACAATTTTATTAGCTTTAATTTTATGTGTAAAACTTATTCATAAGGTATTTCATAATTGAGATATTTGTAATTAAGTGAAAGGTCATTTTTCAAAAATGCAAAAAACGGTAATTTAAGATCTATCTCGAAATCTGTTCTTCGGAGAAATTTTTAAGCTCCATTTTCGGATTAAGCGCGTGATTTTACATAAGAAATGACATATAATTTTAGAAGATTAGAAAAAGATAAATTATTTGTAAACTTTTTAGCAGGCTCAAGGTCAGCGTCTAGGTTTCCCAAGCGGTTCTGCAGTTCTGACATGAGGTAGTCTCTGCCAGCTTATAAAAGACAGGCAAAGATCGCTGATGATAAAATAGCTATACGATCAAGCAGGCTCCCTTGTGCTGTTATTAACCTAGAGAATGCTAAAAAAGTATTTGATTATAGCAACAGTTTTACAGATATAAACATAATAATGCTATAGCATTTTACTTTACGAAATCGAAGAACCAAAACAGACATCTAAACGAATCTGTAAAACCCATATCAAGGGTATATCAATAAATGCTTATAAGTAAAGTGTCAATCAATACCAAAATAGTATTTTCACATATTTTGCTTATCTTGTCACAGAACATGCACAATTAATAAATAAATTATAAAAATAAACAAAAGTCAAACTACTTTGCCTTACTTTTTATGGCTCTATTTTATCTATTTGACTACAATATATATACACAATATGAGACTGTGTAGGATGTTTTGTTTTAAACCCTTTAATTAGCGTATTTCATATAATTGAAGTGACAACAAAATCTCTGGCAACTAAGACGACTTAAGCGCCACTTTTAACGGTATTTCATTTTATGTAGGTGTGAACTGTTAATTTGCCAGAAAAGCACCTTGCCAAGTCATAACAAAAATTTGTTTGCCCAGAGCTAAAAACTTCTCAATAGAGCGTGACGCCAGTTAGATCCGTATTGACTTTGAGCGCCAAAGTGATTAGTGATCATACGGGTGACGTCATTTGTCAATTTGTTGACAAGCGCCCCCAAAAAGATAGTCTAAATGCATTTGCCATTTAGCAAAACAATTGAGCGAAACTCGGATTGAAAGCAATTCAATGAAATGCCATAAATCAAATTGAATGCATCAACTCAACAAAGCGCAAAGGGGGGCGTTTGGCAGACACTGAGATATTGCAGTGGCAATATTTTGAATATTTTTTTATATAAAGGTCAAAGTTGATCACTGGAGGGGGTGTGTATCCATAACGACAATCATAATAATCATTTCGAATCAATTACAAAAATATGCTAAAAACGTGTCAATTTCAAATAAATGCTCAACAAATAACCTTAACAGTGCGTTTGAGCCATTTTTCATTTGCAAGTGGCAACAAAAAATATAAATAAATATAAAAAACGATGACGGAGCATGCCGACGGCAAAATGTAAACTGCATTTTATGCAATTTACATTTTAATTGCCGCATATTGAATATCTCACAGTGCACTAACATGGGCAATCCATTTAAATGGCGCTTTAACTAATGACACCGTCACGCTTGCCATCAAAATTTAGCACAGTAAACACTCCCTGACATTAACAGTTTTTGGGAATTATATTGATTTGGGGACTATTAGCCAAATAAGGTTAATCAGGTGATAAAATTTGAAATATAAACCTATTTTTTTAAGTGCTAGTCGTGGGATTTTTGCTAATTTTCAAATGCAAAAGTCTAACTCTTAAATTGTTGGATTTCAAAGGAAGATTAAAGCGTATGCCTTGACTTCGTCTTACCACAATTCATCGTGCTTAAGCTGGAGCAGAAAATGTAATGCTTTTCAAGTTCACCGCTTTAATAATTTCTAAGATCAGTCTTTAAATCACTTTTATACCGATTGGAACGGGTTTTGAACCGGGAATACAATCAACGCTCTATTTCCAAAATCAAATGTTAATTAGAAGTTTAAATAAAGATTTAGATATACTTTTAAACTTTTTTTGAACCCGGAATAGACTTGGAACATAACCCGTAACTCTTTCAAGAACGACTTGAGCATACACTAAGAAAAAAATTCGTTCTAAATTTACCGAAATCAAGCCCATTCGTTGACAAAAGTAGAGTAATCCCGCTTTTTCTTGAACCGTGAACAGCGGGTGTCATATTAGGAACATTTTGTGCTCACTTTATGAACGGCTTGAGCATGATTTAAGAACATTTTGTGCTCGCAAAAAAAACCCTGAAAAATGTTTTTTAAAGTTTTTCTTTTAATTCATTAATTTAATGTATTTAACATTTTTATACTCTGTACCGAAGGTATATTAAGTTTGTGCAAATGTATGTAACAGGGAGAAGGAATCATTTCCGACCCTATAAAGTATATATATTCTTGATCAGCATCAACAGCCGAGTCGATATAGCCATGTCCGTCTGTATGAACAAACAGATCGCAGAGATGGTAAAAAATAGAGGTTTGACATGTATGGGACAAATGCCGCTTATAGTTGCAGGCAGATCAAGATTTTTTTCAATTTTTGCCACGCTCCCTCCCGCCTCTGCAAATTGGAAAAAACGTTATTTCTCCTACAGTTTTAAAGATAGACGATTTCTTTCTTCTAGAGATAGTTAGTAATTAGCAAAATGTATCGATTTGCCGAAGAAATGATAAAGATCGGATGAGCGGTTCTCAAGTTATGAGCAAAAAAGTAAATCACCCCCTTCCACCCTTTTACAACTAACACCGAACAATCTTAGAGAGAGAGAGAGAGAAAGAGTGAGAAAATTAAAGATGGTAAGAGATAGAGGTTTGACATGTATGGGACAAATGCTTTTTATACTTGCCGGCAGATCATGTTTATTTTCAATTTTTGACACGCCCCCGCAATTTGGAAAAACGGTATATCTCCTACAGTTTTGAAGATAAACGATTCGTACCTTCTAAAGATAGTTCTTAATTAGAAAAATGTTTCGATTTGTAGAAGAAATGATAGTAAAATCGGATGAGCGGTTCTCGAGTTATGAGCAAAAAAGTAAATCACCCTCCCTCCACCGCCTCCCACAGTTTTACAACTAACACAGCGCAATCTTAGAGAGAGAGTGGGAGAGAGAGACTTAGAGATGAGCGAAGCACCAGCACTGCATTCAGCTTCTACTAATCCAGGTACAGAGTAGTTTTAGTCGGGCTTGACCGACTTTTTCACTTGTTTATCTTAAAATCGGGTATAAACGTTCTTAACACATGATTGTTGGATTTAGATTTCAATTGTGAATATAATCTTGGGTTGAGACTATCACGTTTCTGTTTTCTCTCAATTAGAGTTCAACCTGACTGACTGTTGACCAACGCACAGCCCAAACAATTTCTTAAAACAAAAACCCTCACCGCAATTATAGTTCAAACAACTGTCCCCAAGTTATTACCACTTAATACATGTTTTAATGACAATTCACTAACAAAAGTTGACACAAGTTCAAATTCCCCGAGACAAAACGAAATGACATCACCTATGGTTACCATAAGACCAGTAGCTCTGGCCTGGCTCTGGAGTTGCTCCGTCAAGTGCCGGAACTGGAATGTCAACAGCGATGTCAGCGCCCGCTGATTGCGTATTTGTTTAGTTTTGCTTTTTGTTTACCCCAAAAATTTATGGGCTTAATATTTCGTATATTGTTACAATTTGCTCGGGTTGTTCGTTTTGGGGCGATTGACTTTTGTAAACCAAAAATCTGGTTAACCTTAGTTAAAGATAAATTTCACATTAACATTTACATAAACACAACAATCTTCTGTTCTGTGTGGTTTGGGCAGTTTTAATTACCATGTGAAATGGATTTATTTATTTATTCATTTGTGCGCAGTGCAAATTAAATTTTTTCTTTTAAAAATTCATTCATATTTTGCTCTCACACCTTTTCAAGTTCACGGTCAATGGAGCCAAATAAACAGAAAATTTGCACAAAACATGTGCAAGTCTTGCAGAATTGCCAAAGTAAACATTCGCCCAGCTGTCTATTTGCATAGAAAACATTTGCTGGACTGGGAAAATAAATTTGTAGGTGCATCCCTCCGACGCCGCCGCCTCCTCTGAAGATGATCGATTTTCCTTCTTTTTTTTCTTTTGGCGTTGGAGAAATGCATCTGGCTGCCGTGACTTGGCTCAGTTTTCATATCGCTCTATCATGCTAAATTTATCTACACCCACGAAATGCCACCAGCATTTAGGCAAACTTCCCGTTGATCTTCGCTGAGCTGGGAACATGATCTTTTTGTAAGTAGCACACAACAACACACAAAACTTGGCTACTTTCTAGTGCATTTGATGAAAAATGCAAGTTTTGCCTCATAGATTTTAGATACGTCTTGTGAAGGGGGAAATGCCAAAGAGTTGTGCTAAAGAAAGTTATCAAAAAAATGTGCAGAGAATAAGCTGTAATATTTTGCATATTTATTCTTTCACCTTTTGAAGGAACTGAGAAGGATTTGTGGAAGTTTGTTTTAGAAACAGCATGCAGTATGCAGCATCCAGGTATATTTTTCTTTAATACAATTTGCTAACTGAGCTACTGTGAAAAGTTAGCTAGTTCCAAATATCTGCCTTAGATTCAGAAATGTTTAGTTCTAAACATTTCAAACTGCTTGGCATATTCAACATACTTTTTTCAGCCGGGTTAATTATTGTTACCCCTTAATTGGTTATTAAGTGAAACGTGGTTTTCAAACCAGTTGTTATCCATTCAGAATTTCGTATATTCTAAGCAAAGGGCTCGAACCTGTTTAGAACTAATTTAGGACCGTAAAAAACTTGATGAGTATTTATTATTGACGGCAGCTTGAACGTACAAAAGTATATAGGAAAATGCACAGAAATGTGAATAAAACTTGGTTTTAATTCAATTTTGATTTGTTTAAAAAACAAATTAAATAAAATGAATAAAAATAAGTAAGAATGTTCGGGAAATTCCAACTATAATAAATATATATATAAAGTTGGTACATATCTAATTTATTTAAGTTAGAAGCCACACAAAGTGGTAAGGAAGCCATAAAGTCTGTGTTTGAAGTGCTGCCCACCCAACGCCCTTCAGCCGGTGCTACCCATCATAATTGTTTGTTTTCCTTATAAGTCGACTATCGTTCATCTGATCTTCATCATTTCTTTGGCGGATAGATAAATAATACTGTTTACTAAATATGCATAGATGTTTTTTTACTCTGTACCAAAGGTACATAAGGTATATTAAGTTTGTGCAAAACAGGGAAGAAGGAATCATTTCCGACCATATAAAGCATATATATTCTTGATCAGCATCAACAGCCGAGGCGATATAGCCATGTCCGTCTGTCCGTCCGTCCATATGAACAAACAGATCTCAGAGATGGTAAGTGATAGAGGTTTGAGATGTATGGGCAGATCAAGTTTATTTTCAATTTTTGCCACGCCCCCACAATTTTGAATAAACGTTTTATTTCCGACAGTTTTGAAGACAGACGATTCGTACCTTTTAGAGATAGTAATTAGCAAAATGTATCGATTTGCTGAAGAAATGATAAAAATCGGTTCTAAAGTTATATGCAAAAAAGTAAATCACCCCCCCCCCACCCCCTTCCACCATTTACAACTAAAACCGCACAATCTTAGAGAGAGAGAGAGAGTGAGAGAGAGAGTGAGAGAGAGAGAAAGAGAGAGACTTAGAGATGAGCGCAGCACCAGCACTGCATTCAGCTTCTACTCCAGGTACAGAGTATGTTATAGTCGGGCTTGACCGACTTTCTCACTTGTTTTTCAATACTCTTTTTTTCAGATATCACGCGTGACTAGAATCATTCTGTCATCTTATTTTTATTAAAGATTGTTTGACAAATCATCATGTTGTTGCTTGGCTTACTCGTGCACAAGCTATGAATCGTTACAACTCGCTTGCAGATCTCTGACCCTCACAATGAAGATCTGCTGTTTTAGCGCGATTTTGACAACGAGCCACTGACCGATGGATACGTAATAAACAAAATTTTTGTTTAGAGTCCTTCAAGTACCCGTAGCAAGCTGAGAAGAGTATTGAAAATTTGACCATTTACGGCGCGGTAAGTCGCGGTCAACATTTGAATGAAATTATCTTTAAAAAGTAAATGTCAGAGATAGTTCCTTTAGCCCATAATTAATATTTCACCATCCAATTCCACTTTGTTTATTTTATTTATAATTACAAAAAAAAACCTTTTTATTGAATAGAATTCTATTCTTAGAATTAAAAAAATATAGAACTAGAAATGTGTACACTAGAAGCACAAATGTTGTTCTAAAGCACACCAAACCCGCATTTGCTTTATCTGATTTTTGTGTTTGTTGTTATTTGTCAAGTGATTTTCTGTATGTGGATTATACGTTGCCCTTCCCTAAGCATTTTGAGGGCATCCATAATTAACATCTATTAAAATTCTTTCAAATTCCCTAAATTTTCTCATTTTCAAATGAATTAAAGGCTTTTTCTGGGATTCTGCAAACCTAAATAATTCTTGGATTATTTCCGCAAAACAATTTTAAATTGTCAAAGCCAGATGTAAGAATTATAGTTCTCAAATACAGTTAGTTACTTAGTCTTAAAAATTTGGAATCAAAAAGATTTCATCCTCAACAAAAGAATAGTAGGGTCTAGGATCCTGAACTAGTTAAGGTGTAAGCTATGTTTCCCAATTTACGATTGGTGCTTTTATATGCTCAGAGGGCTGCACCATATCCTTGCAGTATCTGTATATCTGTCCAAATTTTGTGCACATTACCTAATTACAAAATTTCTATTGACATTTTACCATGATATATTATTTGATTTAATTATCGTCATTTTCCTCACTTATCACCTGTTCTTGTGGTTATTTGTACAATGTATGACAAAAACCGCAAATGCAATTCAGCTTAACTTTATTGAATCCAATATGCTGATATTAACTTTCCGCCCAATATTAGATTACATAAATATTTTCAACACTTTTTTGCTCTAGATCTCAAGTAGATGTCAGCAGCAAATAAATTTGAATCTGGTTTTATCTACTCACACTTACCTCTAACGAACTTCTATTCAATTTGGGTTTGATTCTATAAAAATGTTGTCTTCATCACACACACCAAAATGGCCACAAAATACCGAAAATACTTTATACCGAATTGCCAAGTCAAGAAAGATTATCTTTCAAATGTTTTTAAACAGCACGCGCGTTTGCTGTCGCAACAGATTTGGAACTAAAACTGAGCCGGCTCTCGACTCTCACACAGAGATTGGAGACTGGGGAACACGACTGACTGACTCCAAACAACACAAAAACCCGCAGCCGACAGCCGACGACTAACTTATGCCGGCTTCCACTTTTCGCTGAGCAAACGAAATGTTTAACAAACCAAACGAAGGAGAGCGGCGCAGCGGCGGCTTTTGCAGAATTGGCAGAAATTTGAAAGCGTAAGAAACACATCGAGACAGGCTTAAGCTGATTCCTGTTAATGATTTTTATTGTGACTGTAAACAGCAGCTACAAGGACACGATCCTTAATTGAATGCAGAATTAAACGGAAAACATATATTAATTGTCAGAAACTGTCTGTCTCTGCTCAGACTTTATTTAAATTCATTTTTATACAAAACAAACAATTATTACAAGTCAAAGTCACTTTATGCATGTGGGTGCCCACTCTAGCAACAGATCTACTTGAACCTGACATTCAGAAAACACATAAGCTCGTATATAACGCACTTGCACTACTCCCACTCGAGTGTCTCAGCACTTAAAGACTACCCCTTTCCCCCCCTCCGTTCGATCATGCAAAACGCACGCGTCAATTCCGAGACAAGGAATTGCTGATGCGTTTTTAATTGAAATCAATTTTTGTTCAAACATTTTGCATTGGAGGCCAGCATAGTCAGTGAGGGAAATACATGGACCATAAATTATCCCAAGAAATGTCAATTTAATTATTGATTTCGTTGAAAAAATTTCTATTATCATTTGGTGAGAAACTGCAGTTGTCAATTGAAAGTCAGTGACTGAAATGGCAAGCCACAAAATCAATAACAATTGAATCGAAACAAATTTATGTGACATTTCTAGATGCATTGCTGATTGATTTTTAATTTTTAAGTACTATAATACCATATTCTCAGATCAGACTATTAAAAGGGGCATTTACACTCCATTTTTGTCCATGTCACAGCTAGAATTTAATTGACTACATGATATTTTCAATCTTTTAAATCTTAGAGTAAGCCCGGCACGAGCTTGAAAATTTAATTTCGATTCCAGGATATTCTTCACAATTCAATCTTTTAAGGATTGGTCCATTCCTTTCGAACTTGTATCATTCCAAATGTGCTTACTACAATCCCTTTCGAGATCACATGTCCATAAATTAGAGAGCGAGAGCGATGAAATATAAGTAGCCTTTCAGACACGCTGCAACAACCAATGGGTTTGGTGGTGTGCGGTGAGATGCCGTTCAAATCCTGTTCAGTGCGATTCCTGTTCAGTGCGAGTCGTCGTGTGTTCGAATCCCAATGCAGCCAAAAATTTTTATATTTATTTCTTTGTTTTTCAGAAGTCTTAACCAAACTGGTGTGGGTGGTGTTTGACGACATGTATGAGGATTTCCTATGGCAAATGGCATGGCGGAGGAAAGGAAGAATAGTTATCTTTCCTAAGATCAAATCAATATTACATATCGAGCTTAAGTTAATCTAGAATAGACATAAAATGATCCAGCATTGGGATTAAATTGTGCTCGAATTTTTTGCACAATTCAATCTTTTATAGGATTACTCCGGGATATATGTAATCCTTCTTAGGATTAAAAAAGTCGGATCAACTCAATCTTTTTTCAGATCGGGATTACGTTGTTTTCATTACCGCTTAGGATTGATTTGATCCCATATGGATTGATTTTTTTTTTTGAGTGTAAGGAAAGATGGCCTGAAAGATACTTCTGTTCATAAGACTTAGAAGCTACGCTAGCTTCTACATAGAAGCAGATAAATAACAGATCAATTTGTAAGTTTATCTCACACTTAGCAATCATTTAAAAGATAAGAAATCGGCCCGAAAATTATTATAACCCTAGCAGGTTCCCGGCGTCCCCTTTAGAATTTTAAACCCAAAACGGACAAGTGAAGCTTAATTGACAATGGCCATTTAATCTAAACTTATTATAAAATATTTCAAATTTCGCAATTTTTTGACTCAGCTACACCTTCTATTTACCCGTCTATTTATTCATCTTTATGTCAAACTCATATAACTGTTAACCCAGGAAATTGGCGTATTTCCTAATTTGATGGACAGCTTAATCTTGAAATTATTAAATTTACCCTTCTACAGAATAGTCTAACTCATACAACATTTTATTAAATTTTGCGACTTTTTGATCCTTTTAATCTCACCATTCACGTGGGAAATTACTACAATTCGCAAGTATTAAAACTTAATAATTACCTCAATTCATAAAACTTAGCAATTTAATCTACAATCAGGAATACCACTGCTATCTATCAAATCTTTATGGATCGTTTGAGCTGCACCTCCTATTTATCGATCTATTTACTCTTTTTTATAATAAGCATAACTGATATGATATTTTAGGAAATTTGGCAAATTTTGGTTTACTTGCCCTATATTTACCTTTAAACGTTTGCCGTCTATTAAGCCTTCATAATAATATATTTTGTGACCATTGGACGTACTCCTCCTACTCCTACGCTTTCGTGAATTTCAAATTTGGGATTCGAACAAATAGCGCCTATAGCTTATTTGAAAAGTTAGCAACTTTGCCGATTATTGATCGATCTGTCTACAACTTCTTGTTACCCGTGTATTTGACATCTATTAAATCGTTAAAATTGCCCATCGAAATATCACTCCGTTCGCAATTCGGTCATAATGGCTAGATTTTTGGGATATAAAGTCCATATGACAATTTAAATTCAGTGTCAGAGCAATACTAAAAATCTATCTAAATAAAACAATCAAAAAATATGCTAATATAAAAGCATAGAAATGTGGGTTTCTAGATGAAGCCAGACGACTAAGAGAAATGGATATGTCGAGGAATAGCAAGGACGTCCTGCGAAACGATTTGGTGCTCGGCTTCTTTGAAACCATTCCAGCGCAGCTCTTGGTGCATTTAATCCATGATATAATGCAATATTGACCTTAGGCTCGTGAAAGTTAATTATTGTGCATAAAAATGCGTGTTGGAACTATTTAAGAATTTTTCTTCGAAGTTGTTGCAGTCCTTTTATTGAGTTATTCTAATATAAGATGGAATAATAACGAGAAAGCAAAGCTAACTTCGTCTGTGCCAAAATTTAAATACACTTGAAAGAGCTCGCTTCAACGACCGATTTCGGCCAAGCTTAAAAACATCTAATATTAACCATGACCGAGTTTAATGGCGATAATATTGAAAACAAAAAAGTTTTTCTCATTAAAACAAGCTATACTAAATATAGTTGAGGACATCAGAAAAAACATGGATGATGTGGAATGGAATGTTACTTTTCTGACACTGCTTGATTATAGCAAAGCTTTTGATACCGTCAACCATGACATATTATGCACGAAAATGAAATGTCTCTATTGCTTCTCAAGTACTGCACAAAAACTATTGCGATCCTACCTAACCAATAGGCGTCAAGCTGTTGTTACATCGTCCGCCTCTTCGTCATTTCTGTCCCTTAAGCGTGGAGTCCCTCAGGGATCAGTTCTTGGTCCATTGTTATATTCTATTTATGTAAATGATCTCCCAGACGTTTTGTCAGAGTGTGTAATTCATATGTATGCTGATGATGTTCAAATGTATGTCTGTCGTCCATTGTCCAAAATTAAGGAATGTGTTACTGTGTCCAACAGTGAGTTATCTAAAGTTAGTGAGTGGTCAAACAAGAATGGACTAGGCTTAAATTCGATAAAATCGAAATGTGTTGTAATATACAAAAAAGCATTAGAAACAGGAGAATTGCCAAAATTAAAAATTGAGAATAATGAAATAGACTATGAAGAAAAAGTATGCAATCTAGTTATAACGCTTAATCAAACTCTTTCCTGGAGTGATCATATAATTAAGGCTGCAGGCAAAATATACGGATCCCTCAGACTGCTGTATCTCACACAGCACTTTCTTCCTACGCATATTAGAATTTTAATAGCTAAGACCTGTTTGGCTCCCTGTCTCTTCTACGGAGTGGAAATTTTTGGCAACTGTGATGCAGCTAGCAAACACAAGCTAAATGTAGCCTTCAACAACATAGCTAGATACGTTTTTGACCTAAAGTCAACTGACCATGTTTCAAATTACTCCAAAAAGCTTTTTGACCTAAATTAAGATAGTTGGATACAATATAGAGCATTGATATTTCTACATAAGCTTATTAGTACCAAAGAACCAAAGTACCTGTATGAAAAACTTGAATTCTCAGCATCACGACGTACTAATAATATTGTCTGCTTAAGACATCAATTATCCTCATCCGAAAAACATTTTTATATATATGCTATTCGCCTATGGAACAATCTGCCGCATGATGTAAAGACAATTAGAAGCGCACCTCAATTTCGAGTTAAACTATTTGCACACTTCCAAAATAATAGACAGCAAAAGCTTAGCACATATATAATATAATCTACCATAATCTACTAAAAATATCAATTTCTTTTTCACAATGTTTTTGTTTTTTTTTTCTTAATGTTAATGTGTCATTTATTTAGATTTAAGGATTCAATTAGAATTTTCGTATTTTGTGAATTTTTATTTGTATTTTTGTGACTAGTGCCCTAATCATAAGTTTTAAACAACTTGTAGCACTAGGAAGTAAGTAAGTAATAATAAATAAATAAAAACACATTTTCCAACCAATCATTTCTATGGCAGCTACAAGCAGTAGGCATCCGATCCTGGCGGTTCCAACATAAAAGCAGCGTGCAGGAAAAAGAGGACTCTCTGCAAAGTTTGAGCTCGATAGCTTCAAAACTGAGGGACTAGATCGCGTAGAAACAGACAGCTCTTCATGCTGATCAAGAATATATATACTTTAAGTGGTCGGAGATGGTTCCTTCTATGCGTTTCAAATTTCTGGGAAAAATTATAATACACTTAACAAGTGTATAAAAATGGAATTCACTACGAGGTGTACTTGCTGTCAAAAAAGTTAACTCCAAATACGGACTTAACGCCCGTGGGCGGTTAGAAGGTGATTTTCGAAGGAACTGAACAATTTAGTATTGGACGTGTAGCAGTACGTATACATCAAATTACTTGTAACATCACCCTCGTAACCTTAAGATTGTCCATTTATTAGCTATCTAGATCACATAATCAATTATCACACATAGTAACTCCATCACCAATGCAGGCTGCATAGGCCATCAAATGTGGAATGGTGTGCTGTTCCATTACTCCACTAAATAGATGACTTTGGGGTCCATTGGCAAAGACACCCACATCTTCACCGCTGTGAACGCCGGAAGAGCGTTGTATATAGCTGGGATGGATAAAGCCTACAAATGCAAGTAAACCCAAAATCAGTAGGGGATCCCCCACAACAGTCCAAAAACTTACCTTCTTTTTTGATTTCATTGGTCAGATCGATCCGATTTCCCTGCTCATCCAGATGTTGATTTGGGCCCACCGCATAGTTCAATGTGGCATATTTCACACCACTTTCATCCACATCATTTGGATTTAGTCCCAAAATGGGTGAACCTCTCCCCGGATAGCCAGATATCGACAAAGGATGTCCATGATCTGAGGTCACCACAATCAGTGTCTCTTCGGGATTGGTCATACTCAAAGCTTCCTCCACAGCTTTTGAAAATTCCAGAGTCTCATCTAATGATAAGTGGGGCGTGTTAAAGTGATTCGCACTATCGATAAGTCCCCCCTCTACGAATAGGAAATATCCTTTTTCGTTTTTTTCAACCACTTCGATAGCCTTGTGCGTCATCTCCGCCAAAGTAGGCTGTTGTGTGGCATTGGCTTCCTTATGGAAGTCCATGACTCCCGAGGCAAATAAGCCAATCAAATTGGTAATCTTTGAGGCATCCACCTGCAGCAACTGATTGCGATTGTGAGCGCAAACGCCCCCCAGATGCAAGGCTTGCCATTTCGATAGCAAATTAACACCATCCGAGCGTTCCCCTAAATTATTGAATGGATCCGTAATGGACTTGGGCAAGAACTTGCCAATGCCACCGCCGAGCATCACATCGAAATGTTTACCTGGGGCTTGGGTAATCAACTGAGTGGCAATGTCCATACAGGTGGCAGGACCATAACCATCGCCATACGTCAGAATATCTGAATCGGATTCAAAGTAACGATTTGTAGAATGAGCATAAGCACCCGAAGGACTGGCGTGAGTCAGCGTGGTGGTGGTCACAATTCCGGTGGATTTGCCCTGGGCCTGAGCCCAGGCGGCAATGGAGCTAACTTGATTGGCAGGATCCTCGCTGCCACTGCAGTTGTTAGTGTTCACAGCGGCAGTGACACCCAGAGCCAAAATATTATTCTTGATGCCACAAAGATAAGCCGTGGCTGTGCAGGCAGAGTCCGGTACTTGGCCATTGGTGCAGTAGGTCTGCAAAATGGAACAGCTTTAAATAAGGATTAGCTAATTAACGCCCCTTACTCACCTTACTCAAGCCGGCGTAAGGGAAACTCTCAAAACTCAAAGCATCTTCTTCACCCGTATTACCCTTCAGTTGACCCTTAAGGATTCTAGCGGCAGTCACTGTAGTCAGTGACATGCCATCACCCAGAAACATAATCACATTCTTGGCCTTTCGGGTATCAGCCTTTCCCGTAGGTAGAGCCAAACGCTTGGCCAATTCCTTATGTGCTATGTCATACCAGAACTCTGCATTCTTCTCTTGGGGTGGGGTGTGCTTGTCCTGTACCACAGTATTGGGATCAACTGGGTTACGCCTGTGTGCAGGGCCAACGTTACGACCCAACAATTGATCCTGGTCATGTATCTCAAAACTTCTGGACATACTATCTATGGAGAAAGTCCTAGCTGTGTTGACTAGGACACTTAACATCACCACTGAAACCACAATTCTGGCCATTATTTTTCATACTATTCGTGCGAACCATTTGCTCCCAGCTATTTATACCCTTTGGGACTGTGGGTTATCTTTATTAGCTTGATTTTGGCTCTTATATTATCACTTAAATCTTTAAAATCTCCAAGAGCTTCACAGTTTATGGCAAACCACTAAAGTTGATGTGTATAGAAGATTCTAATCGTGCCACACTTCGGCACAAAGATTGGCCGTCCCAAGACACCAGTAACTGCGACCAGCATTAAACATGAAGGTTATGATGGGAGCGTGTGCCTGGTAATCTACCAAAAGAGCAGATACTTTCTAAACTGAAGCATAGAACTTTGATCGAGAGAGCAGACACAAAGTCAGTAATTAATCGCTAGTAGTTTGCGATTTTGAGGGCATCCAAAATTTTTGAAATAGAATAATCATTGTTTCTTCCGATATCAGAAACAGGTTAATATCATATTTTCGGGTTTTCATCAATTCGAAAGTAAATTTATTTGATGAACAATCAAGAAAGGTGAAGAAGGTAAAGATTTTAGTTTGCTGCGTTGCCTCTTACTCGTCAGTTTTTCCTTTATTTGTTAGGCCAATTTGTTTGTATGAAAACGTTAGTATTCACACATATGGTTGCTGCTTGTGCGAACGCTTTTTTTAAGTGTCAATGAAAAAGAAAGCCTTAGTACCGATTTCCGTTCTTCCAGATAGCTATTAAGTGTCTGTCAAATAAACTTACAATTTAGGGCCGATTTCTGTTCTGCCAGATAGCTCCTATATGATAAAAAGCTCCCAATTTACTCTGCTTTTTGTAAGGCTGCCTTACTTTGTTATTTGTAAGTTTATTTGACAGATAGCTCTATGTACAAGATTTGAGATCGGCCCTTAAAAATGCTTATCTATACTTATAAATCTGTAGGCCCGACTGACTGACATATTATCAAACCACAGCCTAAACGGCATAGACCTTCGTTTAGTTATGCAGGCCAAACTCAGTTTGAAAGGACAGAATACTAAATAATTTGAAATGTGATCTTCCGATGTTGGAGAATTTGACCCAAAAGTCGGAAAATTCCCGGAAAAATCTGCATGAAATAAAATATTTTTCATCCGATTGGCTTAAAACTCTGTTTGTAAGGCTCGAATACAAAAGCATTTGAAATGTGATTTTCCAACGTCCCAAAATCCGAGCCCATGCGTGAAAATTCCCGGAAAATTCTGCATGAAAAATACTTTTTTCACCCGTTTGATTTGAAACTCCGCCGAGACGCCCACTGGGAAGTGGTTGGAAAGTGGCTGGGATGTGGAGGGCAAGTGAAGGGATGTCAGTGGCAAGTGGGTGGTATGTTTATGGGAAGTGGGTGTGCATTGGTTCTGTACTGTTGAAGGCGCAGCAAAGCGCGACGCGTTATTTGCTAGTATAATATAAAAAATAAATGTTTTTCTTGTTTTAATTTCCTAGTTCTTGTTTGCTTTTTTCCCCTCGTTATTTGGGTTCCTTAAATTTAATTATTAGTTTTTTTGCCTTTTGCTTTACAATTCTTAATAAAATGTTCGGAACTCGTAGGAGGTACCCTATTTTTAATGCTATCTCTTAAGCCATATATACTCGTATTTACTTATAATATGTACGTATGTGTACGACAGATAATAATACAGATTCAGATAATATAGATAATACGAACGTATGAACGCATAGATCTCAGAGATGGTCAGAGATAGAGGTTTGACATGAAGGGGAAATATTTTTCTTATTCTTGCAGGCAGATCAAGTTTATTTTCAGTTTTTTCAGTTATGATCAATGTCGTTTCCAATCAAAGATCAGTTTTGAAATGCTTAGTTTAAAACTCAGATTAGGTTTAAGGTCGGTTTATTGGAGACGGCGTTTTGCCGGTAAGAATAACTGTAACACTAAGTCAAAGATATAAAAGATGTAAGGTAAGAAACCAAAAAAGGCGGGAGTATGGAGCATCGATAGTTGTTCGTTATGTTTTAACTAGATAGATGAACTGGATCTGTGATTGGAGCTGAATGAACTGCGACTGTGATTGGAGCAGGATGAACTGGAACCGCAACAATAGTTACAGTAGTGGCACCATCTAATTGTCAGTTATGAAATGGTCAAAGCAGTGGCTCCATTTATTGGCCAAGTTATGACCACATACATAGTTGAGTTAATAAAAATTACCTTAATAATATAACGTCTGTTCCTCGCCATTGTTGGTTTGAAATTATTGACATTTTCGAATTAATAATGGATATTGTGCCATTCCCTTTCGTTGACATTGTTTATGTTTCGCAGTGAATGACAAATTTTTAGTGGTGGACCAATAACTATCGTGAAATTACTGATTGGAACGATGTAAAAAAGGAACATCCCCAGAAGATGTTGGAGTGATGATACAATTTTGGCACGGAAAAAGCTTATGGAACATCTTTGATAGTGATGTTAGATTTAGATGTGCCTCAGTGTAAATAGCCTATAAGCTCACAATGAAGACGAAACAAGAAGAGGAGTAAAGATTTCTAATGGAAATAAACCCCAGGACAAAAAATATTTTATCTCTGGGTACCCTCCATGTCTACTGTTGTTAAGTACATAATTCTATGTCTTTAAGTACAATCAGACTTAAATCAGACACTACCCCCAGAAACGTTTACTTTTCATTAGATTCATTTTGTTTGCAAACTGATATCTTTTTTATACTATGCCATAACCCGTGCATTGCACTGAATCCCCATCATTAGGTTCATTAAATTGTAAAATTTTTTATTTATGTGTACAAATCGCACAACTTGGGTCCATCACCAATACAGGCAGCATAGGCCATCAAATGTGGTATGGTGCTCTGTTGCATGACGCCCGTAAAGAGATGACTCTGTGGACCAGAGGCATATATGGCCACATCTTCGCCCGAATGTACCCCCAAATCCTTAGAAATGTAACTGGGATAAACAAAGTCCTTGGGCCCAATTTGGCCCGTCAGATCAATACGTTGACCATGTTCATCCAAATATTGCTTGGGGCCAGCGGCATAGTTCAGTGTGGCATATTTGATATCATTTTTGTCCTTTCCATGTTGATTAAGGCCCAAGATATTGTTACCTCTACCAGGATAACCAGCAATGCTCAAAGCATGACCATGATCCGCGGTGGCCACTATGAGAGTGTCCTCAATATCGGTAATACGGCGAGCCAACTCAACGGCCTTCTCAAACTCCAGGGTCTCATCCAAGGCATAGGCAGCCTTGTTGTAGTGATTGCCGAAATCAATTAGTCCACCCTCGATAAACACGAAGTAACCATTCTTGTTTTGACTCAGCTTCTTGATGGCCACCTCCGTGAGCTCCGACAAAGTGGGTTTAGAGCTAGCATCGGCATCCAAATGGAAGTCCATTAACTGGGATTGAAATATTCCCAGAAGGTTGGTGACAGACGAGACATTCAAAGTCAACAACTGTTGGCGATTGCTGATCACGACTCCGTCAGGATGAAGGCTCTTCCATTTTGTAAGCAAATTAACACCATCAGAGCGTTCACCTAAATTATTGAATGGGTCCACAAGGGATTTGGGCAAGAACTTGCCATAGCCACCGCCGAGCATGACATCAAAATTCCGTCCTGGATTTTGGGTAATCAGCTGGGTGGCCATGTCTATGCAGGTAGATGGATCAACATTATAGTTGGCCACATCCGTATCACATTCCCACAAACGATTAGCACTTTTGGCATAAGCTCCGGAGGGACTAGCATGGGTGAGAGTGGTAGTGGTAACGATTCCAGTGGATTTGCCCGCATTTTGAGCCCATTCAGCAATGGAGGTAAGACGATTGTTGGGATTCTGACTCTGGGTGCAGTTATTAAAGCTGACTGCGGCACTTACTCCCACCTGAACGATGTTGGTCTTGACGCCACAGAGATAGGCCGTCGATGTGCAAGCAGAGTCGGGAACTTGAGAATTGGAACAGTAGTTCTACAAATGAGAATAAATGAATTAAATTAAGTTGAAAAAATCAAGTATTTTATAATTGAATCAGGTAAAAAGTGGTTTATAGGACAATACTTCATAAGGATCAGGTAATCACACTGAAACACGAAACACCGAAAACAAAGGACTCAAGCTCAGAAGTTGAGTTTTTGAGAACACGTTTTTAAGAAGAAAGAAACAAAACTGAATCGAAACATAAGTTGCGGTTTATAATAGAACAAAGACGGTTGTTGTCGGTTTCCGCATGATTTGACAGGAATCGAAAACGGAAACAGGCCCGAAAGTCTTCAGTCGGCTAGCAAATTATTGAAAAACCAAACACTTAATCTAAGAAATTCTGTAAAGTTTCACTTACCCGACTCAGACCCGAGTATGGAAACTTCTCGAAGCTCAAAACTGATTCTTCACCCGTTTGACCCATACGTTGACCTTTAAGTATTCTGGCTGCCGTCACCGTAGACATTGACATCCCATCACCCAAAAATATGATAATATTTTTTGCCTTTTTGGCATTTGGCTGTGGCAATTCCAAACGCTTTGATATCTCCTCGTAAGCCAAGTTATACCAAAACTTAGGATCCATCTCCTCGGGTGGTGTATACCTACCAGTTATAAAATCAATCGGGAATTCAATCCTGGAGTTTGGTAAGCCCAGTAATTCCTCAACATTGTGAACTTCTCGCAAGGCAGCGTGTCCCCATCCAGTCAGTAGAGCCAGGCATACAACCAGCAATTGAGAGCTAAACATTTTTTACCAAATAATCCAGGTCCATGTAATTCGAAAGCTTTATATACCCGTAATGCCGCCCTAAACGGATTAAACTCTATCCCCTGTAGACCTCATAATATTTATCTATATTTTTTATGTTTTTAGTGGTACACGACTTATCTTCTCTGGGTAGGAAACTAGGAAACAATTCTACAAACTGGGATGGGTGCTCAACACACAGTACGCTAGCCCCTTCTTATCAAATGAATTTATATTAGTTGAGGGTACTCATATAATCTTTACATTTAGACCAACTCAAGATGACTGCGACTGTACTGCCAAGTACTTTCTTATCTGTTCCCTCAACTCGTGTCTTTTTGAATTGCTGAAATCACTTGCGCAAACAATATTTATAATTAATTCTTTCACGTTTCGGCCATTAAAGTTAACAGCTTCATCTTTGTTCAGATTTTTAAATTGAAGACCAGATAAAAGTAAAACCGAAACGGATTTCCTTTAATTGAGATGGTGTTCTTTTAGATCTCTAACTAAAGAGCACAAATAATTTCTTTATAGAAAAATCATTATCAAAGATAACTTATGCTCTTGAAATCAGGGCTGCAAAACCTTCTAAAAATCAGCAAAGGTTCACTCCTGCGTCAAGCCCATGACAATTTTTGGGTTCGGTTTAACGAATCGGCTTCAGAACGTCGCTAGGTTCGGGTTTGAAATATAGTATAAGTTATTCATTAACTTTTATTACTATTGACTCTATGGCTGGATAAAATAAATATATGAATAGAACACATTATAATTTAAAAGGAATTCTGTTAAAAATATCATTATTTTCTAGCACCTTAGCTAAAGATTGCCAACATTTGCTAAGCTAGCTAGATTGAACGCATGTGCTAAGCTAGCTACCCCAAAGGCAATAATCATTTTGCCTGGTATATCCGCCTTCCATGTTTCAAGGTCTTGAAGCGTTCCTGTTTACAATCCAGAAGATTTACAGGTCTGTTTCCACTAGGGTTGCCGAATATTTTTAAAATATCGTATCGATGATATTTTCTGATTTAAAAAAATATCAAATGATATTAAATATATTACTTTTAAAATATCGATATATCGATATAATTGATATTTAAATTTTTTTCCTTTTTTTAAAAAAAAAAGATAAAACTCTGCCCCAAAATAAAAAGATATAGTCTATATTGAGCATGTATTATACATATTAAATACTTTTAGTTCCAATATTTGGATTTAAAAGACTTTAAAAAGACGGCTACGGAAGTCGCAAATGACGGATTTTATAGCAGAAGCAAGTCGCTCGAAAGGCACTGAGCCAGAAGTTATAAGATACCTTAGGGCCAGTCTGGACAGACCCGGCATAGACAGCTTATGCGAATTCCAGAAGATTAAAGGATTACTCTCCCATGATGTTTGCGCCCACCTAACTTCAGTTCACTATTCTCCGTTTCTTCCATTGAAAGACCTTTTAAAATCGACCTTTTATGGGAATCGACCTATTAAGAAATGACGATTTCACTTACATTTTATTGGATTCAAGTGGCTAGAACCTTTTCCCCTCTTTAGTAAGGATGCCCTCGTCAGACTCAACTTTTACAATCTATATATTGTTGAATAATAGTGAAATTACCGGAACTACCAAGCTGACAGTGATACAATATTCACCGCTTATTTTCTTGGTTGCATCTTTAAATGGGCTCAAAAGGCTACAAAAATCACGGTAAATGTTTAATTCTTCAGCCGATAGCATTTCTGGCAATTCTTTAACATATTCGGCTCTTTTTATAAGAATGATTGCCACTTTATTTGCAAGACCCAAAAAGGACGTCAGCATATCAAGGCACGAGTTCCATCGAGTGTCATCGTTTTGCTGCAGGGTCTTAATACAACCTTCCGGAATTTCCTCATCGGCCAGGGCTTTTCGCAACTGGTCCATTAACGAAGGGCGTTCCTTCAATATGTTAAAAATGTTATAAAATGACGAAATCTCCTTCACTGTGTCATCTATCACCAAGTGGATTGTACGCGCAAAGCAAGGAACATGTTTCCCATTTCGTAGTTTTCTTGTTTTTGAGGACTCCAAATTGGTCGTGTTACCGCTTGCTTTAATTACTTTTCGCTGTAATTAACATTTATCAAATTTGAATCCATTTTATCTTTGCGTCTTTTAAATGCGTTTGCGCTCGCTTTTTAAGTGACCAAGTCAAAAAAATCATAAAATATCCAGAAAAAAAATCGATATTCTATATTTGGACAAAAAAAAATCACGATATAAATATAATATATCAGATTTAAAAAATATTATCGATATATTGATATTTTGATTTTTTTTCGACAACCCTAGTTTCCACCCTTCAGCACGGATGATGACAGCTACTTGCACTACTTACTTGGGGTACAGTAAGGTGGCGATCGATTCCTAATCGCTTAACAAGTAAGTACTGCAGTAAGTACCCTTTTGGTAAAGCGACGTCAGACCCAAAGTTTAATTACTCCAATACTTACATACCTGTATCGCGAAAAGATGGAAAGTAAGTACTAAAATGCATTACTGGTGGGTTGGGTTGTAAGTACCTGTGGTTACTAGTAAGTAACGCGCTAGTGCAGCGTACCGAAGGGAAGTTTGAGCTGATTGCTGCTCTGAGTTCCGCAAATCGACAAAACCTTTTCTAATTAAAATGAATTAACTAAAAGTAATTTATATTTGAGATTTAAAAATGAATGTCAAAAATAGAGGGAAGCTAACTTCGGCTATACCGAAGTTTATATACCCTTGGAGCATGATATTTGCCTTCCAGTTTGTTATATGGCATATATTCATCCAATTTTGAGACAGTTTTAAAAACAAAAAAGTTTTTATACCCTTGGAGAGGGTATATTGAAATTGTTCAGATGTTTGTAACGCATAGAAGGAAGCATCTCCGACCACATAAAGTATATATATTCTTGATCAGCATGACGAGCTGAGTTGATATAGCCATGTCCGTCTGTTCGTCCTTCATACTTTACAGACTATCAACAATCTTGAAAAACAAAACAGAGCTTTTTAAAAAGGCAGATGATGAACAATTCAGCTTTAAACGCAAAAGGATTTGCATTTGTAATTACGAAAATCAACGAAAACCATAACTGGAAAGTATAAAGACGCTACCATTGAAAACGAAGAGTTTTTCTCCGTAGAACTACTTTTTCGAAAGATCGTTTCTATGGCAGCTATAGCATAGAAAACAATAAAGTTTTTCTCATTCAAACTTTTTTTAGACCTCTCTTTTGTATGACAGCTGTCCGATTTCTGTAAAACCTTGGTGAAATTATGTGGAAGCATAGAAAACTTATTAATACGAGGAGTGGAGACATTAGCATGGAAATAAATTTTTTCTCAATAAAACTATTTTTTCGTCCAATCGTTCCTATGACAGCTTTACGCCATTGCTTATTTGCTACCTAATTAGCCTTATTTGTACCTAAAGAATTCTGTTAAGTTTGGTTTAAATATCTTCAAAACTGACGAATAGCATAGAATCAGATGGATGTACTTTATGTGGTCGGAAAAGTTTCCTTCGATGCGTTACAAACATCTTCACCAACTAACTAACTAGCCCCGACTAAATTGTCTATCTATTCCGCCCGAAAAACTGGCTCAAAATTCAAATTTTTAATTTTTTTTTCCTAACCCTTCTCCATTTTCGATCATGTTCAAGTACAGCGCCACTCATCTGACCAAAGTACCCAAGCGGGAGGTGATCCAATGGCTAAACAGTATCGAAACGATAATCTGCGATGCAGATGGTGTTCTGTGGCATTTCGAAAAGGCCATAGACGGAGCCGTCGATACCTTCAATATGTTAAAAGAAAAGGGCAAAAAATGTTATATTGTGTCAAATAATGCTGGCAATACGATTGAGGAACTGGTTGCTAAAGCTCATCAATTTGGCGTTAATGTGGGATGCGGAGAAATGAAGAGCTCCTCTCTGTCAATAGCCAATTACCTAAAGTGTTTAAAGTTTAAAAAGAAGGTATATGTCGTGGGGAAGCGGGTATTGTTAAGGAATTGGCAAAGGTGGGCATTTGTGCCATAAACAAAACTCCAGAGAAGCCAAAGGACATGACTATGAAGCAGTTTGCAAGCGAGCTTGAATTGGATCCGAATGTGGGTGCTGTAGTTGTGGGCAAAGATGAGGACTTTAATGTGCCCAAGATTGTGATGGCGTGTACGTATCTGCTGGATCCTAATGTTTTGTTCCTGGCCACTTGTCGGAACGCCGCCTATCCTTTACTCAATGGCAGAATGTTAGTGGGTGCTGCAGCCATGGTGGCAGCAGTGAAAACCATAAGTAGACGTAAGCCCTTAATTTTGGGTAAGCCAAATCCCTTTATACTGAATGATCTTAGAAATGTCATTAAACCAGAGACTACGCTGATGATAGGCGATACGTGAGTGTTAAGTTAGGGTTAAGGTAAAAAATTTGTTATATATGTTATTATGTTATATGTTTTAGACTCCATACGGATATGCTGTTTGCCCATAATTGTTGCTTTCATTCCATGCTCGTGGGCACAGGCGTCAGCACCTTAGCGGAAGTAGAGCGAATTAAGTGCAGTGAGGACGAAACTGAATTGTCCATGATTCCGGATACCTATGCGCCCAGTTTAGCTTTCTTGCAAATTTTGTGTGACGAAAGTGAAGACAATATGGAGGAAAATAATGACAGGAGACTCTTCGAGGGTGATTATTAAAAGAAAAATTAAAGCCGTGAAGTAGTTTATTCATTTTAATAAAAATGTATGGAAAATAGGGAGAACAAATAATTTGAAAAACGACTAGGAATATACATATTAAATTGAATGGCAAGTTGTTGGACCTCGATCAGGACTTTCATTTATAGTCCAACCCTTGGCTCCCACAACTGCGCTTGGTAATGATAGCTTCAAGGCACAAAGATTCAGAGTTTTGCAAAGAGCCAGAACCAGGACCCAGATGCGTTGCCGTTGCTGGTATAGAAAAATGATATCAATTAGATATTGTTTTACAGAAAACCATAAATAATTGTATTACCACGCACCTTAGACAAATGAATGCGAAAGGGTTATTTACTCTATGTTGGCGAGGAACGCACTCGATGGAATGAACATTTCGCAGAGATCCAGGATGACTTAGTTTGGTGCTGCAAAACAAAGGCCCAAAAGTTAGTTCAAAAAATACTCACAACTTAGCGATGGGATAAAAAGGTAAACAAAAATATCGATAAGTTTACGGGCTGATGAGTGCTTGGGGAGGAGAGCGTGAGCCACCGGCTCGATAGGGCCAGGTGCAGTTTAAAAATTAAAAGCTTGACCCTCCTGAGCGAATACGAATAGTTCACAGGACCAAGTCATCGCCATGTGCTGCTCATAGCCCAGAACTAACATTATTTTGCTAACGTGCTTTTTTTTTACCTATTAAAAGTGTGTGAAGTCTTGAACTCGGTAGAAGTGAGTGATGCAATTTTGAAACAGAAAATTAAGTTTAGCAAGGAAAGGATTTGTTACTATTTGTTCGACGAATGTTGCCTACACAGAGCCAAACCAGAGAATCCCGTTTCAGGAGGAAAATTAGCCGCCCTCCAAGTTTTAAGTTTGAGTGATAGGTTCGATTAGTTCCTCTATCACGGTCGAACTCATCCCTGAGTTAGACTAGCCCAGAAAAAAGAAATAGCAACATACATAACCGACTATAATAAAAATAAGTATATATTAGATGGACACAATCTAGTGTCATCACTGTTTCCGATAACAATAACGCCACTTCACAACACTGCCCTCCAACCATCTCTCACCTCGAACAAACGCAGTGCACAGAGAGAGAAGGCGTAAGAAACAAAGAAACAAAAATGGTTCTAGTAAAAGCTGCGTTTAACTAAGGCAAAAGATTTTGCGTTGTGTTTAGTTTGTCTTCTCATCGGTCGCGTGTGTGTGTGTGTGTGAGTGCTATTTTTAAATTGCAACCAAAACGAACGAAAAGAAACACCTTGAATGCAGCTGCATGTATGTATGCGTGCGAGTGCGTGTGTGTGTGTGTGTATTCATGTGGATAATAAACGAAAATAAAACAGGCTGTTCTTCTGGTTGCCACCCCCCCGCAAAGCTCAACGGCAAGAGAAGGAATTGCATTGTAACAGTAAATCTTCCACAACCACCACCAGCTTCAGCAAAACCACCTAACACCCTTTTTACACCACCAACAACAACAGCAACCCCCGTTTACAAATAGCCTTGTAAACTCTCACACACACACACACAGCCACATCTCTAGCTCCTGCAATGGATTCGGACATTGAAATGGAATCGGACAGCGATGGTGAATTCAATGATGACTATGATTACTACAATACAGGTGAGAAAACCAGGTGGGGGGCTACCCCTGACAACAATCTGCCATCGATTTAATTTAACTAGCTAAGTTTATGCGGGTTGGTTATTCACCTCTTAAGCAGGGGTAGGGTCTTAGGCATAACACAATTTGCATTTAACCTTCTACTTGGTTAGCACTTGACATTCGCCTTTATGGTTTGCCCGCCCGCCTGCCCCTCTGCTCCAACGGCCATGAAGTTGAAATTATGAAATTGAACTTGAAAATGAATATGTAGTTGGTTTTTACGATTGTGTGTGGTTTGCTGGGCTTCATTATTATTATTGCCTACTCTATTGTTTACCCTCTTCTTGTTGGCCAGGTTTATCGTGCTGTTGTTGTCTCGAGCACTCGAACTCTCTGCTCCCCAGGTGCGTGCTCAAGTACTCAGCAGTAGTTGCACTTTGTATATGTAGTGTGTGCGTGTGTGTGTGTGGTTATTTTTTCTTATTTTCCCTGAGCTCTGCTTTTTGACCTGTCGTCGTTGTTGCTTCCCGTTTTCTCTTCACCTTTTGGTCATGGTCTGAGCTGTTGTCTTAGCCTGGGTAAAATTTAAGGTAACAATTGTTTTATAGATACATGGTGTTCTTTTTGGGGTAAAACAACTGAACTGGCAAGTCGAGTATGCAAATTACTTATCAGTCTAAATGCTCCTTGTCCTTAAGTCAGCCGATTGATTTCTACAATTTTCGTTTCGCTCGAATTATAATTTTACAATTCCCAGAACTAAAAAGTCTTTCTACCTGATTCCGAATGTGTTCTTCTGGACAATTGTTACATCAAACCAGAAATCCAAGAATTTAAGACATTTAATGGAATTTTGTCAAGGAACAATCTTATAAAACGTTTCAGAGAAACTTATGGAAATTAATTGAATTTGATAATAAGAAGATTGCAACGGCATATTCAGAGAAGTTTGTCATCCTCTATCATTACTTGGAACTCTATTTTCGATATTTCGATTTTGACCCTTTTATATTCGGCTATTTGAATACTGAATAGCATTAACCAAATTGTTATAATAAGTTAGAGCTGGGGACTTAAAACTTGGCATCAGGCCTTTGGCAAATTTATTTTATTATTACTTTGATTTAAACCCCTATATACCAATCACAGTTTTGGAAACCTTTTTTTTGAGTCCCAAATACTATATCTCTACGATTTATCATCTGATTTTGATCAAACTCTCCAAAATTGTGTTGAAACAAATAATATTCATAACTATAGACGCCACCTTTGATAACAAAACAGTTTTTCTTACTAAAACTACTTTTCGACCGTCCGTTCTCATAGCAGCTATATGCTATAGTCTTCCAATTTGGATCAAACTTGACTGAATTGTGTGATAGCTTATAATATTGATCAATATAAAGTTTGGGAGCGATAGCGTTTTTCTTACTAAGACTTTTTACAGACCTATTTTTTGTATGGTTTTTTATAAATCTCGGAAGAATTATGTGAAAACATAGGAAACTTATAAGAGGCGCGGTATTACATGGAAAACAACTCATCTGAGTTTCTAGTTTTTCGACCGCTCCAAGGGTAAACAAAGAATTCTGGCGTAGGAAAACTTTTGTTCAGTGAAATTAAAAATCGAGTGACCATATTAAAGAATTTGCAATTGCAGCTATATAAGAAAAGGAGCTCTGACCCAACAACTTTGTCTGAAAAAAGAAGACGAACCATTAAAGTAGTTTAGTATTTTCACCAATCAGGTAAAATGCATCCAACAAGGTTTTCCTAAGCATTAAAAGCAGGTAATCAAACCGGAACCGTATACCGAAAAGAACCAATTGAAACTCAGAACCGGTACCGGAAACGGAACCGATATTCTTAGTTTTTTGTATACCGGTACCCGAAAACCGATATTTTTAAAACCGAAAAGAACCTAAACGTTGTACCGGTACGGTTTCGGTTCTGAGTGCAACCACTAGAATGCGAAACTAGCAGTTAGATTTGTCGGATTTTACGCAATTTGGCTGAATTGTTATTTTCAAATAAAAAAAGATTCTGGCTTAGCAAAACTTTTGTTCAGTGAAATACAAAATCGCGAGTCCAGTCCCTTTGAAAATAATGCATTCCTATGTGGCATTTTCTTAGACCATCGTTATAATGTCAGGCTAACCTCTGAACAGAAAAGTACATGTGTAACTGGTTCGACTGATATGTATATTTTCAAGAATTTTATCCACTTCTGTTTAATTGAAACTAAATGAGAAAAGCAGCTCTGACCCAACTTATTTGTCTGAAAGTGGAGATGAAGTCGATTTATATATGAATTTTTAAGAAAATAATCAGGACAATACAAATAGTTTGGTATTTTCACAAGACAGTTTAACGTATGATGCCTGATCAAGGTTTTCCTGAGCTAAAAACGTTTACAAAATATAGATAATGTACTTAAATGGTGGTCAGAAAATTCGACAAACTTTCCGGAATTGTATGAATTATCAAAAGTTATTCTTGCTGCGTAGAACATTTATTTTCCGGCGTGAAGTTTATTATATCTCCGCTAGAAATCAGATGGACGGAAATACATTGACCGCTATCATGCTTCTAAGAAATAATCATTAATTTACCTTCTTTGTAACTAATTTTAAAGTAGTTTAAAGTAAATTGATAATTTATGTACTCATACATGTATACTGTTGCTTACACACTTTGATTAAACTTAAGTTTTAAAATTTCTGTTAGTTTTACCGGTCCATACCGGTACGTACCGGTACGATACCGAAAATACCGGAACCGAATACCGAAACAGTAGCGAACCAAAACAACCTTTTACCGAAACGTTAGTTTCGGTACGTACTGGAACCGGAACGGAAATTCGTTTCGGTTTGATTCCCTGATTAAAAGTTTACAAATTAAAAATCGTTTACTTCAAGAATCGTATGAACTATCAAAAGTTATTCTTGCTGTTCCAGCTGCCCAAGTAAGCGTAGAACATTTATTTTCCGGTGTGAAGTTTATCATGTCTCCGCTCAGAAATCAGATGGACGGATATATAAGGTTGTCAAAAAAGTCTTGCGGTATTTCCGCAAGCTTGTCTTTGCAAGCGCGTAGTTCTAGTTGTATTCGTCGCATCGGTTCACGCTAGAGCTTTTTGTTTGAACTGTTTTTGTTTAGTCGTTCGTGTTATCGTCGCAACTGCAAAACACGTGTTTGATTTATACTGATATTTTGTTTGTTTTTAGTCGGTTCAGAGTGATCAGTTGCGATCGAGCTGTCGTCGCAAATTCGAAAATTGGAGCAAAGAAACTGAATAAAGCCGTAGCATCGGCAAATACGGCATGAATAAACCGTTATAAACCATTGAAGAAGCTTGGAAGCTCGATTAGGGTGCCACAAATCGACCCGTTTTTGAAGCGGATGGCTGGCGATGAAAATGGGTCAACGAAACAGCGACGGTCGTGGTCGAAAAGCGGTGAAGCTGCCAAGACGGTGGCCAAGCCTGGATTGACGGCCAGGAAGGTTCTTCTGTGTGTTTGGTGGGATTGGCAGGGAATCATCCACTATGAGCTGTTCTCCTATGGCCAAACGCTCAATTTGGACCTGTACTGCCAACAACTGGACCGCTTGAATGCAGCACTCATGCAGAAGAGGCCATCTTTGATCAGCAGAGGCCGAATTGTCTTCCATCAGGACAACGCCGGGACACACACATCTTTGGTGACGCGCCAGAAGCTCCGGGAGCTCCTTTTGCATCCACCGTATAGTCCGGATCTCGCACCAAGTGATTACCACCTGCTTCTGTCCATGGCGAACGAGCTTGGTAGTCGGAAGTTGGCCACAAGAGAGTCCTGTGAAAATTGGCTCTCCGAGTTTTTTGCCAATAGGGAAGCGAGCTTCTATAAGAGGGGCATTATGAAGTTGGCATCTCGTTGGGAACTCGTCATCGAACAAAACGGCGCATATTTGACTTAAATCGCATTATTATAACCAATTTTATGAACAATTGAAAATTCAATAAAAATTCCGCAAGACTTTTTTGACCGCTTTATGCTTCTAACAAGTTTATAGAATTATCTTTTATTTTAATAATCTTATGAATACAAACTTGTGCATTTTGTATGGCAAACACACTCTAATAAAATGTACCTAATTTATGTAAACATACATGTATATAGCCTGCTTATCCATGTTTCGTTAATATTACCGATCCAATCAGAACCTTTTACCGAAACGGTAGTTGCGGTACGTACCATAACCGAAATTGAAACTCGATTCGGTTTGATTATCTAATTTTGATGTGTCATTTTGTCTACTTTAAATCCAATTTTCCCGGTATTTTTAGCCAACAGTTGTATAGATAGAAAGCTGCATTATTTATCAAACCACATAGTTTCGAGCGATCAGACGCCACAACTTTGGATCCTTGGCCAACCTTTCCTGCTTAACTATTTGGAGATCACTCCTTGAAGAACAACTCCCTGAGGGAATTTGCGAAAATTGCAAAAGGAGCCCCATATCTAAGAAGTAGGAATTGCTTCATTTCATGGCTGATTTCAGTACTATCCATGAACCATAGTAATCTGTGTTAAGTTCATGACTGAAATCCATGTAAGTTCAGACTTTGTTTTGTTAGTTTCGGCCATAAGAAGGGAGGTTTTCTGAAGGCATTCTCTATTAGATATTACTAGTATTACTGATATAATTTTCATCCAAGAGATTGTCCGATTGATAGTCGTATTTGCAATAAGAAATCTTCCCGAGGCTTAAGTAGCCAATTGGAATCTGCTTCCTCTTGCCTTCTCCTCTGATTTGTAACATCATCCTAAATTATCCATCACAAATTCAATCTTTACCTAATTCTTTTAAAACTTGCCTTGCTCAACCCAAATCATTCCTGTCCATTTCAGGCGAGGACTGTGATGTGGAACGTTTAGATCCGAAGCGTGCTGATCCCGAATACTTTGAGTACGACTGTCTCACAGTGGAGGACATTGAGAAGCTGCTGAATGAACTTGTGGAGAAACTAAATACCATACTGCAGATAACACCCTCGCTGGCCAAGGTTCTGCTGCTGGAGCATCAGTGGGATAATCTTGCGGTGGTAGAGAAATATCGTCAGGATGCGAATGCTTTACTCGTAACGGCCAGAATAAAGCCACCCATTGGTGGAGGAGGAGGCGATGCGGCCTCGACAAGTGCGGCAGCGGCAGCTCAAATTGTTAAAATGGGCAGCAGTGGCTACAAGACGGGGAGTGCCAACAATTCTTCCAACCCCTCCACTTCGCCAAGTGCTATTCCTCAGTATCGAAGTCAAATGTGTCCGGTGTGCGCCAGCTCCCAGCTGGGCGATAAGTTCTACAGCCTGGCCTGTGGCCATTCCTTTTGCAAGGATTGCTGGACCATCTACTTTGAGACACAGATATTCCAGGGCATCTCCACGCAAATTGGTTGCATGGCCCAAATGTGCAATGTGAGAGTGCCAGAGGACCTGGTTCTGACTCTCGTTACCCGACCTGTGATGCGGGACAAGTATCAGCAGTTTGCCTTTAAGGACTACGTCAAATCCCATCCAGAACTAAGATTCTGCCCGGGCCCCAATTGCCAGATAATTGTACAATCCTCCGAGATCTCCGCCAAGCGTGCCATCTGCAAGGCCTGCCACACGGGCTTCTGCTTCAAGTGTGGCATGGACTACCATGCGCCCACAGACTGCCAGATCATCAAGAAGTGGCTGACGAAGTGCGCCGACGACAGCGAAACAGCGAACTATATAAGCGCCCACACCAAAGACTGTCCCAAGTGTCACATTTGCATCGAGAAGAACGGCGGCTGCAACCACATGCAGTGCTTCAACTGCAAGCACGACTTCTGCTGGATGTGCCTGGGCGACTGGAAGACCCACGGCTCGGAGTACTACGAGTGTTCGCGGTATAAGGACAATCCGAATATAGCGAACGAATCGGTGCATGTGCAAGCGAGGGAGGCTCTGAAGAAATATCTTCACTATTACGAACGCTGGGAGAACCACTCCAAGTCGCTGAAGCTGGAGCAGCAGACCATTGAGCGATTGCGCCAGCGCATCAACTCGAAGGTGATGAATGGCAGCGGCACCTGGATCGACTGGCAATATCTGTTCAATGCAGCCGGACTGCTGGCCAAGTGTCGCTATACGCTGCAGTACACGTATCCGTATGCCTACTACATGGAGGCCGGCTCACGAAAGAATCTCTTTGAATACCAGCAGGTAAGCAGAATCCTTTTATCAGTAGGGGGTCCCAACTAATCACGTTCCATTCCATCTGCAGGCCCAACTGGAGGCTGAGATAGAGAATCTATCGTGGAAAATCGAACGGGCCGAAACCACTGACCTGGGTGATCTCGAGAATCAAATGGATATTGCTGAAAAACGTCGCACCACGCTACTCAAGGACTTTTTCCCGGTGGATGCATAGAAGAAGCGTAGCACAAATCCAATTCAAGCCACACGACAGTATAAGAGACGCTTATTTTATTCTATACACACATATATCTGATATCCATCATCTAGCTGTAGTCCAACCATGTGTAGCTAATTATTTAAAATTGAATTAATCAAGTGCATATAGTCTAGCTGATTAGCATACACACGTACATATAGTCGACTACTTGAAGTATCAATTAATCATAGTTTGTGACATACGAAACTCAGTCAAACATAATAATGAACGGTTCAACTGCAATACAACGCCCTGCGCGATCGATAGCGATAACGACGAAGCATTTTCAATGGCCAAGTGTTCCAAGAGTTTTCCAAAAACTAGCCTCTACCAAGCAAATGTATCCATTAAAAGCTAATCCAGAAATACACACACACACACAGAAATGAAGCAATTTCGGATTGTTTAACAACAATCGAAAAATACAAAATCAAGTCTTTAAACTAAAACAAAAAATTAACCATAATTCGCTATTGTGGATTCTCTTTTTAAGCTGAAATTATTTAAATTATAGTCTAGGATTACGCTATGTATGTATGCTTATGCGACTGAATTTGAATTAAATTTACACTATATACATGCATAGATCAAGTAAGGCGATTTGTTATTACAATGGACGTTTTCTCGAAATGAGATGGGGATACCTCAAAAATGCTAATCAAAAAACCGCCATCAATTCATCTAAGCCAGAGTACGGCACGTTTCTATCTACTGTGTATACATCAGCTCTCTGCGGCAGCTACGCGACGTCGACACACCGACAGTATACGAGCCAATAATGCTCTCTTTTCCAACAACAAATAAATGCTATATGAGCGTGTTTTGCCATTCCCTGATATATCGTGGTTTAGTTACAAAACTGGAAGTTTTTAAATTAAAACTACTTTTAAAAAGTCGGCCAAGAAATCTTCGGACCAATTTTCGAAGCACTTTTTCCACTCCGATTAAAGCACCTCCAAAATATGGGTTTTAAACTTATCAACAGAAAACCTTCACCCTGTAGTTTATTTTTAATGCTTGGGAAATTCATTCGGTGCTAAATCAGGGCTGTACGGTGGATGACCCATCAATTCCACGTTTTGCCAGGTCAAAAAGTAGCTTGTGTGACGAGATGTGCGAGAGCTCCCATTGTTCATGTTGGAAATTGGTTCGATTTCGGCGGTTAGTTTTGCAAATTTCTCCAAAGACTTAGCTCAAACAAATGCCCATTTACCACTAATTTGACATTTCTACGACAATTTGCTCCTGAGCGAACAACTTTTATTGGATTTTGCTCGTCTTGGAACACCCACTCGATACAAATATTTATTTATGATTCAACACCAGCGAACTTCTGGACTATGATCTTATCTGATTCTATGGCGCAGTATATAGCACCAATTCTAGGAGAAACCCAGCTTTATAAATAAATAGAAGTAAGGTATGTTACTCAATCAGGCACAAATAGATGAACGAATTTGGATGATATATGTATGATAACCTGGAAGAGGCAATAGGCTATATAAATTTTATTTCATTAGAGATTATATTATTTTAAAGATGGTATGGTGAATGTAGACTGGTAAAAAAAAAGGCGAAGGCCAATCGGTCAAAAAATATCAAATAATTTTCAAAATTTGGAAAATATGTTAAGCATGTCAAAAAGTGGTACAGATAGAATGGTATCAAAAGCCGCAAAATATTATAAACAGGTCTGTTCTCAATTCCACTTCAGTTTTCGTATAAACGTTTGAATTGACCATTTTACTCGCACCAATTTGAATGAAAGGTGTTTAGGAAATCTGTGGTTACTAGATAAAGGCTTCATTTTTCTACGAATTTAATCCACTTGGCAATGAGCAATTCCACTTTTACTGAAATCGGATCTAGTACCCGTAGATATAAGTGTCACTTTCCATACAATCCTCTTAACATAGAGTTTAAAGTACAAACGTTTATACGAAAACCAAAGTGGAATTGAGAATACAAACAAAAAAAACAAAAGATTGAACAGTCCAAAATATTGCAAAGTATGTAAATGGCAATGACGGGTAAACAGAAGGTGTAGATCAAACATTTGCTAAATTTTCTCATTCCCAAAATTTTTATGAAGATTTGATAGACTGCAATAGTAGAGGGTAAAAATATGTGGTGTAGACCGAACTGTCTTAAAAATCGGAAATTTACAAAATTACATGAGTTCAGAAAAGTATAAATTTTCAAAAATTCTTATATATGTTAATGAGACGTGTTTATCAAACGGACCAAAAAATCGCAAAATTTGCAAAATTTTATAACGATTTTGATTCTTATGAAGACGGGTACGCAATGTATGCCCTATCCAGCTCCATTTCATTCTGCGTATTATGGTGTCGACACTCTCCATATTTGCGCGTTGTAGTAGCTCGGAGTTTCGTATTCTGTCAGGCCAGAATATACAAAATATCCGACGCAGGCATCGGTTCACGTATGTTTGAAGTTTGGACACTATGGAAGTTGTAATTTTCCAAATGGAGGAACCGTATAGGAGCACTGGCATTACGTTAGACTTGAAAAGCCTTATTTTGAGCCAGTTAGGATATGATGAGCATCGCCAAATGGCCGACAGCATCCCAAAAGCAGCCTTAGCTTTCTGAAGGCGCGACTCCACATCGAGCTCCGTACCTCCATCCACAGCGACTACGCTGCCCAGGTAGTTGAATTTACTGGACTTGTTCAATGGGCTGATCATCCAAAACCAGCGATTAGGATTGTCCGGAACGAAGGCTAAGCGATTTAGTTTTGGAGGTGTTGATTTTTAGACCCGCCGATTTAGAGCAATATCGCCAGGAAGGCAATGGAGTGGAACCCACTGGATGGATTCGGCCTGACACCTGGCAGACCCAAAGAAACTTGGAGGAGGACTGTTGGTAGAGAAGCGGAAAGCATCGGAAAGACCTGGAGAGAACTGAAAGCTACGGCAAACAACAGAGTACGTTGGAAGAGAGGAGTGGTTGATGCCCTATGTCCCACACGGGATTGGAACTAGAAGAAGAAGAAGATGAAGACGGGTAAATCGACGGATGGGGAATTTTGCTAGATGAAGATTTGATAGATGGTAATTAGTAAGGTATTTTCCCGACACCGGGTACATATTTATTAGAATTTTTTTTTTTTTCAGTATTAAAAATAAGTAGTACTTATATCGGTGAGTACCGGTACGTACCGGTATACCGAAATAAAAATCCGGGTACCAAAACCGAAAACCGAAATTAATTGAAAACCGATAAAAAACCTTTATCCGAAACATTCATTTCGGGACGTACCGGTACTGGGACCGGAACCGAAATTCGTTTCGGGATTAAGCCCTGCTTGCAAGTCGTTCGAAATTGACTATTAAAATAAGTTTATTAAGCAAAATGATACCCAGTGAGGCACTAAAGAGAATCACTTCATATTCATACACCTGGGAAGTTTGCAAGCTAATGAAAATGATAGTAAACTTTTTCAGGAGGAAGTTTTTCTTAGAGAGAACTCATAACCCTTGTATTCGGGGGTGACACAGAATTCTCTAGAGACTTTGGTATAAACTTTTGCATTTCAAAATAACCTAGTATTTGACATAAAAAGTATTTCTTTGGTCAGATTAGCGATTTGGAACCGACTGCGGTAATCTATTTGTCTTTGAGAAGTCGGTTCAATTCGCTTAACTTTCGACATCTGATCTAGTGGCCGAATATTTTTATGTCACTTCTATCTAAGTAATTTAAATTTTAAATAAAAGTGCTTATACGCAAATCTCCAGGGATATCTGGGGCAACTCCGATTTAAATGCTTTAAGTTTTTGTTCAGGTTTTGATATAGCGTTTTTCCATTGTTCACCCACAATGTCCATTTCACCCATTACATTTATGTAAAAATCGTCCCTTTATTTCTATATAAAATTCCATATTGCAACAATTCAATTCTATTTCAGTTGACACCACCCATCAAATTAACAACACGATTCTTATAACGCTTTGATATATCCTTTTCAATGTGGGTTTGCAGTGTACGCGTCTGCAGTATCAATTCATCCAAAACTGGATTTAGTTGCTGACGTTGCTCACGCAGCTCCACGGCTCGTTGCTTTAGCACCTCTCTGGTGGCACGTAACTTATCCACCGCCTTGGTCATCTGCTGCAGTTTTGTAACCAAGAGATTGGCATATTTAGGAGAATGTTTAAGTTGGAATAGATGACGCGTCTGCTCATCGGAAGTCTGTTGTATAATGCGCTCGGCCTCGTTTAACAATTTACGAATACTTTCCGCATCGTGGGTGCTCAAGTTGTCCATTAGAGAAAACATTATATTGCTGGAAGACGACTCTAGCTGTTGGAGTTCGTAGAGACGCAAACGCAAGAATGATTCTAGTTCAAATATTTCATCCAGGAACCTATCCCGATAGTTGGGTGAGTCCAGCAAGGTATAGGCTTGGTCACCTGAAAGCATTTAGTTTAGTTGTTTTCAAAAAATATTTTGGAGTAAGGCATAGCGTACCTTTTGCCGTGCCACCATCCATGCCAGTGCCCTCCACCACTATCCCATACTCCTCTACAGGTATATCGAAATTAATCTCCACCGCATCTGTGGGAGCACTCTCGATGCCCCAATCAATGTTCCCACCATCGGTTTCCTGCAGATCCACATTGCCAAAGTCACCGTAGTCAATGATTTCCGCCGACACAGTCGAGGAAGTGCCGCCATTGTCATCAGAAGTGCCAAAGTCAATCTCATTGCCGGCATCTGTCTCCTTGATTGCCTCACCCAATCCTAAATTCAATCTGATGGCTGGCTCTTCGACAGCCAGTGGTGCCTCCTTGTGTATATATTGATACACGGTGGTATTGCCAAACTCCACCAGATGACGCAAAATGGGCAAAACTTGCTGTTGGCCACTGACCTCGGCATACAGATCTATGCCTGCTTGAATTCTAGCTATATCTTTGAGGGATTTGCTATAGAGTTCGGGCAGACCAGCCAAAACCTCTATAAACTCGGCATGCAAATTATCCCCCTTGACACCCAACTGCTCTAGTAGAGCAGCATGTTCGGACAAAAGTTGTGATTCGGGTTTGTTAAGGTCATGGGCACGCTTGAGGCAGTCATCGGTTTGCTGCTCCAGCTTGGTCATTTGCTTGCGCACTCCGGGAATCTCATAGTTTACATTACGCACAAAGATCTGAGCTGCTTCGGCCAGATAAGTGGCATTTTTCTCATAAAGACGACAAATCTCCTGCCAATCTTTCATGCGTTGACTGCCATAGGTACCAAAAACGCTTTTCGTATCCTTTTCCGTTTGCTTCAAAATCTCAATGATTTCCTTGACATGGTAATAGTTGATGTCTAGAGAAGGGATGGTAGATGTGAAGATAATTGATGGAAAAATTGAGCCAATTAGCACTTACTTGCTTTGGCCAGCAGTTTAATTAGTTGCTCATTGGAGGGCATATCCTGGAGGGCATTGCTGATCTTAGTGTGAACTTCTTTAATTCCTGGCTGAACATTTTTGGGTACAATACGCCTGCTGACAAGCCAATCCTGTAGCTTAAGCGTGTGTATATCGATGGGTATTTCCGATTCCTGTAACGAAATAGATTAAATATTGGGGAAAAGAAGAGGAAAAAACCAACTTACATTCATTTTGCTAAATTTTTTAATGTTGTTTCCACGCAAGCTGATTTTTGTTGTTACTTAGGGATGTGAGAGAAACTGATTTGTGGGACTATCGATTTTTATTTGGATCGATTTAGTTACATCACCAATTTCTTTTGTACGCACGTTTTGTTACGAACACTGCTTTCGGGCTGACACCGGCTAGCTTCGGCATTCAGGGCGGGATCTTAACCCTAGCCCGCAGCGCGTACAATCACTACAAATGTAACTCCTCACTAACAACAAACGGCTAAACGACAAATTCAAACAAACAAATACCTAACCGACAAACAGCGCCATCTGACGGCAAACTTGGTGACCCGGTTTGGTTGTTTTTACCGGCAACGCACCCACCCCTCCATGCAGCGATCTGGCTTCATCAGCTGCCCTAACATAGGAGCCAGACGGTCGGCTCACTCCAGGCTTTGGCAACTCACCCTTCTCTCCCCTTCAATAGTACTCACACAATCATATTTACCTTCGTTACAAACATTTAATTATAAATATATATATATCCTAAGCTCACACACTTAAACATAGCTTCTTTGCATTTTTTTATGTAATCTATATTAAATTGGAACCGTACGAGCCAAGCAATTCTTTACCCTGACTAAGATCAGTGACGACAACGAAAAAAACACAAGTTCGCTACCCTAAAACCCTACCCTAAGGAGCTCCAATGGGACGGATCGGGACGCTAATTTCTTGACATGGACTGGAGGGAACGTGTAGCTAGGCGAACAGGGGTTGCTGGGTCTCGCGCAGCCGTTACATTAAAGTTATGTGTATAGGAGTATGTAAATATGTAGATATGAATGTGATATGTGAATTAATATATATGTTAATTTAAATATATGAGCTTAAAACTAAATTTTAAATAGATATGTAAACGTGCTTGTCTGAATGTAATTTCTAAACATTTGTAATTATTATTAATTTTAATTATGGTTGTGGTTATGCATGTAACGCATGCCGTGGATTAACCAAATTGTTAGTCTACGTCCAGGTGATCTGTATGTATGCTTGTGCGAGTGGTGTGTGCCTTTGGACTGCTCGTTTTGGTCACCCATGAATAGGGTACTTTCATTTCCCAGTGGATACTGCGAGCTCAGGTCAGACTCAAGTCCGTGGTTTATGACTTAACCACCATAGGAATGGAACGGACTTACATTTAAATTTTTGGCCAGCCTGGGTGGAGGGTTTTTTCCAAGGTAATTGGTCAGCGGCCACAATGGAGATGGAAATCCAGTAGCCAGGTTTGTTTACACCGTGACAAAAAAATGGAAGTCCTCAGCCGGAATGGGTTATAATTTGGACCCCGCCGAAATATCGTGGCCGGTCCTATTGCAGGCACCGGTCCACGATATAATTTTCTAAGCACAAAACTCGACTGGGCACTACGCTGCCTCTTCAGCCCGCTTCCAAAAGCCTACTATCCCCTTGGCAACTTCTGGCGGTCGCTTTTGCGAATTTGTTCCCTATTTCCCATTCGTCCCTGACCTACTTTAACGCTAAGGGGTCATTGTCCGTTTTCAAGGCCTTGCCTCTCCAACTTCGAATTTTAACTTACCCCCCCCTCCCGCAACGATCTACACCCCCGCAGGTACACTTCCAAACATAGAGGGCGCTTTGCCGGTTACGAGCTTTCACCCATACGCCCTCATCTGCATATCACATGCACTTGCCGATCGATAGGATCGCCTATCGCTATCGAAACACCTAAAACAGAAATAAACAACCGACCAGAAAACAGAAATGCAACAACACCACGAAAAACACGAGGCGATGAGCAACAATAGCCAAGGGATTATCGTGAGCATCTTTTTCTGGTCAACCTTGAGCCGGTGTCACCGTCTACAGCGTCTTTCGCAGCGCCCCAACGTAGGGTCACACCCACAGAACATCGAAGACCAGGAGCAGGGCGGGAAGTATAGAGCAAAACTTGGACAGCTCACGATACTTTGTTTTGTTCTTGTGTTCTTTTCAGGACATGAGATTCGTAGCCTGGACCACTACTCGGCCTCTGCTCTTGGACAATGCAGCAACAAGTCCGATGCTGGCATCCCCGGCTGTTGTGATACAATGTTGTCCTCATCCTTGATGTTTCAGGAGAGATGTTCTGCTTTCATCCAATGCCAGGCCTCGTCACAACCTACCCGGCCAGATGAGGCAACCGCACCATGTTTTCATGGACAAGCAGCTCGAAGAAACATCTAATCATCTTGCCTCGGTCGAAAACTAGCCGTACGAAAGTGTCCACTATCACTCCAATCGGTCGATCGAGGTGCGTCCGATCGCTTCCAGACAGCTCCGGTATATTAGCTGCTTTACTCAAGCCGATGCCAGCATCCTGGTAATCCCAATTGCCAGGTGAGTATATTTCCAGATTTTTATGCTTGCGTGACTTTTCTTCCTGTTCAGCTTTTCTGTCGGACGAATGCTTCCAGTTTTCATCCGTCATCTCCGCTCTCTGGTTAGCGCTACAAACACAGTCGGAATTACGGCAATATCCACTACTCTCTGGCTCGAGATGGTTCGCCCTCAAGTCTGGGTTTGTTGGTTCCATCGGGCCTGCATGGACAAGCGAACCCTCAAAAACTTCCGCGGTGGGTACAGATGACTGTACCTTAGGTCTGAAAACATCATTCACGAGCTTCAGAAATTCCACGAATCCTATACAGATATCGTCCCGCAACGAATCTTCCAAGTCCAGCTGCCGCGATTTCCTGTACGTCTCATATGCCTGTGCAATAGCGGCATTAATAGCTGAGACCTCCACTGATCCATAACTCACAGGGTGGCTCTCTCTCCTCTGGCTTTGCTGCTCAATACCCTGCTGTAGTGCTCGCCCTGCAGTCGCCCACACCCGACTCTGTTCCTGCGACATAACTAAATATTTACTAAAATTAGAAAATAACTAACAAAATAACTAAACTACGCAAAACTACAAAAAGGGAATAGCACAAAATTACAAATAGTAGCCTAACATTCCTACCTATCTTACCTATTTAATAAATAACAAAAATCCTAACAAAATTTACAGAACTAAATATATAACAAAAGAAAACTAACCTATATAATCAACAAGCAAAAATTACACCAGAAAATTACCAAATTTAACCTACCTAATAAATAACAAAAATATTTCATAAATAACACAAAAAAAAAACAACTCTACAAACACTCTCTTCTCAGAACGCAAAAACCAAACCTTAATCCTTTACAGCACTAAACAAAAAAAAATCACTAAACTGAACAAAATCTCACTATCCTTACAGAAAATCCTTCATAGAACATTAAGGGAGAGAAGGATTGCCAAGCCGGACCGAACCGCCGCTCCTAACTACGTTGCTTATCACTAGCGCTTCCTCAGATGACGCTACACTACCAGTTCACTAACAAGGATATACAAAGAACAATCAGGACAAACTTCTAGAACGCATCAACTGGACTAGTCATCAGCATGGACTGATGGCCGCCAGCCAAGGGCTCTAAACATCTATTCTGGATCGTTAATCCTCTCCAATTTTCTACCCAATTGTTCCCGCTCTCAGCCATCGAGAATGCATCGCATGGCGAGTACGTCCTCCCATGGGCCACTCTCATCCGACTAGAGCTAAGTTGGACAAACAAAAGGGACAAAAATGGGATATTAACTACAAAAACAAAACGTGAACTGAACATGTAAATTTTTACCCCCAACAAATATTCAATAAATTACCTTACCTAATATCACATATTATCCTATCACAGATCCTAATCACAGTTACCACCAGGCAAAGTGGTCGCGCAAATCATCGGCATTATTATCTGCCCCATGATGTCATCGATCCACCCTCGTGACTTGGACTAGCGATTCATATGTGCCTGTGACATCTTCTCCTGTGATCTTCGCCACTATTACCACCAGGCAAAGCGTTTGATGCTAGCCATCTGGACTTACGTCTGTCCGATGACGCCACCAAATCACCCTTGTAACGAAACCACTTTATAGGAGAGCACGTCACCATCTCCGGGCAGCAGTTAGCCCGCAAACATTTGCAGCTAAGTCTCCCTTCGATTCATAACCCACCCACACTAATTCTCTTGTCTAATCCTCTCCAGGTCAACAACATCCCTGCGCAATTGTAGTCAACCATTGGGTTCCTCACAAGCCGCAGTTCTGTCATGGCCCAGCCAGAAGAAGCGAGGTCTTCTCATCATAGTTTTAAAATTTTATTTTTTTAGAACGGTTAGTCCTAGCGCCTTATACGGTCGCTGGACTACGTTTCTGTTGGGCGCCATATTGTTACGAACACTGCTTTCGGGCTGACACCGGCTAGCTTCGGCATTCAGGGCGGGATCTTAACCCTAGCCCGCAGCGCGTACAATCACTACAAATGTAACTCCTCACTAACAACAAACGGCTAAACGACAAATTCAAACAAACAAATACCTAACCGACAAACAGCGCCATCTGACGGCAAACTTGGTGACCCGGTTTGGTTGTTTTTACCGGCAACGCACCCACCCCTCCATGCAGCGATCTGGCTTCATCAGCTGCCCTAACATAGGAGCCAGACGGTCGGCTCACTCCAGGCTTTGGCAACTCACCCTTCTCTCCCCTTCAATAGTACTCACACAATCATATTTACCTTCGTTACAAACATTTAATTATAAATATATATATATCCTAAGCTCACACACTTAAACATAGCTTCTTTGCATTTTTTTATGTAATCTATATTAAATTGGAACCGTACGAGCCAAGCAATTCTTTACCCTGACTAAGATCAGTGACGACAACGAAAAAAACACAAGTTCGCTACCCTAAAACCCTACCCTAAGGAGCTCCAATGGGACGGATCGGGTGGCTAATTTCTTGACATGGACTGGAGGGAACGTGTAGCTAGGCGAACAGGGGTTGCTGGGTCTCGCGCAGCCGTTACATTAAAGTTATGTGTATAGGAGTATGTAAATATGTAGATATGAATGTGATATGTGAATTAATATATATGTTAATTTAAATATATGAGCTTAAAACTAAATTTTAAATAGATATGTAAACGTGCTTGTCTGAATGTAATTTCTAAACATTTGTAATTATTATTAATTTTAATTATGGTTGTGGTTATGCATGTAACGCATGCCGTGGATTAACCAAATTGTTAGTCTACGTCCAGGTGATCTGTATGTATGCTTGTGCGAGTGGTGTGTGCCTTTGGACTGCTCGTTTTGGTCACCCATGAATAGGGTACTTTCATTTCCCAGTGGATACTGCGAGCTCAGGTCAGACTCAAGTCCGTGGTTTATGACTTAACCACCATAGGAATGGAACGGACTTACATTTAAATTTTTGGCCAGCCTGGGTGGAGGGTTTTTTCCAAGGTAATTGGTCAGCGGCCACAATGGAGATGGAAATCCAGTAGCCAGGTTTGTTTACACCGTGACAAAAAAAATGGAAGTCCTCAGCCGGAATGGGTTATAATTTGGACCCCGCCGAAATATCGTGGCCGGTCCTATTGCAGGCACCGGTCCACGCTGAAAAAATATATTTAATATATTTTCCTATTTTCACAAAAAAAAACATCCAAGGCACTTTCACTCACATATAATTTTCTTAGCACAAAAACTCGACTAGGCACTACGCTGCCTCTTCAGCCCGCTTCCAAAAGCCTACTATGCCCTTGGCAACTTCTAGCGGTCGCTTTTGCGAATTTGTTCCCTATTTCCCATTCGTCCCTGACCTACTTTAACGCTAAGGGGTCATTGTCCGTTTTCAAGGCCTTGCCTCTCCAACTTCGAATTTTAACTTACCCCCCCCTCCCGCAACGATCAACAACCCCGCAGGTACACTTCCAAACATAGAGGGCGCTTTGCCGGTTACGAGCTTTCACCCATACGCCCTCATCTGCATATCACATGCACTTGCCGATCGATAGGATCGCCTATCGCTATCGAAACACCTAAAACAGAAATAAACAACCGACCAGAAAACAGAAATGCAACAGTTTTAAAATGAAAGAAAATTAAGTTAAAGTCGGCCGTTCAACACCCAGAAATATTCTAATTTATTTTTTTATAAGTGGGATTCCCGAAAAATTAATATGCTTTTGATTTGCTTTCGTGAAAGCAAAAGCAAAGCAGTTGGTGGAACAACCCTGATTTCATATTGATTTGCTTTCATACAATATACGATGTGACAGATCCAAAGAGAAAGGGCAGAATAAAATTGTGGGAGAATTTGTAACTTCGACCTTTCTAGGAGAGCTGTGCAGATAAGTAACCATGAACATCTTTGACCAAGTCAAGCTGTTTTCTAAGAGAACTGTCACACTAAAACGAAAGCAAATAGAAATCAGTTTCGAAGCTGATTTTACGAAATCAATTAGTATGACCTTATTTTCCTTACACTTTCTGGGCACACTGCTCATTTTGTATGGAGCATCAGCTGTTTCACGAAATCAAATCGAAAGCAAATCCCTTTCAGGAATCCCACTATAGTTGTAAATTAGGCCGGAAAAGGTCTCAGCATTCCCAAAGCTAATATTTGGTTCATAATTAGTAATTGTGAAAATAAAAAATTATATTTTAATTTTAAATGGGCGCGACAGAGCCTTAAATTTTTGAAATAAAATTACTCATACGACACGTTCATCGAATACAAATTTTTAGATCAATATTATTTGTTTATTTCAATTGCTGTCATCTTTTGAAATAACACATAGAATAGTGTTTAAATAAAATCAACGCCGACTACTTACAAATAAAAAAAATATATGATAACAGGCAACACTGCGTATAAGTTTTATACAAAAACTCTAGATGCTGTTCGCGCCCGTTAAAACTCGACTTTTTTACTTATGCTTTTATTTACGCTAAATATACATCAAAAAAGTATCAGATAGGGGGGTGACAGCATGACCTTAAAAATTTCATACTCATGCATAGCCTATACAATACAATACATATACAATACTACAACATAAATCACAAAAGTCGGCCCTGCCCTACTTCGATATAACCTCTATCTGTGTACATGAGGGCGGAAAGCCCAAAGGTAGTCTTTCATTTTTCAAATCGTTTACTTTTTATCAGATCCTTGTGAAATTTTTAAGATTTTTAGATATTGCGAATATAAAAGAAAGTTTTAAATTTGATTTCGATATCTTAAAAATTGTGGAAGTTGTTCATCACATTTGATCTGCATGCTGTTTCTATTGAAAGACGTTGCAATATCAACTGATTCTGATAAAGAACATATATTCTTTATTGGGTCGAAAATGATTTCTTCTGCCTGTTACATACGACTTTATTATACTTTTTTTACTCTACTGTAGTAAAAAGAGAGAGTGCGAAATCTTGCTGAAATTTACAGACCAGAAAATGAAATTGAAGCCCAGAATTAATTAATTCCTGCTATCGCTCAGAAGTAATTACATCAGAGTGCGCCACATTACTATATTCTGTATATATAAGAGTCCATTGCGGTAGAGACGAAGCAGTATACGAACGTATGTCGATCTCTTTTGTAAAAACGAACGAACAAAATCTAAATGAGCGCTCTCTCGCGTGGCTAAACACACACACGTAACGCCAAAATAAGAGTAAGTGTTTTGAAGACACCTGCTTTACATATTTACTTTTAAAAGGTTATCAAAAACAAAGATTTCGAATGGTGCCTTGTTTCTTTGACTATCAGGACTGTTCTCAATTCCACTGCGATTTTCGTATAATCATTTGTACGTTGAACTTGATGTTACTTAGGCTAAATGGAACACTCATATCTATTGATTCGGCTTAATTGAAATCGGAAGGCGTTGAAATCGAAAGCTCAGACCAATCATTGAAAAAAAAGGAAGCCTTAATCCAGTAACCACGTATTTTCTTGTCACCTTTAATATAAATCGGTAAAAGTAAAATCCCAATTTCAAACTTTTATGCCACAGCTGAAGTGAACTTCAGAACCGACTATTTATTTTAAAAGCTTCCGCAGGCTTGGCATAAAACTCTTACTTCTTTGTGGTTTCTATTTATAGTCCATAAGGATTATACCAACAGCATTCCAACTGGTTATGTGATTGTCTTCTTTAAAGATACTCCGTTGTTTGTACTTTTTAATTCCGACTTCTCGTCCAAGGTTAAAAATAGTTCCTTCGCCAATTACTTGAAATTCCCCATAATTTTCCACCACTTTTGACTATTTTTGGAATTATTTGTTGTTTATTTACCGTAGTTTATTTAAATCTATGCTCACATGTATACATATACATACATATAAATATTTTACTTTTATGTAATAATATTCAAGTATAGTTCTTATATTTTGTTGTTTCTCAAGTTTTCCATCATTTGTTGTTGTTGTTGTTTTAAATTAAAAACTAAGTAGAATTGATAGCTTCACTTGCAACGTTTTTGGGCTCAATCAGCTAACGTTGTTAACGTGGATGTTGTTATTACAAAAATGTGAAAGAAATTAAAGTAAAATGTTTTCTTGTTTATTTTAAGTATATAGATGAAGGATGTTGGTAACGGTCTCTCTCTATGTGTGTGTGTGTGTGCATGTGTGTGGTTAGTGGCTTAAAAACTAACTGAATGTGTTTTGTAATATTCGCGCCCTGTTTCTTTTTTTGGGGGGTTGTTCTACTTGCACATTTCACACTATATTTATAATTATCTTTATGATAGTTTTTTTTTAATGAATTCTCTTGTTTTCTGTTTTGTTTTTTGTTTAATTACTTTACAAAAGTGCGTTGTTGTCCATATTTTGCTTTTTATACAGATTTTGTTGGGTTTTTTTTATAGATTATATTACAAACTATTTTAATAGAAAGAGTTCAAATCAAATTAAGAACGGGGGTGTGGGGTGATGGGGGGAGGTGAACCATTTACTTTACAGCTGCTGTCAGTTTGTTGTGTTGTGTTTGGAATTTTGTTTTCTTGCTTTTGCATTTAAGTTTCTTATAGTTGTGTTATGTGTTTTCTATTTGTTTTGCTGTGTATATTTAATTGCTTAATACCATCAACCCTCCCGCTTTATTGAACTTGGAGTCTCTGCCAGGCCTTTGACTTTGAGACGATCGGCGGTCTTTAGAAATGCTGGCAGTTGTTCTTGGGACACATTCACCTCTCCGGCATACATAAACTCTAGAATTGCCTGTAGGTGTATGTAGGAGACATCTTTCAGTATGATGATGGGATGCTTGGAGGGATTTTCCTGAAACAAGAGAGAGAGAGAGGGTAATTTTGATACAAATTGGATAAACATCAAGAATGGATTACCTCTAACAGTGCCTTGAAGTAGGGACTGCAAGCGGAGAGCACCATTTTGTGTGCTTTGCAGGTTTGGCCCTCACAGGCGAGTGTTACCTGTAAGAAGAAAAATCATTGAGTTACAGATTTATTTATTTTTCCAAGCACAATCCCCCAAAACTGATGAGCAACAGAAACATTAACAAAAGCAACAAAAACAAGCCAGATTCAGGTAGTAGATGAAATGAAAGAATGAAATTTGAAAGGCAGGTAGATGTGGCCAAATGACCCTAACACAGGAGCGGACCCATAATGAGTTTGCCTATTGGGCGCTTAGAGAAGAAAGGCAATGGAATTAAGGGTAAAAAGAAAGGAATAAATATACAATAAGAAATTAAGAAAACAGTGGAAATTTTGTTATCTCTCTTCATTAATTGATCGAAAATAACCACATATCACATTAAATTTAACAACTATTTCTTATAAATCTTGATAATTATTTTGCTTAGATGTTTCTTATACCTTTATTAAGCATAAGGCAATCTCTTTAGATTATAAAGTTGGCTATGGAGTTTAAGACTAATAACTGGGACTAACAAACTAAAGGAGGGTTTTGTGGTGTAAAAACCTTAACTGGGTTTGGTCGATCGTTTTACGAACTCATTTTTTATATGTAATTATGTGTTAAGGACGAAAAGTTGGAGATATTGGTAAATAAAAATAAAAAAATGTCCAATAAATATTCAATTGCCACCGCTTTTTTAACTGTCTTTTAACTTCTTTCCGTCATGATCAAGGTTAAAGATTAGACTAAAATAAACCATTTTACTTAAATCGATTAGTGCTTGATATAGTTCTTAACAAGTATACGCAATTGTTTAGGTAGACGGTTTTTTGAAAACAAATTAATTTTTTTCAAAACTTTTTTTCTTCTTATTCGAAATGGCCGACTTCTTCCAGCAACGCCGATTTCTCTCTGGCCACTCATGGATCGATGTGCTCGAACAAAGTCCACGTTCAACACAGAACTATAAAGTCAAAACAAGCTTTCAAATTCATTCCAAGAGTTCATAGAGATCTTCATCCGGCTTATCTGATGGTTTAGTGGATAGTCTCCTATGATGTGGTCACCAAGCTCCATTTTTGCGAAAAAGGAATGAAATCTTCGGCAAAAGTGTTTCAATCGACGTTTTGAAAAAGGTTGTGAAGCCCCTTAAGGCGACATTATTTCAACAACAACAAGCAAAGGGTCACCCTTTTAAAAAGACTCCTCACCAGCTCTCAAGGCAAAAACTACTATACTTGGCTACAAAACTAAGAACCGAACTGATTTGAAAAATATTCGTTCGTTTTCATTTTATGACCAAAATAAAGTGTAGCAAGCAATTGCAAGTACTAGGTAAACTTTAAGCATATGAAAACTCTCACCAAAACTCGAACAGTTTTACTTTTGTTATTTTTTGGCCTAAAACTTAATTTTTTATAAATTCAATTACAAAAACAAACACGTCATGACTAAAATCAATTGAAATTAAATTTTTTGATCATGAATTGGCAGTTTTTTTAGTTTGCTTGACCATTTTAGTTGCTTGCAGATCTATAGATCTGCAGATCTTTCTCCCTTCTTCGGTCTTACATTTACCGTCTTAAAAAATGAGCTGAGGTATAGCCATGCATATCCAAGGGTGATTTTTTAGCTATTATCTTTTTGGCAACACTGGTTTAAACAGCTCACGCACGTTTCGTGTTTTGTTTCACTGTCAAACATCTTCAGTTTGGTCTATAATTTAAGAGACGTCACAAACGAACAACGCTTGCAAATTATTGAATTTTATTATAAAAAATTCGTGCTCTGTAAAGAAAGTTCATCGCCGCTTCTTCCATTTTATGGCCAGTTTAAGCGACCCACTGAAGCGGCTATTCGGGCTATTGTGACAAAATTTCGCACCAAATTTACATTGTTGGACATTAAACCACAAACACGCTTACGTAGAGTGCGAAGTGAAGAAAATATCGCAGCTGTATCGGCCAGTGTTAATGATCGATTCGTCGCCGTTCGCAGCAATTGGGCCTCTGTTAATCAACAACCGGACTATTGGCCGCCTAGATCGTGCGATTTAACGCCTTTAGACTATTTTTTGTGGGGCTATGTTAAAGATCATGTCTATACAGACAAGCCCACTTCAATTGACGCATTGGAAGACAACATTAAAGCATTTATTCGTGAGATAAAGGCCGAAATGTTGGAAAGAGTATGCCAAAATTGGACTAAGCGGATGTCAACATTTGCATGAAATAATCCTCAATTAAAGCTTTTATGCATTTTTATGAATTTTGTGTTTTTTTTTTTTTTTAAACTTTCCTATAGCTCTTAAAAAATCACCCTTTAGAAGCACTTTCTAACAGCACATGAGCATCAAAGCAAAGCCAAGGTGTTTCTAACGAATTTTTCGTCGTAGTCCGTATAGGGCTTTACATGTCCAAAGCACAAAAAACAGTTATTCACAACTGTGTGAAAAACATCACCAAAAAATATTTGATTTCCGATATATAGCATCGAAAAAATGCGATGATATTCGTAATTTTGGGCAAAAATATCAATATTTCGATATTTTCAATATTTTCGACATTCATAGTATAAATGTAAGGTTAGATACCGATTTTATTTATCTTATTATTAGAAATGGCAGCATTGTACTATATTCGATTATGCCTGTATACTTTTTCCACATTTTTGTAACTTTGAGTATGAAGATGGCATTTTTTGGATTTGTAATGTAGGAATATCAGGATGGCCCTATCAAGAGCTAGCAGAAGCAAATAACTTTAAAATGCTATAAAAAAGAAAACGGTAGCTAACCAGACCAAGATCAGGCAAGGTTTCATTATACCATCAGACCCTATTAGATTCTTTTGGTTTGAAAAGCTAAATTGTAGTTTGAGTTTTCAATAAAACATGTTCAAAAGCGTAAACTAGGCCTCATGTCATCAATTATCTGCACGTCCCTTTTGTCAGGTATCTTAGAATATGATATTAAGGTGGGTTTTCCTATTTAGGTCACTTAAATGATCATTTTCTAATGATAGATTATTCATTTACTTGTAACTATCTATTTAAAGAGTCTCTTAAACCCTTTAACCTACTCTAAGATCACATTTGTGGCCCTTAATCCACACCTGTTCTATAGTTGAACAGTGGTCAGAAAATGTACTTACATCTGTGAAGCTTTTCTCATCACGCAAGTGACGGAAAGAGGTCACCATATTTGTTTGAAAATCGTTCCATTTTAGAAAGAACTGTTGATCCGACGACATCATGTAGAAGCTTTTGTTGGTTGGTGCTGGGTGAAAGGAGGGGGCGGCGGCGGCGACGACGACGGCGGTGCTACAGCAACGCCAGTTCTAGTTGCAGGCAAAAGGTTGAATAGTAATTTAGAGATTTGGGGCCGAAAGGAGTTTCACACGCCGTTGGAAAAGCTTTTCTTCAGAGTTGTTTTAATGTATGCGCTGTTTCTGTAAAAGATGTAAACACAATTGAATGTTATTTTCGAAACATTTATTGGCAGGCAAATGGAAATGGAAATTTGTGGAATGCGCGCTGTGTGTGTTGGGAAATGTCAAATGTGCAAGCAAAGCAACAGCTCAGACCAGCAAGTAAAGGTTAAGCAAAAAGCATTAAAATCAAGCCAAACCCGACTGGAAAGTACCCTCTAACTGTCAGAGATATAAAATTTGTTACTTTTCACACAAACTTTGTGTATATTCTGCTGACGATGCTGATCAAGAATATATATTTTTTATACCGAATCGGAGATGCTTCCTTCTGGCACAAGCTCATTACACTCTTTGTAGCTTTGGTACCGAGCATAAAAATAGCAAAGACTCGCTCGCTGTTGCCCTGAGTCGCTCTCAGTTGAATGCCTTTCACTTTTCAAGGCAATTTCTGCATTTTTAGTCATTTGCTTTACTTGGCTTATTTGAATTTGAGTTGAGCTCGTACTCGCTCCGGCACAGTGGGTCAAATGATAGGTAATTGTCGATATTTGAGAGACACAAGGAAGATTACCCGTCGGTTCCACTGTGGCAGACAAACATGTGTTTTACTTCTTGTTGCTGGGAACTCAGCATTGTTGTACACTTGCCCAGCCGGCTGACGATTGTGTGGGCGAGAGAGTAGAGTGTACAGACTTCAGCAGAGCTTAAAGTTTACACACACAAACAGAGAGCTAAGCGCTCTCAACTTTCAACTGCCGTTATGATTTCGCAATTATATTACAACAACAAGAGCGTCGTCGTCGACTTACTGGAAATTTCAACTCTTGACTAGTTGCTATCTCGCTTGCACTTGTGTGCTTAGGGTTATCTTTAGTGGCTGCTGCTGCTGCCGCGGCTGCACTCTGGTTGAATGATGTTGAAATTTTGTCTTAATTTTGTGTATTATTGATTTTTCAAAAGCAACAACAGCGCATCCCCCGCCACAACGCACGTGTGCCTTTTTATGTTTTTTCTGCTTTACAAAAAAATTAAATAATAAATGGTTTGCTCTTTGGGGAGAAATGATCTCGTGTTTGGTTGATGTTTGCTGCGTTGCAAAAAAAAAATAGCAATTATTGACACTTGCATGTTTTTTTATTGTTGTAACAAATGATAATACTTACGATACATGATTTTTTTAGCACACACAACACATATTTAATTTGTGAGAACTCGGACATCCTCCCTCTCTTTCACCCTCAGCAAAGCTCTTGGGCCCATTTTTCAGCTGAAGCCGCACCTTGTATAGTTGCATCATGGGCGAGACGAACTGGGCAAGAGAGTGAGTGAGCGACAACAAGGTTCGAAGGAAAGTTGCAACACCACTCACAAAAGCTGAGCTAAGGTTGTTGTTGTTGTTGTTGGATTATTACTCAACCCGCATGCAACCGACAAGAACTACAAAAACTTAACTCAAGACGAAGACAATGGCGGCCCCCAACTTTTCGTGGCCTGCCACAACAACAAGAACAACTTGCAAAATTAAAACTTTTGTACAGAATGCACGCGGTTTGGCATTTCTTTACTTGGCGTTTATTTAAATATTGCATTCATAAATATTGTTTAAAATTAGGTCGCGCTTGGGTTTACTTTGTTTCATTTCATTTCAGCCACACGCATACAGTCACCACACTCACACACATACAGCACACTCGTACACTTGTGTCTTTTTTCCACACACACACACTTTCCTAATCACTTTTCAGTCTCTTGCACTCTGTACTTTTACCCAAAAGACATTGAATTCTATAAATGTGACTTTGGTTTAATAAGTATACGCGTTTTCTCAGCGATATTGGTTTTATTTAAAATTTACACATACACGAGTTTTTTTTTAGCACTCACCTTCTGCTTTCGCTAACGCTGCTTTCTTTTTTCTCTTGCGATAGGCAAACTATCGGTTGTCGACTGCCAACTTCGATAAAGCATAAGTGTGACCTTACTAGAAAAAGAAGGAGATGAACACGCTCCGGTTTAAATTAAACAAAAAGTTACAACTGAGTTACAACAATTCGATTTATTTTTTAAAAACAAATGGCCGGGATATGTTGTAGGCTAGAGAGTTGCGTACATGCTTGCCCACTAAACGATCCGCCAGGGGTATAAGCGGGGGATGGCGTACGTAAATGCCCCTAGCCTCTGGTGTCCACACCCGAAGGCTGCACGAGGAGTTATAAGGCAACATTAAGCCCAGCCAGCCAGAGGAGCTGAGAGTGATATCACAATTAAGTTTTCCATCCCGATCCTGTCCCTCACTGGTCACCAGAATGTCCTTATCTAGACTTTGTAAGCCAGGCCAGCGCTTTAGGCGGTCATCTTCTCCAGAAATGGGCACACCCAGCAGCGGTGAACCTAGATACCGATTGTAAACCGTTTCCGCTTGCTCAGTGTCTGCTATCAAAACGGGCAAATACTCCGAAGCAAAGACAAACATTTTTAGATACTTCCATGATTTCTCCTCCTCGCTTGAGATATCCAGCAAATCCACACGGGCCAAACCACCCAAGAATAGAGTCATTTGGGGTCTCAAGCGAAAGGCTCGCGGGGTAATCATCTTTGGCGACTGCAGCCTAGTCAGTTCCCCGGAGGTGAGCAGTGAGGTGATTTGATCCGGCTGCATTACTCCAGGTGTATCGTAGACCCATCTAGCCTCCTTATATTCCTTGGCACGTTCATTCAAATGAGTGATGGGTTGACTGCCACTGGCCAAGGCAAAGGTATCATTGGTCACCTCCCGTTGCACAAAAGTGCGTCCCACTTGGGCCCTGGGTTGAGCAGCAGCCGTGCCTGCAGATCCTTTCTGTGCGCGAGCCTGATCCCGTCTTAGCTGCTCCAGGGCCGCTTTTTCCGCACGCTCCGAGAACAAACGTTGAAATCTCTGATATATTCTCAGGTCTGAAGGTCTTAAAATGGGAAATCTTAAAAGTTTCAAGGTGGTTCCTGGCCAGGGGCAAGTGGTGGCCCTGGGCACTCGATCACTGGCCTCGGGGCGACAGTAATCCGAGTGGAGCAGGATATTAAACAGCGAGCTCTTGCCCACATTGGTGCAACCCAAGAGATATACATCTCCTTGATGGTCCCATATCTTTTGCAGCTGGGTGATCAGCTCCTCAATGCCATAGCCCGTTTTGGCGGAGATTAGGCTGACATTTTTGATGTTTAAGGATTCACCGCCGCCATTTTGGATGAACTGTTCTTTGAGACAAAGCTTCACATGATTTAGGTAACTGTTGGAGTCCCGCGGCAGAAGATCCACTTTGTTGCCCACCAGGAACACGGGTCGTTTACTGCCCAAAACATGTTGCAGGCCCGGCCAAATGGAGCTGGGAAAGTCCAGCAGATCCACTAGGACAATGGCCAAGGCAAATTCATTTTGTATGCGGGAAATGGTCTCCACATAGGACGAGGGTGAAACCTCCACATCCAAAGCTATGTTGAAGTTTTTGAGGAAATGGCAACGTTGGCAAATGATGCTTTTCAACTCCAGCGGCGTACGTCCCTTAAATATTTCACTGGGTATGTAACCCGGCAAAGTGATCTGCGAACAATGCAAATGGGCTCCACAGCCACTGCAGGGCACATTGGAGGCTGGAACAGAGGGATCTGGAGTGCCATCGGGGGAGGCAGCATCTTCTTCCCCCTTGTAAAACTCATAGTCGTGCATCCAGTTAAGGGAAAGGGATGAACTAGACGAATCAGCTGTTAATTTCGGTAACCTCTGGCCCAACTCCAAAACGGAACTGTAATGCACATGCTCGTAGTTCTTGTACCGCTCCCTGGCCGCCAGCCAAGCCCTCTGACGTGAGCTGTTAGCCGTGCTTTGCCAACGCTTACATCGGGGTATAAAGTTTTCATTAATAATTTTAACAAAAGATGTTCTCAACATTTTGGCCAAACGAAATACGTAACTAATAACGTAAGCGGCAGCAGCGTTGCCACCTCTACACAAACTTTGGTCACTCTACCAAACCAATCGATATTTACTTTATACCGCGACTACCCTAGACTATCGAGCCAACCACAGAGAGCCACGTCAGCTTGAAAAAACACGTCATTTTCAAGAAGAATTACAAATGTGAATGAATAAGTTGCGTGAGATCCAAGTCACCCCACTCTGAAGCAGAGGCAATGAAGAAATCCAAAACCAACAGGCGATTGGCCTAAACACAACATAAAGAAAATCAGATAAACTTCAACATTGGCCGTGACCACAACAAAAGATAAACTCTACATTTATTGCAATGCAAATTTAGTTTTGCAATTATTTACAACGGATTTAATTAAGTTTCAATTGGAATCATGGCACCCACAGCTAATGCAGTTCTAATAACCGTACCCAAGTGCACGACGACATTGCCCAAACTCAGACCCGCCCCCTTAATGACAGCTGCGCTGCTTCTCAAGGGCTCCGCCTCGCCCACACCCTCCAGTTCGGGTTACTCGTCGGTTCATGAAATGGAATTGGATATGGATGAGGAGTCTCTGTTGGCCACTCCCACCAAGGCCAAGAAACGACGTCTGGATCATTTGACTTGGGAGGAAAAAGTTCAGAGAAAGTAAGTTTCCCCTTAAAACCAAAGAATCTTCCCATTTAACATGTTTCCCTCCCCCACAGAAAACTCAAGAATCGTGTGGCTGCTCAAACCTCACGAGATCGGAAAAAGGCACGCATGGAGGAAATGGAATATGAAATCAAAGAGCTTACAGAGAAAACGGAAATCTTGCAAAACAAATGCGAAAGTCTACAGACCATCAATGAATCGCTTTTGGCCAAAAATCAGAAACTGGACTCAGAAGTTGAATTACTGCGTCAAGAACTGGCCGAATTCAAGCAGCAAACCAAATGCAACAGCTCCGCCAGCCGCCCAGGCGCTGAGGGCTGTGCGTCCACTAACCTTGGATCTGCAGCATCCAATAATGCTGACCCTCTGCCGCAGGGTACACACAAAGTGGACACACAGTCGTCAGCGCGTGCGCTGATGGAGGATCTGGAGCAACAGCTGAAGAGCAGCCGGTCGATGGCCTCTCTATGGAAGGTTGTGGCGCTCTGCCTTCTCTACAAGACATGCTGCTCGTCGACGACGAAGAGTTCGATGCGCGAAGGCTTGAAGAGCTGGCCGAGAGTCTGCTCGCAGATATCTCAGCAGACCTGGAAGCAAGCGCTGGAGCATGCGGCCAAGCTGCTGCCGAAAATGCAGGCCAAACAGAGCGATTCCCTGGACCAGTGGTGGGGACCGCAGCAGAGTGCCTGGAATCCAGCGGGCATAGAAGTGATGGCCTAAGTAAAATAAAGGAGGAGGAAGAGCAGAGCCTGAATGTTCAGGTGTTGAATATAAATGGAAACTCACAGCAAGCCACAACGATAACCACAGCAGCAGCCTCCCTCCTGCAGGCCACCCCGGATACGGTGTATGGCACCTACGACGAGAAGACGAATTCCATTACGATTGTCATGGATGGCGATGCCGTGCCCGTTAACGAGGCCGTTGAGGAGATCTACTGTGATGGAGCCGAGGCTGCCGATGACTCCACTGTGGATGTCATCATGAAATGTCCCGCCCCCATGACGTCTCCCTCGCAGGTGTATCTCAATGTGATCAATGCCAGCCCCGATGAGGATTCAGATGATGAGTCTAACTTTGATCCCATACAAAAGTTTCTTTTCCCGCCACGAGTTAAGGCAAAGTCTCCCGCTTTGTCCCTGCACTCCGCCACCTCCGATCATGGCTATGAATCCATAATGGGTTCACCCACATCCTCTGCGCACACCAATTGGACGTTACCCACAGAAGAGGAGGATTTCCCGTGGCAAAGTAATTTCGATGAACTTTTCCCCAGTTTAATCTGAATTTTATGTAACCGAATTTCAAAGTTTGACCCTCTCTCTCTGTATTTATTGTTAAGTTTTGTAATTAGAATTGGTTTCGTCATCGAAGGCTTTATTGATATTTAATTGCTATGTAATCAGCTTGGCTAAGTTTTAATTGTAAGTTTCCATTTATATTTAACATTTAAATTTAACACGCTTCATTCGCATAGGCTAAGCAATTCTTATGATATTCTGTCGTCTGTAATTGTAACAATTCAATGTGCTCAAAAGATTCTGATGCAAAAAAAAAAAGGATACAAAAATATCTATATATATTCAAAATATATGAAAGACCCACACCAAAGTTAGCATTTGTATTTGATTGTCCTAAAGGAAGGGGACTACGCATGTCTTAAAATGGCATAATGCACTTGTGAGTGTGATTCATATTTCATCATTTTTTACAACTATGACTTGTTAAACTTGAATTAAGCGCCAAGCTCAATCTGGTTTACCAACACTGACTTGCTAAATTTGATAGACATGGGTTTAAGAACAGGCGCACAAAAGTAATTAGCCTAATAAAGAATTTGTTAAAATTCAAACAGGCAACGGATATATTAATTTCAATCCAAGCGCGTAACTCCATATATCGATAAATATCGAGCAAGTAGGAGAACGCATTCAGTCATTGGGCGTGTTCAGCAGAATAATTGATCCCTGAGCAACTAGCATACAAAAATTATGCATCAAATAGTTTCTGCTGAACGAATTGCTACATTTTTAACAACGCCGCGGTGCAGTGAATTTTACGACATTTGCGATCCGTGTTAACATGAACTCTGCATATAAAAAGTTACAATTAGGATTAGGTTTAATAATATTGTACAATTTATTTTTATAATTTACAGCCGATAGTAGCCTTATCTTTGCAAAGAATATTTTTGTGGGCTTGGTTTTTAAAAACAAAGTCAGAAATAATGAGCGCGTTCAGCAGCACAAATCGATGACAAGAAATCGACTATTTTTGTTAGATTGTGCTGGATGAAAGAAGAAATACTTTGTTAGAATTCATGATACATTTATGTCATAGTTGCATCATGTTAGGCCGGGTTTACATTGGGTCACAGCGCGGCACGTTTCAGTGTCACAGCGAAATGTGAACGGCAAATGGCTTGTCACAGAAATCTTGTGTCACAGGAATGAGTACTTTTTAATGTGAACACCAGTACTCATTTGGCGTCACAGTGTTTCTGTGCCGGAGGGTGGCACGCTTGTGCCAAGAATATATTGAACAGCTGATTGCAATGAGTTAGCTCAAAACTAGCTCATTAGAACTATTTTTCCTGTGACAAGCGTATCGATCAAGTTCGTTTTTAAGGCACACTGTGGCCATCTTGTTTTGTTTTTTGCGAATTAAAAACTTTGCGTATTGCGCTATTCGGTTTCAGGATCCAGAGTTGGCATCCTCATACGAGTTTAGAATGTAAAAGGCAACAATTAGCAATCCATTGCATTGGAGCTTTAGATAGAGAGCAGCTTTTTATCCAAGACCCACAAGTCTGTTGTCTGCAAAAATGTGAATAAAAATACAATTTCATGCCGGGTAGCTTATGTATTGAATTGTACACTTACTCGATATGTGTTTCGCAAACTGTTCCATTTGTCTACAACGTCTTTCTAGGTGACGGCAAGCTGATCGGCAATGCTGCTCCAGCCAGACTCCTTGGCATCGCGATGTTTATAATTGGCATTGGTCAAATTCCAGAAGCATTCCGACTCCTCCACGGATGCAATAAGGGATCGAATCGGCATTCCACTGCATGGCCACACGTCGATCGCGATTAATAGTTTTTGACTTCTATATTCTTTTTTTTTCTTAATTGTTGCCGGTGTTGTTTACTTTATTTATGCGGATCTGGCTCACAGCTCACAAACATTTCAATGTTCACTTTTGTGAGCGATGTGGCGCTCTGTCACAACGACAAGAAGCGTTCACATCAAAAGTACTCATTTGGATAGTCACAGCGCTTGGCACAGCGCTGTGACATGCAATTTTTGTGACGCCAATGTAAACACTTTGGACTTCTGAGTACTTTGGTCACAGTGCGTCACAAACAATACGGTCACAGTGTGCCCCAATGTAAGCCGGGCCTTAAAATTGCTTTTATTTTGTTTGTTATCGAAAGCCCCACAGCTGTTGCTTGTTCACAAGTTATTTTGTCAAGGCATACGCAAAATGAAACCTCTGTTTTAAATAATAAATGAATTGCCAGAGGATTAGTGCAAAGATCTAAAGGCTTTACTGTTGCCGAGGAGAATAAAAGCTTAACAAGCCGCCGCTCCAAAAAGAAGAATTGTCCTTATCCGCCCATCTCTACTTCAGCCTATTCAAAATCGACTTTCATAATTGGCGCTGGTCACATTCCAGAGGTATTTACGAAATCAATTAGTATGACCTTAATTTCCTTGCATTTTCTGGACACACTGCTCATCAGCTGTTTCACGAAAGCAAATCAAAAGCAAATCACTTTCAGGAATACCTCTACTAGATCTAGTATCTGTATCTGTACAGAAGATTTTAGTAAAAGTAAAATTTAATTTCAGCGTCACCTGACGATGTTGTTGTTTAGCTCCCAGTGGTAGATGGGGGAAGGAGCAGGGAAAGTGGGGAAATGGAGGAGAGTCAACATTGACTTAAGAGTGACTAATCAGTGACTTTGCAGTGACTAAACAGTGACTTGATGCTATCAAGTTGATAGTGACTAAACGGTGACTTGACAGTGACTCACACTTTATCAGTGTACTACCCCCTTAAAGCACAAACAAATTAAGAAGTCGTTATGGAGTAGGCGTTAATACCTAAAAAAATAATACTACAATAAACTCAGAGCGTAAATAAAAGACAATCGTCAATCGCCAATTCTGATGTCTGAAACTATTAAATATCTCCCAAAATATTGAATTCAACAAGTTGCAATTGAACTCTCATACATGCAAATAATAAAATTTAAACATATAACAATTGTGCGTTTCAGTTCCGTCGTTCCAAAATAGCTGTCGCGTTGCCGCTCAGTTGTTATTAGGGAAAATCTCTTTGATTGATTAATTTTTACAGGCAAATCGCGACGGGGGCAGAAAAGTGAAACATGTCCAACGAAAAAGAGGATGAATGCGACAAGAAAGCTGAGGCAGATGGCAAATCCAGTATAAGTGAAGACTCGGACGAGTATCAATCGGCGGAAGACGAGGAAGAAGAGCCAGCAACTCAGCTGCCACAGCCACCAACGAGAATGAGCACCGCCACCACCTCCCAGACACACACAGCCACAGCCACACCTGTGCACACACCTACCTGCGACTCTGACTCGGAATTCGACAGCTATCCCATGCATCAGAGCGTATTCGAGGATGATATAAAAGGATTGCAGCGCAGTCTGCTGATGCCCACGGCTGCTGATGAAGTTGCTCGAAGGGATAAACATGGCAACACACCGCTTCATTTGGCCGTGATGTTGGGTCGCAAGCATTGCGTACGCCTGCTGCTGGCCCACAATGCTCCCGTGAAGATCAAGAACAATGAAGGATGGTCTCCACTCTCGGAGGCTATTAGCTATGGGGACAGGCAGACAATCACCCAAGTTCTACGCATGCTGAAACTGCAGTCCCGTGATCACATGGAGAGCCGTCGTGAGAAGCTAGTGAACGCTCTGAGGCAGATGCAGGACTTCTACATGGAATTCAAATGGGACTTCCAGTCCTGGCTGCCGCTGGTGTCGCGCATTTTGCCCTCGGACATTTGCCGGCTGTATAAGTCGGGCGCTTCGATCAGATTGGACACCACTTTGGTGGACTTCAACGATATGCGCTGGGAGAGGGGAGACATTTCCTTCTTGTTTCGCGGAGAAGCTCCTCAAAGAGAATCGTTGGTTTTGCTGGACAATGAGCAGGAATGCTATCAGCGCTTGCGCTATGAAGAGTCGGATATGGAGGATGAGGTGGATGTGCTGATGTCCACCGATATACTGGCCACCCAAATGTCCACCAAGACGATACAGTTTGCCCGAGCTCAGAGAGGCTGGATATTCCGAGCGAATCGCAAGGAGTTGATTGGAGGTCAGTATCAATGCGAGTTGTATACCATCCAGGGTCTGATCCTGAAGCAACGCAAACGGCGCGAGCACTTGTCCCACGAGGACTTGCAGAAGAATCGCGCCATTGTGGATTCAATCACCAAGGTTGGAGCGGAAGCGCGTCGCTCTAGCCTGACCACACCCCCTGAGAATCTTGCCCTGCCCGAGTTGCCACGCCGCAGTTCTCTGCAAGCACCGGCTGCCCCCAATGTGACTTGGTCGCAGTACATCCAGGCGTCTGTGGGCAAGTGCCCCCAGCTGGGACGCACTCCTGTGCACAAGCAATCCAATAAGACTATTCGCGCCACTGTGGCCATGAGCACGGATTTCCCCCTGAGTGTGGACATGCTGCTGGATGTCCTGGAGGTGGTGGCGCCATTGAAACACATCAACAAGTTGCGTGAGTTTGTCACATTGAAATTGCCCACAGGTTTTCCGGTGAAGATCGAGATACCAGTGCTGCATACCGTAACGGCCAAGGTGACATTCCAGAAATTCGAGTTCCGCGACAATATTCCTGCGAAAATGTTCGAGATACCCTCACACTATTGGGAAGATGTCAGGCGCTTTCAGGACTTATGACCAGCAGCCGGAGAGAGTGCGTCCACATCCTCTAGGGTGACAACACCTGGCAGCAGTTCGAGTGGCGGGCAAATGGATATGAATCGCAATACGCCCACAACGCCCATCAAGGAGTTTGACTAGGTCTCGCCCCCTACCCCAAAGGTCGTTCAACTAGTTCGGAAACGAATGCGAACTAGTTCATTTAGAGTTAGAGACATTTATTTATTATCAAAAAAAAAAAAAACAAAACAAAACAAAAATTGTGTCACGCTAGTTTAAATTATTTCTAGTTTTCTAACTAAATTGTCAGTAAATTGTTGTATAAAACCGATTATCACGCTTTAATTTGAGATAATTTCAACCTGTCTATGTATTAGTTCGTTTTTAAGGTTCAACTGTACTTCACCTTTGGCACATTCTGCATACCCCTAGTGTTGGGGGTATGATTCATTCACCCAAACACAGCTGCTCTAATCAGAGCGAAACAGCCCCAAATGTACACAAACATATAAATAATCGAAATGTAGTTAGTTTAATGATTAGATGTTTACTTGTAAGAATCAGATACGAGAAAGAAATGGGAGTTTCAAGAATTTTACTATCACATGATCGCGAAATTGAAACGGGCCCGCAAAGCTTTTACTTGTAATTGTTTGTTTAGTGCAATTTACCCATCTCTCTCTTTTAAGCGTCAGTGTAAACAAACAAAACCGAAAACTTAAGACAGTCCGTAAACAAAAGTATTTATATTTCAATTTCTATTGAAAGTGCGCAAATTCATAAAAAACGCTTCACAAATAATTAAGTAAACTAGAGGAAGTTGCCGGCCACCGTCCCCTGTTCCCGCTGTGTTTTTGCTTTTGTATATTTTAGCCAATTATTTTAATTTAATTTTGATTTGTACAGTTTGTTAATCACTAATTGTGATTGTTTTTTTCTGTTTTTTTTTATTCCTGTGTAAAACTGCCATGACATATGTATTTTACAATTTTGGGCACAATTTTGTTAACCAAATATTTTAACAGCCACGTTTTGTAGAAAAAAAAGGAAAAAAAGAAAGGATATATATATATATTTATACATGGAAATCCCCCGTAATTGTAATCCTTGGGAGCATTTGTAAGAGCTCTTCAAAATATTTAAACAAAACACATCCTGTCAGCTGTAAAGTTTGCAACCCAAATAAAAACTAAAGAGTTTTATTTATAAAACAAACAAAAGTGCAATTTGTATACAATTTAATTTTGGGTTGGTTATTGAAGATCTCAAATCAAATGGTTTTCAAATCAATTATTGTGCCGAAGAATTTATACCCTTGCGAATGTTTTAAAAATTTAAGAACGCTAAATGCAAAACTTTTTCTAACTTAAACATACGACAGCCCTAACATATAGACATCCGATTCTAACAAAAATCTGCAAATCTGTGTGAAACCGTATAATCGGGTGTGTCACAGAAATCTCTAGAGGTTTTCGTGTAAACGTCAGCATTTTATATCAGAGCTGTTTAAATTTATATGTTATGGGGCTAAAATAGCCCGCTACTATTAATGTCAAAAGTTGAGGATTTGAAACCGCCTGCTCAAAGTCAAGTAGATTTGAAGCGTACGGTTTTCCATGCCACATAATCTAGTAGGCGGTCTGATTCCGACTTCGCAAATAAAGTAGTCCCAGATTTGTTCGAAGAGCATATATTAAAATCTCTAGCCGATTTCTGTGACACCCCTGAATATAAAGATTCGCAGAGTTTGGAGACGTTAACAATAAAAACAAAACAGTTTTTCTCACTAAGACCCATTTTTCGACCGATAGTTCCTATGACAACTATAAGATATAGTCATCCGATCCGAGCGTGCAGTAAAAAGAAGACTCTGTGCAAAGTTTCAGCTCGATTGCTAGAAACAGACAGACGTTCATACAGACAGGTTGGCAGTAACAGCTAATCAACTAGGCTAGCATCGTATTAGGGGATTTTTGGACGAGGACTCTGTCGTTTCTTCCCAAAGTGATCCGATAGTAGTTAGCTTGGAAGCAGCAACTGCCTTCTTGACGTCGGACCACAGATTTTCGATGGGATTTAGGACAGGCGCCTGAGCAGGCTACTCTAAAACGTTCACAGAGTTTGCCCTGAACCATTTCTTTGCTTTCTTCCTGGTGTGCTGATTATACCTTTTATCCAATGTATGTTCCATTACACTACACCCTCTATACTTAATGGTTTCTGTGGTGTACTGGGGTTTGTATTCTATGTTTCTTGATCGAGATCCCTTACCACCAATCATAACCACTTTGAATCATAACCACTTTGAATCATAAACATAGAATATTCCTTTATTGTTGGGATATCAAATTTGCAGGATCCCTGGCAAACTATATGCGCTTAGTAGAGTGTGTCGCGTTTAAAAGTGGAACCTTTCTTGGACTGCAGGCTTTTAGGTTATGTTGCCTAAGATATGTTTCGACTGTTTGGTCCGTCGCATTTATTTTAAGCTTTCTTTCAGGATGGTTATCAGCCTTGAAGGGATCCTTCTTGCTCTGGCGAATCAGTCTTTTGACATGAAGAAAAGTCAAAGATCGATTTCGTCCGCGTGTTTCAATCAGATCTTCATAGTTTAAGACGTTTTTAATCGTTTTATTGAAGCATCCTACCAATTGACCAACTTTTCTGTAAGTTTTTCCTCCCAAGACCGCGCTTCTCTGCAGTGCTGTGCTTTCCACAATGAAACAATAAAGTCTTAGTCAAAACTAGTGAGCATGTGCTTCACTGGATTCACTGGAGGGACTAATGGTGCTATTTTTTCTGTATTTTTTGGGGTTTTTTTCTTAAAAGCTAACTTTGTCTGTGCCGAAGTTTTGATACACTTGAAAACGCTTGTCTCAACGGTTAGCGACTTCGACCAAACTTCGCAGATCAGCTTAAAAACATAAAAACCATGACCGCGTTTGAGTCGTAGATGATTCCTTCTATGAGTTGCAAACTTCTTGGGAAAATTATAATTGATATAATTGAACAGTTTTCGAGTTATTTTAAACTTTACAAGTTCACAAGTGTTCTCGGACCGGTACTTTACTCCCTTTTCACCTGATTTCACACCCATTCTCGACCTTCATAGACGTATACTGACGATACCGTTTCCTTGCTCTAGAACAGCCGTAAGGGCATTAGGTAACAGTTCCTTGGCTTTGGTCGTTGGGCAACCGTACTGCTTAATCGATCAAAAGTCAACACTGCACCTTCGCCGAGACGGGGAGTTGCTCGGGGCGCTCGGGTCGGGACCGTATTCGAATCTAGTCAAATACTTGGTGACTCTGACCGCGCGACGGAAAGCTGTTGTACGGAGAACATGCTAGGAAGGAGCTTGAGTGGCTTCTAAAACCTCGTAGCGGACTTTCGTTGCGGTGAAAATTCTTGTCTACAAGGCTATTATCTGCTTCCTGACCTGGGATCCCCTGTGGGGACAGCATGCTCCACTACACTGAAGAAACGAATCTTCAATAAGAGAGTACTTAGCATCGGGACGTCCATGGTGTCAGACATACACCCTAACCGATCGATGGTGCCTTTAGGCCCAAATCACTTGATAAGCAGGTAAACCGACTAGTCACACAACAGTCTTGCCTTGACTGGCTACTACAGGCTCAGAGACGACTAACGAACCCGACCTCTATCATGAAGGCGTCCTTCGGGTCGCCTCATCAACCTGAGTTCCCCTGGGACTAACCCCACCTTAATCCAGGCGTTTGAACTGTCTAAGTCCTGATATATTAGTCCTTCTTGTTAACTATTTGTAAATAGATTAAGTTCTATGTACCAAATATAACCAAAAACTTAAACCAAAAAAAAAAAAAAAAAAAAAAATTTTATACTTTTAAGCGTAGAAATTCCTCAAAAGAGCTCCAAAAATCTAGAATTTTGGGGCTAAGCTTCTTTCACACAAAGCTCTCTTTGGGCCAATTATCATCCAATTCGGAGATATCATTGTTAGAAAATACACTTTTTGTAACAAATGCCCCATGTTATGGTCGGGCATGACTTTCTTTCTTTCTTGTTGGGAATTTTGGCGTTAAACGATTTTACTGGGCCACCATATTGAAAATGATACCACGAAAAATTCTTAGTTTATACTGAATACTTGATTCTCTGTGCTAAAATTGAATATATTCCAATTTATACCGTTAAAGACGGGCAAAGCTCTATTAACGCTAGAGACATAGCGCTTCGCGGGAACCTCCAAATCTTCTCCAGTGCAGCGGTAAGCGTGAATACCGTTGTTTTTGGGTTTATAACGTGGAAATATTCTTATACTTAGGTAACGCAATTGGAAAGCCAAGAACAGGCGATCTTTTTGCTACGATGCAATGTGAAGGTGGTCATTTGATTGACAAGCTAATTTTGTAAAAAAGGAGTGAGAGTGGAGCCCATGGCGGTAATAAAGAATTTAAGCGAAATCCACGAACTAGTTCAGCATTTAAACAGTTTCGATGACTAGTTCTAAGGACTGCATTGAGCTGTGGTAAAGTGCATTATCCAACACCGTCAGCTGTTTGATTCACAAATTTAAGTGAAAAATTTAGTAAAAATTACAAATTACTCCAATACACGTTCCCAAGGATGATTGTCTCACGTGTGGCTCACCCACTGAATGTGGCAATGCAGCAATTTTCGCGTCAAGCTGCTGGCAACAACAACAGCAATCAACGAAATGTAAATATTCTGTTGCGCCGCCACATGTCGGGGGTATTCTTTCGATCTGGGGCTATTAAGGTAGGTGTTATGGTATTGTTTGCTGTTCTGTAATTATAACAATGATTTTTTATATATCCACAGCCGAAGCCAGAGGAAATGCCATTTGGCATTTTTGCAATATTCTGCGCTGTTATACCAGGACTCTTTGTTGGAGCTACTATAAGCAAAAATGTGGCCAACTTTTTGGAGGAGAACGATCTTTTTGTGCCCTCCGATGAAGATGATGATGAGGACTAAGATGGAAGATGAAACAGAATCTTACTATGAATTAACTCTACTCAGCCAAATATGTTTATTGAATTGCCTTAGCGAATTGTTTTTTACTTTTAAGATACCAAAGTTCTGGCATTTGATATAAATATGTCTTTATGTATACATACATACATATATGTATGCTCTCTCTGTATCCACTGAACAATTTCTGCTATTTATTTAAACATTTTTAATATTTATTTAGTCCCACAAAATGACGAATGTTATAGCATTAAATAAAGTTTGTAAATCTAACAAAAAGAGCAATTTTGTTTAACAACTTTTAGAAATTGAATGTTATATAATTATGGGTATTTTGATATATGTATATATAAGTAATCATCTCAGTTGGCTCTGCAAACAACTTCACTTTTAAATTTCCATTTTATCAGAAATTCATAGAGAATTTTCAGTTCAATTTCGAAATCGGCTGTAACAACATTCACTTGAGAACAAGTTTAAGTAAATTACAGTTCACTATTCCAAATCCACACATTCAACTACACAATCCATTGAGAAATTGGCAAAAATTGTGCGTCTTCAGATTGACATCCAGATACGCCTAGCCAGAATGAGCCGAACCCCAGGCCGGATCCCATTCCCCAATCCCAATGTGAACAACAATCGTCGTACCACAACGGATGCCACTCGTGGAGCGGGCAACAATCCGTTAGTACGCGGAGGTAAGCGCCAGCCAGCTGCGGCTAACGGTGGAGCGGGCGATGGCGGTGAGGTAAAAGCCGGCAAACCGCGTCTGGAGCGACCCACAATTGCCTCCACTCTGAGGGCGACCAACGCAACTCGTCAAAGGGAACAGGCCACAGTGGTCGCCAGTTTGAACAAACCATCAAAGCTGAAGAGTGGCTCCGGAACTGTTACCATCAAAAAAGAGCCCAATCGTGTGATGACCCCCTTAGCCAAGCAGGCGGCTCGTGCCAGGCTCTGGCCTTCTGGAAAAACATCTGGAGGCGGCGCCTACAGCAAAGCCGATAAGCTCTCGCTAAGTGCGGAGGAATTCAGAGCTCTGGAGACGGGTCTGGATGGTGAACCGCTAGCAGCAGCTGCACCTGCCCAGTCGAAACTAGTCGAAACAGGCATCCAGACCGATGAGGCGGAAATACTTGATCTTAATCTACTCAAACTCAACGGTGACATTAGGATTGTGGCTCCTTCGCCACAGCTGGTCGATCAGATCGAAAAAAGCCGTAGGGATGCCAAAGCCAAGTCTGAACGTCAATCGATGCGTAGATTCGCCTCCCATGAACAGGACGAAGAGCTGCATTTGGACTCCCTGAAGGAGTTCACGGAACGCAATGCGGTGACCAAGCGCACTCCCAAACAGTCGCCCATCTTGCCCACTTCGTACGGAAACAATGACAATCAGCATATCAACGTATTCAAGTCCATGGATGAATTCTTTCTGTGCGGGATACCTAAATCCGAATCCATTATAGACATTCAGCGGCGCATCAAGCTCAAGGAAGATGAGCTTATGCGTCTCTTCTCTGATGTCGATCCAATCATCAAGAAACCAGAACCCAAGTCGGACATCTAATAACCCGGCGACACTTTGACGAATGCATCTCTAACCCATGATGCATCAGATTAACAAATTGTGTGTGTTTAAATTTATTAGTTATTTGGGATGAGCGGGATCCATTTGCAAGCAAGGAAAGCACGAATTGTCTACAGTCCTTGTAAACTTTATTAAAACCCAGTTAATTGTATCAATATATACAAGTTTTCGGACCAATATAAATAAAATCTTAATGTGGCCAGAGTGAAAGGGCCCTTGAAATTTCTAAGAGCGTTTTTCCCTGCACTTAAAGATTCTGAAATCTTTTCTGACTCCCTGTTTCCCAGTGTTATAGAACGGTTCTGGGCCTTTTGTTTGGGTATTTAGCTGGGTTTTGTCTAAAAATAAAAACGAGAGCGCAAGTTTGTAGTTAGGAAATAAAATATTTAATACACCCTTTCCATCTAACAAAATGTTAACTAAGGCTGCGAAACCACAATAGTCTGAAAAATTTCTGAAGGTTTTGGAAGTATGAAGTAATCTTAAGCATTAAGGCCCGTACTCAGATGAGTTCGCCACAATATTTCACACGAATAGAAACAATTTTGAACAGCTTTGAAATATGAATGAGTTCGAAAAGGTGTCTTATTTATTTGAAGTATTGCGTCAAACTAAATTTTAATCTGATCTGAGTACAGGACTTTAAGAAAAGTGAGTTAAGTAATATATAAGCCGCTTTCCAAACCAGCATCGGTTGGAAATGCTGTATACCAAGGAAATTGCTTTGCGCTCAGCAGATCAAACTTCCATAACCAACACATACGGGACTGTTACGAATTCCGAGTCGGTTTTTGAACAATGTTACATGGAAGTTGACAATCATATTATGGTTACTAGATCCGGTTTGAGGAAAATCGAAATTGCTTTATCCTGTCTTCACACTGTTCGACACATGACCTAAGATATCTAGTAAATGTAAATGTTGGCTATACAGCTCCTACAACGGGGCCAAGCCAACTTCACGATCTCTTGCTGTGTGCTTTAAATTTTTCGCACAAGAGAAAGGGACCTACAGTTTAACGCCGGATCCGAACGGCAAAGTTTGAGAATTTGCTTTTTCATGGCTAGTTACTTCACAGCTGGCGAATAGTGGTGAAGGTGACGGTATGTGTAAAAGCTATTTTCTAAAGGAAAAACTTTTATTATTGGATGTTCAGAGGCGGGATCGAACCCACGACCTCCCGCCCAGCAGTCCAGCACACTAACCACTGGGCTACATACGGATATATAGTAGGCCTGCATTTTCTCATGAACTTCTATGAATTTGATAAGCTTTTCAAATTGAAAAAGTAACAAAAAGCAGGACTTCTAGAATATCATGTCTCATGTGTCAAACAGCCTTATTGATTAGAATGAGCAAGCATCATCTCGCATTTTAAAGTCTGCCTTTTTGCATTTCCACAGGAAGGTCCTCCAAAGCCGAAAAAATGTTTTTATAAAAAATTAGGTTTTTTTTTAACATTACATTTAATATTTCTTTAATATAAGATTTATAACATAAAATAATAAAAGAAAATTGGCCTGAATTCTGAAGATGTGTCTTTTTTACTCTTAGCTTTGTTTAATATGTCCCGTTCTTATAAAAACCATACTAACGTAGATAATTCAATATGATAGCTGTCATTTAAAAGCTACATCATTCTCCTTACGAATTATTTTAGATGTTAAAAACGACTTCTATTTTTGTCGCGTGCTTAATACCATGATTTTTTAAAAAGTATACTTTAATAGTTAAATCGAAAGAGCCTACATTTTCTTAAAATTCTGTCCCCAAAAAAAAAACCAATAACAAAAATTATTTTTTATTTGTATTTTCCCTTGGTGTCTTTTAAAAATTGTGTGAAATTGGAATTTCTCCAGATAACAACATTTTTCGGACAAAGTGGGCAATGGCATCCTCCACACAATTATAGATTGGCTAAACTTCCTTAGAAAACCTTCAATATTATGCCGGCTCTATAGCTCGATATGCTTGCACATATGTAACTTCAAAAACAGGAACACAACACACCACAAAGGAGGCTAGTTGATCGTTCAACCTTAGAGAAGTCTTTGTTGAATGTGAAAGCTACTTGAGCGAATAGGAACAGATTCACAGCTTGAAAATGTTTCCACACTTTTGACAAAATTGTTCTGTAACGACTTAAGAACTCAAATATCTTGATCAGGAATACTTGCACGCAGTAAAGAAGTCCATTTCTTTGTAAGATTGAGCAGACTTCTGGTAATTGTCTAGTGTAGGGACCTCACCTCAGAAAATTCGAAAAAAATTACCTTTGATAGACCGTGAATTATGAAGAATTTTCATCCAAAAAAATCTCGAGGATCATCCATGGTTTCACGCGATTAAAAAAAAAACAAGAGCGTAAGTATAAGTCGGCTCTAAGTTAGAGCCTCTAACCGACTTCGATATACCCGTTACTCATGAAAAACATGTTTAACAGTGTTCCCGCCTTCCTTAGGATGAAAATCGGAAAAGTATGCAACATTTCCTTAACTCGGCTGTTTATTATCCGATCTTGCTGTAAATTTCAGGGATTATAGTTATTGCTAATATTAATTTAAGTTATAAATAAAAACCCGATATCTTAAAAAATGTAGGAGTCATTCAACATTTGCTATATTCTAAAACTAAGAAGCGAAGGGAGAATCTACTAAGAACTCGACCATACTGTTGGCAAAAAATATGCACAAGTGGATACTAGGGCAGTATCATGGATCTTTAAGGCAAGAAGCGACATGATATTGTTAAATGGAAATAGGTTTGTTACAGGACGGACAAATAAATGCAGGACGAATTGTGCAATACAAATGAAATAGAGGACATTAACCATTTCCTGGGCAGATGTTCTATACTAAGAGAACACAGAGCACTATATTTGAACCAACCTGTGCTAAGTCCGAATCAGGTCATAGATATTTTAAATGATGCGAGCGATACTAACTGGAAGGGTTTAGTGCAGTTTTTGCAACAGGCCACTCAGTATAGGAAACGAATTTTAAGAGAATCTTTTTAAATTTAAAACATAAACTCTAAAAATTTGGTGGGCTCCTAATCGCGACGAGCGGGGAAGCAGGGTGTATTAAGACCTTTTGTATGGCACCTAGGGGATCCCCAAATACAATAACAAAATTATCAAAGATCAACGAAATATAGAAACGAATTCTCCGACTGACGACTTAAAGTCATAGTCGAGTAATATTTAAAACCTTAAGTTATTTAACCCTTTGTAATGTTCATAATGTTCATAATATCTGCATTATTGGTTTTAAATAAATTTATTATTATTATTCTTAAATTTGCGGTCAGACAAAAGAAGACTACATGTCAAGTTTGGTAGCTCTAGCTCATATAGTCTCTGAGATCTAGGTGTTCGTATATTGTCTCTGCTGTTGATGCTGATCAAGAATATATATGGGCATTTCCACCAAAAGGTCATCCTAAGCCAAAAAGTTAAAAGTGGTTAAAATAAACTATATTTTATCAAATTTTTGTAGGGAAACAGCCAAATTAAACTAATGTAAGCTAATCTTACATTTACTAATAACCCAACTGGATATATTCGGTTTCACGGCCGGGCTAGCGCAATTTTTCTCATTTTGACATTAAAATTGCTTCATTTTTTGGATAAAAAAATTACTTTAGATTACATCTACTTCCGCTATCTAAAATCTTTCTGATAGAAACCATGGGAAACTATGTCAACACGATTTACTGTAAGTTTTTGCTTCGCATTATAGCAGAAACCTCATAAATATAATGATGGAAAAAACTGTCCCGTGCGAAAATGCTTAAGCCTACATTTTGAAAAAGCTCTAAATTATTTTTGGGTGAAATATAAACCATTTTAAAGATATATCACTGCACTACATTCTAATATATATCGCATTAATATCACTGTGACACATTTTTGAACTCAAAAAAGTTCATACGGTCGAGACCAAAAAATTCTGAAAGGGTGTGATGGTGGTATAAAAACCCTGCCTGGATTTGGTCTGATTAGCTGTCGTTTTCTTTTTATTGACCTATGAACTTTTCAGCTTCAGAGTAAGATTAACGATACCATATCTCGTAAACTATTTTGAATTTTGCTTTTAAGTCCTAAGCAAAGTTGTTGCTCTTGGCTTGACCTACAAAACATTTCTTTGAAGCAAATGAAAAAAATTACATCTTCGTACTAAAAATTACAAAAGATGTCCAAAATAACCAAGTTTTCTCACCTTTTATCAGGATTTTTAACTTTTTCCTAAAAACCGTTACAAATTTGGACATGTAATGTAGGCAAAATTTGTTGCTTAGACCAAAATAAACAAACCGTTAGTATGAACAAATTTAATTTAAGTACTCTTTCGTATAGTTAAAAGCCCAAAAGCATAAAAAACTGTCATAAAAATTCGAAAAATTCGAATATTATCGGTAAAAAAGTAAATAAATTATATGTTTTTAGTTACATTTTTGAAGTTATATTTTTTTACAGTTTTATTGATTTAATACCTATTTTTAAATTTTTTATTTTTTCAGCCAATTTTTTCCAAAAACGGCAATTTTTTGAGTTTTTGCTGAAATTATACATTCTATAGGGCCCTTAACTATATGAAGGACCAATCGAATGAAGCTGGTATGTTTCAACCGATTGTTTATTTTAGTCTAAGCTACTTTTTCACACTTCACTGCTTAGTCGCATTCGTTATAGTTCTCAAGAAAAAGTTAAAAAACAGTACAAAATGAGGGGAAAACATGATGAATTAACGACATTTTTGCAATTTTGAGTTTAAAGATGTCACTATTTTGAATTGTTACTTAGAAATGTTTTGTAAACCAAGTCAAGAGCAACAACTTCCCTTAAGACGTCAAATCGAAATTTCAAGTAGTTTACGAGATATGGAGTTACAAGTCCCAATTATATGCTTAAAAGTTCAAAGGTCAATAAAAAGAAAACGGTAGCTAATCAGACCAAACCCAGGCAGGGTTTTTATACTACCATCACACCCTTTTAGAATTTTTCGGTCTCGACCGTATCAACTTTTTAGTGTTGCACAGTGTATATTGCCTCAGGATTCGCTGAATTCGGCGTTTGAATGGTTTCCCGCGAAAACCACTTCTATTTTTGTCCCGTGCGAATGTCATGTTTTTTTGCGATTATCTTGAAACCAAAAATTTTCCCAAAATCGATCTTTGCATCAATTTTAGGGATATTGAAGAGCTATAAGTTAAGCCTATTGTGAAAATAAAAATCCGTTTTATTTGGACTTTTTTAAATGTTTAACTGCGTCCCGTTCGACGTCATGGAAATGCCCATATGTATGTTTTATTAAGTAAAAAATTTAAATTTCAAAATTCGTTTAAAAAGAAAACATGGATGACCCCCAGGTCTTTTTTGCATGAAAATTCATCATAATTCACACCCTATCGAAGGGAATTCTTTTTAGAATTTTCTGAGGTAAGGTCCCTATACTAGACAATTACCGCATTTTCTCTCTCTGATATCATTCTGTAGTCTTTTCTCGACGTAAACGAAACTGTGGTTTGTTTTCAATCAAAATCTATGTTATAAACCAAACCGTTGATTTAAAAACTTCATAAACCAGACCTTTGGATCCCTACTTACAAGGTTCATTTGAAGATGCGCTTCGTGGCCCTATTGATCTCAGTTCCAATCAGGTTGTAGGCCTTAAGAAGTTTCCTAGTGAGGATGACGAAAAGAACGTTACAAAATCGCTTGCTTGAAAGGCAAAGTCAAAGCTAAAGCTGTGGGGTAATTACACAAACGATTACACATTTTTAACGACCGTCAGTTAATTTCCGCTTAGCCAAGCACTTATTCAGCCCAACCAGTTGTACTACATTGGATTTGTGATGGCCACTTTCACTCGCACAAAAATGCATATGCGAGAGTTTGTACCCGACTTTCCCGCTTGGTTCAGTCAATGCTGGCCTCTGGTCGTGTGAGCAATGGAAAACTTTAAATATAAATTTCCCTACAAAATTCGCAATGTGGAGGCCTCCGTTAATGCTGAACTTTTGGAGTACTTTCAAGGTTTGGCCTGGAATGCATTAGGAAGAATGCTTCCTCCATTTACATTTTCTTATAATCATTACCAGGTGAGCGTACTGGCTTTGTACAGGTAGGACCCGAGGGCTATTTCTTTCCTTACAAGTACAAAAGAGAGGCGGAACAGTATTACAATTTTGAGGCACGGGCCGATGACATTTGGATAGCTACGGTGCCCAGATCGGGCACCACCTGGACCCAGGAGCTTATCTGGCTGCTGGCCAATGATTTGGACTTTGAGCAGGCTCAACAGCGACCACTTACCGAACGGTTTCCCTTTTTGGAGTAGGTTTATTACAAATAATCCAAGATGAATTTAAGTTGAATTGTTTTTTCAGATTTCCGCTGTTTCTGCATGAAAGTGTCAAGAAGGAGCTGATGGAGGAAAATAAAAATTGCTCAAAGTCCTTGGAGTTTATAGAGACACTAAGCCGTCCGGGCTATGAGACTTTGAAAGAGTTGCCCACCAGCCAGAGACGTTTTATTAAAACGCATTTTCCGTTTTCTCTATTGCCACCCAGTGTCCTGGAAAACAAGTGCAAGGTTAGGGGTCATCATGATTAAAGCTAATTTTGAGCTAAATTTGTATCCTTTGTGCAGATCATATATGTAAAACGTAATCCCAAGGATGTGGCTGTTTCATATTATCACTTGAATCGACTCTTTCGCACCCAGGGCTATGTGGGAGACTTTGAACGCTATTGGCGTTACTTTCAGCAGGGATTGAGTAAGTTTATATAATTTCCTTTGATATTCCAAATTGCAAAGCTTCTTCCCTAGATCCTTGGCTGCCCTACTATGGTCATGTGAAGGAAGCCCAGCAGCATAGTCATCTCTCGAATGTTCTCTTTCTTCGCTATGAGGATATGTTGGTGGATTTACCAGGTGCTGTGCAGAAAATAGCCACTTTTCTGAATTACACTCCCACCTCGGACGGTTTGGAAAAGTTACTGCAACATCTGAGCATACATAACTTTCGTGCGAACAAATCTGTAAATATGCAAGAAATGGCAGCCGTGGGCATAACCAAGCAGGGAGAAGCTGGCTTTGTACGCAGCGGTGGAGGCCAGGAGGCTCAACCCGAGTTTGTAGCTAATCCCAAGCTGCTAATGAGCGCCAATGAATGGATTAAACAGAATGTGGAAAGCGTGAAAACTATTTAAATAAAATTTGGACTATTTATGGATTTTTAGATCTTAAATCTAACGTATTTGCACATTAAAGTTCTCCACACTGGCCAGGGCTATCTGTTTGTGTATTTCGTTGACCTCAGCCTGGGTCAGGTTGCGTTCCATATGGCGATAGACTATGCGGAAGCAGAGACTAGATTTGCCCGTCTTGGGATGCTTGAATTTGTCCACTAGGCTGATCTGAGAACAAAGCAAATTAACATTAAGAAATCCAACCACCTAAACCACTTACCTGTTCCACCACATCGCCAGCCACTGTTCGTACCAGATCATAGAAATCATTGGGTGAGAATCCTGCCTCCAATTCAACATTCGTGGGCAGCCAAAAGGATAAGTCATTCGTGCACTGGGGATAATGCGAGATGGGTTTGTACTTGGGCAGACTTTGTAGATTCTGTTCGCTGAATTGCGTTAGGAAGCCACTATCATTGGACCAGAACAACCGTATATCGGGTATGTCAAAAAGCACCATGGCCAGACGCTCTAGACCCACTCCGAAAGCATAACCAATCGATTGGTGTACCCCTGCTTGCTGCAGTATTTCGTGACGCATTATGCCACAGCCCAAGACCTCCAGCCAGTTGTCTTTAAAGTAGATTTCCAGCTCCCAGGAGGGTTGGGTGAAGGGGAAATAGGTGTCCACCCAGCGATACTTAATGCGGGAACCAAATAGATCCTTAGTGAGACCCACCAGCACATGCTTCATCTCGTGCTCCATCAGTTTGACCGCCTCCAGGGTGTGGCAAGGTTGTTTCGTCTGATCCATGCATTTGGACGAGGGCAATATAAGCTTGGGATCTGCCAACGAACCCGTCCAGGTCTCCTCGAACAACTCCAGGCCGGGGTTACGCTCGAAAAGCTTATCCTTGGTCACCAATCGCACGGCGTCCGCCTGATGAAACACTGGAAAATGTGTGCTATCGATTTCATCACGCCTATAAACCTCGCCCACCACCAGAAAGTTGTCCAATCCTCCCGAGATCAGCTCCACCTGATGGGCTGTGGTGTGAGCTCGCAGCAGTTGCTGTTGATTGATGTAATAGCAGTCCGACTTCTGACGACTCACATGGTCTTTGGGTATAAGCAGATTATCAAAGTTCTGCTGCACTGTAACCACTGGGTTTAGTTTGTCGTACACCGAGAACAATGGATTCCCACGCTGATTACGATAGGCTCCATAGAAATAATTGACAATCCTTTGGCGTATGATAGAGAGCGGATGATCCCGCTGCAGATGCTTGTTGGCGCCCAAATAGGAAAGTATTTTGGGTGTAACATTCGTCCAACTGTCTGTGGTGTACGTGCCACCATTGACCTCCAGTTGTGTTGAGGAGGGGGACGAAGTCTTTTCCACGGCAGCGCTGCTGCTGTTGGCCAGTGAGCGACTGCAAATGAGCGGGCTGCACAGACCCAACCGAGAGCCGGGCACACGTAGGGTCAATAGCATTTTGATGTTCTTCGGGGTTTTAATTAATAAAATCAAACAAAATATTTTCCTCCCCTTGCTGCATGTTACAAAACAACAGCTGTTTGCTAGGGTTGTCGCCTTAAAATCAATAATCGACCATAAGTATCGATAGAACTCAAGCGTTGGCCAAGGCGCGGGGAAAGCATTTAAAAGTAATTTGTCGAATAAATACTGCTTGTTTTTCATTTTTTTTTTATTTAATAGTATCGATAATATTGTTTTATATTTGAATTGTACATATTTATGCGTGTACCTAAGAATATGCGCAATTAGAAACAATGTAAATGTTAAATATGCTGCTTAAAATTAAATACATAACAAAATTATAAACATTTCCAGTGTGTGTGACGCGTTTTGTGTTTGTTTAGTTTATTTTTCTTGTCGTGTAATTCTTTTTGCTAATTATTTTCTATGTTAGATAAAACCTATTGTTGTTTTTTGTGTTGTTTGTTGTTGCTGGCTCAGCTTAAAGTACGTGCAGAAATTATTAAAAGGACATTAACTCTCTTGTCTCTAGTCAACAAATGCGTAATCTCAAAGCTACAAAAAGTGAGTCTGTATGTCTGCATGTGTGTGGGGTTTACATATGTTTGTATGTATATTAATTACAAGGTAAGGAAAATCATAAATTACAGGGTGTTCTTCTTGCTCAATGTAACGAATTGGTGTTGGTCTTTAGGCTTCAGCCTCGGCCTCAGCAGCTGCCGGCGGGGGCTGGGTGGACTCCTCTGGGGCGGGAGTTGGTTCTGGAGCCGCTGCCGCCGCTGGAGCGGTCTGCTCTTTAGGCTCAGCCTCTTTTGCAGGTGGCGGTGTAGCAACTCTTGGAGTTGGAGTTGGAGCTGGAGTAGAAGCAGGTGGCTGGGAGGGGGCCGGGGCCGCATTTGGTGGCGGCAATTCATCGTACAGCGGCGTGCAGGCGGGCGAGGCGGCTTGGCTTGGTTTCGGTGCCTCAGCCGCCGCCGCAGCCGGCGCCTCTACTGCTACCGCTGCCTCCTCCACAGCTGGTGGCTGCACAAATACCTCCTTCGTTTCTTCTTGTGGCTGTTTTGCCTCTGGCTTAGCTTTGGACGCAGTCGTGGCGGCAGCTGCAGCTTCAGCCTCCATTCTCGCATCATATTCCTGCAGTTCACGATCCCAATCCTCTTCGGTATCCACCACAGCCGGCTTCGTTGCTGCCTTGGCGTTGGAGTTCAACTTTGGCTGAGGTGGTGGCTTACTGACTGTCTTGCCGCCTTCCGCTGAATCCGGCTGCTTGTTACCTTCATCATTGGAGCTTATCGAATGGCGACTGTTGTCTTCTCGCGAACCACGTCGATTTCCACCGCTATTTCCTGCTCCACGTTCACGGTCTTCACGTGGCCCCACACTGCCACGTCCACCTCGTTGGTTATGTCCCCTACGATCGTCACCTTGGTCACGGAAGCGATTGCCACCACCACCACCACCAGAGGGACCTCCACCACCAGGACCGCCACGACGTTTGAAATTGTTACCACCTTCGTCTTCATCGTCACTCCAGCGACCACCACGACCTCCTCCTCCACCTCCTCCCATGCTGGCACGGCCTCCACCAGGACCGCCTCGTCCGCGTTGGTTATCATTAAACGGATTGCGGGGATTGAAGAAACCTAAACAAAATAAATATTTGTTAGTTAAGTATTTCATGACCTTTGAATTTGATTGTAAGGCTCCGTAATTTATCGATAAATTATCTAGATAACACTTCCAAGAATCGTCAGAATGACAGGCAAAGTGTTAAATTTTTTCCTTGGACTAACGATTCAGGGTTCCAAGTCACTTAAGGCCGAGGCACTTTCAACAGAACTTTAGCGGAGAACTAACTCAAGAGAATCTTTTAAATTGCATATAAGACTGAAACAATTGTAGGGCCAAGAGTGCCCAGTGTGACAAGAACAATTTAAGAGCCAAAGCTCCTATGGGCTAATCATTTGTATAAATCTTAAGTGGATCAATGTTTAATAGGAACATTTAACAAAAATGGCAAACTCCGCCATGGTAAATATTTATGACTGTGGAAGTTAGATGTGCTTAGGCGTGATTAGCCTATAATTCTAGTCGACTGTCTGAATGCCATCCTCCCAGGCGTGACTAGCTTTTTTCAGCTAAAAGGCTAGATGTGTTATCGATAACTGTATTTGTTTTGTCGTTTTTACACTCTGTACCAAAAGTAAACGAAAGCATATTAAGTTTGTGCAAGAGTATTTAAGTATACAGGTACAGAGTATATTTCAGTCGGGCTTGACCGATTTTCTTGTTTTATCAATTAGATTGAGAAACTAATTTGCACAGAAACTTTTTAATAGATTTACAATTATATGAGATTTCTGCCACAATTAGTAAAAGTTTGATATAAGATTGGCTCATAAAATAACAATTGCAAAAGTTTTAATAGTTTCTGTTTCAAATTCAGCTTGACTTTGCTTCTTTCTTGATTGATTTTTCCTTCTTGTTTTAGTATCTTGAACTCAAAGTGTTTCGAAGTAACCAGTTATTGGTCGATCGTTCTTGAAAGTCTTCATTCTTAATGCTTCGCTTTCTAGGCTCACCTGGTCCCTGCTGTCGACCGCCTGGGCCTCCACCCGGGCCGCCGCCTCCCTGGTTTCGCATAAACATGGGTCCTCCCCCGTTGCCTGGATTACCACCCGGACCGCCCGGACCACCTGGTGGCCCACCCATACGCTGATTGAATGCCGCCGGCGGCGGTATGCGCATCTGCATCAGACTGGTTGGCTGATTGAAACGATTTTGATTCATATTAGGCGGGAAGAAGTCGCCGCCGCCGCCACCTCCATTGTGATTTCCACCACGCGGGCCCATTCCCCTTGGACCAGGGCCACCGCGATTATCAAAGTCTGAAAATGTACACCACATGAGATTTTCTTTGTGCTTAGATTAAAGGTTTCTTCACTTACCACCGCCCATAAAGTCCGGACCACCCATGCCTCTGCCTCCATGATCCATGGGATTCAAATTGAGACGGGCTCTTGCCTCATTGAAAGCCACATTTTGTGGTTGTCCACCATTCTCAGCCCTCCATCGTTCTTCGTTCACATCATCTCGGCCGCCCCAACGGGAACCTCCACCGCCGCCGCCTCCCGGACCCCGAGAACGTTCTCGCTCCCTTTCCCTCTCCCGCTGGAACATCATTTCATTGGCCACGGCCGCAACAGCAGCCTCCACCTGACTCTGTGGCTGATTGAAGTTGGCCTGCGGCTGGGGCGGCAGTGGTGGAGCATCCTCCAGTTCCATTTCTACATCCATTTGATCATCGCTTACATTGCCACTGCTACTGGGAGGCGGAGCACCAGACATGGGTGGCGGTACAACCCCAGGCGGAGGGAATTGAGCTCCTGGAGGCATACCCATTGAATGAGGTGGACCACCTATTCCTAAAAAAGACATAAGAGTAAGCAGCTGATTTTCAATTTGAATTACTAAATCCTACCAGGAAAACCGGGCGGCATCATTGTGGGTGGCAACATCATGGGCGGAGGCATATTGGTTGTGGGCATCATCATTGGAGGCGGCATATTCGTCGGCGGCATCATCATAGGTGGCGGCATATTAATGCCCATGGGCGGAGCCATGGGAAATTGGCCTCGCACCATGCCCATGAGTCCTGGTGGCGGTGGGCCACCAGGTGGTGGCGGACCCACTGGTGGCGGTTGCGTTGTATCGATGCCAAACAGCATGGTAGGTGGCGCCACCGGCGCTGGACCAGTTGGGTCCGACTTGTTATCCTTGACTGGATTTTTGGCCTGATTGATTTTCTGTTTCATCCACGCGGGCATTGTGTCCTCATCAAACATGCCACCCTCCTCCAGGCTATCAAAGTCCGTCTCTTGACTTAGTTTACTCCAAGGTATGTACGTGACGCCCAGATCCAAGTCCCAGAAATCTTTCCATTCCTTGCTCTTTACACCCTTGCCAGCGGCCCAGGAAATGGTGATGGCTCGTCCCTGGAGTTTGTGATTCTTCAAAGCTTGCATGGCCTTGTGAGCATCTTGGCGACGATTCATCACAATGAAAGCGCATCCTCGAGGTACTATCTGATCGATGCTAACTATATCGCCATATTCACCAAAAGTATCCGATAGTTCCTCTTGATAAACAAGCTTCGAAAGATGACCCACCCACAGTGTGGTACTGCAGACTGCAAAGGAGAGGGAGAACATGTTTAGATTGTGTCAGAGCAAGTGATGTTGTAATCTTTCTTTTCCTCCGCTAATTACCACCTACTGAATACAGTCGAACTTCTCTATGATAAAGTAATCTTTAGGTACGAACTAAATTTGAACTATTTTTACGTTCCAAAAATACTCCTTAGATTCTAAGGACGGCGAGAGACAAACGGGTTTAGCGTTGGGTCTCTGAAACCGAACTATTAACCAAAACTGCTAAGTGTTTGACCTCCCGAAGAAAGAGTCAAGTTTTAAAATGACAATACATGCCGTTTTCAATCCTGTTCAACAATCAATAACAAATACAATTTGTTAGCGATCTAAAAAATCTTGCATTCGATAAGTTTACGAACCGCTTCGCGATACAAACTTAGACTTTATAACAGGTTGAGTTGAAGTCTCCGAATCAAACTCTCTGAAGATATTTAGAAGTCGGCAGTCTTTGTTGTGACAGTACACCAAAGTTTTACTAAACAAATTAGGTCTGATATAAATGGGATATCCTGATTTGATCAATCGAGTCCAAGTGCACCACCTTTTGAAGTACAAACCCGGGACTGCGACAATTATTTTTACTATTAATCAAATCCTTAACCGAACCAAGTCTGAAAACAACTGAAACTGTTCAAATCATTCATAAAACTGACCTACAGAGATTCAAAATGGTCGGGAAAGATTAATAATATTTTATTGACAATTCTAAAATAACATTCAGAATGATGCTATATGACAGTCAAAAAATTTGCATATCAAAAATGGATGGGATTAGAGAAGGAAGTCTTAGAACTTTATAACCCGACCGGCTAAGGGTCCAAATCAAGGCTGCAAATATTGCCGAAGGTTCCGTTTGGTAGCTCTTAGCAAGACCTTTCCAAATTTTAAAACATATGTCAATGTATGAACTCTTGGAGATTTTTCGAAGGAATCTATAACATAATTTACAGATTTGATATCTAATATTTGTTTAGTGCTTTCATAAACTTTTCAAGATGAGCTATTTAAAGTTGATTATTGAAAACTTTCATTAAGAATTTCTTGTATGTCCATAATATCAAAAAGTGCGAACCTTACTAATGTAAAATTAAACTTCCCTCAAAAAATCGTTAATTACTAAATTTAGAGTGTGCGCAGCACAACAAACTGTAATAAAATAATCCTACAGTGTCCAGAAATTAGTATATTTGAAAAAACTACATTATTTGGAGAACCGAACCTAATTTTTCGAAAAAGTGGTCCGATTCGGGTTCGAAAATATTAGGGGTTCGGTATACAGACCGGACCTAAGGGGTTCGGTTCAGGACCGGTTTGCAGTTTTGGTCCAAAGTGTAATGCAGCGCTGATTGTAAGATCGCTTAATTCATCGAAATATTATTTGGTAAAGCATGGTTTGTACTTTACCAAAATAATTGAAAGCCTTAGGCAAATTGAGATGAAATAACTGTAAAATTGATCACACAGGGCTTATTTTTGGTCTAAGATTCTCACTTTATCGCTTCTCATCGCAACCTAACCTAAATTCGAAATTCAGAGTTTAAAAGTGCATGAGTTCATCAAACACGAATCGAAAACTTTCTGTCGATACACGAAAATGGTACAAAATAACTCCAAGCATTGCTTTTGATCGAACACTAAGGTCCGATTTCTGTTCTCCCAGTTAGCTGTTATGTGTCAGATAGTCATCGAATTAACACTGTTATTTGTTAGTTTATGTGACAAATAGCTCTATGTAGAAGATGTGAAATCGGCCCTTAATAATCTAAAAAAAATGTATGACACATTTTCAGCTAACAAAGCTTTTAAAAACGCTTTTCAATACCCGAATGGACGTTAATCATTATGGTAATCATTAATTAGTTTTCTACCAGGACTACGACTTCTATGCCAATCAATAAATGGATTTGATTTGCCATTTAAAAACTTGACTTTATTTACTTCTCGACATCGTAATATGCAGTTTGGAGCATTATAAGACTTTTTTAAACGGTAAAAATATTCGTGGCCGTCTGTGGCTGTGGTTAGTGTGCTGGACTGCTGGGCGGGAGGTCGTGGGTTCGATCCCGCCTCTGAACATCTAATAATAAAAGTTTTTTTTCTTTCTTTAGAAAATAGCTTTTACACATACGGTCACCTTCATCAGTTATTGGCGCCATTTGTGAAGTAACTAGCCATGAAAAGGCAAATTCTTAAACTTTGCCGTTCGGATCCGGCGTTAAACTGCAAAAAATTTAAGGCACCCACGCCATAATTTTTCCTGAGAATCGTTCTAAAATAAAAGTAGATGAAAACTCGACAGAGTTTCGAAATTTGCCATAAAGGCAAGTGAGTGTACAAGGTTGGTTCTTTGGAGTATGCTATGATGTCATCGCTAAATAATTGAATAGACGCAATATCAGTAACAGATCTTTATATTCGGGGTCACGAAATCTCTAGAGGTTTTCGTATAAACGTCAGCATTTTATATCAAAGCTGTTTGAATTTATATGTTATGGGGCTAAAATATGTGCGGCTACTAGATTAGAGGACAAAAGTTAAGCGATTTAAAACCGCCTGCTAAAAGCCAAGTAGATTTGATGCGTACGGTTTTCCTTCCACATAATCTAGTAGGCGGTCTGATTCTAGGCACTTCGCAAAGAAAGTAGTCCCTGGTTTGTTCGAAGTGGAATCGTTTACACGAAAATCTCTAGAGATTTCTGTGACACCCCTGATTATTTCGGTAAACCGAAATTAAAATCTAGATACCGATACGGAACCGAATACCGAAATAAAATTGGCACCAAAACAGAACCTTTTACCGAAAGATAAGTTTTTGGACGTACCAGATCCGGAACCGGTACCGAAATACGTTTCGGTTTGATTCCCTGCTTAAGGCCTATACTCAGATGAGATAAATTTTTAGTTTGCTACGATATTTCACATGAATAGAAACATTTTTGAATAGCTTTGAAATCTGAATGATTATGAAAAGGTGTTCTATTCATGTGAAATATCGTAGCTAACTAAAAATTTATCTTATCTGAGTATAGGCCCTTAAAATGAAATTTTAACAGAAAATGAATCTCTAAGTAAATGATAGGTATTTAAAAGCCGTACACCGAAATGCACAAGACGATAGATTGAAATGTGCTCATACTAACTGATTTTGTTTGTATTTTGAAAAATGAACGTTTTCCCTGGGTAAATCCCATAGGATATATAATCTGTATTCGATTTTCGATTCAAATTGTGAATTAATCTGGCTTTTTTTGACAGTTTTTTAAAAAAAAACTGTTCCAATATTTTAATGTTTCTTTTTTAAAAATTGGATGTAGTAAAAAATTTATGGAGAAGTTCGACTATATTAATGAAAGCTCGTTGGGGCTGTGCGTGCAGTTGAAGTCTTAGGTTTTTAATTCTATTTTGCTATCTTAAGTCATTTAAGAAATAATTTGGAGTCAGTTATTTAATTTGGCAGCAGATTTAGCATTTTAGTCCGCTTGTCAAAGTACCAAATTCGTACATTTTTGTGGTGAACAAATTAGCCAAAGAGTTTTGGTTACATCTCCAGATATATGATGCAATTTCAAATGAGGTCTTGAAAATGTTTTTCAAGACTGTTATGGCTTTAGTATCCTAAACAATATGTAATTTTCAAAAACTTTTTGCTCAAAAACGCGCCTCAAGAGGTGTTAAGTAATGAACCACTAAATCTAAGACACACACACACAGAACCAACACACGTCAACAGAGCCAAGGGGTGTACGAACTGCAGAGTAGAAAAAGAAAGAAACTTTAGGCGTATTTAGCGAGAAAAAAAGATCAACGTCGAAATCCAAAATTCATTTCTCTCGCTTCATAGTTACCACTCAAATGATCCTTCTTAATGTCCGGTAAACCCTTCTTGCGTCTCTCGCGTTCATGCTCCCGGTCTCGCTCCTTGTCCCGATTGTTACGCTCCATGCGTTCACGATCACGTGAACCACGACGACGGCTCGAGCGGGGCGATCGGCTGCGCGAACGGGAACGAGAGCCGCGCCGCCGGCTACTATTGCCGCCTCCTCCACCACCAGCTCCAGTGCCGCGACCACGTGGCGAACGGGAACGACTGCGGCTGCTGCGACGGCTGCGCTTGTATCGCTCACGATCGGGCGTCGGACTACGCGAATCGGCGCCATCCAGATTGATCACCTAAATAGAAAGGTTTGGAGTGTTTGCAAGAAATTTGAGAGAAGTGATTTTAACTTTTGATTTGAGTGGGCAAAGGGGGAAGGGAGGGTTGGGGGGGTGGGAGGGTGGAACTACTGAGAACTGCATTCTTGGCGTGTGTTGACGTGTGGTTCGCTTTCTGACGACGTTTTTGAGCAAGTTTTTGATTTAGGAGTTTACATATTTAGGAACTTACCAAAACGTTGTTATAGCATCGGGTAAACGGGTTTCTTTTTCAGATCCGCCGGTTAATTATTGTTTTCGTATAGGACCTTACCTTTGGCTTCTCAGTTTTTTTACCAGTTAAAAGATGGTTTAATTAAATTTAATAATTGCGTTCTTATTCTGTTCTTGGACCGAAATAGAGGCGGAACTTTGCATACAAAATGTAAACAAATGAAAAGTCGTGACGAACTTTACAAAACGAGATTTCGTGTCACTTTCAATTGCAAAAATTTCAACAAATTGTGCCCCATTGATTCGAAACTCCCCCGATTATAACAACATTTTTGTCTGTGTTTTCAATTGGCAAGATTCAACTGCACGTCAGCACAATGAAAATGGTTCCATTTTCCAAAGTGATTCTGTCTAGGCTTTCGACCACGAGGGCAGAGGATAAAAGGTCGAAAACGTACACAAAAATCAGAGACTTAGATTTCTAAAAAAAAGTGAAGAAAGATTGAATGGGGATACCTCTATGGCCTGCTGTTCCGATATAAATTCCACATCCTTGTTCATATCCGACACATCGTTCAGGTTAAGATTCATACCCATCCCCAAACCCGGAGTGCCCTGGGGAAGAAATGTACACCAAATGTTACAAGCTCCTACAAATCAAAACCAACTGCCAGGGGCATTACCTTTAAAACATTCTGCAAATGCTGCTGCAGTGCATCATCGTTTTGATAGCGAAGCTTTTGATTCTCTTCCTGCTGCTTGAATTTTTGGAAATTCTGCAAGGTTTGTAGTTGACGCAAGACATTCGGATCATTCAGCAGCTGCTTCAGATTGTTGTTCTGCAAGAAGAAGGGAAAACAGTTTTCATACATGAACACAAAAAGAACCGAATAAATTATAAGTTAATCCTGCTGCATACATCTAACAAATTCGAGGATGTGGGCGGCGAATCATCGCCCATACAATGATGATCATCGGCCATTAGCATTTGCATATCATCCTCATCATCGTCAATGATCTCCCTCACTTCATAGTCCAAATCATGCGAACTCTTGCCATATTTATGATGATGCGATTTGCTTGATTTTGAACTTGAGGATTGACCCGTTGAACGTTTCATGGCATAATGCTGTTCCATGTGATGGCGCTTTGAGCTGCTGCTGCCTCCTCCTCCACCTCCACTGCATTTCTCATGACCCAGCTGTGGGTGTGTGTGCAGTAAATTAGCAAGACATGTTTAGGTTAAGAGATGATTGGAATACAACAAAGAAATAGTGAGGGGCATAATGGAGTGTTAGTAAAATGGTTTGATCAAGTTAGAGCTACGTAATCCTATCATATATTCCGATTTCTGGTACTCGAATTTTAAAATATGTCAAATGAGTAAGTCATGTAATCTTAGTCAGGCCTGTTTCAGTTTCCGAATTTGATTGATCGGATTGATCTGAGAAAAGATTAAAAGATGTGGGCGTATCTATTTGTCATCAAGAGGATCGACTGAAGTTTAAAGAGGTTTTGAACCTGGAAGCCGAAGAACATAGTCAGTTTGGGAAGCATGGAAATACATAGGATAGGTTCTTTATCCTTAATATATCTAAAAATTCGGTTCCCTTTCAGTTTACCTATTACTTATTACATTAAGGTCTTTCTGTATGTCTAAACATTCCACAACCTCAAATAAATATCTTTTAAGAATGTGGTTTTGTGGCTTAATCTTTACAAAAGACCATTAAGTGCATAGATAGGACATTTTGAATAAAATGTTCAGTTTTCGCAAAAGTTTTGAAATTTAAGGGACAAAAATTTGTTGCCCAAACAGTTTTCAATATGCAAAATGGAATTAAGTCTGATAAGGGTCAAAAAATACCCCCAAACAAGGCAAAAGGGTTAATCAAGTAGCTAACTGCAGCTATCGAAATCGATAACAGTTGTTATCGAAACCAAACCGTTTCATTTGAATATACTAAATCCTCCCTTTCCAAGGTCCCAAAGGCAATACTTTACATTTCTGATCACAACTTACCGACAAATCAGGCATAGCCCCTCCCATTTTATCATCTCCCTGCACACTGCTCATGCTCAAATCCAAATTGCTGCTATTCAATCCATTCGCACCGCTTGAAATATCCGCCAGACTTAACGCTCCACTGCTGCTGGGACCAGGACCCACATTGCCGCCGCCAGGTCCTCCGCCAACGCCCACACCACCCACAGGCGGCATTTGATGATAGATGGGATGATTGGGATCGGCCAAATCGAAAATGGGTTGAATCACATCCGATTTAAATACATTGTTCTTTTGCCATAAATTCAGCACCCGTATAATGCGACTCTTATCCTCCGGTGCACAACGAAACAGATTGGCAAACGTCTCCGTCAGATTGCGTTGGAAACGTGGTGCAAAGACATCCTTCTCGGTGCCGTATTGATGGCGGGATTGCCTGACAATCGAGTCGATGACATACAGACCCGGCACCTTGTATTCGGGCTTGCACTTCAGTATGAATTTCTCCACACTTTGGACAACATGTTTGTAGAATTTGATAGCACGCATCGCCGACTTGGTAATGGCGGCCATTTTGGCCTTGGATATTGGTGGTCGGCTGTCATAGAGCCCGGAGAGCTGCGAAAAGAAAAACAAGTGCCAAATGAGTTGTGGGTTGAAGGTGGGGGCGCTATCGTTATCGAAAATGCAACGCTGAGCGGTGCTTCTTGGGGGAAATTGGGGCAGCGACACAAGAAAATATTTATGGCTGGCATTTTGCGTCGCCATTGCAAAACTTATCGCGTATTGTATAACCACTTTACACTCTACACAACTTGGTTTACATTGTAAAAGTTCTTCTGTCCCTGCCCCTCGGCATCTCGCGCATCCACGACGACTTACCTCATTGTTGAAAGCCACGACAGTTTCCATGTTTGTTTTTTTATTTTGAATGCACGCACTCACAAATATCAGTTTTGCATACTTTCTTTTCAGTTGTAAACAAACTTTGTAATATTTTTGATTACTTTCAACACGTTTGGGTTATTTAGTTATGTTTTTCGACGCCTTCCGACATTTACACAAAAAAAATGGCTGCCCCCTGTGGAAAAGTTCAAATGAGCTGGTTCAATGCAATGAGCTACTGATTGTTAGGAGACAACCCTAGCAAGCATCTGTTCTTGGGCTCAGTGTGACCGGCTTCGATTAAATGGTATCGACTTGACTTGTTGTCCTGCCATCACTAGTCTTGTCACCAGCACATCTCTACTCTACCAATCTATCGAATGGAAAATACACAATTGAAAATACACAATTACCAGAGATTTCAGTTCTATTTAAATAAAAAATGTGAAAAAACAACTGCTGCAATCAGCAATTGTAATAGCTAATTCAATGTAAGCCCAAAAAACGTACAGCGCTTCGAAGAAACTTTTCGGTTGCCAAAGAATTCACACACACTCACACATATACATGGACGCACATCGCAATTGTAAGGAAATGTTTAAAACTGTCCAAAATGTGCTAAACTCAAACAAACTGTCGGTAAAAAGTCGCGTGTAATTCCGGTTAAATTAACGAAAAACAAATCTGATTTGTAATGGAAGCCTGAAAAATATGCAATTCTCTATATTTGTGTATAAGTGTGGCCCCCAGAGTGTGTGTGTGTGTGTGCGCGGTAGTGTTTGTGTGCGAGGAGTGTGAAAAAATATACAGCAGCAGCTCCACACTCCCCCTTCTAACCCGTGCCCCTTATAAAGAGCAAACGTAATCGCTGTTGACGTTGGCAGAGAGCGACGCCAACAGCAGAAGCATCCTTAATTCGTTTCCTGTCCCAAGATGTGAATGAGAGAGTTGCGTGTGTTGCTCTCTGTAAATGTGGAAGCTGTTTTCCCCCCCTTTTAACCCAGCAGGAACAACTTTTCACTTTTGGCTCTCTCGGCGTCAGTAGCTGTTGTTGTTGTTCCTATAACCAATGCATACTTAATCATTAATGAAGTGCCGGCTTCAGATTGGCATTGTTTATGAAACTTTTAGGAAAGTCAATAAGAAGGTAGTTTGTAATATGTATAAACGTATGTGAGTTGTTTGCCCATTCAATTCGCCGCTTGTTGTTGTGTTTCTAAACTGCGAGAGGCGCGCGTCTCGGAACAGCTGTAAATTACATTGTGATGTATGTGTGATCGCCCGTGAGTTTGTTTGTATGTGTGTTCGATCTCGTTTTTAAGTCACTTGATGCAATTGGGAAAATAATAGGCAAATAACGATTTGTTATCAGCATCTAGCAAAATCTGTTTATTAGGGGTACTCAAGCAAATATAAAATAGACGAAATTCCAAATGCAAACAATTTTCTATGGTTTCAGACATGCATAGGCATGTGCTTTATTAACAACCAATTTTCAACCTCAAAATGGCGCCCACACAGACAGCCCCAGACGTCATCAGTAAGCTCAGCTTCCCCTGCTGCGCTCCACTTTTGGATGCCATTTAAATACCGTTTTTAGCCGTATACATACACACACATAACGGTTGTTGGTACTGCTGCTGCTGCTGCATCTGTGCTCTGCTTCCTTGAAATCTGCATAGTTCCGCTTCCGATTGAGTTGTTTTCACGGCGCAGTCGCAGTCAAGGACCACGTACACATCCAAATGTACCATGTTTGGCGCAACAGCTCCCGCTCCCCACGTTCCAACTTTACCGGGCAGCAGCAGCATCCACATCCACATGTTGAGACGCGTGTACTTCACGTTTGCCTCCTCTCAAGGGTTTTTTTTCGGTTACGTCTATCAACAGCTATACAATTTTCATTGATTTGTTGTTTGATTGTGTCTTCTCTGGCTGGATATTCACGCCATTTTGTGGCGCGTTGACTTTAATATACAGTGAATCCTTAAAGTATGGGCAAAGGCCACATTTTTTTCCACTAATCTGAATTTTTAAAGATATTTTTTCAATAATTAGTTAATTTTAAGTCCAACGCATGTTCCACATTTTAGAGAAAGAGAAAAGAATGCGGGCAAAACAGATCAAAAATAGCCTTGGCACAGACTCTCTCCATTTGTCAAGTCTTTGGTAACATAACGGTAATTTAAAAATTTCTTTGCACAATTTTGTTTCTCTTTGCTTTTTCCTTGGCATCGATATTTCACGGACTTTGCCTGTTCAGGATCGTTGTTTGTAGTCTTAAGAAAATCCCCCTAATCAATTGTATGGAATACCCCTAACAAAATCATTCTACGTCAAAATGACGCACACACACACACTCTCATAGCATATTCTTCCCCACAGGTGTGCTCTCAGCGCTTTATTATACTTTAATGTACATATTATTATGCAAACACACATACAAAGTAGTTTATTATTTATCACTTGCTGAAAAATTTTGTGATTTTTTGGCATTTTTCGTTCAACTGTTGTTATCTAATTGAAACGCCAGCTGAAGGCATCCAATACAATATATGTACATATTTTCATACAATTGCCTTTGCAAAACAAATATATGCACACAGGCATTGTTTATAGATAATTTTTGTATATTTTTAAAATGCATATTTAAAGCAAAGCAAATTTAACATTTTTAATTCAAGTTGAATGTCAAAGAGCCGCACATCCATGTAAACTTTGTAGAGAGCTTTCCTTTTCGCTCCCTCACGTTGCAGCTGATCATCTCATCTCTGCCTTTGGCTGAACAACCACAAACTTTGAAAATGTTAAATGTGTTTTAATTTTGGCCTGACCGCATTTTAAAAATACGCCCGCACATTTGCAATAAAACAAAGCGAAAGTGCAATCAAGAAAACAATATAGTTAAAAATAGTTTTTATATATCAACATTTAATCAAATTAAATGGATTGGAGAGATAGCAAGTTCTTAAGGGGAAATGAAATGTCATAACGGTGCACCCTGATCTCTTTCTCACGCTCACACACACTCACGCAGGCATCCCTCTCCCATATCTTCGCAGAGAAAAATAAAAAACTAAAAGCCGGCTCAGCAGGAGGTCAACAAAAAGAAAATCTTTTGGCATTACGCACGAGATGTGGATGCAGCAGCAACCACATCGATATCGATGCCTTCAAAATCTGAACCGAACCAGCGGTAAAAATCTGATAATTAAGTGAAAAGTGTAGAAGTGTGCAACGAAGCAAACAATTTAATTAACTAAAGCGAACTAAAAATTAACTTGGAAGTTTTACTTAACAAAACCACAAAATCAAACACACAAAAAATGAAGCGACGCAATGCAGACTGTGGTAAATTGCGTCGGCCGATGAAGCGCAACAAAATCACAGAGGGCATGTACGGCAGGTGAGTTTCTATAACTGTTAAAAGATAACAGAGAGCTTTAAACATATTAAAATAAACTACACTTTTTTTCTTTATTTTGATGCGCAAAAGGCAAACAGATATATTTGTATGTTGTTTACTTTTGGATTGTTGTTGCTTTATAATTTTTTGTATTCATATGTATGTTGTTTTGTACATATGAGTTTATTTGGACGCTACTCGTTTATGCCGTAGCTCTCTCCCTCTCTCTCTCGCTGTTGCTTGCTAATCTTATTTGACACTTTTATTGGGTGATTGATGTCCACAAGGTCAATCTATAACATTGTTTATTATTATTGATGGTAAACTAAATAATTTGATTTCTTAAATGACAAATCAGGTTAAGACAGTTTAATTGACAATTGAGAGTAAAATGGTGATTGGAATATATTTCAACTTAAGCAAATATTTCCCCTTGAAAACATACAATTTTACTCAAACTTCACATCACAAAAACCTTTCCCCTGGGGTTTTTCATTAGTAACTCAATTTAAACTTTTGATTTTGATGAACTATTCAGTTATTCTTTAAACAAATTTTCCAGCTATGTGCTACAATAATACGGCAAACTTTGTCGCCCACCAACTTCGGTTTAACAATGATGCATAGAACTCTACACCTATAGATTATCCCTCTCTTAAGAAGTCAATGTACATCCCTAACAACTGTATCAACTGTCAACTCTAAAGCCTATTCTGTCTTTCTGTAAGAACACTAAGATCTTAGAGACTAACTAGATTGAGCAGCAAATGCTTGTATTTAGTTTCCGAGAACCTTTCGGACCTCCTTCCCTAAAACAACATATTTGGGGACGTAAAGCGCCCACCTTATGATCAAAATATTTGCAAAACTTGAATTTTTTATCAAGAAAATAAAACTGAGCTTAAAATTAGCCCCTTTTTTTATTAAACGGTTGTATTCGAATTAGTTTTTTAGCAGGGCTGGAATTCCAAAGTATTCCCCACTGGCGGAACTAAGACTCAAACCAAAACCTTCACCTAAAAACCCCGAACTTTAAAATTTCGAACATGATTTGCTAATTTTTGTTTCGTACCCGCGAGTCGGGGCTCCGAAAATAAAGATCAGATCTGATTGGACTTCTATGACTGCAATTGAAAATCAAAGTTCCCCTGCCACATGTGAAGCAGCATGCTCTCCTGGTAGTCCCGCCCCTCTAGCGGGTTTGCGGGATTCATATATAAGACAAATTGCTGCATTTTAAAATTATAAAACTAAGAATGAAACACTTGACGCTTGTCTCTGCCCAACTCATGGGTGTAGTCGGTTTAAAGGTTTTCCCCTGTGTTTAGCCCCCACAGTAACGCCATACGATTTTTTTGCACACGATTTTTTGGTCCTGGCTTTTAAAACTGGCTTTTCGCTCTCTTCAAAAGCCGCTTTTTTAGACGCATACAGCGACAGCCGACGACTGTAAGTGTGCACACGTATTCTCAAGCATTACTCACACAAGCAAGTTCATTCTATTTTTAGAATTTTACGCTCTCAACTCTGTGTGAGCGAAGAGAGCGCGATCGTCGTCGCCACCAAAAAAATAGCTGCATAGTGCAAATCCAATATATGGCCGTTCGGCATCTTAGACATTGTATTGGTCTTTGGTAAAACCCTCTCCACCCATGGAAACTGCTGACACTTGGGGAGTTTAGTTGCTTAAAATAGCTATATGTTGAGTCAACAGCTAGATCATCTTTGACATTGATTTGCTAATATGAAGCGGATTACCAGGCGGGTGTGTATATCCACCTGCTATGGGGAAATACATAGAAAGTTATGAGAGGTCCAGCGATTAACCTCAAGAAAGCGCCAGTGAATATCTCACCAATGGAATCTGTAAAGTTGTCTTCCAGGGCTGTAATTGTGTCTGGATTCACCCTGAACACCAGAGAATCCAAGTTGCCCCCTAAAAAACAGTCTAGTGTCAGTCTAGTGTAATCGTTTGCATTCGCAATAAGTAACATTGTATAATAGGTGTCAATTATACCTACGGTTGCTAGATCAGGTATAACAAAACTTGGAATTGTTTGAGCAGCTGAAACCGACTGCTCGCTCAGCCCGAAGTGAATTAAGTTCGATAGAAAAGGACGACGGAATCTAGTAACTACAGATTGGCTTTTGACTTTCATAAGTTTATACACCGTTTACAGGAAAATCGACTTGGACCAACTGCTTTGGTCAGAAGATATTGGTAAATGTAACATCTGGCAATTAAACGAATACTTAGTCGACGGTCTGAGTTCAAAACTTTTCGCACACGAGTTACATATTGGGTGTTTGTTTAGAGACTTATCAAGTTTCACACGCCGCGCTCTCCAGGTGTTTGGAGACAACTGACTTCCAGCTCGTTCGTTAGCAAGCAACGCCCTCTACCGGTGCGCGCACGCTCCGAAGTACAGTCGCGGCGGAAGAAAATCAGTCCTAATACATTCCGGACAAACCCTGCATTCATGGTCGAATGGCAAGCCTTACTGATTATATTTGGCGTTGCCACATGTTACGAATAACGCGAGAGGGTCAGAAAATTTTTATAGAAATACCAAATAGCAATCCAAATCCATTAGTGATAGTCGACTGCTGTAATCTGATTTAGATATTGTCACTCCCTTTTAAATCTCAACAAATGCTTTATTGTTAGATATAGCAAATACTTCTACAATATTACGTCCACTTATTCCATTTCTAACCAAATTTTATCGGCCTAGCGTCATAGCTCCGGCGACATATCTCCGCCCAGTATATTTTGCCGGCGGAGATATGTCCCTTTTTTCTGGCGGAGATATGTCGTTTGGAAAACGGCGGAAATATGTCGTCGGAGCTATGTCGTTACCCCACTTAATCGAGCCTGGTTAAGGCCATTGATTTGGGAGTGAAATTTAACAAAAAATTTCTGTTCAATGAGCATATAAATTTTATTTTGCCAAGGGCCTATTCTATGTTGGGATTTGTCAAGCGCCATGCCAGCCAATTTAAGGACCCTTATACTAGTTTGAATCTTTACTTATCTTTTGTGCGTTCCAAGTTGGAGTATTCATCATTTATTTGGAATCCTTCTAGCGCAATTCATATTAAAAGGCTTGAAAGGGTACAGAAAAAATTTCCAAAATTTGCGCTCCTCCTGCTTAATTTTTCTGATCCCTTGGCGCCATATTTTGGTAGATGTCCACTGCTGCATCTCTCAACTCTTGAAGATAGACGAACTATCGCGTCATTGCTATTTCTGAATGACCTTGTCTTAGGGTGCATTGACTGTCCCACCTTGTAAGGCATGATAAATTTCAATGTATCAAGCAGAAATCTTCGAACCTCTCAACCCTTCTGCAACCAATTATTCCCTTAATGAACCTATATCTAGGGCCCTTAAGAACTTTAACTCCTTATCCACCAGCATGCGATTTGAATTCGATCCCAATAAAACTGCAATAAAAATTTTGTTAGCAGAGTACCTTTCCACTTTTAGACATTAATTTAAGTTAAAATTAGTGTAGCCAGTAAGGAGCATTGTTCAATTGGCGAATAAATACATAGCGTTAGTTTGAACCGAGCTCTTTTTCTATTTAAAGGTGTCGTTTCTGGTTTAGTTTCAGAAGGTTAAATGTTTGAAATGTTTGGTTTAAAGGAAACAAATAGCCCGAATCGACCCGGTTCTGCGGCTTTCGGTTTGCAGTTCTGAATAGACTAGTTTCAGCTGTAATGATGCCGAATTATTATGACCGATAGACACTGATTTTTGTTATTTTGGGAAATCTAAAGCAGGGGTACAACTTACCCCCGTGAAAACAATAACTACGCAAATATTTTAAGAATAACAACAAATTAATAGAGAAACGTTCTTGTTGTTGCGTTCACGAAAATCGAGCGGACAACTACGTAAAAAATTTTTTGCGAGTTGCGAGAGACTTAGGAGAGAGAGTGAGACACTGGTGCGGCAACGACAACACAAAACAACAATACTTTGTTTTTGTTTTGGGCTTAGATGCGCATTGATTCCTTTGGTAGAACACGCTCTACGCGCCCTTCTAGATTTTGTAAAGATTGTGTCTGAGCCAAAATTTATATCTTAAAAAATTTGGAAACTTGTGAGCCAATCTCTGATACAATAATGTCAAATAGTTTCCTCTTAATTTTAGAGAGCACAAACCATAACTACATTGGATATGGATAGCTAGCTTTTTACCCCTTTGTACATAAGCGTTTTGTCATAATGTCGTTTATTGATATCAGAGTTCCCAGTATTATGTTTTATAATCCTCGCTCTCGTTTGAATTGGACAACACTTAAAATTAGATTAGAATTCAATAATAAGATTTTTTTAATGATAAACCCTTTTAATAATCGAATTCTTTCATTTAATATTTCTCCCATGCAGCACGACTGTCCTGTATATGAAATTTCTAATACTTTGGGCCATTGTCATGGTGGCCGATTTTATGTTCATGTTTCGTTTTGAATTTTTATGGCCATTTTGGCTATTACTGCGCTCCGTGCACGATTCATTCAAGTACAAGGGCCTGGTAAGTAAATTTATGGATTGGATAAAACATTCAGTCGACGTTTGACATCGTTTCTGTATTTCTTTTACCAGGCATTCTCCGTGCTTATTCGTGTGCATAGCAATTACATCGGATTTGGTGTGTTTATTCTTTATACCCGTTCACTGGTTGCTCTTTGCGGCCAGCACATATGTCTGGGTGCAGTACGTCTGGCATACAGGTGTGTATAAATGCACGGCATAAACGGCGGGCCATTATCAATCTGTCATCTCTTTGCAGATAAAGGCATCTGTTTGCCGACTATAATACTCTGGATGTTGTTTGTCTACCTAGAGGTGGGCATACGATGGAAAGACAGTCGCCACATGCCGCATTTGGATCTATGTCGGCCCTTCGCCGCGCATTGGTAAGTGGCAAAGTGTTAAGAGCAATGGAAATTCCAGCTAAACTTCACTTTACTTAAAGCATTGGCTATCCGGTTGTCACGCTTGGATTTGGCTTCAAAAGCTACGTGGGATACCGCATGCGTCAGCGCAAGCAACGCGAGGTGGCCAAAGAGAATGAGTTCTATATGCAATTACTGCAACAGGCACTGCCAGCCGAGGAGGCCAAGGAGGAAGAGTCGGCGGCGGCGACAGCGGCAACGAGCTCTACCACAATTGTGGTGGCCAACGGTGCGGTTCCAATGGCAACAGCAGCTATAACCTCCTCAGCGCAAGCAACCACCTCCACCACAACAGGGTCTTCTGGGCAGGCGAATGGCATTTTGGTCACATCAGCAGCAACGCAGCAAGCACAAAACCATCATGAACATCATCATAGCGGTGGCGCCGGCGCCAGCGGCAATTCGAGCAATAGCAATCATCATCATCATCACCATCATAGCAGCAGCAACAACAACAATAGCAAGGATAACGGCGCAAGTGACAGCACAACGGCCACAGCAACAGCGGGAGGAACGCCGTCTGCCACCTCCTCCTCCACGACGTTGACGAGACAGCAATCGACGACAGCAACAGCTACAGCAGCAGCAACAACAGGTGCAGCATACACTGCTTCCTCGTGCCTGGCACCCTTTACTTGCTCTACTTGTCCACCAATCGGTAGCGGTGCCATGGGTGATGTTGGTGTTGATGGTTGTTGTGGTGGTAATAATGTTTTATGCTGCTTACCGTCCTCACGGTGTCTCCTCAGAGGGAGATTACTAATTGCATTTGTAATTGTCTGCGAACTAATAGCCCCTCCAGGAATAATTGTTTAGCTCTATCCGCATGCACATGCCCAAACTTCTTGAAGAATCCTTCATAAAAGCAGCTCACTAAATGTTTCAACTAACCGCACACCACACATCATTGCCATTCCATTAAACTGCCACTAATTAACCTAATAGGGAAAGTTCTAGTGAACCAAATTGATATATTCAATTTATGCCCATGTTTTAGCAACCTCCAATGGTCATGCTGGAGGTGGTGGAGGATCCAGAAACCATCGACGCAGCATGGACAAGGATAAGCATCGGAATAAGGGCAGTAGCGAGGCTGGCAACAACAACTATCACCAAGTGGATAGCAATGCAACAGCAGCAGGAGCAGCAGCAACAGCCACAAACCATAATAGTAAGGATAAAGATAAGGAGAAGTCAGACTGGGATAGCAGCAATGGCAACTATCCACAACAACAACAACAGCAGCCAGGAGGAAAGGATAAGCAGGGTGAGTAGCCCAAAATTCAACCCTAACTCCAATTCAATTCTCATTTTCCCCCCTGCAGACAAAAAGTCCTTGGCAAATGGCAATGTTCTACAATTGGAGCTAGAGGAAACGGCTAGTGTGGAGCCAGTTCAACCCGTGGAAAAGGCACCCAAGGGTAAGTATACAACATTAACACACAAACCATTAACAAATTATCCACTTCAATCCTTTAGGTCGTCGCAATCGCGGCAAAAAGGACAATCATAGTCATCAGCAGGCCCAGCAAAAGGAAAAGGACAAAGAGCATTCAGTCAATAATAACAACAACAACGACGCCAGCTCCGTCTCCTCCTCGGCCAGCTCCACCACCTCAAGCAATGCCATCTCGCACCTAGCCAGCAAAGTTGTGTCCAAAATTTGTGAAACCTGCCTCAAGCTGGAGGCCGATGTTAAAAAATATCGCACCGAAATCAGCCACATGAAGCAAATTGAGAATGAACTGCGCCAAAAGTTGGATGTCAATCTCACAAGCAAATCATGTTTGCAGGCCAAACAAAAGGAATGCGATGAACTGGAGAAGCGCATCCAGGAGCTGGGCAATGTCCGGCATGCCGACATGCTGAGTCTGCAGAATTTGGAGCGACGGCTGAATGAGGAGCGGCGACAGAAGCAATCTTTAGATGCTCAATTGGCCAACGAGAAGAAGGCACGCAAAGCGGCCGAGGAGAAGGCCGCACGACCCGAGTGCAGTGCACAATGTAAGCAGCGACGACAGCAAATGGATGAGGAGCTGAAACGTTTGCGGCAGGAACTCAAGCAAACTGAAGACGCCAAGCAGTTGGCGGTGGATCATGGACGCAAGTTTGAGCAAGAGGTGGGTAGATATCTTAAGAAACTGCTTATTTTGATGGCACATCCCTTTTCAGTACCGCATGCTGGAGGTGAAAGTACGCAATCGAGAGTCCTCACAGCCAGATGCTGAGATGCTAATGAATGCTTTGGCTGCCATGCAGGATAAGAACTCAACCCTGGAGAAGAATCTATCCTCAGAGACGAGAGTCAAGCTGGACTTGTTCTCAGCTCTGGGCGCCGCCAAGCGTCAGATTGAAATTTCGGATAGTAAGTTTTCCTTGAGTCGCCAAAGGAAACCCCTTAATGTTATTATCAAATCTCCACCCAGGTCATCGTCGCTCCAAGGAGGATGAGGTCATTGATCTCAAGGCCAAGATAGCCCAACTGCTGGCCGTGATGCCCGACTCCATGTGCATGAATAGCCCGCATGGACCGGCCAGCAGCATGCTACGCATGAATGACACGCCCCCTTGCAGGGTCCATCCTCGCCCATGCTGAGCCTGAGTGCGGCCCAGGATTACCAACAGCAGCAGCAGCAGCAACAACAACAGCAGCAGCAGCAAATGGTACCAGTGAGTGTGGCTGCCGCCCTGCAGGTGGCTGCAGCCAATGCCAATGGCGGCGTATCCACATTGGATCCCAATGCCAGCGTTTATACGCCCAAGGCTGGCAACATGATGGTTGTATCGCCGGTGGGTATGAACCCCAACGGATCGGATGCCTGACGCCAACAGCAGTCGCAGCAACAGCAGCAGCCGTCGTCGTCGTCGCATCTGCATTTGAGGCGACAAGTTTGAGATTATTATACTTTATGATGATGAGATGCAAACACTCGACCGCAGGAGCCGTTTGCCTATGATATCTGAATGTCCGTAATAAGCATAAGCAGTTTTCTTTCCACACACAGCCGGGGGGAACGCTGGTTAACAAATTTCACTTCAAAAGTTCTTTCATTAATTTGGCATTCCTTCGACCTCCTCCGATCAGTGGCTCCCCCCAAAACACACACACACACACACTGAACATGCAGTCTCCCCCGAAAGTAAACCCTTACTTTAACAATGATTTCAAAGAATTTCTAAAAATAATAACACAAAAACAAAAACCGAAAATGGCCAATTGTATTTTATTGATCGATTTGATTGAATCCTAATATACTTATGTATCTTTTTTTACCAAAACGCTGTGAGAGTAGTTGGAGCAACCTTACATATGATTTATTATCTCATTAAATTATTTTTTGTTATAAAAAAACACACACACACCCACACAACCTTAAATGTATGCTATAATTTAGATTTAACATTTTTTGGAAAATGAAACAAGTTTCTTTTTAAGTTTTAATTTATTTTTTTGTTTCATTTTTTGCTGTTCCTAAGAAGAAGAAACGAAAACAACTAAAAAAAGAAGAAGAAAAAACGCTTAAGTTTAATTACAAAGAAGAGAAAAAGTGAACCGACGACTATTTTGTTTAATAAAAAAAAAATACCTTTTCGCTGCGTGAAGCTAGTACATACGATTTTTGTTTGATTTTGTTTGGTTTCATTAGTTTGATTTTTTTTTATTTTGGAAACCTCTCACTGGTAAGCTTGATTTTTATTACTTTTCTTTTTAATTTTAAATCGCTCGTAATCTCCTGCTTTTGAACTTAATTTCTCTGGCTAGTCAAGTCAATATCAAACACTCTGCTTGTTTGGATTCGCCCGAGCAGGGGTCCTACACCGAGGATTGTGTAGTTCTAGTCGACACCTGATAGCTCATTGTTTTTTCCCCCACAGTAGTTAAACGGTAATTTGCTCACGACCTGCTGGTTAATCCGCTCTCTTTGCTATGCCATTTCTATTTGTACGAATGAATTCGAATTTTGACCATATTGAACCTTGAAACCTTGGATACCCAATTTATTATTGTTTCACACCAAGATCAATATATGTATATATTTTAAGCTTTAAAATTATTGAAATAATCTTGCATTGACCAACATCAGAACTAATTCCACATTATAGGCGAAGACGTGACAAGCTCTGTATACAAAAGATAGCCAAGTGTTCTGTACTTGTAGACTTTTGTAATTTTGATGTGGACACTCCTCATCAATCATCGTGTTTAGAACGGGTCTTAGAGTTATGGTTGCCGTAGTATCGATATTTTTTATATTATTTTGTGGTAAAAATAATTATGTTTTCGATATCTTTTAAAAATAGACACATCTTTCTAATAAGCAGGTCTATTGAAGTCAGTGTTTTAATTGCTTCTGTCGTATTAGCAAAAATCACAAAATTTTTACTTTTCACAGCTTCGATTTTTTTCAACTTTTCAATATGAACTCTTGCTTCTGCTTATGCTTTGGCAAAATACGAAAGCGGCAAAAGCATAAGCAGAAGCAATAGCGGACGAAATGATACTTATGGCAGTTTTTTAAACACCTCAATTTGAGGTAATTAAGGTGTCATTTGACTCTTATTAATAATTATATCTGACTGCGTAGAGTAGGAACGTTATAAATTTAACAAAAGATGTGTAGTAGTTGGGTTTTTTCTTCTCAACTGAGATTTATATAAATTCATGGAATGGTAGGGGAGAGTCCCCCGGTTGTGGACACCCCAGTCTATTTTTTGACAGGTAACAGATGCCGCCAAACTGAGTAATGTCAAACTTGTAGTTTGACAGTACACATAATCTGAGCCAATACCGAAGTATAAACACGCAATTGTTTCCTTGCAGTGAGCAAATAAAAAAAAATCGTGAACATTTTTTCCGAGTTTTATTTTTTTTCCATTTTCATATTGCGTTAAATCAAAGCAAAAAATTGAATTGAGGTGAGTACTATACTTTTTTATTTAGTGCATTAAGTGTACTCTGTGATGTGATATCAAGTTTCAGTGAAATGTTTGTGTCTTGAAAAGTTGCTGAAGAAAATAAAAATAGCTACCATTTCCAAGAATTGACACACTTTTGCACCGGTTGTGGACACCCTCGTTTTTTGTGTTTAAAGCGTGTGTTTGGCCATATAACTGTTAAATATCGTTTTTTATGTTAGTGTAACATATTTTTAAAGCATTTTTGTGAGTTTTTGTGAATTTTTAGCCATGTCAACACCAAACAAATCGTTTGATTTAACAAAAATCAATTTTAATGGGCTGGTCGATGACAATAAGCAATGCCTCATCGATAAAAAGGCCGTCAAAGCCACAGCCAAGGAATATGGGCATCCTCGAACCATTTTGATCCGGTATTTGGAGAAAGTCAGAGCTAATTTTGCAAATGTTTCGTACGTTGTTGATTCGGTTTTGTTGGAATTCGATCGTGATTGCAACCAACGAACTCCATCAAACATGGTTTGTTTTTTTACCTATCTCGTAAATTATTTTTCCGGTATTGTTCCGTTTGACCCTGAAGCTTTCTCCGAAGCTGACTTCATTGAGACTGTCGAACGAAGTGCAGTAGAAGTCGCCACAGAAGCTGATCTTGATAAAGACAATCAGCGTCGTATCATCATTTCCGCCGATCCCAATATTGGGCAAGAAGAAGAGGTGTTATCCTTCCCCGAACCATCAACTTCATGAGCGTCTTCGGCTAGCCGCTTATCACTGTTGGATGAAATTGGGCCAGTGCAAGAAACTTCTCCGAAATAGCCATCAAGTCGCGGTCGCAAGCCAATGCAAACCACTTTGATAACTTCTCCGGAAAGCGTCGAGGCGCAGGCAAGCGTGATTCTGTGTCGCACCAGAAGAAGACCCCCCAGAAACGTAGCCGGCCAGGAAAACGACAGGCAACACCACCAGCCAAGCCGTCGGCCAAACGTGGTGCCAAGAAGAAGGCGTCTTCATCATCGGAAGAAGACATAATTCGGAATAATTTTTTTCCTTTTTCCTACTGAAGGTCATCATTTTTTGATTTTTTTGCCACTGAAGGCCATTATCACTTCATAAACATGGCTGCAAATTTTTTTCCATTTGTCTAAAACAATAGGTTACTTCAGAGGAAAGTTAGCTAGAGTCTCTAGCTTTACAATGATGTTCATATTACCGCATAACGTTGACGTGGAAAAAAGTTATAAGTGAAAAACGCAACTATGTCCACAACCGGAAACTCTCCCCTATACAAAAAACATTAATATAAAAAGTTACTCGGCGACTTGTTTAAAAGAACCTTCTGTCGCTCACCGCCTCGCACGCTCTACACGTAGCCTAATACACCTGGCTTTCTGGGTCTTCCCAAGATACCAGATCGCTCATACATACGCTTTGGGTTTGTGAATTAATGCTGGCATAATTTACATATGTTATAAATATCTAATTTATTACATAAAAAAAACATTTCTTTTTTTGTTCAATATAACATTTTGCACATCTAAGGGTAATTAAATCGATTGCGGCCTTAGTTTAAGAGATATCGACTTAAAATTTGAAATGGTGGAGTTTTTAGGCCATACGAAAGTATGTTTCTAAGATGAACAACATCGGACAACAACTACTCCCACCTCTCATACAATATCGCATTTTTCAGTTTTAGCCAGAACCCGATATGGGAGCTATACGATAAAGTCACCCGATTTTGATGAAACTTTGCAGAATTGTGTGAAAGCATATTAAATTACTAATTGCCAGGTTCGGTGACGTTAAACCGATTGATCAAGATTGTTTTAACTGACGGAGGAGATAACGTACAAAAAGAAAAACAGACAAACGAACAGACAGACAAAAGGACAGACCAATATTTGCACTCAGCTCGAATTTAATCTGAATCGGAATTATCTACAAAAGTTTGATGGCTCAATAATAATGCAACCACCTCTGTTGATAAAACCTCTCGCTTTGTTTTCGGGGTTCTACTTTAACTTCCTATGAATGTTTCGGATGAAATAAGCAGCCTGTGCAATAAATCCGTATTCGTGTCAACTCGTGATGTTTTTCTCGTAAAGAATAAATCTTTACATTTTATATTGAGATTTACCCCATCTCAATTGAAATTCGTGGGTTGGCTGTTTTATTCGAGTATATTTCTTTTCATAGTTTAAATCGTTTCCAAAAACTGCTGAGGAGTAATTTGAAGCTGAATCAAGCTTTGCAGGCTAATATGTTCTGGGAATCCACCCGCTTGTTGTACAAGTTGGAGTCCATAAAAGCAACATGTTTTTTTGCAACTTGCCTAGTTTTTAGGTGTTTATAAAAAAAATTATTTAAAATGTTCCAGTAATGGTATTAAGACCTGGATTTGAAATTTTGTCAATAGCTCTTCTTGGAAACCAAACAATGACGGCTAAATTTTAATCACTTTAATTTTGTGCCTGCAGCCAGTTCTCAAATTGAATTTTTAAAGCGTTGCAATGTGGCATGTTTAATGCCTTTTTTATTGTTGTTAATGATAAATTAACTCAGATTTTTGTTTGCTTTTATAATAACTGGATAGGTTACTAGCATTTAAAAAAAAATTATTCAATTTGAAGCACTTTTCTTTTTTTATTAAAGTCCGCCTAGATTGGAAAAATCTTTCACTGTGCGCCGTTGAGGATGCTTACTATTTCGTGCGGAAAAGGGTACATTTTCAGAAAACTGAGAGTTGAAGTTCACAATAGGGCAACCTCCATTGAAATAGATGACATTTTCTTGCTCCCTTCAGTTGCACAGACCGCAGTTTGTGTCATTGCTCGCGACTATGAATAATAAATGACTGGAATAAAATTGATTTAGTCGAACTCCGTGATCCGTGGATTTCTCTCTCTAAAACAATCTGCCAAAATCCTAGGTACCCTTTTGTCTTCCATGGTTATAGCACTTTGCATTAGAGTTGTGCCGATTTTGCTGAACTAGTTCAAATGAACTAGTCTTTAAAATGAACTAATGAACTAGGTCTTGGTTTTGAACTATAGTTCATATTTTGAACTAGTTTTCTGTTTTTGAACTATAGTTCTTTTTGAACTATAGTTCATTTTGAACTATAGTTCATTTTTGACTATAGTCAATTGACATAGTTCATATTTTGACTTGTCATATTTGAACTATGTATTCAGTTTTTGAACATAGTCATTTTTGAACTATAGTTCATATTTTGAACTATAGTTCATATTTTGAACATAGTTCATATTTTGAACTATAGTTCATATTTTGAACTATGTATTTCTCAGTTTTTTTGAACTATAGTTCATTTTTTGAACTATAGTTCATATTTTGAACTATAGTTCATATTTTGAACTATAGTTCATTTGAACTATAGTTCATTTTTTGAACTGTAGTTCTTTTTTACTTAGTTCAATTGAACTATAGTTCATAATTTGAACTATAGTTAATTTTTCTTTACCACTGAAGCAAATTTTAAGGCGTTTACTCATTGTCTGATACATGAGATATGAAAATCTATTGGGCCTGCATTTAATAATGATTTTCTATGAATTTAAGAAGCTATTCACATTTAAAAAATTACAAATAGCAGGACTACGAGACTATCATTTCTCAAAGCCAAAGTATGAGATTTTCGAGCCACCCCAGCAGGAGGTGCTAAGTGTTGCCTCCTTCTCAGCACAGATTCTTCCACATGCTGTGGCCGCTTTGCTTCGCAATGTGTCCTTTACCCCATAGTTCTGCAAAAATTTCATTGATCCGCAGGATAAGCTGCTCCAAAACACTTACCCTGGTGGCCATGGGCACCCACGACATTGACACATTAGAGGGAGCCTTCAGCTGCGAGGATTTGGCGTCAGAGGGAATCAAATTCAAACCGCATAACCAAACTCAGGAGATGACAGGTCTGCAGTTGATGGACTTATATGCCCAGCTCAAGCCACATCATTCGTGGCTCTTCCGTCTACCCAGTGATCTATGGTGCCCATCGTGTAGTTCTCTCACTGCTGTCCATCATTAATGATGAACGATCGAAGAACTTGCCAATGACCAAGAAGGTGTTTTTCGAGTGCACAGCCACGGATTTAGCCAAGGCCTAGGTGTTACTTTTTCCTCTTCGAGCATAGCCAGAAGTTGCCAGTTGAGCTTAAAGTGGTCCAACCAAATGGTAACACTCTCTTATTTAGAGGTAGTCGTACGTGGGAGGGAATTTCGGTAAAGCGTGCCAACGCTATTGGTATTAATGGGCCGGCTTCCCAACTGGCTGATATGTTAACGAATTTACTAAGAGCCACGGGTTAAGGGTGACTCGCTGATTGTGTAAAGATTCCCCCTGCGCGACATGTGTGATCCATGGCTGAGACATCTATGAAGTTGTAGCTTTTCATTTTGCCTATAACAACATTAAGAAATCGCTGCTAACATTTATGTAGATAGTAAAACAGTTTAATCTCAACAAACTGACCGATCAACTGCGCGAGCAAGCACCGAAGCCCTGATTTTACGCGCACGCAAACTCAACAAATCCATCGAAACCAAGCCGACTGTGTATCATGTATCAAACAGTATTAAAATAATCCTCTGTATTTAAAATAATGAACAATAGTTAAAAAACGAGCAATAGTTAAAAAAATGAACTATAGTTCAAAAAATTGAACTATAGTTCAAATGAACTATAGTTCAGAAAATGAACTATAGTTCAAAAAATGAACTATAGTTCAAATGAACTATAGTTCAAAAAATGAACTATAGTTCAAAAAATGAACTATAGTTCAAATGAACTATAGTTCATGAAAAAATGAACTAATGAACTAGGTCATTAAAATGAACTAAAATTTCCAACTCTACTTTGCATGTATTCGAAGCGCAGGTGAGCTGTATATAAATGAAGAACCGGTAATCCGGTCTCCAAATATAGCATTGCGTTCGGTTTGTATTGTGGTAAAAATATTTTTAAGAAAGTGTCTTTTAATTTTTCTCCGAGATGTTGTGATGGAGTGTATTTTATTTTATTTATAACAAAGGAAGTTATGGCAACTAGAATGGTCCAAAAATCATTTGGATTGTTATTTCAATGGGACAGAGTCAACGAAATTTTTCCGACCAAGTAAGCATTTAAGGAGTATATAAAAATACTGTCATTTATTGTTTACACACACTCACCATATCAGTCGCCCTGCCCGTTGGATAATATATTTCCTTCTAGAAAAAGGGAACACAAAAAATCGTGCCTCAAAATGATCTATTCACTGTTGGAGTCCATTTCAAGCGGTATTTACTCTACAGTAGTTACATTCTGGCTGATTGAAGGTAAGATTGCCACCTAAAGATGATTACAAACTCACCCACCCATCTTGTGCCTTAGAAACCATGATCACTCTGATGATGTCTTGCTTTTTGTATGTATTGCGTCTGGTGTGCCATCCTTTGATGGTGATACCCATGCTATTGGGTGGCTTCTTTATGGTACGCAACGTCTGGCTACGTCAACGCAAGGAGAAGGGTATGACTGCCAGCGGTCCAGGGCGTACTCCACGCATACGCTCGTTTCGTAGTATTGGCAGCGTCTCTTCTCGCAGCGTGGACAGCCAAGATCGTGATGGCTCCGAGGAATAACGCAGTTTATTGAGCAAGAAGGTTAAGCGATAATCGGTTTAATGAGAATTCATTTGTTACGAGGGATCTTAAAATATATATGTATACATGATCTTAGCTTAAGTACTGTACAGTCTTCATTTCCAATCGATGAATTTAGGACTTGAGCAAACTTTTGGTGTCCAATTTCCGCAAGGCTTCTCGCACCTTGAGTAACATAATGTTGTTGGACTGCGAGGTGAGACTGGCCACGTGTTGCATGTATTTATCAATGTTATCCACGCTGGGACCATTTTGATCAATAGGCGGCAAGTCGATGCCTATTAAGGCCGTGACCAGTTTCTTTCGCAAACCCTTGACATAGGCCTCCAAGCGCTGATTTTCCTCCTTGAGTTCGGCCACCTCCCCCATTACCTTGGCGTAGCCGGCCTTGGTGTTGTCCACATGTTGCTCCAGCACCGCATTCTGTTGCTCCAAATCAGTTTTGGTCTTGCGCAGCGTTCTCAACTCATTCTCAGTGCTGCGATTGTGCTCTATAAACTCATTCGTATAGATGGGAATCTCGCCTGATTGAATGGGCCGTGGAAGTGATTGTGCCTGAGGTGGTGGAGGTAGTTGGGGCTGGGGTGGTGATGTGGGTGAGCGACGTTTTACCTCGGCCAAAGGTATGTCATCGATATCTGTTTCCGTCAAGGGTTCGGTTTTCTTTTTGCTGGCCGCTGCTGCTTTGGACTTTTTGGCGGCGCTGGATTTGCTGGTATTGAGCTCAGTTTTGGACGCCTTTTCCTTAGGGGTGCCCTCCATTTTGCTGGATTTCGCCTTGGCCAACTCCTTGGCCACAATTTCGGGGTGTTCCTTGAGAAACAAATGCAACTGCTCCTGATATCTACAAAGAAAAACAAAATTTTGACAGCATGAGAAAAGAACAAGTTAAGATATTTTTTGGACTTACACAGCCTTATCCTTGGCAGCCGCTTCCATGTAGGGAGCTTTTCGATCATCGGCCAGCTGATGCCACTCCTCGCCAATAATCTTTGTGTGCTCCAGGGCAGTGCGTTGTGGTTGATCCCGTTTTAGTTCTTCTCTCCGGTCATTCATAAAACGTACATATCCATTCAATGGCATCTTAGGGGCTCCGGCCACATTGATACGACGCTGGGTAAGCTTTTTTAAATCCAAATCAGATTCCGAGCGACGTCCTTTTGGTTTTAGATTTAGCTTCTTCTTTTTTTTACCCTTGCTCAATGGTTGCTCCATTGCATCATCTTCATCAATGGTATCGATCATTTTGGATGCCGTTGTAGTTGTATCTTCTGATTCTGCTTCTGCTGGTGTTTGCTGCTCTTTTTCCAACTCCGCCATGTCTTTTTAGGATATTTTCTGGTTATTTATTTTCAGAGTGGTGTCTGTTGTGGTTCTTGCTAGAGGTGCACGCGTGACTGAAACTTCTTTCAAGTCACGAACGTTGCGTGTGTTTAACCATCAGGGTGACCATCTGGTGGTATTTTGCAGTTGAGCAGTCACATCAAGAACAAAGCGCGAAAATGATTAAAAATGGAAAACTTTGTGATATTCAATTACGATCAATTTCCTATTAGGTCAAGGGATATTGCACTTCGCGGTCACATCGACGCGCAGCCAGCGGCAGTGAAGCGGTAAGTTTGAATAATGGTATTATCGATAGCAGGTGTCATCGACAACAAGTGTAATCGAAACCTAGAACAATATCGAGCACAATCGGCCGAAAAAAATAACAAAAACAGGGGTCAAGTGATAAACACGGCCTGATCTTGTCCAGATAATGGCGAGCGATGAACTTTTCGGTCGCACCAATATCAAGTACTCCAGTTCCCGTTATCAGCGCCACGACAATGAAGAGGAGAAGCTGAATATTTATAAATATTGCTATAATCGCCAGCAATTTGGCTACGAATCGGACGAGCAAGTGCGACGCCGCCTTCAATGGACTCCAATTGATAGACTCGAGCAGGAGTCGGTTCTGAATGGCCATGAGGGCTGCGTCAACTGTCTGGAGTGGACCAGCGATGGTCTGTGGCTGGCCTCTGGTTCCGATGATTACAAGGTGATGATCTGGGATCCATTCCGCAAACGGCGCGTTCATGTGATACAAACAAAACATCTGGGCAATATGTTCTCCGTGAAGTTTCTGCCCAGGCACAATAATAATATTGTGGCTTCCTGTGCCGCGGATAAGTTTATTTATGTCTATGACATCAACCATCCCAATTCGACGTTGTATTCGTGCAACTGTCATTTGATGAGGGCGAAGCGCTTGGCCACAGCCCCTGATTCGCCGTACATATTTTGGTCTGCGGGGGAGGATGGATTTATATTGCAATTGGATATGCGAGAGCCGCACCGATGTCGTCCCGAAGATGGTCACAGTAAGGTACGTCTGCTGAGCCTAAGCAGCCAGGTGGAGTCCACAACAGAGGCCAAGTGTTTGGCCATTAATCCTAGAAGGACAGAGTACTTGGCGGTGGGTGCTAATGATCCCTACGCTCGAATCTATGATCTTCGCATGCTTAAGCCTGGCCAAGATTCACTCAATGGTAACTGAGTCTAGAGTAAATAAAATTGGTGTTTTTAATGGACGTATTGCTTCCTTCCAGATCTGGTTAACACTGTCAGCTACTATGCCCCGGGCCAGATAGTCAAGAACCTGACCAAAAACATTGGTCATGAAACCCGAGCCATAACGTATCTCACCTTTAATTTAAATGGGACTGAACTGCTGGTCAACATGGGTTGTGAGCACATCTATCGCTTTGATCTGAACCATGCCGTGCCTCCGGTATTTTATAACCCTCCTGCTGCTGCCGCAGTCGATGCTCTTCGAGAGGATGAGGAGCAGGAGTCAGCTGCTCCCCATAAGAGTCGTTCGCTGCCCATTGGCATTGAACTGCATAAGAAGATGGGGAATGAGTTCCTGGAAAATGGCAAGCTAATTGCCGCCATAGATGCCTATTCCTCTGCACTGGCGAAATATCCTCAGGGTGAGGTTCTGTATCTCAATCGGGCCACAGCGTTGATGCGACGCGGCTGGTTTGGTGATATCTACGCTGCTTTAAGGGATTGCCATGAGGCTTTGCGCCTGGATCCCACTTATGTCAAGGCTCACTTTCGTCTGGCTCGTGCCTTACTCGAACTGCATCGCCCTCAGGACGCCGACAAATGCCTGCAGGCTCTAATCGAACGCTTTCCCAGCTTTGCCAAGAATCACGGTGTCTTGATGCTCAATAAGGATATCAAAGAGAATCGCCGACAGGCAGCCGAACCGGAAGTTGAGTCTCCACATAGAGAAGAGGATGGCTTTCGCTATCAACGTTTGACCGAGGAGGAGTTCGCCTTGCGCTCTTCATCCAAGGACTATTTGCAACGCTATGTGGGACATTGTAACATCACCACGGACATCAAAGAAGCCAACTATTTGGGTAGCCATGGCGAATTCATTGCTGCAGGCTCGGATGATGGCAATTTCTACATTTGGGAGGGCGAAACAGGCAAAATCCGTGCTGTATATCGCGCCGATAGTGCCATAGTCAATTGTGTTCAGGTGAGTTAATAGAGAATGCTCCTAGAAAAGAAGAGATTTTCATTTACTCATTACAGCCACACCCGAGTATTTGCATGCTGGCCACCAGTGGCATTGATCATGACATCAAAATCTGGTCACCCTGTGCACCCAGTGCCGAGGAGCGACCCAATCTGATTGTGGACACCACACGCTATGTCGAGGATAATCAGCAGAAAATGCGTACCGACCCTTTTGAGCTGAATACGCGCAATGCGTATTGTTTTAATAATTAAAAATAGAATCAACTAAATGTAACTAAATCTTCTGTATATATATACGTATGGACAGGAAGATATAAAGAATCGGGGCAAATATCAAATGTTAGATTAATTTATATTAAGTCTAAAACAATATTTTTGATTTGTAAGTGGAGATATGCGATAGATATACCAAGTATATGAGGCGACAAGGATGAAATACGGAAATAAATTTGCTAACACAATTTTGAATCAAAAGACGATTTCAATTGAGAATACTGCAACATTTAGTTTGTGATTGAAAGGAGAAAAACCATCTTCGAATTATACAAATGCCAAGAGGACTTTTATGAAAATTTGGGAGCAGCAGCTAATTCGATAACATATCGATAGTAAGTTTAGCCTTTTAGCGAAAAAAAAGCTTAATCTTGTTACAGCTTGAACATTTTAATGGATGTTCGCCAACAGAAAAATTGGTAAGTTAATGATCTCCAGATTGAAAGAAAGTCATAAGACTTGAATTCCATTACCAGCTTTATATTTAACCCACCATGCAGCAATCTCATCTGTCTTATGCAAATGGCCAGCAGCAGCAGCCACAAGAGACGACTTCGCGCATCCTATTTGCTTTCCCGTAGAACAGAGGCTAATTGTTTGATGATTTTACGAAACCCGTTGAACGGGATTTGAATTTGTGATACGAATCGAATACGAGTCTAACGTGACAATGTTAAAAGTGAAGATCGATGATTCTACAGTGGCGTAGATAGCTATTTGCAATGGGGTGATGAAAAATTTTGAAAAACTTATTTGGGCTTTTAAAATTTTATTTAAAGTTATCGGTAAAAGTCTAGAACTCCTGCCTGCTCCCCGAATATTATAAAAAAAATTCTTTTGATGGACCGCGAACTATTAAACATTTTCAGGCAAAATAGTTGTTTAAAACATTCAGATTTGCTTGTCGTCAAAAAACAACTAAACCTAGTATAGGTTTCGATAGACTGCAAACCATTAAGAATTACCATGCAATAAGATTGCGTCAGTAAGCCATAGTTTTTTTCTATGTCTTCCTGTAGAAGTCATTGAAAATGCCTTAAAATTATTGAATAAATAAATACATATGAATACAACTTTTTGCAATTTTTAGTCTTTTTTAAATTTTCATCTTTTTTCCTGTTTTTTTTTTTGTCAATCTGTCCCTTTTTTCGAAAATATATTGGCATCAGTGCTTGGTGAGCAAGAGAGCTCTCTCCCTACCTGCGATTACACTAGTTTGCAGCCAAAGTCTCCTGAAAATATTTTTTAGTGCAGTTTGGAATGGTGACCACAAAACTTTCAAAACTTTTTTGATGGCTCCGTTTTTTAAATATTTTTTTATTTTTTTGGTAGGTGCTCTTACATTTTAAGCTCACTTCATAATTGTCAGATAGAGTCAATCAAAATATGAATCGAAAGTTAAAAGCTGCCAGTAATCGCGTAGAGCATTGTTTTTACATCGGTTTTATAGTCTGATTACAATAACCAAAAATATTTAGAAAAAATGCGAGAAATTTAATTTTTGATCGACTGGAAAAAATATAAAAAAAATATTTTTATTTTTTCTATTTAAGGGGGTATTCCTCATGTGCAAAAAATTTTTTTCGATTTTTTTTTCTTTGCATTTTTTTATAGCTTGGATATTTGAATATTGAAGATTGTCCCAAAAAGAGTTTTTGGAATTCGAAATACTTTAGAAGATTTACAGGCCTGTTCCGAATTCCGAACGTTTTTAAAAAGTAAAAACGAAACGAAAACGAACGTTTTACTATTTGCTGTTCCCAATTCCGAACGATTTGGCTACGTTTTGACTTTTCGAACTCGGTTTCGAAGTCGCCTTCATAAACAGCTGGCTGACTGACATCATCGCTATAATTTTAATTTACAAAGCTCTTATTTACATTTTAAGTCAATTTATTTTTGTATAAAACAGTTTTTAATTGTTACATTTGAATATGTGATGTCAAATATGGTAAAATATAGCTAAATAAAATAGAAAAAGTGCTGACCGAATAAATTAATTTAAATAAAGCAACCCTAGCAGCTATCGATTGACGATTGAATTCGACTAAAACGTAAAGTGAAATTCAGAACAGCTCGGTTTGAAAGCGACCGCTCGGTTTTGCTTTTCACGCAATATTTTATAGATGTTTATAAAAAAAATATTTTAAAATACACTTAAACTGTAAACATTTTAAGTAGTGATGCTAATCGATTTTAAAAAGGTTAAACATTATTAAATTGATAAGTTTATAATTTTTGCGATTTATTTTAATGCTTTTAATAGCAATTACTTTTCCTTCTGCTGACTCTGCAGCACAACTTTTGAAAACGACAATTCTGGTCGATTTGCGGAATTCGGAACAGCAACCAACTCGATTTGCGACAATTCCACTCGTTTTCGGAATTCGAAACAGGCCTGATAGCCTTTTTTGCTGACCAATGTCTTCACAGATACAAGTAATTTTCACATTACTTCAAACTTTGAACGCTTTTATCTCAAAACCACGTTTTTCGAACTGGCGGCCATGATATCTCCAGTTACACTGAACCAATTTTGATGATCAAAACTGAAATCGACGCAGAATTGTCACCATTCTGGTCTGATCCTCAACCATAATTTTAAAAAAAAATTTTACTATTTTTATTTTACACTAAAGTACAAAAAAAGGGCCAAAAATATATTTTTCATGTTTTAATGGCCGCCATTTTGCCAAAAAAAATCACAAAATTTTTTGCGAGGTTCAGACCAGAATTACATTTATTCTGGTTATAACCGCGTTTTCACTTTTCATTTCAGACATCCTTGAGACCTTGAATCATGGCTGCCAGCACCATACCTTTTTTTTTGGGACACCCACTTTGACGACCGATAACTTTTAGAAACAGCCCTCGCATCGAAGCAGTAACAATTTTTTTTTTAGTTTAATCTGTTTGTAACAAAATAAAAAAAAAACAGAATTGGAAAATCTCTTTGCGTTTTCAAATAAGATTTTTTTTAATAAAGGTCCAAAAAACAGCCTTGACATGAGGAATACCCCCTTAATAATCACACTTCTACGAAGAAAAGCAGATAACGGTGATCAAAATCTATAAACAAGCAGAGGAGCTGTGAGCAATTTAGTGCAAAAAAATGTGGTATTTTTGTGAATATTTAAAAATAAATTTTCGCTCACTTCATAAATTGACCAAAAATCGAAAAAAAATACAAATTTAATTTTTGTAAATTGTAATTTTGTAAACACTGTTAGTTATTCTACTCAATTTGATTCATTTACGGCACGTTTAACACGATTTTCCTCACCAATACCTTATTTTCTTCGTACAAGTACGATTTCTAAGAAGAAAAAACAAAAATAGTTTTTTTTATACCCTTGGAGAGGGTATATTAAAATTGTCCGGATGCTTGTAACGCACAGAAGGAAGCATCTCCGACCACATAAAGTATATATATTCTTGATCAGCATGACGAGCTGAGTTGATATAGCCATGTCCGTCTGTCCGTCCGTCTGTCCGTCCGTCCGTCTGTCCGTCTGTTTCTATGCTATCTCCTCCGTCAGTTTTAAAGCTATCTTAACCAAACTTTGCACGAAGTCTTTTGGTACAAATACGCTGCACATTTGTCGGAACCGGCCGGATCGGATGACTATAGCATATAGCTGCTATAGGAACGATCGGTTGAAAAACTAGTTTTAGTGAGAAAAACTTTTTTGTTTTCAATGCTATCGCTCCCAACGCTCGTATTTATAAGTTTTTAATGATTTCACATAATTTCACCAAGCCTTGTCAAAATCGGACAACTATATAGTATAGCTGCCATACAAAAGTTAGGTCTGAAAAAAAGTCTTAGTGAGAAAAACTTTTTTGTTTTCAATGCTATCGCTCCCAACGCTCGTATTTATAAGTTTTTAATGATTTCACATAATTTCACCAAGCCTTGTCAAAATCGGACAACTATATAGTATAGCTGCCATACAAAAGTTAGGTCTGAAAAAAAGTCTTAGTGAGAAAAACTTTTTTGTTTTCAATGTTATCGCTCCCAACGCTCGTATTTATAAGTTTTCAATGATTTTACATAATTTCAACAAGATTTGTCGAAATCGGACCACTATATAGTATAGCTGCCATACAAACTGTTAGGCATATATCAAGCTCCAAGGGTATATAAACTTCGGTCGAGCCGAAGTTAGCTGGCCTCTATTTTTTTCTTAAATTTCTTGCATTTTCGAGCAAAAAATATTTTTTTTTTAATATTATTGGACGTTGAATTCAAACTACTAAGCCGATTTAAAAGTAATGCTTTACGCTATTATTGATTGACAGCTCAATTATCTTTCCATTTATATCTTACTCGACTCTATCTAACAATTATTAAGTGAGATATGGCTTACAATGTAAGATCATGTACCAAAAAATAAAAATAACACCAGTTTACAAAAAAAGGCCAACTTTGGCCATTTTTTGCAACAGAGAACTTTGCAACCTTTCCTTATGTATTTTTGGCCGCTGAACTCCGTTTTCTCCCAGCGCGTCAGGCTTACGAGATATTTGTATAAACGTGCGTTTAGCGAGGTATGTGATGGTCGTGTGGCCACATTAAGTGTCCTTTTCCAACCAAAGGGTTAAGCGGTTCTTAAGATAAACGGGTTTTCTTATTTACCTTTCCGCCCTCATAACTCTACTCCAACAGCGATTAGAAGACTACAAATTTAGGAGAGTGAGTTTCTCATTGATGGTAACAACATATTTAATTTTGATGCTGATCGGAGAGGGGGCAGTTTTTGTATGCTTATTCTGCTATGCCCTTTGTTTTAATGTAAGCTGCTTTGAATGACGTTACAGAAAAACCAAACACAAAGTTTTAATTTAGCTGATAAGGTAAAAAATTTTTAGATTTTAATATTAAAAATGTGGGTATTTTTTAAAAAATCAATTAAAAGTTTTAGAAAAAAATTGTTGTTGGTCCTTTGTTTCTTATTATTTTACATATTTTCAGTTTTTCGATGTCATTGCGCTTTTAAAAAGTTAAAGCCCAAAAACTATAGTCTATTTCAATCTATATTGCTTAATTAATTTCAAGGTGGAAAATGCAAGTCTTTTTTGGTGCATGGATATTTGTCTATCGGAACTTCATTCCAAAAATCAATCATGTTAGAATTATTATAAAAAATGAAAATGTACTTTGCAGACTGCGAAGTAGACAAATTTTATTTATTTTTGACAGTCATTGGGGAAATTACGAATTCGTTTCTTGTGATTCCGAATGTGTTAGTGCCCCCGGGGCTATTGTTAGGGAAATCTGCATTAAAGGATAGCCGCCTTTCTTCGCGGTTCCTATACGTGTAAATAGCGAAATTTTTTTCCCCCTGGGGGGAATCCTTAAATTTTAATAATTCAGTGTTCAACGATTCCACAGCTCTTCTTTGCTTAAACCAGACTTCGGCTCCTGGTAGCTATGGCTGGTCGCCTCTGCCGTAGACCAATACCCTCAACAATCAGAAAAGAACACTCTGGTACAGTTTTTTTTTGCCGAAGTGGAATTTTATTGTAATTAAATTTGTTTGTGGGGAGGGGAGGGGGTGTACAAAGTTTTTGTTTGTTGTTTTGGTTTCTTATTCTGCTGTGTGTGTGTGTGTGGCTTCTTTTTCCTAATTACAATTTATGCAAATTTGCTTCTCTTGGCCAGCACAATTGAAGTTTTAACAATTCTATGATTTTGTTGTTTTTTTGCTTGAATTATACAAATTACGGGGGTTTGGTTTTTATATCGCATTGAAATATATATAGTATGTATATATGCTTATATTTGATAAAAAGTAAAAGGTTCGTTTTGCTCGTTTTTGTATTCGCTCTTTGAGTGTCTCTCTTCAATGTTCTTCAGCAAAATACTCCAAAAGTGTCCCATAAATTTATTCCAATTCGGGTTTTGGTTATGATTTTTATTGGTTTTTTTGCGTATAAATGTTTTTGTATTTTGCAATTTTTTCAAAGATTTTTTTTGCTTGATTTTTTATTTAATAAAAAAATATGAATTAATGCTTCCATTGTTTTCTTGCATTTTCAATATATTTTATGTTTATGTATGGTGTAAAAACATTATTTCTTGTGTAACAAAAGGCTGAACGCAAATAAAAAAACGTGGCGTTCGCTTTTAGATAATGCTTTATTGTTTACTTTCTTTCAAATTAAAAATCCTGCCTGCTCTGTTCTCTAACTTTCATAAGTTGTTTACGCTTTAGCGTTTTAATTTTCTTCTCATATATGTTGTTGTTGTTGTTTTAATATGTGTGTGTGTGTGTATATATATATATTTTTTTTGCGATTTTTACATAGATTTTGCAATTTTTTTTTAAGTTTTTCTTTTCAGTTTTTCATGTTCTTTTCATTTTTTCAACACATTTTTGTTTGTTTTGTTTCAAAGTAGCAAAAACTTGACTCTCATATTCTTGCGGTTTTACTTTTTCATATTCTCCTTTCTTCTTTCGTTTTTTCATTTTTTATATTTTAAGATTTTTTGCAATTTTTTTGTATTATTTTTTCTTGACTTTTTTAAAAGTGTGTGTTTGTGTGTGGTTTTTCGTTTGAATGTGAAAAAAGAACAAAAAAAAATAGGTGCGTACAAACAATTTCAATTTAGGCATTTGGTTTTCAGTTTTCGGCAGAATTAGTTTTCCATTTATTTGTTTGCCTCTCTATTTTCCTTTATATATGCAAAATAAAGTTCAAGCGCAAAGGACAAACGAAATATTTTACATTTTGGTTTTTCTTTTGATGTGAATTTTGTAAAATTTAAAAAAGATTCTGCTTAATTCGCTTTTGGGTGTCTTTGCGTAAATGCGTTCGAAATTAAATGATTGAAATTGTAAAATGTTGTTGTAGAGAGTACGTAAAAAATAGGAAATGAAAAATGAGTTTTTTCATTTTGGTTGTTTGCTGCAGCTGATGATGATGTTTATGGTTGTTTTGGTTGTTGTCCTTCTTTCCTGGAGGAGGTTTATCTTTCTCTTGATTGAGCATATCAATATGCGAATTGTTGTTGATTGTTTGTGAATAAATTGAAAGTGAAGAGGAAAAAATCTGAAAAGGGAGAGAATAGAGGAGAATTAATTCGAGTCGACATTAAGGATTTGCTTTGTCCTCACATTTTTTGGGTGTCGAGTGTTTTTATGTTTTGATAAAAACTTCATCCGCTTTTAAATTGGTTGTCCTACTTGTTGTTGGTCGAGCTGTCTCTTCTTTTCTTTAGTTGGCAGGCTCGGTGACGCGATGCACCTGCAGCACAGCCACAGCTTCCTCCACCTTGGCCTTGAGTGCCTCCTGATCCTCGAGCATGTGCAACAGCTCCGAGTTCTCAATCTCCAGCAACATGCCAGTGATTTTGCCAGCCAAAGCGGCATGCATACGCTCAATCATTGGATAGAGACGTTCGCCCAGGATCTGTTTCTGTTCCTGAGGCTTGGCATTGGCCAGTAAAGAGGTCATAAGCTTCTCGGAATCTGTAAAAAACCACAAAAATTAAAAATTGTTGCATATAATCACTAAATTTGTAGACTTACTCTTGCCCTGCAACTGTAGGGGCATGGATTGAGCCTGCTGCATTTGCTGCACGGGCGGATTACGCATGTTGGCGGTGTACTTGTAGCTGGGTGCACGCTGTTGGGCTCCACCCGCAATCTGTGCTCCAGCAATCTGCATATTGGGTGCAGTCACTGTCTGCTGGCCGGTGATGGCTCTGGCTCCCGAGTTGCGCATATTGTTGGCGGCGGCAGCTGCCACAGCGGCATGAGTGCCCTGCACTTGTTGGGGTTGAGCTCCACGAGCTCCGGCCGCTGCCTGGCGGAATTGTGTGGGCACAGCTCCGGCAGCACCCTGGAAGCCACCAGCTGCTGCAGCGGCGGCACCAGCCTGCACGCTTTGCACTGTGGCCGCTGGACGCACAGAGGAGGAAGCCCATCGTGGTGTATTTCTCATCTGAGTGTTTATTTGTGGGCCAAAGAAACGTTGTCCCGGTGCCATGGTGGGCACAAAGAAACCACCGGCTGTGTTGGGTTGGAAGATCTGTCCCAGTTGTTGCATACGCATGCCAGTCATGTGACGCATATACTGGGAGGCCAGGTGAGCCTTGCGCTCTTCCTTGCGCTGAGCCAAAGCCACATACAAGGGCTTGCTGCCCACAACGCGACCATTCAATTCTGTCACGGCACAGGTGGCCTCATTGGGCGAGATGAAGCACACGAATCCAAAGCCCTTGGAGCGTCCCTCCTCATCGGTCATTACCTTGGCTGAGGTAATGGTACCGTACAAGGAGAACTCCTTGCGCAAACGCTCATCGTCGATGGAGTCATCCAGATTCTTTACATACAGATTCACACCAAAGACAGACTCATGGCGTTTCTTCTTGAGCTCCTCGAACTTGCGCTTCAATTCCTGTTGGCGTTCGGCCTTCTTCTGTGCCCTGGCCACATACAAGGTTTTGCCCTCGCCCATATCCTTGCCGTTCAGGGCCTGAACAGCAGCCTCAGCCGCTTCTGTGGTTTCAAAGGCCACAAATCCGAAGCCCTTGCTCTTGCCATCCTCTTTGGACATGACCTTATAACTGGTGATCTTGCCATATGGCTCAAAGAACTCATTGAGCTTCTCATCGTCGAATTCCTCAGTGAAATTCTTGACGTAGACATTTGTGAAGAGCTTGGCCTTCTCGCCCAGCTCCTTCTCGCGCTCCTTGCGAGGAATGAATTTGCCCACGTAGACCTTTTTGCCATTGAGCAACATGCCATTGACCTTGTCAATGGATGTATTGGCTGCCTCCTCTGTCTCGAAATGCACAAAGCCATAGCCCTTGGAATTGCCCTTCTCATCGGTGGCCACTTTGCAGCTCAGAATATTGCCAAAAGCGGAAAAGGTATCATAGATAGCCTTATTATCGATGGCCTTGTCCAGATTCTTTATGAACACATTGCCTACGCCAGAGCGACGCAGCGAGGGATCGCGTTGAGACCACATAATGCGTATGGGCTTGTTGCGAATCAAATCAAAATTCATCGTGTCCAAAGCACGCTCAGCTGGAAAAAAGGGAATAAACAAAGTGGTTAAGTATGGGAAACTATTATAGGAGAATAGAAGATGTATCCTAGAGCTAGAGCTATATGGTAAGTCAACTTTATTTTAATTTGTAAAAAGTTGCTGAGGCTGGAATGCCTTTCTTTTAGTCTCAATTTTTCACACGGGAAATCTTGTGGTCAAGATGTGAATTCTCCGAAAGCTTAGAAAGCGCCATATAACACAACAGCAAATTTGCAACTATAGGCTCAACTTTTTCAAGGCCCAGATGACCGTCGGTCTATATTTTCTTTGTTTAAATTGTCACGCTTCTACTTCTGTGAAAAGTATGTCAAAATAATTCTATTCACATGGTAAGTTACGTGTTTTGTTCTAGCAAACTTTGAATCTTAGTTGTAACAAAAAGGGTTTTAATTTGATCAACCAATGGGTAGAAGTTGCTATTCTAAGTAATTCTCATAGTTTATCTTGATCTTGTAATGCTTCTACTTCTGTGATTGTCACTATATTTAACCAACCACATGGTAAGTTGCATCCAAAACGTTTCTCTAGCAACCATGAATCTTAGTTGTATCAAAAAGGGTTTTAATTTGACCAACCAATGGGTAGAAGTTGCTACCTAAGTAATCTACACTACTGCCCAAAATTATACATCCCGATGACTGTTTGGCGGACGCAGCAATTATCGGAGTGCATTGTCTGAGGAGTCTTAATAAAGGCTTCGTTCTTAAAGCCGTACCACAACCAGCGCGACTTCAATTTGTGGAAAAAAATACTTGGAAATAAACTGGGCCTCGGTATAAAATTTTAACTTTATTTTGTTCATCCAGCTTTGTACAAAATTTTTCATTAATGCAGATAATTTTTTCTGATGAAAAAAAAATTTAATCTTGACAGCCCGGAGAGAGATTTGCGTAAGGATTCTATTATTAAAATTACACAAATATTGTCAGTTCAAAGCCTAAGAGACACTTCGAAAAATAGCATTAAATATTGTCAGTGGCTATTTACGCATATAGCTATTTGCAATGGGGTGTGTGATAAATTTCAGAATTTTTTTTTTGTTTCGTTTCAGTTTTATTTATTGTTATCGGTAATAGTTTAGAATTCCGGATTTATTATCAGAAAATTTAAAAAAAAAAGAGTCTTTTGATAGACTTTTAAGACTATTAAAAATTTTTATTTAAAAAATTTCGGGTTTCATCTATGGTGCCCAGTATAAGTCCCCCTTAGCTCAAAAAATTACTTTGCTGAACCGCGAACTATCAAGAACTAACTTCGTTTCGTTTTAAATCGATTAATTGGATTCGGTAAGAGTTGTGATTTCTACGAAACTATTAAATATCGAAGTGGATTGAATGAAGGTAATTGGGACTTCGAACTTAAAAATCGTATAGCATATTCGGTCTTTGGAAGCGAGAAGATTAAACAATTCCGATTCCGCATGATTTGATCGAAATCGTAAACGGGAACAGACCTGTTTATCTTTAAATCAAAATTTTAAAATTTTATTTTTAGCTCCTATGCTCTTTACAGTCCAAAAAATTTTTAAAGTGTGGCGCAGACTGAGTTCTTTGGTGACGAAGAGCTTTTCAAAAACTCACACCCACACAAAACATAACGAGAGCGCAAGTTAAAGTCGGCTCTAACCAATTGTTTCTGCGTTCCTTAAGCTCCATTTACACGACCTGATCGCTCAGATGAGTTTTCGTCTGACGAAGTATGCAACACTTTTTTAACTCGGCTATTTTGCACATTTTTGCTCATAACTTGAGAGCCGTTCATCCGATCTTTATAATTTTTTCGGCGAATCGATTCATTTTGCTACTATTTTACTACTAGAAGGTAAGTACTTCTAGTAGTACGACTTTAGTATACCCTTTTTACTCTACGAGTAAGGGGTATAAAAAGGATCTTGCGTGATGTAAAGAGCGAACTGCCTCGTTTGACCGCAGACAAAATCAATATATAAAAAAATTTCGTAAGTTCCATTTCCACAAATTTTGCCAACAACTTTTCAACGAATGTTGTCAATGAGGTTCAAAATTTTGAGGTAAAGTATGGGAAATAATGCGACGCAGTCATGTTTGTTTTAAAGATTTGAAAAGTATGTTTTGCTTTGTGCATCTTCGATTTCGTCCCCTGTAATTCAGATTTGTAAACTCAATGGTGGGGGATTGAACATCTTAATCACCCCCTATCTACGCCACTGAATATTGTTTATGTACCATTATAGGAATAAACTAATACACTTGCTGAAATGACTAAAATCGATCTTTTGTGTTTTTTTTTTCTATATTGATCTTGTAATGCTTCTACTTCTGTGATTGTCATTATATTTAACCAACCACATGGTAAGTTGCATCTATAACGTTTCTCTAGCAAACTTTAAATCTTAGTTGTATCAAAAAGGGATAAATTTGATCAACCAATGGGTAGAAGTTGCTAAGTAGTCCTAGATAAACTTATCTTGTAATGCTTCTACTTCTGTGATTGTCATTTTATTTAACCAACCACATGGTAAGTTGCTCCCAAACTTTGAATCCTAGTGCATCAAAAGGTTTTAATTTGATCAACCAGAGAAGTTATTTGTAATGTTCTATCTTGATTCATTATATTTAACAACCTGGTAAGTTGCATCCAAAATGTTTCTCTAGCAACTATGAATCTTAGTTGTATCAAAAAGGGTTTTAATTTGATCAACCAATGGGTAGAAGTTGCGTCCAAAAAAAACAAAAACAAAATAACCAAAAGTTCACTAAACTCCATGGAATGCAGAGACACAACAAAGCTTTCACAGAGAGTCATCCATCAGCAGCATTGCCCGTGCTTAATTCAATGAAAAAAAAATGTACAAAGAGGCGAAGCAGAAGAGACTACAACACGCTTAACTATGAGTAAGTGAAAGTTTTGTTTTCGTTTTTGTAAAAACATGATTTCCAAAAGGGTGTAGGAGGGGGCAGGAAGATATGTCTTTGGCGTGTTAAGAATTTGGTATTGTTTATGAATGAATGCGAATGGGACATGAATGGATGATGAGCGCATTTTAATACTTGAATAAAAAATAAGGGAAGTACCAAATGGCATAATCAATAAAATGAATTCTTGGAAAGAGTATGTATATATGAAGGCTTTTTGATAAGCCAACTGTGGGGAAACCTTAAACCATTCATAATTGCAATTGTTTTCCAGAAACTTCTAGCTGAAAGCAAACGGACAGCTGTTTATATTGTTCCCCCCCTTTTTGTTTCACTCGCTCAAATAGCGATAACGGAAAAAGGCTGGGGTGTACAGTGGGCTTAGTACGTTCAGTGAATGGAGGAGAAATAAATTAAAAATCTGCTGGTAAAACTTGCTAAGATTCTTATAATTAAAGTCTATTTACTAATTAGGAAGCAGATAGGTTTGGGATTACTATGAAAGAAATAACTATTCGAAAAATGGGCATTCTGGTGATGTCTGATCAAGAATTCACACTTTATGGAGCATAAAGGGCATTCTTCTGAAGCTGTTCTCATATGATATGTCTAAAAAATAACTCAGTTCACTGTAAGTTGACTGTCAAAAAAATTGAGAAACTCGAATAGGCTATTTGTCATATTATCAATTTTTAGCTGTATTGTTGTTTGTTTTCATAAATCAGGAATAACTTCTTTTGGCTTTAATTACTTCTCCCATACCAAAACTTTGAATTTCGATTTTACTTTTTAAAGACCTCTGGGGCCACTGTGCACTCTCGCCTGTTTTCTGAACAATGTCTCGCTCTCTGTATATTTCGGTTTCTCTGTGTGCGTTATGTCTGTGTGTGTGTGTGTGTGAGTGCAAAAACTGCACACGTGTTTTTTTTTTTTACTTTTGGGCGGGCAGAGGAGGAGGACTTGCTCATAATATAGCCATCATTATAACAATTATTACACCAGTTTTGGATTACTCACCATCAGCTGGCTGCTGGAAGTTGACGTAGGCATAGCCCAATGAGCGACGGGTAACCACATCGCGACAGACTCGTATGGACAGAACTGGGCCAGCAGTCGAGAATTTTTCAAAAAGTCCTGCTTCGTTGATATCCTGGTGTAGATCACCGACGTATAGAGAAGCCATATTTGGTGATCAGGTCTACCTATACGAAACGAAGAAAACGACAAGTTAATAAAATTTGAATAATTTCTGGTTTTTCTTTTTCATAATCGAACCGGATGGCAGGGCAATTGGCGAACAAAAAGAAAGAAAAAGCGGCGTGGCTTTTGATTATTCGGTTCGTTTGTGTGTGTGTGGCAACTCTGACGCATGTGACAGGCGACATGGCAACACTGCAATGTGCTTTGTTGTTGCTGTGCTCTCTCTCCCCTCTCACATTGCTTCTCTTTTGGTAGAAAAATTTCCATACATATACACACTCACATATACAACACACACAGAGGCAGACAAAAGGCCCAAAATGTGTTTGCAACTATTAATTTATCTTAATTTCTACTAAAGATGTTGGGTCATCAGTTTTAGGGGCGGCCATCAAGTTGAATTTTGCTTAGGCACGTTTTATTTTATTTTTATGGTGCGTCGCTGTCGCAGCCATCGCCATCTTGCGTCAACGTCATTTCACAAGAAAACTTCGCTTTGTCTGCCTTACTTACGTTTTCAACTTTTGCTCGAATTTTTTGCTACTTTTTACAATTTTTTTTTGTTACTTTTTATATTTTTTAATAATTTTTTTTTTTATTTTTTATATTTTTTCTTCACAAAAAATATGTGATAAGCCGTGTGCTATAAGCGAATCCACGACCGCTCACTTAGACGGACTCTACTCGACTCGCTCTCGCTATATTTTGGTTGAATTTGACTCGCTAATGCCAGGGCTGGAGTAAAAACAAAAGGCCAGGGTTGGCCAAAGAGCTTAAGGATAAACTTCAAACTCATAAAAGGTTAAATTTAAATTCAATTTACAAATTAAAGAAGCCAAGCAAATTAATTGTTAAGTAATTTTCAGGGTTTTTCTAAAAATGATTTGGCAACTCTGGGGTAATTTAACCCTGAGGCAGTCTTGGTGGGTTGATTTGACCCGCTTTTCACTTGCTTGTTTTAGGGTAAAGAATGTCCACTTACCTAATTCACGCAAAATTCCTTGAAAACAAATCTTGAAAAATGTGGAAATAGCAAAGTCTTTTTCTTCTTTTTTTTGTATTTTTATACGAAATAAACAACACTCAAAATATCCGGCACTGACCGAGTGTATCAAACAAATTGAATGTGATATTTTTTTTTTACTTTTTCTCGGCTATAAACCTATTTTATACTTTTTTTGTTTAGAAGGCTGCTACGTGTGCCCTATACGGCTTTCGGGTACCTAATGAATCGGCCAATCTAAAAAATGACACAAACCAGAAACTGAAATGTTAATTGCTAAGCCTACTAGGCTCGGCGAAACATTTATTTCAATTGTTGTATTTAGACACATTATTTTACACACATATTTGATATTTAATGAATGTATATATATATAAACTTTAAATGCCATGAGATTTTGCAACTCGATTTTGATTGGAATACTTAAAATTAAGATTTTGTTGTGGCTCAAAGTGTGGTGGGTGAGGGGCGGGGGGAATAATAACTAAATTAAACTTATTTAAATTGTGTGGTATACCTCAAGTATTTTTTTTATATGCATAACATGATTTACATACACATATATATATATATTTTTCGAAAATATACAGAGTTTTTTGAATTGTTTTATATTAAGAAGTAGAGATAATGTTGTAATACATTTTCACATTCAGCAGCTTTTGCAGTTCAAATGGATATTTTTGTTTATTTGTTTTTAATAATACTTTAAAGTGCCAAAATTTGTTTGCTTTTTCTCAACCATTGCACAATAAAAACCTGTATTTAGTTGCTATTTTCCTATTTTAAATTTTTTGCGCTATTTTGGCAGTGGTTTTTGTGGGATCAATATCAAAATTTTCAACATTTTAAACAAATTAACAAACTAAAATACATAAAGAGGGGAGAGTGGACTAAACTAGAATGAAATATCGGAAGTTTGGGCAACAAAAGTTCAGCAATTGTTGGGCTTGTTTGCATTTGATGTTTTTTAAAGTAGTTTGTCGAAAACGAAATCAATTTGTTGTTATGTTAGATTTTTCCTAATAGATTTTTATATTGAAAAATTTAATAGCATTTGAAAATAAATTTATATTTTGAAACAAATAATGAATTTAACCCAATTTTACATTAATATAGGTTTAAAAAGGTTTCAATTTGTCAGTTTTAAGCTAAGCTCTTGAGGTGACCGATCTTTCCAATAGATTTATATTGCTTAAATTCGATTTTACTTGGACATGACTGACTATATTAACATGTTTATCAATCTTCTGACCTAACAAGGTTTAAAAAATGTGAAAAAAGGTTTCAAAATAGTTGGCTACGGTTGCTCTTATTTGAAAACTGTTTCAAAATTTAGTAATTATGAAAAAGTTTTCTTATTCTTTTTTTAATCAATTTTCAAAAAGGAAAGTTTTAATAGGATTAAAGTTGCTTTTAATTGTTTGTTTATTTTTGGAATTAAATGTTGATATGATGAAAAATTTTCTAAAGTTTTCGAATGAAATCCTAGCCGATATTCAAAGCTAGTCCAGCCGCGGGCAGCAAAAATAGTTTCTCAAAAAATAATAATAATAAACATGGAAAAGTTCTTTTTAGTTCCCATTGGTCCACTCCACTAGATACTGCACTTGGCCATTGCCCATGCGCCGTTTGGCTCGTATGGCAAAGGATTCACCCGCTTCGATGCGATTGATGGCTCCGCCAAAATATTTATTCACCGATTGTTTTAGATCCATTATACAAGTAGAGGAGGAGGAGGAGGAGGCGGCACTGCCGTTAGTCACCACAGTGGAGTTGGAATTGGAGCTGGTGGAATTGCGGCGACTCTGTTGTGGTGAAAGTCGTGGAGACTTTTGCGGGCGCTGACGTAGTAAGCGGCCATGCGTGGGCGGAGGCGGTGGAGCTGGAACTGCAGCTGGTGGTGGTAGCTGCAAATCTTTGGCATAGATGGGAAAGTAGTGGCTGGGTATGGGATTGATGGTGGTGGTATTGATGATCTAAATAAAAAAGTTCTTCGTTTTAATCTGTAAATTATTTGTTTTCGCTTTAAACTCACCTCCACTGCTGTGGTTAGCCGTCGTGTGCGTCGCCGGCGCACCTCCTGATTGGGCCCTATGGTTATATCTTTGGCACTCAGTCTTCGCTTGATGGTTCTAACCATGCGTGGCTGTTCCTTATTGAGTCCTCCTCCAGCCTTTAGCTTGAAGATGCTATTGATAATCCCCGCCACACCAGCAGCTCCCACCGCACCCAATCCTGTGCTTGTGCTTTTTACTTGTTGTGCCTTTTTGGGGGTGGCCATGAGAAATGGATTATTCCTGCCCAGAAAGTTTGCGGGCGGTGGTATGATTAAGTCCAAAGAGCTGGTGCCACGGCTGCTACTCGAATTCTCATCGGATGAGAGATCACAGTGGTTGCGGCTGTTGTCGTAGCGCTTGGACAAACGGAAGGCCTTTCTCTTTCTGCTGCTGTTCAAATTCAGTTGTAGCTGGAGCTGGGGAGGAGGCAGCTTGCTTGCAGGCTCACCATCATGGGCATTATCATCGGCCGGCGGTGGTTCCTTGGGCTCCCTTTGCTCGACCGCCTGCTTCTTAGCCTTGTCTATGATCTGTTTAATGGGTATCTCATCCTCGCTAGTGTCGCCCTCCGGCTCCGGCTCCTCTTCATCTGTTTGGAACTCATAGACATCTTTTGGTTCTGGCTCTGGGAGAAGCAACAACTTGAATTTGGTCACTAACAGCTCATCTGAGGGTTCCTCATGCTGCTGTAGCCACACTTTTGGCGTTAATGGGGGTCCACTGTGTCGCAAAGCGTAGTAAGCGGGCGCCCGCTTCACCTCTCGCCCACAAACAAATCTGTCCGAGTAATCCTTAAGTGTTTGCTTAATCTTCTCCATTAAAGTGGTCTCCGGCATGTTGCGCCATTCCTCACAAATGGGCAACTGATGACGCTGCTCTAGGATAAAAGGCCAAATGTCCTTGAGCAAATGATGATATTTCTGATGCTGATGCTTCCGAAGATTATAAAGGGCAATGTGTAGCACATCTACCCAATCAATTTGAAGTCGACGCACATATTCCACGCCATTGTTGCACACTGTGCAGCAGAACACAAAAAATCTAAAGCAAAGAGAGAGAGAGGAGAGAATTAAGCACAGAGTACAGTGGGCAAAAATAGATTGTTCGCCGCAATATCAGTGTTGCCAATTTAGCTAGATTTCGTTTGGTTCCCAAAGAAGAGCCATTTTTATACTGCTTTTTACACTTAAAAATTCACTCCTTGTTTTTTTTTAGTATGATAGAAGTTTAAAATACTGTTTAAAATTTAATCGAAATTCTTTTGTCAAATGCTTGGAAAGCTAAGGTTCACTATAACATAAAAGAAGTACCAGAAAAAGTAGAAGTTAACAGAAATAGTTAGTCCCTGTGTTCGAAGTGGGAAGGAAATCTCTGTCACTGATATAGTATGGTTAAATTGATGACACAAACACAGAGAAAGGGTACTGGTAGCTAGAGCTGTTCTCATTGTGCTAGTTTTTGCTGTTGTTTTCAGTACAAAAGGTCAAAGATCGCCGATGATTTGGTAGAGATACCAATGAATCAGCTGTACTATTAATTTGCCTTCTTTGTAGTGTGTTGTATTCCTGTTTCCGAAGTTAAGTGCAAGCATAACAAGACCTCGAGCCGACAGAAAATTAAATATATAATTATTTAAATTATCTTTCAATGCATTATTGTTGGTATCATTATTTATTTTTGAAATTTCAGAGAGAAGGATCGAGATAAAATTAAAATCATCCGATTAACACTCAAAGGACAAATAGCTACTTTTATGAAGCGGTAATGAAGGCAAAGAAAGTGTGCACAGTCCATCCAATTAGAAATATATAAATTTACAGGGTAGTCCATCTTGTGTTTGGAATTTGAACTATTCATAATTTTACTTTAAAAACGTCAAAATATTTAGTAAAAACCTTGAAATTTACAAAATGGGTCGCTATTCGCTTGAAGCAAGTTGGGAAATATAAGAAACCGAAAACATTGCCAAGTCAGCCGTGGTGGTCATTTGACCGAAATTGTTTTTCACAATATATGATATGAACCAACCTTTCCAATAAATGTTCAGCCAAATTAAATTCCAATTTTAAAATAGTCCACCCTGTATCTGATTTAATACTAACAGAGTTCGATAAAAACAAAAAGGTACTTAATAAATATTTGTTGTTTGAATATTTCATATGAAATCATATATCTATTATGCTGGTTTTCAGAGAAAGCCGCAAGCATGGAATATTCCCTTCCTATCTATGTACTTCTTGTTACCATTCGTTGAGGAAAAATTGAAAGGGAAACCCGTCGAAGCAACAAAAAACCCATGGTTAAAGACCTTCCCGAAGAACCATTCTTTACAAGTTTTAACACTTGACAAAGGCGAATAAAACTTTTCAGTTTTGTAACCTGTTTCTTTGGTGAAAAGAAGTTCCATAAAGATTATTGTCCAATTAGGAATTTAGATTACCTAACCAACAGTTTTGCCGGAATATGAGGTGCGAAAGTTGCTAAATTAGCAAACTATAATTGCAAGAACTAGCTAGGTTAGGTTAGGATGAAATGGTTGAAACGGGAAGATCACATTTCTACACTTATTCCATTGAAGGCCCGTTGCGCTGTAATTGCAGAGGAAGTGTGTGTCCCATTACACCATTTAGAAAGTAGCACGCACTTTAGCAAAGGGGCAACACCTATTTTAGAGATGTCTGACAAATCTTTTAAAAGAGGAGATCGCCTTCTGCTGAGAGAGAACAGTGACAGAAGATGTGCTGTACACTCTCATTTTCATCCACTGAATTGCATATTCTACAGAAGTCATTGTGTCTGATGTCAAGCCTCGCGGCGTGTCTTCCTCTTTGTTGACAGAGTAACGCCCTAGATCTTTTTTTATATTAAGAGTAGGCCATGTAAGCCTAGATACTTCACACGTGTGAATCGGTTCGACAGGTAGTTTTTTTGTTTGCTTGGCTTTGCTTGGATGCTCATGTGCTGTTAGAAAGTGTTTCTATTTATGTGAAATACTGTATCGAAACGAATTTTTCGTCGTACTCCGTATGGGGCTTTAAGCGAGAAACAAAAAAACTACCTGTCTCCTATATTAATTTTTTTCCCCAATTAATTTAAAAATTGCCAGATTCGTAGCTGATAGTATTATCAAAAATTAAACAGCATTTCCACTTTAGAAAATGCTTGATCTTGCAACTTAATAAACTCTGGAGTAATACTATAGCCGCACACTGTTTTTTTAGTATACACATAAAAAGAGTGGTGGTGGAAACACTTTGCGATTACCGTTTGAAAGAGCGTTAAAAATAAGAGAAAAAATGACAAACATCAACACTCTCAGTGCAAAAATTAACCGTAATGTTTTATTGTCGTTTTGTGAGTGGTGCACTATTATAGCCGCACCATTTAATTTCTTATTCTGTGTTTGCTGGATGATGTTGCTGGTGTTTGCACTTTTTTGAGTTACTTGTTGTAATAAATTTTTAAATATGCCAAGTGGGCCAGTGCTGTCAGATGTTAAAAAGAGCCAAATTCTAGCGTTAAAAAGGGAAAATTGCTAGTTTTTGAAATTGTCGGAAAAAGTGGTAGCTCCGACAAAGTGAAAGCGAAATTTTTGTAAAAACCGAAATGAATATGGAAAATAAAACCGAAGACGTACCAGATAAATAGCGTGACGCGCCGATTATGAGTGTGAAGTATTCATTTAACAACGCTGATGCATTCAACGATTGGCCTAAAGTGTCTCGCTGACATGACGGGCTTTAAGGAGTCTGAAAACTAGTAAATAGAGTGAACAAAGGTATGAATACACTTTTTATTCCGATGCTTCAGTTGAATTGGGAACTGCTGACCAGAATACAACTTTGCAATGATTTTTCTGAAGGCGTTAAAAGTTCATTTTCCGACACGACAACGCATCAATGCACGCAACACAAGGCAATAATGTTCGGTTTTTGAAGTGGCCCGCGTGCTTCCCGGTCATGAATCCGATGGAAAACCCATGGGCGTTGCTAGTCCGAAGTATTTATGGTCAAAACTCCGAGTACCATAGTACTAAGGGACTCAATTTGTAAATTATTAAGGCATGGAAAGAACTGTCCTTTAGAGATTTAAAAACCTCGTTAACAGTATACCGAATAGGATCTATGAGTTAATTAGTGCTAAAGGAGGTTAAACTCATTATTAAAGTGAATAAAAATATAATCATTTGTTAACATTTTTCTATAAATCATTTAATTTAGTGAAGTGCGGCTATAATAGTGTTGTTTGTCATTTTTTTTCTGTTATTTTTAACGCTCTTTCAAACGGTAATCCCAAAGTTTTCACTCTTTCCTTTGTAGCTAAAATGGCAACACTGTTGTAACAAAAAATTATGTTCAGCTAATTTAAATAAATCTTTGCTATTTGTTAAGCTGCCATTACCCATCTCATATATCTCTAAGGAGACTAATATAATAGCAAAGCAAATAACTCTAAATGGTTAAAAATTTAAGTCTTCTTCGATGAAATAAGACAGTTTCTATTTGTTACGAGTTTGTCTTTAGAGTATTTTCTCAACCAAATATTTAGAGAGACATATACAGTTAGTGCAATAGCTTTGCATGTTTGACTTGTTCGAGGTTCTCTATTTCTTTGACGCTACGTCGGAGAGAGCCAATTGAGCTACGCTGCTCACTGTACCACATAGCGGTACTTAACAGAATCCACATATCAACCGCATACTTACATATCGCCGCGCAGCAGCTTCCGCTTGAAGTTCTGCATGCATTGGGTGTGGAACCAGTTGCGACACTTGCAGCACTGCAGCATATTCTGATCGAATTTTCCGGGTTTTCCGCAATAGCAATAAATTTGCTCCTCATTCACCCGATGCTTCTCATCCCAGCTGAGTTTGTCAGTCTAAAAAAGGTAATAAATTTGTAATTTCCCTTTAATCCTTTAAAGCTTTTTTCCCCCCACTCACATGATAGGGCAGTTGACGGCATATACCCAGCGGTTTGGCAATCAAATGATGCTTCAATGGTGGCTGCATTTTCATGGGTTTGGCACAACGTCTGCAACACCAAATCCCGCTTCCGGCCACAATTTCCGTGGTACAGCCACGATGATAGCCCCGTCCACAGCGCTCACAAATCTCTACAATGTCCTCAAGGTTGTTACGTTTGCACGCCACGCACATGGTAGTGGTGCCGGAGTAGTCCTTGTTGGATGCTTCTCCAGCGGTGGAGGAGTTTCCACTAGCTCCCAGCTTGCTAAGCTTTTCAGGTCCGCACCATTGCTCGGACTGATCATCAAAGCGTATGAGATATTGATCCTCGGTTTGTTCTATGATGGTGCCCAAGTAGAATCTGCCGTCCTGGCACTTGATGAAGACATCCTCTTGCAGTGAGTAGGTGGGAACGGGGGGAGTGGGAGAGGGAGGAGTGGGTGGTAGCGGTGGGGCAGCCGCCTCCTTAGACGGGAAGCTCGGCTTCGGCAGGGTCGTAGGAGGAGGAGGGGGAGGTGAGGGAGAGGCGGATTCCGAGTGGGATTTCAAGGGGGAGCTCAGAGTCTCCGGCGTGGTGGGCGGAGTCTGTGGAGTAGTCGTTGTAGAGTCTGGCTCATCAATGACAATAACATCCGCAGCAGAAACAGAGGCCGAAGCACTTCCGCCTCCTCCTCCACTCTCATAGCTGCTGCTCGACACGGAGCTGCAGCTACTGTCGATAATGGGCAGATGTTGAATAGCTGGTATTATGGGTGAGGGCTGCTGACCGCCGCCCAGCTGGATGGGCAAAGCTGGGGCCGAGTCGGCATAATGATTATTAATGCAGATGTTAATGCGATCCAGAACCACCGTGGATGGGGTCGAGGAGGACGCATTGCTGACAGGAACCAAGGGAGGAGGAGCACTTGAATTAACCTGCACCTGATGCTGCTTGGCTAACAAACGATTCAGTTGGCTGGGATTTCCTCCCGTGGGCAAGTAATAGGACTGAACAGGAGCATACAAAGCATGTGGTTGCTGTGTTTCCGGTGAGGATTTCTGCAGACTGTAGACATTTGAAGCGTTGGAGATGATTCTGATGTTGTTGGCCTTAAAGGGACTGGGATTGGAGGAGACCACAGTTGGTGGTTTGCTGATCTGGGTCTGGTTATAGTTATTGGTGATCTGTATGGTGCTGGGATGAGTAGTGGTGGTAGTGACCGGCTGTTGGGTTGCATAATAGCGCTTGGCCAGATTCCCCTGCTGCTGGGTGCTGCTTGTGGGTGGCAGTAACTGATAGGTCATCCATTGTGTGGCCGTTGAGGCTGGTTGGCTCGCTGGCAAATAACTGTAACTGGTGGCTGCCGTAGCCCCTCCTACTCCCCCACCCACACTCCCTCCTGCTGTTCCTGTTGCGGTTATTTGCAGGGGAGCAGGGGGAGGCGGCTGCTGCTGCTGATGCATGTAATCGTGGAAATGGTTGTTCATCATGCTGGTGGTTGCCCTTTGATGTATTGTGCGCAGTCTTTTCTGCAATGAGATTGAAAAATGACAAAATCAGACACTCAATAATCGCTTGGCCGGCATTTTTGTTGATTTTTCCACTTGCTTGGCGCCTTTTTCAATTTAAATTGTTGTTGCTGTCACACCAATACACATGCATTTGCCTGTATCACTGTCCGTCTGGGTCGGCCCTTTTGTATTCTCTTTCATTCTGTTCTTCCGTTTTTTTTTTGTGGTACAACTTTTTCAAATCAACGATTTTGCTTACATTTCAGTGGAAATACGTGTGTTTAATTAATTCTTTCATACTATTATTACACATTGTTTTATTTCCGGTAGTACATTTTTATTTAAACCAAGCAAAAATCCCTTTAAAACCGCAAATTAATGAGAGTCAGCTACAGCTACACGTCGGCCTTCGTCTCGTCGCGCTCTGCAGAATTAGAGATGCGCTGTGCCCACTCACGAGTTTTGAAAGTGTAACGAATTGAAATATCGTACAATGTGTACACTGACGAATATGGTCATATTAACGAAAGCTAAGAACAGCTGATTGGATTGTTAATCAAAGTTAACGGTTTTTATCAGACATATCCTGACATATCTATCAGTCACTGTTCGACACTTAAGACATGACATTCTAGTAGCTTGTCAAATGCATAGAATTTCGTGGGGAAAAGCAGGCCAACAGTGTGAAGGGAGCCTAAGCATTGTAATTTTTAAGAACTGAAAATTTAGCCTTTTAGCGGAAAATAGTTATATCTTGTGACAGTGGCAGATCAACAGTGACATCCGTCGGATGATGTCCCGAATAGACATTTATCTCCCAAGAGGAAAGAATAAGGTCATTTAAATCATTCTCTTCTTCTAGATCAGAGTTTCTCAGCCCTTGGGGTACGAGCATACTCGCCAATTCACACCGAATGATTGCCGAAGTCCTGCTTCACTGTATGTTAGAGAGAGACACAGCCACATTTTCGCGCTCTCTTCTTGGGAAACCCTGTTTTAGACTCTTAAAACATATGCAGAAGTCAATCCTAGGCGAGACAGCTTACATACATCTTGAGAAAGCATCGAAACAGCATTTAAATGTATTCGTAATTAGTGTGGCTGGTAAAAAAATCTGTTCCAAAAGCCTTCGCTAACAAAGTGAGCTAAAGTTTTTGATTTTTTTCTCCTGCTAATCACATAAATAATCATGTATAGTTTTCTTTCTCACGAATAGTTCGTCATATAATAAGAATCTAATTACCACGATTCGGTCACATCTTTTGGATCTATTTTCACTCACGATTCATGCACGAATCCTTATTCAGGAGGTCACGAAACTCCGTGTTTCCTTCCGATCGCATTGTGACTTGTCGTGACTCTTTTAAAATCACGTCACGGTTGCACCTCTACCAGAAATCACTAGAATACTCGGTAGCGACACAGAGACAGTGACAGACGATGACAGCGAGTATAAATAGCTGCAGGATTGATTTCGATAAGTTTTGCAAATCAAAGAAGAAGACGGTAAAGACGAGATCCAATTTTTGGTGAAATAGAAGACAAAAGTTAAAGGCAAAAATTTAATTCAATATCAATAAAAAACAGCTAAAGACGATTGTTAAGCAAGTGCTGAAATAATTTACATAAAATTTTCCATCTTCGGAGCAACCCCAGAGCAAGTTTGTTAGGGTAGGTACAGGTACGGCGACGGAGAAGAAGAAGTGCATAAAATGTGCCAGTTAATAGTTGTTATGACGCACTTTGGTCATTAACATTAAATTTAAGCTGCAACTTTCACATAAAACACCCAACAGACTCCCCCTACCCCCCCAATCACTCCCTCTCACTCGTTCACACTCACACATGTAACTGTAAATGGACTGTGGACTAGATAAATTCATTCATTGATTATATTACAGTTTTGATGTCCAGACCTTCGCGTTCCACTGTCAAATCCGTGCAGGTGAAGCACGAGTCTACGGATTCAGAGGACGAAGAGGAGCAGCCATTGGAACAGCGTCGTAAAATGCATACATTCAATGAAAGAGAGACAGGCAATGGAGGAAGTGGAGGAGGCGCTGGCGGTGGAGGAGGAGGTGTGCCTGCCTTTTGGCCAAACTATGGCGTTTGGTTGACGATACAGAGACAGATAATTTGATTTGCTGGAGCAAGGTAATAATGAGACGCCGCCATGTTGTTTATTTACCTTTAGCATGGCAACAACAATAACAAGAATAACAGTAAGTAAGTAAGCAGGTGTTGTAGTCACTCTCTTTAGACTTTCTCTACGTCATCGTTACTGTTACTGCTGCTGCTGCTCTGCTCTGCTCTTGTTGTTGTTGCTGCTGTGCAGTCGTGCACGTATGCAAGAGCCGAGTTGAGGTTGTTGTTTACGATTTGCATAGGCCACTGAAAAGTGCGTACGTGCCTGCCCCTTGGAAAACTTTCCGTTCAATCCCCCCCCACCACCCATCTGTCACTCTACAATTTTCTTGTTTGGTCATTTCGCTTTTGTTTTTAGATAAGAACAACGTGAGAAACACTTTTACAAATTGTTTGTTGGTGTTGCATACTCTACCGTAAGAGAGGGTGCTTATGTTTTTTGTTTCAAGGTGTTACCGAAAAAATAAGAAAACACCGATATACATTTTTCAAAGTCATGCATAACTGTCAGAGAGAGACATATTAATTTTTCTGTCTCTGCATTTGGTCTGCCCTTGCATAAAGCTATGCTCCCAAACTTTTTTTCCTCTCTTACACATTTGGCTGATCTGGCAAGGCTTGACAGATCAGGAATGCCAGAGTATCGAAATGGAATCCGAATTTATTTCGTGAAACTATTTAGATTTGTAGAGCATTTGAACTTCGTCTATTTATATAGATTAGTTTTCCATTTAGATAATTACTACAACATAGGAGTTCCGTTAAACTTCTATCGCCTTGACCACAAATATGCCTGTTGCGGCTTTTCCACTAATCAGCATGACTTCCGTTGTTTTGTGTTTACTTTGCAGGATGGCCGTAGTTTCATCATTCAAAATCAGGCCCAATTCGCCAGGGAATTGTTGCCGCTCAATTACAAGCACAACAACATGGCCAGCTTTATCCGGCAGCTGAATATGTGTAAGTACACTCCTCCCATGCCCAGTTAGTTCAGTTTTGATCATCCTCCTTATTATTCCCTTTCAGATGGTTTCCATAAGATAACCTCCATTGATAATGGTGGTTTACGTTTTGATCGCGATGAGATTGAATTCTCACATCCCTGCTTTAAGCGTAATTATCCCTACCTTCTGGATCACATCAAGAGGAAAATTTCGAATACCAAAACGGTGGATGAGAAAAGTGTTTTAAAGCAGGAGACCGTTTCGAAGGTGTTGAGTGATGTCAAGGCCATGCGTGGACGTCAGGATAATTTGGACTCGCGTTTCTCTGTCATGAAGCAGGAGAATGAGGCTTTGTGGCGGGAGATAGCCAGTCTTAGGCAGAAACATGCCAAACAGCAGCAGATTGTCAATAAGTTGATTCAATTCCTCATCTCCATAGTGCAGCCTTCAAGGAACATGTCCGGAGTGAAGCGCCACATGCAGCTTATGATTAACGATACGCCGGAGAATGCACGCACACGCACCACCAGCGAGACAGAAAGCGAGTGTGGCGGAGGCCCGGTCATACATGAGCTGAGCGAAGAGTTGCTGGATGAGGTGATGAATCCTCATCACGAAGCAGGCACGGCCTCGCCGTATCAGGAGAGTGTGGTGGAAAGGCCACGCTCGAATCTTAGTGTCAGCTCCTCACATAATTATGATTACTCGAATCAGAGTGGCGAGGATTTGCTTCAAATGGCAGGAAATGGAGGAGTAAATCCTTTAAACTATATTGTAATTGAGGCTCCTGACTCGCAGCAGCAGCAGGATTTGCCCCAAAGTCCTTTGTGTACAGAGCAGGAGCAGAATGTCTTAACCACTCCCATGGTACGGGAACAAGAGGAGCGCAAACGCTTACAGCTCAAGGAGAAGAACAAACAGCGACGTCGGGAGGATCTAGAGATATCCCCCAAATCCTCCAAGACCATGCCTCAACCTTTGCTCGTGAAACAAGAACCTGATCTTAATCCAGGCGTGACTGTCTTGATGCAGCCCAGCAATGAGGATCTCTATAATGTTAACTTTATAAACAGTGACATGCCCACAGATTTGTTTGAAGACTCCTCACTGCTGCAGTCCAATCCTGAGGAGGCGGCCCAATTTGGTCTCTCAACGGTTAATAGTGGAAAGTTTGCCCAGAATCCAGCTCTTATCGATGCCAATTTGGCGTCCACTTCTAAGGCCGCTGCAGCGGAGCAAATGGCTTTGGCCAAATATACAGGAGGCGAAAATGGCCAGGAAGCAGCCACTGCTACAGGACCCAGCAATGGCCATCTCATGAGAGTGAATTCAGTGTTAGTAGAGAAAAAGCGTCCAACTTCACTTGAGCTGACTAAATCCTCATCCTCTTCCCCTTGCAGTGACGAGGTGCATGGCCATTTGGATAACTTGCAAGATGAGCTGGACACCTTGAAGGATCTACTGCGTACCGATGGGGTATCCATTGATCAGAACATGCTGTTGGGTGTAAGTATTCTTCTCATTTCCAGCTCGTCGCTCATTTTTTCCCTTGATTAGACCCCACGGAAACCTCCAATTTTGCAGCTAACGGAAGATGAGCTGCTTTTAAAGGTCTAATTGAGCATCTCGGCTCCGAGGTAGAAAAGAAAACTAATATTGCGTCTCGGTTTGATTTTATTTTCGTAGCTCTTCAATGACTCGGAACTGTTGGACAACTATGGTTTATCCTTTCCCACGGACAGTCTAAGTGGCAGCGATAAGAAGTGTAAGTCGAATAAACTCACATCCTTAAGATTTTTCCCATTTTAATTCGCTTTTCGACAGTGTCCAGTGGTTCCCAGCTAATGGCCTATCAGCCCAGCATGTACGACCTATCAGATATACTGGACACAGACCCAGACAACAAGAATCCCCAACAACAGAATGGCCGGCAATTGCAGACCCAGAGTTCGGTTCTAAATACACCGCGACATGAATCGTAATGGGATTTTCTCAGTGGAAAACTTTGTTGCAGCTCAGAAGCAACAAAATTGTTGTGTTTAATTTTTTTCGTTATTTTTTTTAAACGCATTTTTAACAAATGTTAACTTTCTTTCAATTTAATTTACTTAATGTAATGTAATATGCCTTATATACCCCTCTCTATATACATCTAATATATAGCCAACCCATATGGGAAATGTTTTCGTTTTGTAGAAAGACTTTTCTGCAAGGAACCAGTTTAGATTTAGAGATTATTATATACATATAAACCACAAATAAACTAAACATCTAATAGTTGAATTTTAGTCTTAGTTCCAAAATGGAAAACTCTTACGCTACGAATACACACACGTTTAAATTTGTAAGCTAATGTTAAATCTGATTATGTACCCAGAAAGGATTTTTACTAAACTAAACTACTTATATACTACATATTTACAAAAGCATAAAATTGATTAAAAGAGTGTTGAGCTGCAAAAGACGAAGGCAACGTTTTTATTTTGACCAAGGAATTATGTGGCTAAAAGTGTGAAAGAAGGGAATCAATTTGATGAAAGAGGGCAAGACAGGAATTGTGTTAAAACTTTAACATGGTATTCAACTGTGGGCCACACCCAGTTTAAAACCATATTTAGTTAACTGTAGGCTGTCATAAATATGTCACTTTTTGTAATAGCATTAATATTAATAGCGATACTGACGAGGATCGCTCGCAACAAGATAGCCGAGACACCACTTGAAAGGGTCAACCCGTCGTGAAACCACTTGACTCGTATCGCGTGGGAATCATCCTTTGTGACCCACGAGTATCATTCAAATGCACATCTTAGTGTTTTTACACACACTTTGTTAGTTTAGAATATAGTTAAGGAAAATATCTTAATAGAAATAGAACTCATTCACCAGATTGAGTCAGTATACATATTTAAACTTACAACCGTGCTCATTAAAAGTGCATATTTTATATATTAAGGAGAAGTATTGAAGACGCCATTCTAATTCTGATAAATTAATGAGAAGACATACATATAAGTGCCCCACTGCTGAGTTAACAACTCTCCCAGCAGACCTATTTTCTGCTAGAATATCAGGATCAATGCTGCTAAGCCTTGCTTGGATATCGGAATGTGAAGCTATTTCTGTATTATGGTAGTTTTTTTACTATACTAAGGACTACACATCCAACTCATCTTGGAATTTAAATGTTCTCTGTCCAATCTTTAAAAAAGGAGACCCTGAAGCTTGCGCCAACTACCGCGGGATCAGTCTCCTCCCCATCGCTTATAAGGTTCTGTCCCGTATTATTTGTCAACTTCTAAAGCCGTTTATTGATACACTGATTGGACCTTATCAGTGTGGCTTTAGACCTGGTACCACATACAAGATTTTCATGCTACGACAAATCCTGGAGAAGACCTATGAAAGAGTCATCCAAACACACCATCTTTTTGTTGATTATAAATCAGCCTTCTTCGAAGCCCTGTCTACTTTAGGTATTTCAGCAAAATACGTTCGACTTTGCATGATGACGTTGAGAATTACACAAAGCTTCGTCAAAATGGGAAAGAACCTCTCCGAACCATTTGATACCAAAGGAGGTTTTTGACAGGGCGATACCTTATCGTGTGACTTCTTTAATCTACTGATGGAAGATATACTGCGCAAGTGCCGACATGCCAACAGAACCGGCGGATTTATTCATTAAAATCTAATATTACTTGCATATGCCGATGGTATTGACATAATCGGGAAAACCACACGGGCAGTAAGCAAGGCGTTTTCAGAGATTGAGAAGGAGTCTAGATTAATGGGTTTAGCGGTAAATGAGGACAAGACGAAGTACCTAGTATCCGCGGACAAAAAGTCATTGCGACTTGGACAATCTGTTACAATGGAGCACTACAACTTTAATGTTGTAGAGGATTTCGTCTACCTCGGAACGACGATAACCTGCGACAACAACATTAGTCTGGAAATCTGACGAAGAATCACTCTTGCGAACCGATGCTACTATGGGCTAAGTAGGGAGTTCAAGAGCAAAGACCTCAAGCGAAGAACAAAAATAGCCCTTTACAAGTCGCTTATCATCCCGGTCCTGCAATATGGCGCAGAAGCATGGACAGTGACAGCAGCGGATGAAGCGGCGATTGGAGTGTTTGAACGAAAAATTCTTCGAAGGATTTATGGACCTTTAAAAGTCGGCGATAATTTCCGCATTCAAAAAAACGACGAACTTTATGAGCTCTATGGAGTCTGGTCAAGCGCATAAAGCAACAGCGGCTGTGCTGGCTAAAACATGTCGCCAGAATGAAGATAGAAGCTCCAGTAAAAAAGGCGTATAAATCGAAGGCGGCTGACTATGGAGGCGGCAAGAAGGGAAGACCAGGTGCGGGAAGACATTGCCAAGCTCAGTGTGACCAACTGGTTCCAGCGAATGGAGAGCGTTAATCGCAGAGGCCCAGACCGTTAAACGGTTGTAATGGCCATTAAAGAAGAAGAAGAAGGACTACACCTCGGGAGATAGCACTTACTTCGGTTTGAAATATGTTTGTGAATTCTCGCAATGCGCCTAACCTTTTAGTTCCCGGTCCTGATTCTTAGATTGTCAAAGACCCATTTGTGTACGACTAAAGTTTCTTTTAGTGACTCCGAATCCACATCCCCAATATTTCCACACAATTCTAATTTTTTTTTGTTGAAAATCATATACAATTGCTTTTTTTTGAATAAAGAGGGTGATTTTTTGTCAGCTTTCGGATTCGACTAAATAAAATACATAAAATTCTGAAGAATGTATGAAATCTTTAAATGATTCGATAAACCGGTCTATATAATATAATGTTTAAAGATGATTTTATGCAACTGCGACTCAAATGGTTCATACGCTGGGTCCAAAATGTTGCATTCTCTCTTCAACACTTCCGTCGGTTTGTTACGAATAAATTCTTTAGTATTGGCTTTCAGTGCGTCAACTGTTGTGGGCTTGTCGTTATAAACATGAGGCTTAACATAGCCCCTCCAAAAATAGTCTATAGGCGTTTTAATGCACGATCAAGGGGGCCCCCAAACTTGAAATAAACTGTTCACCGAATCCGCCTCTCAATTGGGCCATTGTTTTGAGTGCTGTGTGCCATGTGGCACCGTCTGGTTGAAACCACATGTCTGCCAAGTCTAGCTCCATCATTTTGGGCAAATTATGTTTATTATCATCGCTCAGTAGCGCTCTCCATTTACAGTAACGCAGGCGAAGGCAGGACTTCGTCATCTTTAAAAAAGTACGGTCCAATGATGTCACCGGTGCATAATCCCCACCAAACAGTGGATTTTCCGGGATGCATTGGCAGTTCTTGCAATGCTTTTAGCGGCTCTCTCTCCACTAATCCATTTCACCAGAACAAGCTTCGTCCTTAAGCCAGTTATAAATAAAAATTCAACAATCTGCAAGACTCGAATCGACTATTATAGACCAAACTGAACATGTTTGGCAGAAACATGTGTGACGAAAACAGCTGATATGCCAAAAACAGTGTTCTAAAATGAAAGTTGCTAACAAATCACTCTTTATTTGAAATTAAGTGACAATATTTCAGTAGCTTTGAGCAATGGTCCCCATGCTGGCGATGAATACCTTTATATGAAATATTGCTATAAATAATAAATTTAACATTGTTGAATATAAGCCTAAAAATTTTACTATTTTCTAAGTTATTGACTTAGCAGAACTCTGTAAATTTAGCAGCTGTAAAAGTCAGCTAATGCTAATGAGTTACTGTCAAACGCGTATATTTTCCTACTGCGATGGAATCTAAACATTGTGGTTTGTACTCAATGTTATAGACAAGGTTGCAATCTGGTTTGAAGTTGCACCGCTCCGGATTCGGAAATTCCGAAATTTTTGGTAAGTCTGAACTAGGGTTGCCGAATATTTTTAAAATATCGTATCGATGATATTCTCTGATTTGAAAAAATATCAAATGATATTAAATATATTACTTTTAAAACATCGATATATCGATATAATTGATATTTTAAGTTTTTTCATGCTTTTACCAAAAAGAAGGAAATACTCTGCCCCAAAATAAAAAGATATAGTCTATATTAAGCAAACATAACAATATTTTCCATGAGATTCGAGTTTTCTATGTATTATACATATTCAATACTTTTAGTTCCAATATTTGGGCTAAATTTAATCCAAAGTAGGCTCTTCCAAAGAAAGATGTGTCGATGGTACCCACGTTTCCAGGAGCTAGAATTATCAGAAGTTACAATTATCAGATGGGAAGTTTGTTAGTATGAATGCCATTATCGTCCGTAGCAGAATTGAAAATAAAATTGAATCTAAAAAAAGTGCGGCCTTTTAAAAATGAAAAATCGATCTTTGACCATTTTTTTGCAGTCCAGTGTACAAAAAAAATAGTAAACACTTTTTTCTGAAAAATGGAGTAGGGACGATAGCCACGTTAATTCTGCGTCCATAAAGCCCTACATCATCAAAATCGGTTCGGTAGAACTTGAGAAAACGTGGGAAACATTTTGAAAAACGTGATTTCGAGATAAACGCCTTTTTAAGTTTCAAGTAATTTGAAAATTGCATTTTTTACCGAAGTCATTGGTCAACAAAAAAAAAAGCTATATAATCCTAAGGTATTTTGCATTTTTAAAAATCCATTTGGGATAATATTTTTGAATATTTAAGCTAAAAAATAAAAACAAAACAACAATTTTGAAAAAAAAAAATTTTCTAGACCAGAAGAGGGCCTTAAAAGTCTTTTATAGCAGAAGCAAGTCGCCCCGAAGGCACTGGGGTAATAAGATACCTTACGGCTAGTCTGGATAGTCCAGTCATTTCCGCCTTATGAATTCCAGAATATTAAGGGTTAACTTTCCCATGATGTTTGTGGCAACCTAAAGTATAACTTCAGCCCGCTATTTTGCGACTCTTGGGCTTGCATAAAGTCAACACACGGGACATTTGGTCGTGCAAACGCATGCTTTAAATACTTTTCCGCACAAATTACACTTGGCTGTGCCTTTTTTTATGTCGCTCTTATTTGCTTTTTATCAAATTTGAATCCATTTTCTGGCTCTTAAATGCGCTTGCGCTCGCTACCCAGATCAAAGAGTTACCAACGCTCAAATATCATAAAATATACCAAAAAAAAAATCGATATTCGATATTTGGTCAAAAAAAAAATCACGATATAAATATATCATTCTTAAAAAATATTATCGATATATTGATATTTTGATATATTTTCGACAACCCTAGTCTGAACCCAACCTGAAGCAAAGCAGAAGAATTTTTTCTTTCCAAACAGATATTCCTGCAACACAAGTATCAGTCAAGCGCACTATTTCAACTCATTTCAACGAAAAAGTCAGTAAAACAAATGGAAGATTGCTTGAAGATACACTAATGATAAACTTTTAAAAAGTGCGTTATCTAAAGGGGAAAGCATGGATCGAAATGAGTGCGCACATACACAGAGTCTTCCGTAAATTTAAAGATTTCTGTTGTTGTCACTTCTCCCAAACAGTCATAGCAATGCTGGCTTCAGATGATTTCTGCCGACTTTTATAAGATAGGCAAAGCTAATGTTAGAGCCGGAAGGATCCTTAAACAGTCCACCATCTCTTTTGTGTGTTTATGTCTTGTTTCAAAAGTAATGAACAAACATAATTATGGGCACATATGGGCATTTCCGCCAAATGGTAAGCCTGGACCGAAAAATAAAATTTAATGACAATTTTATATTTAATTATTTAACATACAAAACATATACTATGTTTACAAAATCTCTTCATTGCAATCAATTAAGAAGAAAAAAAATGCATAGAGACCAAAAAAGTTCGATTAACGGTTAATTTTTATCTTGCTCTTTCTAACCGTACGTTCGCGACCCGTACGTTCGCGACCGGTAATTAATAAAATTTTAAAAAAACCAATCGAGATATTTTTCTGTGTAAACACTCAATAGAAAGCTACATTAATCCTCTTTTATAATAAATTAATAGCTTTACAATATTCCGTTCCATTTCGCAGAATTTTGCAGTTCACTAGATTAAGCCAAAGTCGACTTCTTTTCCGCGTACGTTCGCGACCTCATGTTTATTGCTATTATTATGAAATCTAAAACTCGATAAGCCCCGTCTTTTTGCACTAAACACAGAGCTAACAAAATGCTATCAAATCGCAAAAAGAAAAGTGGGGATAGTTTTTGTTTTCTGTCTTTTTAGGCTTTTTTGTACATCAAACGCGTACAAACGTACGTTGGCGACCCGGGGAAATGCCCATATTGAATCCAACCACTGTGATTTGTATGGCGACAATGAGAACCTCAATGCGGACTATCATCGCTTAACACCACTCAAAATTGAGAGGCAGCATACATTTTATCTCTCAATGGTCCAGGCTTGAATATGACGTTATCAATAGACAGCGGTTTTTGCATATTGCTAACCCCGGAGTTAACAACTGCCAATTTTTTGCAGTCCTGCTTATAAATAGGCATCGGATCTAAGGTTTTTTTTTGCTGTTGGTCTAAAAAATTGGAGAATTTTGGGGGTATTTGTATGCCACGTCACAAAAATCAATTTTTGATTCTTCAAAGCCCTACGAAATTTTGTTTAGGCTGCTTGTAAGGCCATCAATTCCGCTTCCATTTTACTTTGTCTTCATGTGGACTTTAGCGCAGTTTGACAAGATAATTTAAAACAATCAAAATGTTTACATTTGTTTTACTAAGGGCTGATTTCACATCTTCTACATAGAGCTATTTGTCACATAAACTAACAAATAGCAGTGTAAAATCGATGACTTCTGATACATAGCAGCTATCTGGGAGAACAGAAATTGGCCCTTAGTAAGTTAAGTTCCGTTACAATTAAAGTCCATTATCTGTTGAAGAGCTCGCTATTAATTCTCAGTGCAAAAATATTTGAGCCGAACACGGAAATTAGGCATAGTAAATTAGAAAAGCATTGATGATATTTCTGGTAGATATTTTTGTTGGTTTCAGCCAATCAATTTCAATATTCCGGCATCCCTAGTTACTAATACAAAAATTTTAACATTTTCCAAAAATCGCTTCGCAACCAATTCTGGTTCTTAGTTCTGGAGCTAACTAAATAGCCTCTTCGGTTCGATTCAAGTGTTCGGCGGTTTCTGTTTCCAAATTTCTATGATTATGTACAATGAAGGTGAGGCTAGCTTTCCATATTAAAGTTAATTTCTTTATATACTACCCTCATCCATCTGCCATCCAATCGCTCAGTCCTTTAATTTTCTAATTTCTGTGCATAATTTATTTTTTGGTTGATACAACTTGAATAGATATGGACACATACTGCCGCTTCATTGATTCGGTTGTTGTTGTTGTAATAAAATTACTAATTATAAATTAAACTTAAATTGATTTTAAGCTTAAGCCTAACATAAACGCATCTTAGTCATAAAAGTTCTAGTTAAATTGCATAATACACAAGTTGGTGTGTAAAAAATGAAAAAATTGTACGTATAAAGTGATAGAAAGCGAAGGTGTTGGCGAGATCGATTCCTGATTAGATGCCATTTGGTCCCTCGCACTTAAGACTCATCCTTGTACTTGGCATCCTTTAGTATATTGGCAAACTCAAATTTAACCCGTTCCCTCTCCGACCTAGGCATACTTCTGAGCGTGTCAACCAGGGACAGGCAATACAGCTCAATGGGGTCGTGGCTGGGAGTAAGCGTGCGCACAGGAGGTGGAGGCAAGGCTTTGCGTTTCGCTGCGTTTGACATAATATCGCTGCTGCCCATGGTGGCTGCCCGCCTGACGGCCTTGGGTTTGTAGATGGGTTCAATGGTGACCTCACCATTCGACAGGGAGTTACTCTTAAGATCCTGTGGCTCCGTCTTAGTATCCAGCTGGGGATAGTCACAGCCACTGCCGTTGCCCATGACAACCATGGGCGTAAGCAAAGGCGACGAGGCCGGTGAGGAGCTGACGTGGGTGTTGTTGTTGTCGTGCTGGGACTGATTGCCATTGTTTTTGGTGGCCTGAATGGTCACATCCGGCTTCAATTCGTCCCCCTCATTAAACAACTGCAGCTCGGGCACCAATTCCTCGTCATCTTCATCCTCGTCGTTGGGGGAGCCATCTTCACTGTTGTCCAACACAATGACATCATAGTTATCAATGCTTGCATCTATTCTCAAATGCTCCGGATCGGGATAGACAAAGCTGTTGCTATCGTTGTCACTGCCTCCATTATTCTGGGCTATATAAGCCTGAGCCTTCTTCACATTGTAGGTCTGGGCGGTGTTCTGCAGAAAGGACAGGTCCTCGGTGAAGCGTCGTTTACGCACGTTCGGATTGACTTGACCCGTTTCCAAGGCTTTGATTTCTTGCAGATAATTGTAGCGTATGTTCTTCCATTTTGTTTGCAGGAAGCGAGCTAAGCAAACGGGGAGGGGAGGATTAGACAGGGCAAACAATGATTAACTGTCACAATACTCACAGGATGCTCCCAGCTCATTGGCTATGCGATCCCAGATGTCCACTCTGACAGGATTACGGCGATAATGCGGATGACTAACATCATAGATGGCTGGATTAGCCCTTACCAACTTTATCAGGCGATCGTCTGCATAGAAAAATGGGAAAAATCGTTAAATCAGACCTCTTGCTTTCGTTTCTGCTTTCTACGTGTCTTCGTAAGCGTCAGCAGCAACCCTTAACACAGAAGACGCGGCCAGGACAATCGTCCTGCCTCTAAGTTGGGGGTTGATTCTGCGGCGCAAAAAAAAAAACACAGGCAGGCAGGCAGGCGGCCGCAATGCAAAGAAAAATTACCGAATTCGGGTCCTGTGGTTTCTCGTTCAGCATAATAGCGCTGCATTTTACGCTTCGCAATTTTCGCAAGTTCTTCCCTCGGCTTTCTTCTTAGCTTGGGGCAAACAGCTGGCTCCACTTTGGGTCCCGTTTTGACAGACAATCAATTCCTTTTCGCGAATTATCAATTGTTTATTTGTAGGTTTGAGCACATTGAAGGTAACTGCTGTATTCTCCCGTCTTCTGGTTTGGTCTCCGTCTCTCTGTGTTGTGTGCGTTTCTTTTTTCTATTTTGTTTTGCGCGCTTTGCGCAGGCTCCGAACAACTCGATAGGCATTTGGGCCAATTTTGACAATCGGAATATCGACTCGATAGGGATATTGGGCCATATTTTGTCTATAATAGAAGACTTAAGATATCTGAAATCAGTTTTCTTAGCTCGAACTAGAGTAACAAAATTCCCAGAAGCTCAATAGAAAAATTTCAAATTCGTCTTCAGTTTTAGATAGTCAGACTTACACTTTATATTCAGACAGTAAGAAAAAGAACACAGTTATGATTTGAATGGTAAAAGCTTAATATATTCGCATCAATTAAATATTCTGCCTTACATATGCTGCGATTTTATATTGATTGTATTTTTAAGAAGGGTCCTATCTTCCTATAATAACCCACCTATCATTTGGAAGATCATTTAAACAAGAATCAACTTAATGATTCTTTTTCCAGCACTTTTTTATGATTAAACAGAGATAAATCTTATCTGCGATCTAAGGAAGACTCGAAAGTAACTGATGCCTTTGATCAAAATTAACAAACGACTTGAAAAAGACTCGCAAATGACTCAAAAGGGAGTTAAAACTGATCGCATAAACGGGATAGAAATGACTCTTTAAGCAGATTCGCGTCTAGAGTACCATTTCCTCCCGAAAAAAGTATCACTAATGATCAAAAATGATTATTGTAATTAGACAGAGGACTTGAAAAAGACTCGATTGTGATCAGAAATTTCATAAAATGTTGGCTGGGAAGAAGAAAATTATGCTATTATTTGCTTTAAAATATTCTGGGGCCATGAGCTACTCTTCTGCAAAACAAAATTTTTAAACCTACTTTCGCCACCAGGGAATCAAACCGAATACGTACAATTTAGTACCGTCGTAACAATTATAAAACATTTTTAATTCTCTTGCTATAGTTCGTGTTAAACTATCGTTAATAATTCACTATCGATAATGCCATCACCAATTTGTTACATCACTAGGGCGGCTTGACTACTTTGTTTTTGGACTAGAAAATTGCAACAAAAACACGGCTTAACTATTGCTTTAAAACACTTCGCGCGGGCTACTCCTCCACGTGTTTGGTGGGGTAACAAAATATGAACAACGGCCGCTATGGAAGATTTGGAGCACTCATAGGTATTTCGTACGTGAGCAGCACGTACTGCCGTTTTTTAGTAAGCGCAAAGAGTCCAAAAGCCGATACACACATACACACACACATAGACAGCCAGCTGACTCAGTTCTATTTTGGATTTTACAGATTTACTCCACACGCAATGCGGAAGTGTTGGCGTATCATGAGCAGAAGCTCCGCCAGATAGTCCACCAGGCCGGCTGGCTGGAATATGATGCAGCAGAGATATGGAAATGCATGCAGGAGTGCATTGAGGTGAGATGAGATCAGCGTTATATCATCGACATCATTTCAACTAACCCCAACTTTCTGCCCCCACCACACACACACAGACTGCGTATAAGAATTTGGTGATATTGGAAATCAATCCGCATGACATCATAGCCGTGGGCATTGTCAATCAGCGGGGCACCACTGTGCTGTGGAACAAGCAGACTGGCCAGGCCCTGCATAATGCCATTGGATGGTCGGATTGTAGGAGTACTCCTTTGCTAAAGGCAATCCTGCACAAGGTCAAGCATAATGTGAATTATGTACGCTATCGAAGTGGTCTTCCGTTGAGCAGCTGCTTTAGCGCCCTGAAGGTTCAGTGGCTAATCGAGCATGTGCCGGCCGTAGGCAAGGCTTTGGAGGAGGATAAGTGTCTGTTTGGCACTTTGGATTCCTGGTTAATGTGGAATATGACGGGAGGCGTAAATGCGGGTGTGCATTCCACGGATGTGACCAATGCTCATTACACGGGTTTGATGAATCTGTCAACACAGCAATGGGATCCGAAATTGTGTCAGTTCTTTAAACTGCCCATGAACATACTGCCTAGGATACGTTCCAATTCCGAGATATATGGATATGTCTTGGAAGGTCCACTGCTGGGAGTGCCCATAGCCGGGGTCATGGGTGAGCAGCCGGCTGCTTTGTTGGGTCAGCTGTGTGTGAAGGCTGGACAAAATGTTTGCACTCTGGATGATAGCTGCTTTGTTTTGCTCAATACGGGCAAAGAAATGTTGAGCTCTGAATCGGGTCTAGTCACTGGCATAGCCCATAAGCTGGGACCCTCTAGCGATACCAATTTCTGCCTGGAAGGTGCCATATCCAATGCGGGCTCTACTGTCACTTGGCTGCGTCAGGGCTTAAGGATCAACACTGAAATTAATTCCAATGATAATGTGATGGAGTCACTGAACACTTTCCTAGGGGAGAGCAGCATGATTAGCTCTTCCTGTTCCTCCTCCATGTTGAATGCCGAATGTGGACTGGCGGCCAAGCGTTCAGAGATTACTTTTGTGCCTGCATTTCATGGTCTTTATGCTCCGTACTGGCGGCATGATGCCCGGGGTATTATATTGGGTCTTTCGAGTATGACCACCGCAGAGAACATTACCCAGGCTGCCTATGAGGCTACAGGATTTCAGATCTACGAGGTTCTGCAAGCCTTTAAAAAGGATACACCCAATTGGGATCGCTCTTGCATGCAGCCGGTGCTGACCTTTGGAGGGGAATATGCAGAGAACTCGCATCTAGTGCAATTCATTGCCGATATTATAGGTCACATGCTGGAGAGACCACAGACTACCTCACCCTCAGGCCTAGGGGCTATGATAGCCGCCGGTGTGGCCATGCGCGTTGTGAGCCTGGACTATGCGGTAAAAATGTATGCCCCACCCACTGATGTCTTCTCACCCACCACCACACCGAATCGTAAGTGAAGCCCGGCAAATATGACTCAACAAATGCTAAAGCTTTTTGTAACTTTCCAGGACGTGAGTTGCTGTATCGACGCTGGGACTATGCGGTTAAAAAGTGTTTGCATTGGAATAACTATGAGACCTACGAGGCGGATGTAGAACTCTTTGCTCAACGCGAAAGGGATCCCAATTTGCACATACGCAAATCTCTGCCGGGCAGCCTATTTATAACCACTTCCTTTGCTCTGCTCCTTTTGGCCAGTTATTTGCAGAGTAACTCCCTGAGTTAGGGGCTGTGCGGCCTGAGCGACGGAATCTAGTCAACCAAATACTAAGTGGAGCATTCAAAATTTATGGTTCAGTTTTCTTAGCCAGTAAATGTTTAGTTAGTGAATTTCTTACATTAAGTTTATTTTCGTATTCCTAATTTGTAGATCAAATGTTTGTGATTCACTTTAACTTTAACTTTGTACACAAATGCGTGTATAAACTCTACTCAGCTTTGTTGTACAATTTAGTTTAACTCTTAAAATGATATTTATTTAATTCGGAATCATAATTTTTTACAACCGAAAGACAATTGTTAAAGCTGTGGCTATTTTGAAGAATCTTAGGAACAGCTTGCTGCTACAAAATACATATACATATATATATATATATCTAATGAATGTTGAAACCAAAACTGAAATGTGTCCTTCATTTCCCCAGTTAATTAACTCCTGCTGCCTGACGCTCATCACCTGTCGCTGCTTAAGTTATTGCGCTTATTGTTGACACGCCAGCAGTTGAAGCAGCTGCTCCTCGAAAGCGAGCCTCCCCCTCAGGCAACATTGCACTTGCACCCTCAACTGATTACCCACTGTTGTCTACGTCATCAGCATAGTCCAGCAACGGGAGCAGGAGTAGTCGAGCAGCACTCTTTCAAATGAGTTTTTATAAACGCGCGCGCGTTTGCCAAATGCTGCGCTGCACTTAAACTATGCGGGCTTATGGGATTTGTGGGAAATAAATGACAGATTTTTAACGAACCGACCGCTGACCTGGTTTTGAAAAACATATCTTTTCCAAATTATCTTTAGGTTAGATTACTCTGAAATTATCCACAAAATAAGACAGGCCGGGGGCTAAGATTTATACATTTATACATAAGGGTAATCGAGTAAGAGTCCTTCAAGGCTTCAATGGCATATCCATATTCCATTTTAAGAGAATTCTAATTGATATCGATAAATATGTTATCGAACTGCCAGATTGAAATTAAAACCATTCATAATAATAGCCTTCTTAAGGGCGATTTCAAATTTGCCGGGCGGAATAACCTGCCGGTAAGTCATTTGGTTTTCTCAGCAAGACTTACCGGCAGGTTCGCCCGATATCGTAGATGATCGCTGCCTAGTGTGACCAAAAACTGACAACGATTACTTGCTTGTTTTGTTTTTTTAATTCTATTGTGTTGCTGGTTATCATTTAACGAAAAAATGATATGACATGCTGAATTTGTCAACCTGAATCGTTGAAAAAATTTGACTTCATCGAGAGCATTAATTAATTAGCGCCCTCCCTGTACTCTCTTTCTTAATTAACTCGTTGCTCCGTCTAGGATTATGTTAAAGTGATACCATTCCTGGTTCTGGCAATGCGTGTGGATAGTATTTTCGTTAGGGTGCACACGTATCTGCAGTTGGATCTCAATCAGTATGCCACATCACAAGGCCGTTGGCCTAGTTGATCCTTCGATTTCGCAGACGGCGGGCAGAGGGTTTGCCTGCCTTGCGATTGGTGCCATTTCAAATTTTTCGGCGCGGCGGTCAAAACATTTGCCAATGCGGCGGCTGCCATTCTGCTGGACTTTCTGTTCCAGATCGCCGCATGTCTCTTCCTGTCTCACTACCTGCCTCCCAATTTCATTCCGTGGATGCAACAAATTCGTTTATTTATAAACATTTTGGTTTGGCAATGAGCAAAGTAAATAATTCAAGTGTTTGACACAGCTTGTCTATCAGTGATATCGTAGTTTTATCGCCGGTAAAGCGACCGACACCAATTCGCCCGCCGGTTTCCACATGAAACCTAAGATTTTTCAAATGGTTGGTTATTTTTCATTTTGGTTTGGAATTTTTCATTTTGGCGCGTCTGTGTCTCCTGCAAAAAGGAGTAGAAGTTTCATAGGAATATTTAACTTTTTGAACGATGAGAGTCTAGCCCTAGCATTTCAAACAAAACGATTAGCCAGCGATTTGTCCTGAATGATTCTCTGACTGACTGATTGGCAATCTACGCACAGCCCGAACGGTAAAAGAAGGCTAAAATTTTGACACGAGTTTCCATTAGCGTAGAAAGTGAGCTATGTGGTGGAGTTGAGACTCGGTTTCTAAGCATAGTATGTGAAATAAGTGGACACCTGATATTCCGATTATGAAAAAAACACCCACAAAAAACATATCTGGAAAAATCTGCTTGCAAAAAACTATTACGCATTCGATTAGCTTGAAACTGTGTTCGTAAGTATAAAATAGGGTAATTTGAAAATTGTCTTGATTTTGGAATAGAATACGAAACAATTTGAAATTATTTCTTCCAATGTTTGAAAACTCTGTATGAAAATCACTATTTTTTATCCGAATGAGTTGAAACTGGGTTTGCAATAATAGTATTCGAGAAAATTTGTAATGTGATGTTCCGATATTGGTAAATTCAAGGTGAACCTTGGGAAATGGTCTGCAGGAGTGGGTTTGTTATTTTTTAGCCGATCTGAATGAAATACCGTTGGCACGTCTTTTTGATTTAATAAATCAAAAAGCTATGCTGCATTTAGGAATGTCGAAAAAGCGATATTGCGATTTGAATATATTTTTGTTACTTTCGGACACAAAAAGGTAAGTTTTCTGAAGACGTTCTCTTGGATAATACTAGTATTACTGATATTACTAATATCCAAGAGAATGCTTTTAGGAAACCTTTCAATATGTCCAAAAATCAAAAAAGTATTCAGAAAAACATGCAATTCAAATAATGGGGTTGTGTTCAAAACCGATCTAAATGAAATTTCGTTTGTAAGATCTTTAGAGCAAATAAATGGAAGAACTATGCTCCAATATTGGAAAACCCACTAGCAAAGTCCGATAATAAAGGGAGCGGGTGTGTTTAAGGCTAATCTGTATAAGATTTCGTTTGTAACTTGGAGGAAAAACCCAGGGTCGTAACGGGGAAGATAAAAAGGTAAAATGTTGATTTCGATTTATACGGGAGATAACAATTTTAAAAATACTTTCAAATTCCGTAAGTTTCCAGGTCGGAGAAATTAAATAAAAATTTGACTTTCACAATTAATTTCAACCTGTTTCTTATATTGGTTCTATATTGTTGAAGGCGCACACTTTAGACTGACAGACTAATTGTCAACCCTCAGCCAAGACCGCTTACCATAGAGATCTAAGATTGGACTGGACTTTGAATGGAAAATTTGACCGCGAAGAGGGTTAAAATGATAAAAAAGTTTTTTTTTTTGCGTATTTTCTTTGAAAAGTTTGACGCTTTTTATCATTTGCCGTAGCAGCAGTTGCGTTGAGTGATTGGGAGTGTGTGAAGTGTCATGGTGAGAGGGGGAAAGGGGTGGTGAAAAGGAGGAAGGAGGGTGTAGCAAAGGCGAAGAGTGGGTTAACAGTGACTTAGCAGTGCCTTAACAGTGAATTGATTTATTTTTATTAGCTATGAACTCTAAACTGTCTACAAGATAAAATTAAGCCTATCATATATATATTTTACAACAGAATTTCTTAAAATCATGTTTCATCATATATAAGCATATAATTAATTTAAATTTTGCTTATACAGAGAAATAATGGGATCTAGATAGCTTTAGAATGGCTGGAACAGTCGTTGGTAGACACTAACAGTTTAACGTTTTCAATGCAAATCGGTTTTAAAAGAAGACTCCCCAACAAGAGGGGACAGATTATCGTTGCTTGACTTCTACAAGCATTTGGTGTGTATTGACGAGTGTGTTCGGCTGGGAAACTCTGTTTTAAAAGGCTGAATACTGAGAAGGCGATTGAATAGCTTCATAAGAAGCAAGTCTTACAGTTCGACTGGTGCTAAATGAATATTTTTTTAGATGTATGGACTGCTGTACCGATTTTCATTATTTTTTAAAGCAAGTTCATTTCAACCACAAAGCCTGGGATTCGGTTCTTATAGCATATGAAATATAAAATTGAGTGTGAGGTAAGATATTTTTTTCCGTTTCAAAAACCGGTCCCAAGGCAGTTTGAATAAATTCAAAAGTTTTTCAAAGCAATTTTTAAGCCATAAACTTGAAATTTGATGAAGTTAGATGCTTTCCAGATAAATCAGTTCCAATTTGGTTCAAACATGACTAAATTACACCGAAACAAATACCGTTTCCAAGAAGGTTTACCGTCGAACCAGTGTCAATAAATTTTGAGATATACTAAGTGCGACCTTCACTTCTCTCCTGATCTTAAAAATTGGCTATACAAGCCCTAAGGGCCAAGCCAATCTTCTCTCCTGATTCCCTTTTATAACTGTGCAACATCTTTTACCCCTCCCCTGAGTGCACTCCATCTTTATGCTGTAGCGCATTGAATATGTCTTCCATAACTCAGCCTTGAATCTCAGTCACACATTTCTGTCCTCAGTCTGCAAATTGCATTTCAAGACAAAAACAACGATGACTACGACTACGACGTCGACGCACAGTAAAATGAGAAATTTGTGCAAACATTGAGCTTCAGTTGCCATATTATTTTGAGGGTGGGGAGGCGTGGCACAAGACGCCAGTAAACTTTGCACGTAGTCAATTTAAATAAATTAACACGCTGTTGGGTGAGGCAGATAAGGAGACTCATTTGACTTCAACCGCTGCTGCTGTGTCCCACTGTGCTGCAATATGCCAAAGAAATAAAAAAATTTGACATGCCCACGTAGCCAGGACGATTTGCAGGAGTTGCTCCCTCCCTCCACCTATCTCTCCTGGCCACTCTCCTGGGTATCAATGTCTTGCCGGGTGGGTTTTCTGGTTTTGTTGGTTGCATTCGGCTCCGCAGAGGGGGGTGTGGCTGACGCCACAATGCATAAATCTTCAACTTTATGGCATCAATAAATGTCGAGGCGAAATAATGATTTCGTCAAGTTGCCACTGTGCAACGCACAAATCCTCCCCCTTTTCCATTTGTTGTTATTTACAAAGCCTGCATTTGAATTTCACCAAATGGAGGGTGGTTTCTGTTCAAAAAAAAGGAAGCGAAGGAGTAGAGGCAACTATAATAAGTAGTAACAGGCTATTAAAAGCAGCGTTCAGCTGTAGAGGAACTGGAGTATCTAGAGTGGAGAAAACAATTTTGTGAAAAAAGGCAAAAGATATAGAGGAGTTGCTCTGCCTCTTACTAGTCGCTTAGTTTTGATTAGGCTTTGCTTGTAAGTCGCTCAGGAGTTTAGAAATTGCCAAAAAATTTACTAGAAATCGACTTAAATAGTTCCTCATCAAAAATTTACCCTCAACTTTTCCTGACTTTCACTTGTGAGTTCGAGAGTCTGACATAGGTCGCCCAGAGGTTGTCCATTCGTTGCTATATGTTTATTTGAAAGCCGTCAGACACCGCTTAAAAGTTTTTTTGAAAACAATTAGTAGATGTACCAAAAATCTCCAATTTTCTTAAATTTTCGCATAATGGTATCCGAACCGCCTTAAGGTTGTTTTAAAGATGTCCCAAATGCCGCTAAGAAGTCACCTAGATTTGGTCTAGATCCATAATCCATGCTTTTTTAATGTACATTTTTGTGTACATTTACCTTTACCTAGGAACTGGAGTATTCGGATACCTTTAACCATACATAGGTACCTATTACACAGTTCGACAAAATTCAACTTTTTTTTAAAAGCCCGGGATAGGACCCATAAATTATGATAAAAGACACCTTTGTAAGCATCACCTCATACCCAGTTTTTCAAATGCAGCCTCGGTTCGCGTTTAATGGGTACTTTTGTACTTGCAACACACAACTACAACAATTTTTGCTTAGTTTTTAATGGCTTAAGATAAAATTTTCCAAAATTCAGCAAATGTGGACACGGTCATTGGGTACGACATATAAAAAATTCACTCAATTCGCGCAAACGGTTGAGGTACCTCCAGAAGGGGTTAAACCTTCATTCTTGAATATCTTTAAAAGCGCACGGTAGAATTTTTTTTAAAATCGTTGTGTATGATGGTATAATGGTCTATTGCATATGCCTAAGAGATGGTACTCGATAGCCAAAAAACCGCGAATTGGAGTATCAATTTTATATTCACCCACGGTGCACTCCAGTCTTTTGGTACAAATGCGCAGTACATTTGTGGGAATTGGCCGGATCGGATGACTATATCGTATAGCTGCTATAGAGACGATCGGTCGAAGTAGTTCTAGTAAGAAAAACTTTTTTGTCTTCAACGCAATCGTCCCTAAACCTCGTATTTATAAGTTTTCTATGCCCTTACATAATTTCACCAAGTTTTATGAAAATCGGACATCTATAAAGTATAGCTGCCATACAAAAGATAGTTTTAAAAAAACGTCTTAGTAGGAAAAACTTTTTTGTTTTCAATGCAATCGCTCCCAAACTTGTTACTGGTCAATATTATATGCTAACACACAATTCTTCCAGGTTTGATTCAAATCGGATGACTATAGCATTTAGCTGCCATAGAAACGATCGGTCGAAAAAGTAGTTCTAGTGAGAAAAACTTTTTTGTTTTCAAAATTTTGTTAAAATTGTGGTGCCATATAACAAACTGGCAGCCAGATATCATGCTCCAAGGGTATATAAAATTCGGTCGAGCCAATAAATGGGCAGGTGCACTTATGTACATATCATCGGTGTTTTTGCTCGGATCTCATTGTGGTACACAGAATAGATGTACGGTGTACACCTAAATAAAAGGACAGATTTTCGCTGTTTAAAGATGGAGGAGGAGGAATTTTCCAAATCTGAAACAATCTCGATGTGGGTACAGTATATACCTATATACACTCCAAAACTAGTGGCTCTATCTATTAAAGTATCTGAGATCGACGCGCTCATACAGACAGACAGGCGCTTTTGCGTAGTTTTGATTTAAATTTTCATAAAATCGCATTTAAAATTATATTCCCATTTGAAATCGTGAATGTACTTTTAAACAGTTAGCCGAAAAGTATGTTTTTTCTTATAAGCTTCAGATTTTAGCCCATGAACTCCGACCCAAACTTTTTTTTCACACGAATCCAATTCGGATGCATTGTAATATATTAAACAAATTGGATTTTCATTTAAAATAATTTTTATTTCGTAGTCTTAAGTATTGAGTCTATAGAGCAGGTTCAATGGATATATAACTCGATAAGGGCAGTCAGATTGACTAAAATGCCTCGACAGGGTGGGCAGTCAAAGTCAGTAACTGTATATCTGTAATATCTCATAAACATTTAGACATATCATGAAATATTTTTTAAGTTTGATTTGAATTATCAATATCCAATAAAAGTTGTTTGTTTCTTAATAATAATAATAATGTATATTTAAATAATAACATGAGCATATAACATGTGACAAAGAAAAAAACTAAAGAACTACTCCTTTTCCTGTTGTATTGCAAGACGGACGTAACAGCCCGTTCAATATATTGAATCGTACAAGATGGCTCGTGGTCCTAAGAAGCATTTGAAGCGTTTGGCCGCTCCCAAGGCCTGGATGTTGGACAAATTGGGAGGTGTGTTTGCTCCTCGCCCCTCAACCGGTCCACACAAGCTGCGTGAGTCGCTGCCTTTGTTGATCTTCTTGAGAAATCGTCTCAAGTACGCCCTCAATGGTGCCGAAGTGACCAAAATCGTTATGCAGCGTCTGGTTAAGGTTGATCGCACGGATCCCACCTACCCAGCTGGTTTCATAGATGTGATTACCCTGGAGAAGACCGGCGAGTATTTCCGTCTGGTGTACGATGTGAAGGGACGCTTCACCATCCATCGCATTTCCGCTGAGGGGGCCAAGTACAAGCTGTGCAAGGTGCGCAAGAACCAATTGGGTGCCAAGGGTGTACCATTCCTGGTCACACACGATGGTCGTACCATCCGTTATCCCGATCCCCTGATCCATGCCAACGACACCGTGCAGGTGGATATTGCCACTGGCAAGATCACCGACTACATCAAGTTCGATTCGGGCAACCTCTGCATGATCACCGGAGGCAGGAATTTGGGACGTGTCGGCACTGTTGTCAACCGTGAACGTCATCCCGGTTCTTTCGATATTGTTCACATTAAGGATTCCCAGGGTCATGTGTTTGCCACCCGTTTGACCAATGTGTTCATCATTGGCAAGGGCAACAAGCCCTACATCTTATTGCCCAAGGGCAAGGGTGTTAAGCTGAGCATTTCGGAGGAGCGCGACAAGCGATTGGCCGCCAAAACCCACTAAGAAATTATACTGGAAATGCCGGTTGAGAGGGACAGATGAAATGAGAGAGTTTACCTTTTTAGCGCTTAACTCTGTACGTGGAAGCTACGGAAATTACAAAACCAACAAACCAACAATTGTTATGATAACCGACTTGGTTGCATGAACCGTCCGTCGGCCAGGCACATTTTGCCTCACCCCGCACCCGCTTACTACGCCTGACTTCCCTGGTCTTCCCAAGTTATCAGACCGTTCAGCAGTGCGGGCTTTGACTAATGCGCCATATCTCGTTATATTTGTCGTCAAGGATATCATGTAGCTCCTCCTTTGAAAGATATGGTTTACCCAGAGACGCCCATCTGTGATCCTTGAGGCAAGGACATCTTGCTAAAAAGTGAGTCAGATCCTCATTTTCCCCTATATTGCAAATGCCCACTTTGCACAATTATGTATTTAATGACAGCGTAATAAGGTCAAGCCGCGCCTCATCACCCTTGTGATATTACAGGCGTCAATATGCTGTAGTTTAAGGGCAGCTGTATGGTTGAGGAATCTGTAGATTCTTGTTTGGCTGAATCCTTTCCGGGTCATCCGTTCCGCATGAGACTTCTGTCTAAGAGCTTCAATTATACTGTCTCATTCTATTCTAATCTTGAGCGGTTTCCAGTTAAGAGTGAGAAGAGCGCATACCTTATCCAGCTCTTTTGCCCAGAAAACGTTTTTCCTGACTATTTCGGAAGTAAGAAAATGGGGCAGTCGACTCTCTCCATACAAAAATCGGGTTTTTCCTACGCATCCAAGTTCCAAGGTATAGGGTTGCGCATCATCCACGCAGGTCTCCAAGGCTAGGGCATATCCAGGGGTATTCGGTGGCAGCCTAAGGACTCTAAGGACTCTCCACCTCCTCGAAATAGCTTTTTTCCCTGTATCTAATTAACCGAAATAAATATACTCCTTTATTATAAATTTTCTTTAAAAAAACCGAATCGCAACCGGACCGAAATGAAAACAGATAACCGTTACTGAAACCTATATTTGTTTCGGCTTTTATTCTTGCTTAAAATCGGTTAAAAATCGACCAAATGTCGCCTAGGAGTACTCTACAAATTCCTAAGGATCGCTTAGAAGTTGCTCACAGTTTTGGTAAAGAAAATTTGCAGAGTTCAAATCATTTAATTAACATTTGCTTATAAATTCCTAAGAAATTCAAATATCTCTGAATATTTGTAAATTTTTGGTAAACGTTTTAAATATAAAAGAGAATCGTTTACAAAACTGCCAGAAACATACGCAATTTAATCAAAATTTGTTGAATCATTTTGCCTTTAAAATTGATTGAATTCAATTTTCAAGTCAACCCTCCCATAACCATTTCGTCAGGCGAAAGGCTTCACACATTCAACGCTTACAATTTATTTATTGAGCAGAAATTTTGTGAAAATTTTATGGCAAACTCATCTGCATATGCGACCGACCCTAGCTTCTTTCTCAGCTGCTACTGTTGCTCCTTGCTTCTGGTAGAAAGTTTTACGCACTTTTTTTTCTTTTTCATTTTTACGAGCGCTCCCGACTGTTCGTCTCCTTGCATGGCAGGCTGTCATAAAAAAGTCGTAAATTCGCCAAAAGGAAAGTTTTGTTAGAACCAACCTAGAAGCTCTCGTAAAAACTGGCATCGTAAAAACCTTAATTAATTTTCTAATCAACATTTTGCCTGCATGTAAATCGTCTGATTTGCCCAAGTCCTTTTGCTTATGTATGTATGTATGTAGCATAATTTTAGGCTGTACTTAAGCTCCATTAGCTTGGGCTGGCGATATGTCAAAGGCGGGTATGGCGCCAGTTGAGCCCCAAATGCGTGCTTGTAGTGGGATGATTTTCTCGTTTTAGCTATATTATTTTTCGGTGGTGCGTACTTACCAAGCCGTTTTATTTTTATTTTAGTCTGGGCAAAGTAGACAGAGATTAAATGAGGGGAAAAAGGCTTAGGGATTGGAAAAGAAGTAGCTTTAAGGGGACGAACTGATGACAGAAAATAGCTTTAAGCGATTGGCTGCTGAGCTACTAAAGCCTCGTTAAGTAAGTAAGTTTTTATTCATATTGTTTGACACTCTACAGAATCCTTTGTTACAGTCCAACACGCATTTAACAAGGACTTGTGCCCTTTTGCCTTGAATAAATACAGAAAACTTTAACTACACACCCACAGAAAGCGGAAGGAGTACAAGGAGCAGACAGTCTAGCAGAAGAGCAAACACAAAGTAACTGAAAAATTTAGCGCTATGTCAACACATTCCAACAGGCATCCAGCGCCAAGGACAATGGCAATTGCCCTTCATCTTCCCCTTCTACGACTCAAACAAAAAAGAAGAGCTCTCACATGTGCTCAATGGTTGCATCCAATCGTCTAAAAAGGAAGATTTTAATTCTTGCTGCTTGTCCAAACTTTTCACTCTTACTTCCATGCCGCATACAAATTATTTTCGGCCAAAAACTTTTCAAAAACTATTTGGAAAACTTGTGCCTTCGCTTTTGTCCCATCCCCCATTAGTGGATAAATTAAGACGCAACCCACAAATCATTTAAAAAGGAAACCGCACTGCGACCCACCAGCAGGCAGCTGCCATTTCTTTACTTCAATTCAATCCAATCTGAGCATCGATTTTGCCCTTAAGGCGACACATGTGCCCAGACTACTTGGGGGGGCTCCTACTCGGTAGGGAGTCTTGGTCTCTCTTCCTCTTATCTTGGCAATATTTTTTAATACATTTTCTTGGTATTTTCCTTTCTATTTTTCGCTTACTGCGGCTTGTGGTCTGCTTGCCGTCTTGAATTTTAATAAACTTGTACGCCTAAGGGTGGGAGAGGGGGCAAAGGGTTGTCACTTCGCGCACGAACATTGTCAAAAAAGTTGTCGCTAACAATTTTATCAATAAAATTTATGATCAGGAGAGTTTTGGCTTTACTTTTGTCTGAAGCCGCCTGAAAGTATACTATACTTTACGAACAGAAGTTCCAGGGGCCAATTAAGCCAGAAAAGTGTTGTCTGTGCTTATGTGCAACACAGCAAATTAATTTAAATATTTAAAGACTTTAATTATTTTCCAACTGGACCCAAGGCAGACCGGGCAGCAGCACCACCAACAGCATCACGTCCTGGGTTGCGACAACAGGCAAAACAGCCAAGCGTAAACTTAACTGACAAGTGGAGACTTAACTTCCATAACAAATTGCATTCCAATTGCATGTCCCTAGCCAGGGGGCATAAGCACACACACTCGCTCGCTCGCTTGCTGTTAATTTAAATTGCTTTAAAAAAGAAGAGAAAAAAAAACACAGATGCAAAAATGCAAAATGGGGAAAAACCTGAATGGAGGAGCTGGCTCTTGAGTCGCCTTGCCATGCACGAAATAATCCTAAAGGGTGTGAAAAAAATGCTGCATATTGCTCAATGTATGAATGCAGCCAAGAATGTGCACATGCTGAAAAGGACGAGAAATGAGCGCGCGAGCGTTCGCTTCTTCTGTAAAGAAAACAAAATTATGCAACTTGGTAACTGCAGACACACACACACTGGAGTTTGGAGCTTCTCAGTTGCACTGAATGAGGGCCCTTCCTGCTGCTGCTGCTGCTGCTTCGCCTGTGGTTAGACGTGCCACTTGTCTCGACAATCCCCCCTTGCTCTTAAGGTCTGCATAAATAATTGAAGTTATTTTTGTTGGCTTTTCATTTTTTTTTTGGGCTGTTGTTAGTCAATTAAATCCCAACACTGTGATCTCATTTTATTTCAATAAACCTGTCGAAAACTCAAAAGTGTCAAACCAACTATTCTGGCCTGAAACTGCGCTTAGAAAAAAAATCAAGCCGATCGTGTTTAATAGAAAGAAAAAAGCATCGAAAATACTGAAATCAATCACAAAATTTTTTCAGTTTAAAATTAAGTTTGCTTCATATCAAGCGTAGATATTTTTGATTAGAGGCATTAAAAGTCTAGATTTTAAGCATAGATCTTCTTGGAATTGAGCAGAGTATCCTGATATGGGCAGAGGGAAGAAGACACGATCAACTCTACACCACCTACTTTTTTCTAAGATTAATTTTGAGATTCATTTTGACATACCTTTAAAAAATCTTCCGGAATTTGAAGACTGAAGACACATACGACGGCGCCTTAGCTCACTCGACTATCAGGCATTAGCAAGACCTGACGTTAAACGTAACTTTGCCGCTCGGTGAGCCACTAGGGCCGTGGTTGTACAAGACGTTCACTTAGAAAATATCGATGGAGTGGAATCAAGTCCCTCTAGGAGCATAGTATTTTTGGAGTCTAACTTAAATTGGAGTTTTGTCCGCCAGCCTTAAAACGACGCCACATGTTTTTAATGGGATTTATGTCTGGAGAACTTGCTGGCCATTATAAAAGCTCGATTTTCTTTTCACTGAACCACTTACGACTGGCGCTTGACACGTGTATGGCAGCATTATCTTGTTAAAAGATTGAAGCCGGGTCCAAAAAGTCTAATAAAACTTTATCCAATAAGTTTAAGTAACCTTCTGAATTCATGCTACCTGAATTCTTGAAAAAAAAAATGAAAAATATATTGAAAGGAGGAAAAATGTGGTATTTTAAGATGGAAAAAGTTTAACTTGAATGGGCCAAACGGTTTTAGTTACTAAGGGCACGACATTAAGGTGTCTAGGCGCATTGATGTTGCGTGATGTTGACGTTTTTAAAAGGCTTGATAAATTTAAAGCACACGTGCCAAAAAGTTTTAAATCTGACTGCCTTTTTGCTTTTTATAAGGGTATGTTTTTATTTGTTTATAACTACATAAATTAGTATCTCTTTAACTTAAAGGTCTCCATTTTTTTGTATTTAGGGCAATAAATTGTATGTCCTTAAAAGCAATTTCATGGTTGGTAACACTGAGTAAAAATTTATATATAAAATTTACCACCAATGACTTAATATTATTAAATAATTTAAAAATTATAATATTAGTAGATACAGTAAAGTGCTTTTCACCAATATCAACTTAAGACTTGACCTATAAACCGAACCTGAGATATCACGCTTTTAACAAAAACCTTTTTTGATGTGAAACATCTTTAATTTCGGTACGGACGATTTTAGTGGGAGTAAAATTTGATCTCAGCGTCACGTGACTCTGGCGTCATTCATATTTTGTGTTGTTGCGGAGTTTCGCGGCAAACGCACACACACACACACACACACACACACACACAAGAGGATGGGGGGAATGGAAGAGGTTGGAAAGATGCTGAGGGGCAACTGGTTGGTTTTTGGGAAAGATCTGGGTGAGATCTGAGTGGGATCTGGGCTGGACCTGAGTGGGATCTGGGTCGAATTTCGGAGAGATTTGGTTGGGATCTAAGTGGGAACTGGGTGGTATCTGGGTGGTATATGGACGGGATCTGGATGGGATCTGGAAGGGATCTGGGCGGGATCTGGGTGGGATCTGAGCGGCATCTGGGTGCGATCTTGGTGGGATGGGATCTGGGTAGGATCTAGTTGGGATATGGGTGGAATCTGGATGGGACCTGAGCGGGATCTGGATGGGATCTGGGTGGGATCCTGGTGGGATCTGAGCGGTATCTACGTAGCACCAGCGTAGAATCTAAGTGGGATCTAGTTGGGATCTCAATGGGATCTAGCTTGGTTGGATCTGGCTGGAGTCTGGATTTCTCCGTTAATTTTCTTCTTTTGAAAGAGTGCAAAAAATAAAAAAAACCAGAAAGGCAAGGCTAACTTCGTCCGTGCCGAAGTTTTTATACACTTGAAAACGCTTGTCTCAACGGCTAGCAACTTCGACCAAACTTCGCAGATCAGCTTAAAAACATTTAATATTACCCATGACCCATTTAAAACCCATTTTTCGACCGATCATTTGTATAGCAGCTACAAGAAGTAATCATCCGATCCGGTCAGTTCCGACATATTAGCAGCGTGCAGACAAAAGAAGACTCTGTGCAAAATTTCAGCTCGCTAGCTTCAAAACTGAGGGACTAGTTCGCGTAGAAACAGACAGGCGGACGGACGGACAGACGGACGGACAAAGCTTAATCGACTCAGCTCGTCATGCTGAGCAAGAATATATATACTTTATGTGGTCGGAGATGATTCCTTCTATGCGTTGCAAACTTCTGGGCAAAATTATAATACACTTTTCAAGTGTATAATAAGATCAATATCAATTTGATATGGGCTGGTTAATTTGATATTTTGTGAAATATCATTATGTTCATATCATTTCTAAACTATAACGTTTCATTTTAACAGTAAAAAATATCAACTTGTCAAATGATATTAGAAAAGATTAGAAAGATATTTTTTTAAGGGAGTAAGGGAATTATAAATTCGTTCTTTTTCTGTTTCTATAAAACAATAATTTATAGTTCTTAGCTAAAAATGAACGCCTGGTAGTAGTGTTGGATGTACGACCTGCCATTTGTAATTGACTTTTTCGTTTTGTAATAATGAAATAATTAAATATCAATTTGATCTTAAAAATATCATTTTGATATGGTCGAAAAGTTCAATCTGATATTTTCGAACAGGTCAATTTCAAGTTTGTCATATCGGCTTTTTAATGATATGAAAAAATACAACATTGAGCCCTATATCATATCATTATTTTTTTCTGTGTGCCCTTGCTGAATTATTTACCATTTAGAGCGATTGTGATTTAAAAATAAGCTCTTAAACTAAGCATCATGTTTCACATCAATGACTCGTGAGTGCTAGCTACACTCACACCTTTTTGTAATATTTTCGTTTTAGACAATTTTTGAAATTGTTTATAAATTTAAAGCACGTTTCAGTGGGAGTGTCGAGATCTAATTTCGGATTTCTGTTTATTGAAAGAAAAAATTTTGAATTTTGAGATAGTTCGATTTGAAATAGATTGACCCTTAGGCATGATTAGAGATCGGAATACAGAGGGCTCTTTTAACTTATTGGATGAAGTGTTAACTAACTTTTTCACTGTTCACGCATCAAGGGCCAGTCGGGGGTGTTTCATTGAGAACATGAATGGTTCACCGGACATGAATCCAATTGAAAACATGTGGGGTAACCTTATACGGACTCAACTCGACTGAAGAGCTTCGAAAAGGTGTTACTGAAGAATGGGCCAAAATACTGGATTCAGAGTTCGAAATCATGATAAGCGCGATTCGGTTAGATATTTTCGAGCACATAAAAAAGTCTAAAAGTCAAATCCATTATGAGTTGATTTTAATACCCAACACCCATTAAAAATGGGTAAAAGAGGACTACGAAGTTTTGCAAATGTATGTTACAGACAGAAGGAAGCACCTCCGACCCCATAAAGTATATATATTTGATAAGCATCAACAGCCGGCTGTCTGTCTGTACGAAATCGTCAATCTCGAGACTGTACCCACATCGAGTTTGTTTCCGATTTGGAAATTTCCACCTTCTCCATCTTTTAGCAGCGAAAATCAGTCTCTCTCTCTCTCTGTATAAACGCGTTGATCTCACAGACTATGAGAGGTAGAGCCACAAATTGCCATAACATTTTTTCCAAAAACAATTTTAGAACTTGTTTCACACATTTTTTACTGAAAACAAGTAAGAAAGTCTGTCAAGCCCGACTATAACATACTCTGTACCTGGAGTAGAAGCTGAATGCAATGCTGGTGCTGCGCTCATCTCTAAGTTTCTCTCTTTTTCTCTCACTCTCTCTCTTTAAAATTGTGCAGTGTTAGTTGTAATAGGGTGGGAGGGGTGGGGGGAGGGTGATGTACTTTTTTGCTCATAACTTGAGAACCGTTCATCCGATCTTTATCATTTCTTCGGCAAATCGATACATTTTACTAATTACTAACTATCTCTAGAAGGTATCGAATCGTCTATCTTCAAAACTGTAGGAGATATAACGTTTTTTCCAAATTGCGGGGGCGGAAGGGGGCGTGGCCAAAATTGAAAATAAACTTGATCTGCCTGCAAGTATAAGAAGCATTTGTCCCATACATGTCAAACCTCTATCTCTTACCATCTCTGAGATCTGTTTGTTCATACGGACGGACATGGCTATATCGAGTCGGCTGTTGATGCTGATCAAGAATATATATACTTTATAGGGTCGGAAATGATTCCTTCTCACTGTTACATACTTTTGCACAAACTTAATATACTCTATGTACCTTCGGTACAGAGTATAAAAATATAAATGGCTTTAATAAAATTTCGATGTGTGTATATTTGGAATTTTAGCTATCATCTATGTATTATCAATGTACCTATGTTATCAATCCAAATATAGAAACACACTAAACACACACTACACAGTTGAAATGGAAAGTCCTATCCGACACACCGTGTATTTGTTTTTGTTGATGATGCACGGCCTTCAGGATCAATAAGCGAATCTTTTGAAAATGGGATCGTCTCGAGGATCGCATCCAAAAATGTTCAGTAAGATGGGAACTTTTCGTACAAATTTTCCACAATAAACCGTCAAACTTGAAAAAAAAAAATCCTTTGATACTTTATTGTTCAGGTAAGGACTTGGCAAAATAGGCCAAAATCTGCATTCATAAATAAAAAATTTTCATCAAAATTTGTGCGATTTATTTGCCTGTGGAACCTTAGTTAATCCCTTACCTTAATTATCATTATATTTGAAGCAAAAGAATTTCATTTATACGCTTTGTAAGTACGTAAAGGAGTAGCTAATTAGTTTGGCTTTGTACTAAAGTTTCCTTTTTCAGAAAACCACAATTTAAGATTGAAGCTGTCACACGCTTAAGTTTTTCCAAGTATCACCTATCAATGCTGGAAATGTCATGACACACAGGTACGCTACACATTTCTTACAAAGTTGTATAAAAGGGTTGGCAAACACATTGAAACCCAACGGCAGCTGAATCTTTTGTGTTAACTCATTAACGCACAAGCAGGGGGCGAGACGGCGAAACGACAGAAATGAAACATCAGCCAGAAAGCTTTCTTCATTCAACGGTCTCGCTTCAAGTGAAATAAATACCCCCAAAGTCATAAAAAAAAACACAAACAAACAAGAACAATATATGTAACCTGCGAATAGGGGTGGCAGCGTGATTCAGGAGTCCAAATATAAGAAACTGACTGAAAGAAAAAAGAGGTTGCTTTCGTGATACTCGTGACTCCCCACTTCTACTTTGCCATCTTTAAGCTCGTCGAGTGCTGGGTGGCCACGTCTGGCGGGGCAATGTCGTCGCCACTCGTCGACTTGACGTTGAATGGCCATGTTTGAGCTAGAAAGTTGAGAGCAGGAGCTTCTGGCTTGTGTGTGGAGTAACAATTTTCATTTTCAACGTCAAATGGCGGGCGCAAAAAACGCATAAAATTTTACGAGCCGAGCAAGCGGGTCCTAGTGGATGAGCAAACGACTCCCTCGGCAAAAGTTTAGCTTTCGTGTTTGGGCCATAAAATGCTCTGCAGTTGATTTGAAGTTTGGGCAAAAAAAGACTCGCTTCAATAGAGTTAAACCTTTCGAGTTCATTTGGGGGATTTGCAAGGGTTACATCGGGGTTCCAGGTGATGTTTGGCTTTCGGATTTTATTGACTCGGTGTTAAGCTTTCAAAGCTTGTTTTTTTTTTTCCTTTTTTGGTGGCCATAACGGTTAAGTGGCATTAGGTTTAGCATTTTGGGGCTGCTTATGCAAAATAAAAGAGATTGGAGCATTGTGAAATTAGCGGTAAATGAGCAAGGTTAGTGAGCTGGAGCGAAGAAGACAAAGAACTTTATATTTTTCCACGGGGCATTTAAGTTCAATGAGACCATTGGGAAGGTGGGGAGGGGTGGCGTAATAAAAATGTTTGCAAAACTGTAAACTGTGAAATGGTAATGGCGGGCGATGCTTTTGGGGTAGGTTAGGATGACAAGGATAAAAATAAAGGGGAGAACCAAGAAGGTGAGAATAAGCTTGAGAAGATATCTTTGCTTTTAAGGCTCCAAACTTGGTACATACCACAATTTTATTGTAAGATTTTCAATATATATCCTAGTAAGCATTATATATCGAACTTCCAAGTTTGGAAATGATCAAATGAGCAATAGTCGAGTCATAAGCAATTTAAACCGCTACCAGCAGCTGTCTTAATACCAAAATAGAAAAGAGCGGGAGAGAGAGAGACAAAGAGAGCGGGTAAAATGAGAGTGTACCTTGTTGTTATAAGTCTATCACGTACCCTTCCATTTTTTGAAAATAACTAATGCCCCCTTGATCGAAATAAGATTAATAATAAAACGACTCGCAAAATGGCTTGAAAATGAGTCGAAATTGATCAAGAAAAAGGGCTGTGAGCCAGCCAACGAGAGCGAGTCCAAATAGGGAGAGTGAATTGGTGAGCGAAATTAAAGAGCCCGTCCGCATCAAAGGTTAGCTAGCGACTGAAATGATTTTTGCTCTCTTCTTCTAAGCTTCGGCATGCGTTCGGCTCGTATATGTGTTAATAGCGAAATGTCTTCGCCCCGTGGGGGGATCCAGTGACCATCGCTGCTGTAAACGACTCTCGCCAAATCATTAGTTATCATTATATATCATTATTTAATCAGACTGAGGACTAAAAATAGACTTAAATGTGATCAAAAATTTGAAATCGCTTACTAAATTAAATTTGCACACTTGAACTACCATGTCTAAGTCAATTTTGAAAATCATCTAAACACCACAAACTTGTATAAGCTCCTTTAGTTGAGCTCACTCAAACAGAATGTATACATATTTTTTACATTTCTTATTTCTATTTTCTTTGAGCGTGCTTCCAGGTTCACCAGATCCTGGTGATAATCCTCTAACACGTACGTATTGTTTTATACATTTTTCACTCCAATTTAACCTTTAAATTTTCACAGAATGTCCCATCGAGGGTAAATGGATGTTTGGTTATTGCATCGATCTCAGTTTGAAACAGATTCACATTGAATCAACCAATGAAACAATTTCCAATTTTCAATGTAGAACTTTTTCCAAATATCGCAGTTGTAAGCCACCAGCCAAGTGTTGTATAGATGGTTGGGGTTATTCCTATGTAGGCTTTTACAGTTAGTTAATTTACCCCATTAAATTTAACTTTTTTGTTTGTTTTTCTTTTGATTTTGTTTGCCCTAAAAACACCAAATCTAAAGTTTGCTCCTTTCATGAATTGTGCAAAAATTTTTGTGCCAAAGCAATAAAATTTTTTTTTTTTGCATTTAACAAATGAGTCTGAGTTGTGCTTCATCACTCAGAAGTTTGCAGATGAATGCGGAAATATGTTTTCTGTAGGCAAACTTCATAATGAGAATCTGCTGGCAACGAGTTGAAGTCTCTCGCATTCAGCTACAAATTTCATGCGTAATTTATATAATGTGTAATTTATGCGTTTGCCAGGTAAAAGGCTTCATAAAGTGGCCTAGGTCACCCTCTGGCCCATTCGGCGTATGAGTAATGCACATTTTACGCTTGAATGGCCAAAGCAATATTTTGCACTTTTGTGTGCTTGTGTATAAAATATTAATAAATTGAAAGCCATTTGAAATGGCATTTTGGTGTTTTTTTTCTTTCTTTTTTTTTTTTTGCTAAGCTTAGGCTTTGGTTTGTTGCAGCTGTCGTCGAGTTACATGGCAAACAAATATTGCGCATACGCCATGTGTGCGGTCATGGTTGATTTTATTTGGCATGCTGCAGTGGCCTTTGAGTTATTCATGGCTGATGCTTTAACTTTTAAATATAAATATCAATTGATGCATTTCCTTTTTGGCTAATTGCTTATGACAAGCTTAGCCTGAAAGTATGCTTGGTTAAATTCTGAAATCCTATATCAGTCATGCATTTGGCAGTCAAAGGCAAAAATATTTTCAGCAAAATAAAAGATTTTACAATATGGAATTGATTGCTTACTCTTTAGACTTATAATAAAGGGTTCTGTCTGTCAAAAAATGATTTGTCTTTTAAATACTAAATCAAAAGACGAACTATTTAAGCTTTGCTAAGGACTACAAGAACCGTTAGGTTTCTGGTTCTGAACTTTGTGAAGAAATTGTGTTTTATAATAAGACTCAGGTTCTCAGAATATTAAATTAGCCAAGGCAACAAAATTACATTTTCTGATTTTTTTGAATGATGATTCTAGCTGATATTGATCACTTCTCGTTTTTTGCTAATTTGAGCTTAAAAGTTGCTACACTCAAAAAACAACTTATCCTAAAAAGCCCCAAATTTTCTTGAAATTTTTTCCAGTTTTTAGATATTGTAGAATGTCAGTTCTAGGACCATTCTTAAATAAAAATAAAAATTTCGGAGGGGTCTCAAGTCACATTTTCCTAAGCCAGGCGAATACATTGGTGCGGAGCGATAAGGGACTAGTTTTTGTCGAAGTAAATTGAGCGTTTTGGGCACCAATTGACATTTTACATTCCTGATGTCCAAATGTAAATGTAAATGTTGGCTATACAGCTCCTCCGGTCGACTGTTTTACATTGCATAGATTAGTTAGTAATTAGTAAAGATCGAATAGAACAGATAGAATAGATAAAGATCGGATGAGCGGTTCTCAAGTTATGAGCAAATATGTGAACCCCACCTCCGCCCCATCCTCTCCCACCCTTTCACCTAGAGATGAGCGCAACACCAGCGCTGAATTCAGCTTGTACTCCAGGTACAGAGTATGGTATAGTCGGGCTTGACCGACTATCTCACTTGTTTTAATGATAGCAAGAGTATGTGGCATGGTTTTTTAACAAAAATTTCACTTTTCTATAAATAGGTTCCACAAAAACTAAAAATTAGTTGAAAAAATCCCAAATTTTGACCAAAAATGTGTGTTTGAATGCCTTTTTTATTTTATTTTGTCATTCGCAATGAAAATAATCGACAACCCACAGCAAGCCTTCGTTCAGATCAACGGAATAATAATGCAACTGCAAATAAACGTTGTAAAATATAAAATCTACAAGGTGAAGCGTTCATGTACAATAGAGTCACAGATTAAGCTTCTCATAGGCAACTTATAATTGGTCCAATGACCAAACATTAAATTCATTTAGTAAACATTACTAATTATATATATAAAGTTGCCAAAAAAGTCTTGCGGTATTTCCGCAAGCTTGTCTTTGCGAGCGCGTAGTTCTAGTTGTATTCGTCGCATCGAGCTCTTTTCACGCGCTAACACGTGTTTGATTTATTGTTGTTTGTTTTTAGTCGTTCGTGAGTTATAGCGTCGCAAACATGGAGCAAAATAAAGAGAAAATACGGCATATTTTACAGTACTACTACGATAAAGGCAAAAATTCATCTCATGCTGCCAATAAAATTTGTGCAGTTTATGGACCCGATACAGTTTCCATTTCCACCGCAGAACGATGGTTTCAACGTTTTCGTTCTGGTGCAGAGGTGATCGAAGATGCGCCACGGTCCGGAAGGCCTGTCGTCGAAAATTGCGATAAAATCGCTGAATTGAACGAAAGAGACCGGCATAGTAGCAGCCGTAGCATCGGCCAAGAGCTGGGCATGAGTCATCAAACCGTTATAAACCATTTGAAGAAGCTTGGATTTAAAAAGAAGCTCGATGTATGGGTGCATTTCTACCCGTATGGATGCATGCGAATCGCTTCTGAATCGCAACAAAATCAACACGTTTTTGAAGCGGATGGTGACTGGCGATGAAAAGTGGGTCACTTACGACAATGTGAAGCGAAAACGGTCGTGGTCGAAAAGCGGTGAAGCTGCCCAGACGGTGGCCAACCCTGGATTGACGGCCAGGAAGGTTCTTCTGTGTGTTTGGCGGGATTGGCAGGGAATCATCCACTATGAGCTGCTCCCCTATGGCCAAACGGTCAATTCGGACCTGTACTGCCAACAACTGGACCGCTTGAATGCAGCACTCATGCAGAAGAGGCCATCTTTGATCAACAGAGGCCGAATTGTCTTCCATCAGGACAACGCCAGGCCACACACATCTTTGGTGACGCGCCAGAAGCTCCGGGAGCTCGGATGGGAGGTTCTTTTGCATCCACCGTATAGTCCGGATCTCGCACGAAGTGATTACCACCTATTTTTGTCCATGGCGTACGAGCTTGGTAGTCGGAAGTTGGCCACAAGAGAGTCCTGTGAAAATTGGCTCTGCGAGTTTTTTGCCAATAGGGAAGCGAGCTTCTATAAGAGGGGGATTATGAAGTTGGCATCTCGTTGGGAACTCGTCATCGAACAAAACGGCTCATATTTGACTTAAATCGCATTATTATAACCAATTTTATGAACAATTGAAAATTCAATTAAAAATATCGCAAGACTTTTTTGACAACCTTATATATATCTCTATTCAAACCATCTTGAGGAGGCCGATCAGTGATTTTCCCAGATGCTGCGAGCTTTTCCTAAGAAGTGCAAGGCAGTCGCAAAGAAGGTGTTGTATGCTTTTCATCTCTTCCACATTCCTTAAACTCTGCCAGATGCAGTGCCCTGTTATGATTCCTATCATAGTTCTAGTCCTGTTCTTGCTAAAGTGGTAAAGTTCTTTTAGCTGAGTATCTGGACCAGAGTGATAGGGCGCTGAGACAGCCTGGGGCCAGGTCGATTCGCCCTTTTCGTTGTTTTTCTGTTATGGGGTATCTTGACTACCGCTTGAGTCGTAGGCCTAAGCACTCGTCCGCTCCCTCATTGTCTGGTAAGCCTGTGTGGCTAGGTACCTAGACGAGAGTGATGGAGTCTTGTTATAGTTGGTTTAAGGCTCTCACTGTGCTGCGAACTAGCTTGCTTTTAGTGGCGTTTGATGACAGGGCAGCCTTACTGTCTTCTAGAATTTAAATATTCCTTAACTTTTAGACATTTTACCTTTTGAAATAATATCCAATAATATCTAAATAATATCTAAATATTTGTCGCTATCGAAATCCCAAAAAAATTAATTCAAATTCTTTTCAATCAACTTTATGCCCATTAAAAATTCGTGTTTAACACACAAAAGTCATCTTGAATTGTTAACAGCTCTGGTATAAACTAGATTTTGTTGTTTTGTGTTATTATAAAAGAATTTATTGGATCAGACTAGCTCTATTACTTTCTACATATATAAATCGAAGTCTGCTGATGAACAGTTTGTAAGAAGCTCATTTTAGTATTTTGGTGGTTTGGTGGTTGTTAAATAAAAACCAAACTTGGGTTTAAGGTGGAGAATCTTTGAAAGAATGAGTCAATGAGAAGTTGTCGAATTGGTTTTTTTTAACCAAATATGTATGATTCACCGATAATTTGTACTTTTCGGCAAATTGCTGGGTACCTGTTCAAAAAATGTCTCCTTTTCGAAAACTAAAATTAATGAATTAACTTTAAGAGCTCGCTCCTAGCGAAGTTGTTGGAAAAAGAAAGGAAAAATAAAACAAAAAATCAAGGAATAGACGGTCTATTTCGACCGATACCTATATTTCGAAAATGGTTATAGGTAATCTTATCTGTTTCCTTTACAGTTAAAAAAACCTTTCGCCTTTGTCCGAAACAGAACTTCGTTTCGTTTTTAATTCCTGCAAAATAGCCAACTTTGGGTACGCTCTATCGAGCCTTAAAACAGAATTGAAATTGTTGTTTGTCTCCCTCCTTGCAATAAAAGTTTTATGTAGAGCAATTTTGGACTCTACTTACCTAACGACCACAACAAAAAAAAAAACAGAATTAAATATATAGTTATTTATAAACCTAGATACCAATTTAGATTTCTTTAGAGCATTTCCGTTTCGTCTTGCTTTAGTTACCTTTTCTTGCTGCTTCTCTCTTCCATTTTTCCTTCGCTCAATCAGCCTTTTTTTTTGGCGCTTTGGGCCATTTGAAATTCATGACAGCAAAAATTTGTACGTGCCAGGAAAAGCCATGGCAGTCAGTATGTCTATGCCTATGCCAATTCAAATACCTACCCAAGAACTAGAATAGAATGAAATGCCAACTCATTGTTGTGGCTGTTCTTGTTGTTGCTGTAACGGATTCAAATGCAAATATGGCAAAGTTTTCGCACGAGAAACTTTTTGGCAACGTAGGCGCTGGAACTTCCGGGCACGGGCGGACTTTAAGCCCCAATAAGCTTAGGCAACTTTACGGTTTATTGCCATGTTTGTTTGTCAAAAGGCAGTGACAGGGTTGGGGGGGGTGCGCCAGTCAATAGGCGTTCATTTTTCAACTCAAGTGAAGTGTGAATGAGTCGGATCCTTGGGGAGCGCTAACAAATTGTGTATAAAAAAGTAGTTGGGATTCGATTTGAATTGTTGGGTTTAATTTATTTATGTGTATTTATTTAAATGTTTTGTAAACATGCAGCAAAGCTTAAGTGGCTAGTTATATGAATTTGTTCTTAAATGTATTTATTTGTGATTATTGGAAAAAATGTAAAATTAAAATTTGGCTTAGATGTTAAAATTACTCGTTGTGATTAAGATGTAGATAAAGTTATGTATAGTTGCTTAAAATGTTTTATAAAATGTTGGGGTACTTAAAAGTAACTAATTACTACAAATGCTTCAACTGGTGGCTTGAAATGCACATGATTGTGGCAGTTTTCTTTTTTATATACATTTTTAGCTGCATTTTGAATACTTTTTTAAAAGATGATTTCATTGAAATGATTTTTTGTACAATTTTAAAATATATATATTTAGCGGTCATATTCATTAAGTACGCGCGCATGTTGAACAGGCGCTTAAAAATAAACGTAAAATTATTACTTTTTGGCTTTGCTCTCTCTCTGTTAACCAACACTGGCAGAACGAGAGAAAGAGAGAGAGTCAGTTTCATCAGTCGCTTATTTCTCTGCATTTTGCATGGCCTTGCTTAAGGCGGCGCCCAATTGACTAAACGAAGGACGTTCCTTGGGATTCAATTGCCAACAGGATAGCTAAGATAGGGAGAGGGATACAGTTATTGCATGATCACTTGTTAGATAAGTTTTTTTTTGCTTACCAATATCTCTTTGAGACACTCGGGCGTGCTCTCTGCCACGGACCACTCCAAAGAACCCGCTAGACTCTTTTGCACCACCTGCTCATTGGTTAAATCTTCATGTGGCAATTTGGTGGCCTGATTGAAAAGCTCCCACACCACCACACCATAGGCAAATATGTCACTTTTGGTAGTGTACTCATCCTCTTGAATGCATTCCGGGGCCAGCCAACGTATGGGGAGTAAAGTATTGCGATGTTTATGATACTCACGACTGTACTTATCCTTGCACAGAGCCGGATAGGAGACTTTGACAATGAATTCACTTGAGATGACACAATTGCGAGTGGCCAGATCCCTGTGAGAATATAAAAGGGTTCAGATAAGTTATGCAGACTATATAGAGCTATATTTAGAAATTGAAACCTAACCGAAACTGTCTAGAAGAGCGAGGCCAAAAAGTAAGAGTGTATTGTATAACTGTGACCTACTTCATCTACCGCTGGACAGCGACTGAAAAGCTGTTTGCTCTCTTGGATCAATGATCGAGCGCCTTCTAGTTACCCCCGAGTAAGTAAAAGATCTCAGAAATGGTAAGAGCTGCAGGCATCCCATTTTGAATATAAACTTACATCTGATAATTTCACCATTTTTTGTTTTATTTTTTGCGGCATTAATTTTTTATTTTAATTCTATACTTATAAAACAAAAAAATATTACCCTTTTGTGCTGAAATATGTGTGCTATTGAACTTTCCCAGCTTAGAGTGCTATGCTTTTTCAACAGCACAGCAGTACGGCTACGAAAGTATTTCAAATGTGCTATTGCTATGCTTCCGAAATTCTCACAGCAAAGCAATAGCACAGCTTTGGATTTTGATTTTTGTGCTTCTGCTTCCTATGTGAACTACGATTGCGTCGCAGCACAGCACAGCCAAAAGCATAAATTTCAGTGCTATTGCTATTTTGCTGACAGTTTTTTAAACCCTGAATGAATGGAATCAAAGTTCCCCTTGACTTTGTTCTATCTGTGAACTTCTACTCATATCTCACAAAATTATTTAGGGTGTTCACTTTGTTGAGCACTTGAGCACTTGGGGAAAAGTGTAAACATTTCCAACAACAATTTACTCTGAACAAATTGTGCACAGCTTGCTCTACCCAGGCCCTGACTACGAAAAGTCGGGCACTTGTACCTTATAGAGACCTGCACGAGTAAATAAAAAAGTAATCGATAATTACTCGCCGAGTATGATTACAAATGAGTACGATTACCTAGCTGTCAATTTGGCACCGTACTCATGTTTACTTTTAAGGGTTCGGAATCGCCATTTACCTGCAGCTTTCGAGACTGACGGATTATTAAATCGCGAAATAATACCAAAGAGGATAAAAAATAGTAATAAAAAAAAGTCAGTGCAAATAAAGTGATAAATCATGGCGGTATCATTGCATAAGCGCAGTTCGCAGCTAAGGGTTATCCGTGGAATTAAAACCGCTAATTACTTAAGAAACTAGTTTCAAGGCCACAATAGACTATAACTACAACACCATGATTATGACCAACCTCTAGTGACTAACCGCGATACATACCATGGATGACAATTAACAAAAAACTTAGAAGAAGAAATTTTCTTCAAAATTTCCGATAATTTTTTCATATTAATTGCTGGTGTGGTCATCCATGGATTGGTCATCCATGGATTGGTCATCCATGGTATTTATCGTGGTTCAGTATTATCATAATCATGGTAATTTAGTGCTCATGTGTGCTCATTTTTAGCCTCGAAAATCAATTTCTTAAGCACTTAGCGGTTTTATTACCACGGCGATCCCTTAGATGTGAATTGCTTTTATGCATTAATCCTGGCTTGATTTTTTACTTGGTTTTAAGTAAAGTATGTTTGACATTATTTATATTTTTGAACCGCAACGGTACTTTCCCGCGATTTGATGATTTGTCAGTCCTAAAAAGTGGTTTGAAACATTCCTTATGATCTTCACTATATTCTTTAACATTGGTCATCCATGGTATTTATCGCGGTTCGGTTTATTCAAAATCATGGTAATGTAGTTATGTGTGGTCACATGTGCTCTGAAAAGCAGTTTCTTAAGCACTAAGAGGTTTTGTTACCATGCAGATCCTTCAGCTGCGAATTGCGCTTATGCATTAATCTAGGCATGATTTTTTTACTTGGTTGGGCATTAAGTTTTTTTGACATTTTTAATATTTTTATCCTCTTTGGTATTATTTCGCGATTTAATAAGTCGTCAGCCGAGTGCTGGATGCTGGCTCCCAAACTGTGCCACCAAAATAAACCTTGCTAATATTTTTATTATTATTATTTTTAATTTTATTTTATTTTTTACGGTTTTTCGATTATAATTGTACGATGCCACGATGCCGATATCTCAAACGTAGTTGTGCACAAATTTCGTGCACAGAGGGCTGCTCACAATACAAGTCAGGCAAAACTGCTCAAGTGCTCAACAAAGTGAATACCCCAATTGATTCATTGAATTATTGAAATGATTTTGCTCAGATCAGCTCAACAAAGCAACTAGATCAGTTATGCTCAACTCAAGTAGGTTCAGCACATTAAGTGGTAACAACCGATTCTAATGATCTTTGATTTTAGAATAGCAGAATAACTTTTATTTAAATGGTCCAAAGATCGCGAATTTTTCAAATTTTTCATATAAGTGTACAATATTAAGAAGATTGGTTAAGTATTAATTACACAGTGCAACAAATTTAAACTTTTTTAAAAACAACCATGCAACACTATGCGGAATCGATAGTGCTACCCGAACTGAGTAAAATCATTTCAGCGTTTGGCTAGATTGGTAGCACTTTTTTTTTTATGGACCCTCAAAGTTTTTGAAATTGGGTGTGATAACAAAAAAAAGGTGTCATCAGATTTGGGCATACAGCTCATTCAGTTTTAGTGATAGCTGCAAACAGTCTTTGGCAAAGTTGTAGCTAACAGTCCGCAAAATAAATTTTTACGCTCTCTTCAATACCTTCGTTGCTGTGGAATTATGCTCTGTATTCATTTGCTGCTGCTGCTATCAATCGCTCGTCGTTGTCAGCGTTTTCTCTGCAGCCCATACTATCCCCTCAAGCACCACCACTTTCGCAATGGTGGGATGAAGAGGAATTGCCAAAAATTCGAGTATCAACGCTGCTTAAATATTACCTTGTTAACCGTCAACCTCAGTTAGCCTTATCGGATGCAGCTAACATTCTGCCAACCCCCACCTGCCACACCCGACCAATTCTTGTTAATTCGAGGGTTGCTCCGACATTTCATAATAGTGATAAGCTTAGAATTTATTTTCAAAATATTTCTGGCATGCGCACTAAATCGGGGCTGGTGCAATTGGCAACTTCGCATTGTGACTTTGACGTCATAATTTTAGTTGAAACCTGGCTGAACTCTAATTTCTTTGATGAAGAATACTTCGACACCAAATTGTACCAAGTCTTTCGCAAAGACAGGGATGCCTTGAGAACGGAGCGAACTAGAGGAGGTGGAGTCTTGGTTGCTGTTAGGCGCTCTCTCCATTGTGAATGCGTTCTTCTTAATAATAATGACACGCTGCTGGATCAAATTGCGGTTCTGGTAGTAGGCACTTTGGGTCAACTCTACATTTGTGCTTCCTATATACCTCCAAGTAGCGACTATGACCTTTATAAAGCGCATTTATTAAACATATGGAAGATTTATCAGCACCTGGAGGATCATCAGCACCTTTGCGTTATGGGAGACTTCAACTTGGGCTCAATTGTGTGGGCTCAAGATCCAAATTCTTTGGCTATGGTGCCAAGTAATGTACACCAGTCTCACGAGATACTTCTTCTTGATGATCTATTTAGTATGGGCCTCACCCAGATCAATAACGTTCTTAACGCTTTGCATAAAATATTAGATTTAGTTTTCGTTAGCTCTGACTTTAATGCGACTTTAATGAAAGCTGATTTCCCCATTGCCACTTGTGATATGCATCACAATTCTTTATTAATCAGTACTAATTATTATGTTTTTGCACCCTCTGTGCATCAATCTTCTAATTTGGAATTTCACTTTAATGATTTAAGTCTTAACTCTATAAAAAGCTGCATTTCAAATGTTAACTGGTCGTCGGTCCTCTCGCATGCTAATTTGGAGACTTGTTATGATAGTTTTCTTAATGTATTTTTGGACATAGTTAATCATAATGCTCAGAAAAGGAAGCACGGCTCGTACAAACTTCCCTGGTACACTAAAGGGTTAAAAAAATTAAAAAATCTGCGAAATAAATTTTACAAGCGCTTTACCAAAAGCCACGATGGGGAGAAATATCGGCTGCATAAACGTGAATTCGAGTTTTTAAATAAGTTTTTATACATGCAGTATATTTCTGAAGTCGAAAGTCGATTAAAAACTAATCCAAAGTCATTTTGGAGTTTTGCCAATTCGAAAAAATCAACATCCTCAATTCCATCTAATATGAGCTTTGGCTCACTGTCGTCAAATTCGCCTCTCACAATGATTTTTTCTAAGTCCCTTGCACTTGGCCAATTTATAAGTAAATGGAAGGTAGCTTCAGTTATCCCTATTCACAAAAAGGATTCAAAAAGTGATGTTTCAAATTATAGGCCAATTTCAAAACTTAGCAATATATCCAAGCTCTTTGAACGTATAGTCTCAAAGCATTTTAATTTTCTTATAAACTCTTACATTGATCCCAATCAGTTCTACGGTCACGAATTTAACTGTATTTAGCAATACTTGCATTTCTGCATTTGAAAATCGTTGTCAAGTCGATGTGATTTATACAGACTTCTCCAAAGCTTTTGATAAGGTTTGTCATAATGTCCTTTTATCTAAGCTTTCCAAGCTTGGCTTTCATTCTTCCGTCCTTAATTGGATTAAATCTTATCTTGATGGTCGAACGTATCAGGTGCTCATTAATGGCAAACGTTCTAACCCTTACGTAGCAACATCTGGTCTCCCTCAAGGTAGTGTACTGGGTCCGCTTCTATTTACTATTTTCATTAATGACATCGGTTTCCTACTTAACTCACATTATCTAATGTATGCTGATGACTTGAAAATTTTTAGATCTGTAAAAAATCTTAGAGATTTTGAAGCCCTTCAATATGATCTGAATCATGTTTCCGACTGGTGCGCGAGGAATTTGCTGCCTCTTAACTTTTCCAAATGCTTCTATGTAACTTTTTGCAAACGTGAGCTGCCGATTCTTACCTCTTATACCATTGCTCATCACGCTTTACGGCGACAGTACGAAGCCTTAGATTTGGGTGTTTTATTTGACTATAAATTTCAGTTTTCTGAGCATTTGAATTATATCCTCCCCCAAAGCTTATTCAATGCTCGGCTTTGTTAAGCGAAATTCTAATCAGTTCCGTGATCCTTATACACGATTGAGTCTGTACTCTGCCTTAGTGCGTTCTAGAGTTGAATATGCCTCACTTATCTGGAATCCTTCCGCTGCAGTTCATGTGAATAGGCTGGAGCGTCTGCAAAAAAGATTCCTCAAATTTGCACTTGCTAACTTAAATTTTTCCGAGCCTTTACCGCCGTATTTGAGTAGATGTCGCCTCATGCATATTTCTACTCTTGAGGATAGGAGAACAATTGCATCCCTAATCTTTCTAAATGACATTATAGTAGGCAATATTAATTGCGCTAACCTACTTTCCCTAATTCCCTTCAATGTTCCGCCTAGATCTTTGCGTGCCATGCTTCCATTTAGAGTGGGGACTCACAGGGTCAATTATGCCTTAAATGATCCAATATTAAGAGCTCTTCTTACGTACAATCGTCTTCCAGTTAGCATGCGGTTCGACTTTGACAGTAACAACGTTACTGTTAAGCAGTTACTTAGGGACTTTTTCTTATAGTTTTATTTATTACTGTTAATTTTAAGTTTTATTGTAGTAGCCAGTTAAGTTTATGCGTTGGCGAAATACCCTAAATAAATAAATAAATCCCCGCATAATATTCCACTTGGTTGGCATTAACGTTTTCTATTAATTCTTTTTTTTATCCCATTTGGTATTTGTTTTCGCCATTCAATAGGACTTTCTATTATCTGAACCGTTTATCCTTTCTGTTTGGGTCGAAGAGTTAATCACACCATGCCTGGCGATGTCTTGCCGTACCTTCTAGTTCGACTTACTTTCTAACTGGCCTTGATCTAATGAACCACATGAGCTTGATCTGTTTGAACCTTGATCTGTTTGAGCTTGCTCTGTTTGGAGTCACTGAGAATTTCAGCTGACTAACTTGAACCAAAACAATTTCTAACATGATTTACTTGAACCTTTTTTTAAAACGTGAATTTAGGGGCACTTTGACTCCATTAATGCAGAGCTTTTTGCTGCCTGTTGATATTAATAAATCGATGTTTTTCAAAATTTAGTGCGTGGTTTTTCTGTAAAACGTTATTTATAGTTTGGTATTTGAATATATCGCATGGGGGGATCCGAGAACCCAAAAAAAAAAAAATTTAAAAAAAAATTTTTTTTTGTATTCTTTGTGGTATTTCTACTGGGATTGTGTTAGACTTAAGAGTTCACTGTTAGCAATGGAAAAAATAACTAGTTTTGTTGGTTGGAGCATTTTCAACCTTTATTTCTGGTTAAAATCTACAGCGCTTCAGTAATCGTTCCATTTTGCTCTATCTGACCGTAAGTTCAACACACGCTTATGGGTTGGAGCATTACCGACATAGTTGTTTTGAATTTACCGACAACATTTTTTGTGCGTATTGCAGGGTCTGTGAAAAAGAGCAAGACCAAAAAGTAAAAGTGTACTGGTGTGCGAAAATAAAGCGTTGCAAACCAGCTCTGACCTACTTCATCGACGGCTGGTTAGCGACTGAAAAGCTGTTTGCTCTCTTGGCACAATACATACCGAAATGTGTTTGGCCAGGCATGGCGATCGCTTCTCTAACGGCTTAGTGCAGAATTAAATTTATTACGCTTTTGGAATGCTCGCTCTAATAGCTAGATCTTTATTCATCGAACCTCTCGTATTAAGTATTTTAAGTTCTTAAATGAAGAATATTTTGTACATATTTTGAGTTTGCAAGTTCGACTTTCACACTATAGTCAGAGTGAAAATCTGAAACTGAAATTGATGTACTTCAAAGCTTTCCGCTATTCCAAAAGTGTCAGAGAACTTATCTAACATGCCCCAGGTGGACGTATTTAAGGTTTCAGACTCTTATATGGAACTCACATGTATGCTTTCGATTCTGGCTAAATTATGTATATTTGATAGATAACTGTGAAAATTTCTTTCTTGTCTTTTCAGCACGGGGGTTTAAGAATTTTTTGGGCTTGCGAAAAAGCCATTCCATTTGAGCTTACTTTTATTTATTGTAACATGACTTCGGCCTTAATCTCCCCCCTAAACTTAACTCCAACTTACCTATGAGTAAAGCGTGCCCTGTATATAGCATCCATTCCACGAGCAATCTGATAAGCCACCGCCAACACTTGGCTGGTGGTTAGTGGCGGTGGCGAAGAAGTGGCTGTGGCTGTATTAACCTTGCCCGCAGTGGCCAGCAGAAATTGTTTGAGATCACCCCAATCTGTGTACTCCAACACCATATAATGTGGATCCTTTTCCCGGCACAGGCCAAACAAACGCACCACCCCCTTGTGGGATAGGGCACGCAGCAAATCCAACTGTCTGCGAAATTCTTGGCAGGCCTGCTCATCCTTGACCTTGTTCAAGGCCTTTACCAACACCAATTGATCCAAATCTGCCTGCTGTTGCTCGGGCTCCTCCTCTTTGATCTCTTCTATATCATCCATTGAGGTCTTGGAACGTCGCTTCTCATTTAAAGTACTCAAAGTGGTGCTACCACTACCGCTGCCTCCACTACCGTTCTCACTATTGCTGTGCTGCTTCTCTGTATCCGCATCCTTGTCCAAAGCGGCCGGACAGCTGGTCACCAAAGCCGCCTTCAGTTTGCCCACAAACACATCTCCAAACTCTCCGCGTCCTATTTGGATCAGCTCACTTAGGCCGGAACGTGGTAGAGACAATTGCTCATAGATATGGGCTGACTTTTTGGAAGCTCTCGACTGTTGACTGCAGGCCGTGTCATCGGATTTTTGGGCATCTCCATTTGATTTGCTTTTATTCTTACTCGGTGCTCCATTCCTTTGCTTGGCCAGACAAGGTTCTTGTTCAGATCCTTTACCATTTCCTGTGGTTTCCGCCTGCTCGCCGCCGGCCTCTTTGATGCTCATCTCATTGAGGCGCGCCTTTCTCGCCTGACGTCGATAGCGACACCACAGCATAAGACCCACCACCAAGACTATGTAGGCCAAGGCCACAGTCATCGTTATGAGCACTGCTCGGGTTACCAAAAAACCATCTCCAGCAGTTTCCTCTGTCACAAAAGTTTCTATGCTGGACTTGACCACCAGCAGCACATCCTCTCGCTTCAGTCCCGCACTGTTTCCTATGGTACAGCCATAACGTCCCTCATCTTCGGCCTGAACATTCCTAATCTCTAGAGTGCCATTCTCCAGGAAACTAAACCGTTGACGATCCGTGTTATTCTCACTCAAATAGGTAAGATCCTTGTCCCATTGAATGGTAGGCTTGGGATCGCCTATGGCCTGACAATGGATGATGGCAGTGCCCTGTTCTGAAGTTTCAATGGGTCCCACTGGAGGCACACTAAACTTGGGAGTGACCAACACATTGATTGAGACCGTGGCATTGATCTGACCCTGGGTGTTGCGGGCAAGACAGGTGTAATTGCCACGTTGGTCAGCATTTACATTTCGAAAGATCAAAGTACCGTTGGCGTCCACTTCCACTTGGTTGGGCAGCGAGGTATTCACACCATCCTACAGGGGAAGAGAGAGGGTAGATAGACAGGTATTAAAAAATTCACAAAAAAAAAAGAGTAAAGAACGAAAACAAATAGAAATAAGGGGAACGTTTGTTTTAGACCAAATGAAAAACTTCTTTTGAAAGGGATTTCCATTTCTGTATGGCATGTGTGTGTGTGTGTGTGTTTTTGGTTCGCTCTGTGTTTTGGCCTAGACAAACAACAGTTGCCAAAATTGGTTGGCCAGCTGCTCATACAGGAGGAAGTAAATGGTGGGGTAAGAGGTGCTTAGCAATAGAGTTTTGCATATGGAGGCAAAAGTTTAACAAGCGACGCGATGCGCGTTTTTTTTCAATTTGTCAGTGACATGTGCTACACTCAGAGAAATTAATATAATGCTGGGATCAAGAATTTTCAATGCCAAAGTGAAGTATGGATGTTTCAAGCATGGATTTTTGATCCAAGAGAATTGAAAGATATGTACGAAATTCTAAGCAGTTCAAAAACAAATCAATGATTACACGAGCAAAAAAAAAAGACCCTCGAATTTTTCTTATTATAGTTTGGATTGGGTCTAAAAATGATTTCAATTTTCATGGCTCCGTTTTTGAATATTAATTTTTAAATTTTTTAGGACTCTTACTTTTAAGCATATCTCAGTTCAAATTGACAGAGATCATAGAAATAAATCGAAGTAATGGAGCTGCCAGTAGCATTGTTTTAAATCGTTCAGTAGTTTGAATTCATAACCAACATATTTCAAAAATCCATTTTTGCTCGAAAATCAGAATTTTATTTTTAAACGCTAGAAAAATATTAAAAAATACAAAAATTATTTTTATTTTTCTACTTAAGAATCGCACTTTTACGAGAAAATAAGGTATTGTGAGGAATTTTAACACGTACGTGTGGATCAATTAGTGAGGAACTACATCAATTTGATATATTGTTGTTTTCAAAAATTAACATTGTACTTTTCTTCGTTTTTTGTCAATTATGAAGTGACGAGCAGAACAATAAAATTAAAAAGGAAAAAGTCGAAGAAACGAATTTATTTTAAAATATTCAGAAAATATCACTTTTTTTGCGTAATTGTTACAGCTCCTGCGTTGTTCACAGATTTTGATCGTCGATATCTGTTTTTCTTCGTAGAGTGGTTCTTATGTGAAAAATAAAAATACTTTTTTGATTTTTATATTTTTTCCAGGCGACCAAAATTAATTTTCGAGCAAAATCGATTTTTCGAATATTTTTGGAATTGTAGTCAAACATTAAAACAAGTTCTCATTACTGCAGCGAAAACCTTTCGATTCTTATCTTGCTTGACTCTATCTGATATTTTTGTCTGCCCCTACCAAAAATAAAAAAATTATAGGGAAATTGTTTTTGAGATCACCATTCAAACTACACTAAAAAATCCAGTAGAAAGCTTTTTGGCTGTGGTGTTGGTTTGGGGGGGGAGTCGATTTTTTGATGTGTTAGCGTAGACTCCTTCTATTTGAGTGCTGTCAAAATGAAGTGTTACTACCAAAAAAGAGACTGCAGTGAGGACTGATTCAAACTGACGGGTAGAAAGAACTCAATTTGTAGGATTCGGAACTGGCAAGAGACGTCCTCGGAATGAAAAAGATAATACAAGGCCACAAAATTGGGGTTTTTTCCAGTATATTAAAGGGTTGGTGGTAATTCTAAATGATTTTTGTAAGCTGGACAGGAATCTGTTCTTAGAAATGGTGCTTTAAGTCGAGATTTTTAGATAATTGATATTTTGACCCTTGTTTAGAGACGTTTGGTGGTAAACCTGTTGTGTTCATTTGACTCTCTTTGATATTATCGGAAAGTACTACTCCTTAACTTTGAAATAAACTATCCCCAACGATTTTGCGATTTTTTTTTAATGAAGATATGTCAATTTTAGTACTTGTGCACGAATACACAAAATATCTTATACATTGTTGATCCCACAAAGTATGCAATAGCTTCTGCGGTAGGGAACAGTTTGAAAACGAAGAGGGAGCACCCCTACCTCCAAAAGGAAATTGGAAAACTTTTTCGAAGTTCTTTAGACAATTTCCAAAGGCGAACAATGTTCCAAGCCGAAGTTTCTTCCTCAAAGAGCACCGCCAGGAGACCCAGAAGATCCGAATAGTAGCGGGCTATGTGGCTTTCGAATGAAATGGTATCTACGATACCAGAGGAGTTTATACTCCTTAAAGAGCATGGAACAACGGAGAAAACAGCGACCTTACGTCGGTAACACCAACAACTGACGCAGACATTGTGAAAACAGTGAGGGTAGCGTTAGTACCTGACCTTAAGGAGAAACTCAGTCATGAGCTTAAGGGTGCGCGCACACATGCAGCTGAAAGATACGTTAACGGCAGAGCTTAAGGCTGATCTGAACAAATAGGTACGCTCCCTGCATGCTAGTGTGCACAACCAGCACAGGATTGATCTTTAAAATTCAGTCGTAAGCTCAGCTTTTCGGAGTCTAAGCATATTTGTATAGTTCGGCTTGCTGACGTACTAAAACATCATGTTTAGTCGTCAGTTCATCTTTCAGTCGCATGTGTACGTGCGCTTTAAGACCGTGTCATCCAATCATTGTCTACTTCATCCCAGAGTCCCTGATAAAGCTGACGGAATGGAAGATACTACCCCTTCTTGGTAAAATGGAATACAGTTCATTTTTCTTCCAAGCAGTGCCGTGAAAACAGATAAATGGGTCCTTAATATGCTAAAAAAAAGTATCGTTACTGAAACTTTAAAGGTCAGGCAGCGTCTTTAGAGCAGCAGTGTATTTAGATCAGCGATGACCAGTGAGAGCGAGACCAAAAAGTGAGAGTGTATTAGTAAGCGAAAACAAAGCTCCGTGAATGTGCGTCGACCTAAACGATTCGAACTCTGTCGAGTGACTGACTCTTTCTTGCTCTCTCTGTGTTAGCTTCGGCAAGCGTTCGGGTCATGTACGTGTGAATAGCCCCCGGGATGGAACCAGTGGCCATCGCTGATTTAGATGGTTTTTGTTGGCTTGTGCTTCTGCGCTGCATGACCGCCCAGCTGGCTTTAGTTTTGTAACTCACTTCAAAGCGAGGCTATTTAGTTTGACAACTCACGGAGAAATAAGAGTAACTTGAAGAGGTTAAATGCAACACAGAGAAAAAAGATCAAATCCATTTGGATATTCACCTGATTAATATAAACTTTTGAAAAACATAAATATTTTCGTTCAATTTGGCAAGAATAAAAAATCATCCAAATAATCCAAAATAGAATTACTCACTTAAATTGATATTAAATAGTTTTAGAATGATACTAAAATGGAATAACTATAAGTTAGAAATATCGATTTGAAATTTTTATCATACTAATTTTATATATTTTCAAATCGGGGTAAAATTTATATGAAAAGTATAATTTCTTTTCTCTGTGCAGCTGTGAAGCCACTGTTTCTAAGTTTTGGAGTCTGAGGTCGCTTATTATTTTCTTGTTGTAAAATTTTGGAATCCTTCTCTATCATTACAATTGCTTGACCAGAATATTGTTCGAAGCGTTTAGTCCTCATTTCTAAGGAGCTCTCTAATAAAGTGCTGGCCTCTGCCGCGAAACTGCTATGGAGAAGTTTTCGATCCTATATATGTATTTTCTTTTGTGAAGTTCAGCTGTAACTACCACACATATAGCTAGTCTTGGCTTCCCCTTTGAGTTCAATCGTTGTAAATTTGGGGAAATCTTTTTTAAACTTTGTGGAAGTTTTAAACCTAGCAAGTTTTAGCAGGTAGACTGTACAGCTGTTTCAGGAACCTACGAGTCCCATAATCAGCAGTCTTTGCCTGTCTACTGCCTGATCGAGCCTGCTAAAACTTGCTGGTTTGATAAGCAAAAAGGAAAGGTTGAAGTTTTTTGAAAACTTTGAAGTTTTCTTTTTAAAATACTTACCCTCAACCATTGCACCTGAGGCGTTGGTGTTCCCTGTGCCTTACAATGCACCTTGGCCATGGGAGCATCCAATTCCAAATTCTTTGACGTAGGCTGTGGCATAAATTTTAATTGCTCTATAACCTCTAATGAGCCAGGACTGGAGCTAATTGCCGCATGTCCTTCCATTTGCAATTGACATTGATATTGACCCGCATCGCTGGCTATAACACTGGCAAAGCTTAGGGTTCCATTTTGCTTGTGCAACACCAAGCGAGCATCCTCACGCAGCAAGGCCTCCTTGCCGCTCGTGTCCGCTGAGTAACCCGGTATGGGTATCATCTCACCCAGCTCAACTTGACGCAACAGTTTGCCATCCTTGCGCCAGCGCAACTGTATGCGTTGATTTTGCAGCTCAGCAGGCAGCTCATAGAGACAACTCAGGGTCGCTGGATCGCCCTCCTTGATGATAACTTGTTCATTGGGTCCCTGGACTATGCGTAGACCGTCGGGTTCGGCCAGAACAGAGCCAGAGCCGCCTCGTTTGCCGCGACAGAGAAAAACTTGCTTGCCCCACGACTCGGGCTGTTGTTTCTGATTCTTCTTTAAGCGTGGCACACATTTGGTATTGGACTGATATAGATAGCCCTGTTTGCTCATCACACGACCGGCAGCATTCGTGGCTATGCAACGATAAAGTCCATCATCGGAACTACTTGGCTGGCGTACCAGCAAGCGATGCTGATCCAATTGCACATTTTTCCAGTTGCTTAACTTGGCACTATTGCGATACCATTCAATCTGCAGAGGCTCGTTCCCGGAGGCGCCCTCCACATGGCATTTGAGCAGAAGCTCATTACGATTGCTGCCCAACAGCTGAACACTGGCTGTGGTAAGAACTGTAAAGGAGAAGAGAGCAGCGATTAATGAGGGCAAAGGCAAATAAACTAATTGAATTTATGGCAGAGAATGGAAGAGCCTGGGGCGGTTGAGAAATACCAAAGGGGATGAATGTAAAAAATCCAAATCAGAGGGCGCATTAAGTCTTTGTCCTTACAAACTCTGTCTTTAGACTAATATTTAAGAAAAATTTAGAAAAACAATAAAGAAAGCTGGTCAAGCCCGACTATAATATACTCTGAACCCGCCAAAGTGTATATGACCTGGGTTTGTCCAAAAATTTATTGAGCCAATCTTTACTCAGTTCTTTAAAAACTTTCAAAATAGGCTCCTTCTGCTTCGATGTAGCGCTACCAGCGCGATTTCCAACCATTGAAGGCGTTACGAAAGGTAATTTTCCGGAATAGCCTGCTTGGGTCCCCTCTGTCGTGTCAAAATGCCTGCCTTTCATCGGCTTTTTCAGGCGAGGAAATAAAAATAAGTCCGGGGGCCACATCTGTGCTGTAGGGTGGCTGCGAAAGCGTTGGATGCCGGCCTTAGACAGGCGTTGTCGTGGTGCAACTTCCACGCGGCTGCGATGTCTTGTCGGTCCCGATTGAGACTTCGTTTGAGTGTCTTGAGCACTTCCACGTAAAACTTGGCGTTGACGGTTTGTCCAGGAAGTTACAAATTCATGGCAAATGATGCCTTTGATGTCAAAAAAGACATCGTTTTCACTTTGGATTTGCTTATTCTTCCCTTTTTTGGTCGAGAAGACGCTAAAGCAACAGCTGGGTAAGCCTGCTTGATCATATCAAACGTCTCTGTCGCAGATTTTCCGAGTTTCACACAGAATTAAATCGGGTATCCAAGTTTTACACACCAGCCACTTCTTCGTTGGCTAGGAACGCCACCTACCGAATCTAGTCGGTGCGCGCACGCTCCGAAGTACAGGCGCGGCGGAAAAAGTCAGTCCCTACATACTTTCCGGACAAACCCTGTATCTTATCAATTTAATTTAGAAGCGTCACAAAGTAGCAAAAAAGCCATAAAGTGAGTAAAGTGCTGCCCATAGCCATTGCGCCCGGTGCTACCCATAGTTGGTTTTGCTTAAAACTCTACTATCCTTCATCCGATCTTTACCTTTCTTTTGCCAAATCGATAAATGATACTGATTACTTAATATTCGTAGAAGGCACGAACCGCCTATCTACAAAACTGTGAGAGGTTATATACTCCGCTTATCTTCGGTATAGAGTCTAATAAGTAACTTAATTAAATTACTTATTGAACACACCTCGTATTTAAGCTGTTGTTAATAAACTTGTTCAATTTCTGGAATATAAGTTGCTTCTTGTTCTTCTCCTCAAGACCTCAATCTCCTCTCGTAACTAAATCGCTATGTGCATTCCATAAATATGCATAATATATCCGCCAGATACATTTTTGCTTTAGGGCCTCTATTTTTTTTGTTGTTGCTTAGCCGCTCGAACTTACTTTACTTTTTTCCCCTGTTCTGTGTTTTATTTCTCTCGCTGCATTAAGTGCATTTTATCGTTGAACACGACGCTGCAATCTTTGTCTTTATCGCCAGCCCATTTAAGGTGCCGAGGAAGCATAAATTGAACTGTCAGTCATGGGGTTTGTTCTCCCCGCTAGGGTCGGTCTCCACCTTTATGTAAATGCTCATATGTGGCAAGGAGGCAAACACACATATTTTTCTTGATGTTGTTGCTGCTTTTTTTGTTTTTGTATTCTATGCTTCAGACAGCGAACGGTACTTGGCAACAATTGCTGCATGAGAAAACAGTTTGTGGCAAAAAAAAGCAAGAAAAATAGTAGAGAAATACAATAGAAGAATGTGCAGGTTTTATGCTAGGCTAAGGTTTAATTTATGTTGTAGAGGCAGCTAAAGGTGCAAAAGGTGCAAAAGGGGGCGTGGTCCACAAGACAGACAATCACTGGGCAGATGGTACTTAAGCTGGTAGGCATCCATCAGATTACTTTGTAGCTGGCGATGGTAATCAAGAAAATTTAGTAGTTAAAATTTGATTTGCTTTTTTGCAACATTTTTAATTAGCTTTTTATATTAAAAGGATCATAAAATTGTTGGAGAGCAAAGTTTTTTGCTGGTCTTAAGCGAAGTCTACTGGTGATTGAACAGTGAGGATGCAGCAGTCCACCTACCACATTCCTGATGTTTTTATGAGAACACACAAGATGCATGATGACCTCAAGCACGCAAAATCCAAGAAAGCAATTATTTTTTAAATATACACTCAGAATATTATTTTTTCTAAGTTTAAGAAATTCTGTCAAAATTGGAAATAATTTCTGTATTCAAGAAATTTTTTTCTTAATAACAACTTTTAAAAACTTTTGAAAAATTAAGAAAAAATCTATTAAATACAGAAATATGTACAGACCCTCGACAGATTTTTCTCAAATAAAGAAAAATAATTTTCTGAAAAATGAAAACTTTCAAACAAATTCAAACAAATTTTGATTTAATAATCAAATTTATGGTTTATGACTTGTGTATACGAATTTCACATTTCCATATTAGGTTTTCTAGTTTTTTTATTTATTTATTTTCGTTGTGTCATAATTTTTATAAAGCATTTTTTATCTCCGTTTTTTTTTTTAACAACCCAAAGGAGCTCCACTGCCTGGGCAAATGGTTGATGTATGTTTTATGGATATTTTTTTACTTTTGCCTATCTGTAAATGTTTGCCAGGTCTTCAGTGCGGACTGCGGTTAGATAAAATTTACATATGCACATAAATCTTGTTTGGGCTTTGACTTTGTTTGCCTTTCGTGGGGCGAGAGAACAGCCAAAAACAAAAAAAAAGAATGAAATGCCTCTAAATATTTGTAGATACTTATTTTGGTGGCATACTAGGAGAAGAAAACAACAACTCAATAAACAGCGTTGTGTCGTCGTCTCCATGTCGAGGAAGTGTCAAAAGTTTGAAATGTATTTGTATTTGCTTTCTGCTGTGTGTGTGTGTGAGTGCGGGTTGGGGCACGTCCATCAACGACTGCATACTGACAGACACTTGGAGTTGGCCTGTAGCATAAACTTTTGGTTTATGTTACAACAAAAATGACAGTAGAGTGAACTAATTGGCACTTGGACAGCTTGGCCAAGCAGTGAGATGTGAAGGTGGAGGTGAGAAAGGCAAACTTACGAAAAGTAGCTAATGGATTGGCTAAACAAAAAGTGAGCCAAGCGTTTAATCATGTAAAAGTAGCCCAGGGATACGCCAGTCAAAAGATAAAAGCAGACAAAACTGGTTAGTAACATTTTAAACGTCATAAATTTAGATTTATTTTTCTCCCAAGACAATTAGTATGAGTTTTAGTTTCATTGATTTTTTATGGTAAAATATTTGTGTGATCACTGATTCTCATATATAAATTCCTATTTCCCGCTCAAGGGGGTTAAGCCTATGAATCTACATAAGGGGCAGTCGATTCTATTTCTGGCTTAGAGGCTTAGTCCACATTTATAAGGCCAAGCAAACTATATAAAGTTCCTCACGAGGTTTTTGTTTGTCGAATGTCGAATTAGACTTCATAAAACATAATACATGGTGTAAGTCCAAGCGGAGTTTTGTAGTTGCTTTAAAACGACTTGAAAAGAGAAAGATTTTGAGATAGCACCTGAGATTAACCTTTTTTTTAAGCGTGTTCAACACTATTCTCTCCAAGTTTGCTTGCCCTCTCCGCTTCAATACTTCTCCTTACTCCTTTTGCATATAAAAACCAAATTTTAAGAGCGAATTTGTTCAAGAACTATTGAACTCACATTATTCGTTCTAGTTTTTTCTTAGTGCACGGACTTACTTAGAAAGGGTAAGGCTGAGGTCCTTCCTAAAATTTGAATTAAAGTGGTTTAAGTTTATGTAAATATGATTCCAAAAGTGATTTACCTCAAAAGTAATATAGAAAATTTAAATGTAATCTAGAGCAGCATATAGCATGCTTATCGGTCATTCTGTGTTTTATTAATGTGAAATTTTCTAAGCGTTTCAATTTGGCCGATCATTTTGTGTTACAGTTAACAATGCTAGCAACACGTAGGGGTGGCTATTTGGGCCGTCGAACGAATGCAATAACGCACTTGCGAAATGCAAGGGCAACAAGAACATTTATATGAAATAAATGAATCTACGAGCGTCAGAATGTTCCATTTGCGTTAACTCAGTCAGAAAAGGTACGATGATTTCAAAGTCAACATCAACATCTTTTTCGTTCCTTCGTCTCGCATTCGAGTATGAGCCAGATATCAAACATTTCCCTCATCAGAAAGTCCTGATTGGTGCTACGGACAAAGAATGTCATGCGCTCAAATTCAAAAATGAGTCCGCCGGGATGTGTTGCGTATCAGGAAAAGTGCAACTATCGGAATTAAGGACGCCCCCAGAACCATTGAACGGCTTGCTCATGAAACCCATTCGTAGGTTTAATTCATGCTTTCAAATGACTTCGTTTGGAGCAACAGAAATAATGTTGAATACAGCAGGGTAAATGGCCAAGTACACCATAAAGTAGGCTCATTCCCGCCAATGTTAAACGAACCACATACATTTTTACAAATCTACTTTATGGGCAGTAAGGACGTCAAACGTGTGGATGCACGTTGGGGCTACAATAACCTCAATTCGATGTACTCCAAATTATTGTTTATTACTATTACTATTATTCTTCAAAATATTACCTAGAAACAGTTTATATGGCAGAACAACGTTTACTGGGTCAGCTAGTCTTTCATAATAGTTTTTTCACATATAACCGATTCAAAACCGTTATAAACCCTACACACAATTTCCATACAAAATATTCCATAAACTAACTAAAAGGCTCACGACTTAAGTACTTTGAACAAAACTTTCTAGAAAATGAGAATTTCGCGATTAATCAGGGGTGACACAGTTGTCGTTGTCTGACTGACTGAAACAATGCGCAGGTTAATAGTCATTTTTTAGGCAAAGCTACTTAAACTTTTCCCTTTGAATTTGGCCTTAAGCTGTAGGTTCCATTTTATGAAGCAGCGATGGTTTCTGGTTCCCCCCGGGGGGCGAAGACATTTCGCTATTTACACGTACACGAACCGAACGGAGGTCGAAGCTGAGACCAAGAGAACAGAAAGCTGTGAATCGCTCGGCAGAGTTCTAAGCGATTAGGTCGAAGCAAATTCATATACTCTAACTTCTTGGCTCGCTCTCGTTGGCAATCACTGCTATAAAGCAATAGTGAGTGTGAGCTTGGAAGCAGTCCAACAGCGAATCTCGAGTTGCGCTTTGATCCACACACTGTATTCTTGTGCGCCATGCGGGTGCCAGTACTGCTTGCATTTTGTTTTTAAAACTCACTCCGAAGAGAAGCAATTTTCTGAGAAACAATTTCTGAGAAATAACTGCAGAAAAGCTATACAAAAGTAATGGGTTGAAAGTCCCGGTCGAAACGTGAAGAAATTTTACATTTTCGTGTAGATTTTGAATTTTTTTTCTGTGTAGAATGTAGAGGGGTTTGGCATGAGAACAACGATAAGTAAAGACTTCTTAAGATGAAACTCAGAGGTTCTTGAAACAGCTGTACACCCTACCAGTCTCATTTTTGTACATTGCTCCCTAGTTTTTTTTTCCATCGTTTCCCTTTTTGCCAATTTAATGATTAGAATTGGGTCAATAACTTTTAAGCCGCTTTGAAAGTGAAGTGAAAACTGCCTAAGTCCATTAACGTGCACAATTACTGCCGGCCACTTCACAACGCATCGAGAGTGAAGCCTACCCCCGCTCCCTTCCCCTCCCATTTGTATGGGCTCCCGTTGTGCGATTGTCCACTTGGTTTTATGACAGCGTCGAAAACATTTCCACTCGAGTTCGAGCCAGAACTTGCCATAAGAAAATAATCTATTTTTGATTATCAATTAATTATATTTTCATAAAAGTCAATAAAATACGGAAAAGTGCAGCAATGTGAAGAGTTATCTTATCGTTGACTGCATTTGATGAAATAAGACGCAGCCGGCACACTTATTCAGTTTTTTTTTAGGGGGTTTGGCAAGACACAGAAACGATAACAATTTCTATATCTATAATTCTGCTGCCTGCCTTTCGACATTTACTTCCCACTTTGTTTACTCGCGTCTCTATTTTTTTTATGGGTCTCCCCTCCAGTCCCTGGCAATTGTTTACAGCGCTTGTGGTTTATGCTCCGGCAAAGTTTTACAAATTTATTTTGTTTTGGAGCCGTTCTTTTTTCTTTTTTTTTATGTTTACCTCGCCGGGACCCATTTGGAAAGTGTGAATGATGGGCTGCCTAGGCCTCAGCTCTGGCGCATTCCCAGAGCAAAGTTGTAGGTGTCAAAAGATCTGCTGGAATTGGTGTCGAAGTCACTGACGTTGCATATACATCAACCTAATGAGCTGCTTGTTAATTAGCGAGCGGGCTTACTAATTTGAAGTTACAGTTAGTTAGGGTAGGGGAATACTGTAGGGGTACTCTAGTTGTGCTTCTTTTAGCATTCTTCTTTATCCATTCGCTATGCCTTTTGCAATTTCCCCTTCAAATTTATGACCTAAACTGACCAAAACACAAATCTTGTCCTATGTAAGCTCCGCCAAGTACTTCAGAGCGTTATCATCGAAATCTTTAATTAAACTTGGATCCCCGCTGTCGGAATCGCCCCAACAGTTTTCAAATTAAAACGTTAAACATTCGATTATCGCACATTGGGGTCGTCTTCCTTCTAATGGAAAAGTTGTTGCTAATGATCAACTCATGTAACAAAAGTAAAATCAAATAGCAGAAAGACAGAGCGCCCAAAAGTTGACTACGCTTGCTGTTTCTGTCGTCGTCCTGGTCGTCGTCCCTTTAATGTGCTCTGAGCTTGGCTCGTAAAATTTTATGCGTTTTTCCGGCATTCACAAAATGAAAATTATCCGGCTTGCCCTCGGCCCCCCCGCCTACTTCGTCCTCAGTTGCCAACAACTGCAGTCAACTTGAACTTGTGTAACAGCAGCAGCAACAACAACAACAACAAATGTCTGACTGGGACTGGGGGTGTCTCTATGTGTTGGGTGTTTTGTGTTGATTTGAGGGTTGGTTTCCCTCGTTCGCCCCCCCTTTTTTTTTTGGTGTTTGTGTCTTTGCATTTTGTTTGGTTTTTATGACTTTGCCTCAATGTTGTTGTTGCCATTTCTCATTTTATGTTTATGTTTCGTGTTAATGTTGCATTTCGTTTCCATGTACATAGCACATTCTGGTTCACGTTCACCATCGCCATGGCAAATAACTCAGCTCAGCTGTTCAATTGCTCAGTCGCAGACGTTCTTGCTGTATATATCCTTGGGTTATCCTTTGCAGGCCAACAACCCTTTTTTCCAGCTAAGTTTTGTTCTGTTTGGAATGTCTGTCTGTCTGTCGGTCTGTCTGTCTGAATGGCTGGCTGGCAGTTGTCTGCCTCTAGTCTGGTCTCTGACACTGACTCTGACTTGATTCCGGTTGGGTTTTTGGATTCTGGATTCTGTCTGCTCGAGTCATTAGTTGTATTTATTTATAGTGCACAATGTTGTTGGAGTAAACTACAAATGAAGTGTAATAGAAAACTAAACATTTACCTGGATGCTGAAGCTTTAAATGTTTTTGTACTTTGGATTAGTGAGTTAGTTACTTTAAGACGAAATAAATTGACAAAAAAAATTATTTTTATTTTCTTTCGGTTACAGTTTTAAAATGTATTTTTATACGAACCCTAAAATTGTGCTAAAATAATGAGCAGCTATTGAAAAATGATTAATGATCAGGCGTGTCTGAACAATGCACCCAAGCATTGATTTATGGGTGAGATTTACTTTTTGAAACCAATCTTAGCCCCGAAATTGGCTAGTTTTCCAGAAATCGCCATTCCCTTAGACTCATTAACCTAGCATGTTTAATTAAAAATTTAACAAAGTTCCTAAGACTTACTTATCATTCCTAGAAGTTGGTAAGATTCTTCCACAAAGTTTTCAGAAGAGTATAAAATATCCAAATCTGTTAGAATGCTTTTGTGGTTCTATCATTATGATGCAAAATTATATATGAAATATATACCAATATTTATATTTTACACTATTCTAAGGAACAGAGGTGCCGGCGTAGATACCAATACAATTGAAGAAAATATTTCTGACTCTGCAACAAACCAAAAAAATATAAAGCTAAACCCTGTTATTGTGTGTTTGCTCGTGACTGAAGCACACGAAATCATTCGACACCAACCACAAAACTTACGCTGAAGATGAAGCATACATATTTGTTGTTGCCTTTGATTTTGCAAGAGGCTTTGAAAGGAAAGAGTAGAGAGAAAACATACGAAGTTGCGAAAAACACAACGACGATGGCGCTTTGTGCGCATTGGCTTTGGGCACCCTTGCTTTAGAATCGTGGAAAAATATACTTTCCGGTATCGTAACACCAGCGAAATAAATTAAGAGCCTCAAGAGCATCTTTTCCCTTCCAAAGCAAGTTTTGTATGACTGTGCAGCACTCAGCCATAAAAGATTCTCATTAAGGTTCAATTTCCCACGAAGTGTATAAGTCAGAATTTTTCTAGGCCTTTTGACCGGACAAAAGTGTCTTTTGGAAATGAATGAGAGGTGAAACTTTATTTGAATATTAATTGACTCCAATCGCCTCCACATATCCCACACAAGTGTCAGGGTCGAAAATGAGCAGATGAGGTTGCGATGCGTTGCCTCCATTTTGGTCTCCAGTTTGATTGCCTCCTCAGCCTCAACGCCTCCCACAACAGCAACGACTGGCGATATCTGAGCATAGAGTACGTTCTCGTTACGAAGAGCCGATGTGAACAGTAGATCATCACGGATGGTGGAAGCACAACTATGCCTGGACCATTCCGTTTTAACTTGCGCTGGTCGCCGGGGCAGTCACATCTAAGTCCAGCCATGCCGAATAGGCTGGATACTGCACTTCACGTTGTAGGGCATGGACACCATTCTTAGTTAACCTTCTCCTTGGGGTTTGAAGATTATCTTGTACTTGAGAGCGCAGCCAGGACAAAGTCTTCCTCTGTGTCCAGCTTCTCGCTGCTTTTGCTATTCCAAGCATTTCTGCCTCTGTCCACTTTAGGCCGCTGATATGCAAGAGACAGCTAATTCGTTTTCCAATTAAAACAACATAGTTCTGGTTATAATTTCAGTGTTTTTATTACCCATAACAGTAGGCGGCGAGTTTCAGCTAATAGTAGAAGTTTTAGTGATTCTAGATGTCGGAGTTCTAGGAATTTTTTTAAGTTCGAGCTTAAATTAGCTAGCAATGCTTACTTTAACCATTTTCAGGCATCCTTTGTAAGAAACCTACATTTCGTTTTGGACTTTCATTTAAATGTAAGAATATTCCTAAACATTTCTACGATTTTCCAACGCGTAGATAGACCAATTTGAATATAATATATAATCAAAATAAAAATTGGTTCATTAAAATGAACGAATAGCAAACAAAGAGTGCAGACTTTGCAGTTATTTGAAAAAAGCCGCCAATATATGTACAGATATAATGATATTTTAGCGTTAAGGCATTTTACGACAACGACGTTGGTCACACTGTATGAAAAACGTTCAGTAGTCTGATAGAGACGAACAAGGACAGACGTTGTAAATAGAATGGATAGAACAAAACCGTATCTACATTGTAAATAGTAAATCGTGTGTATTTTGAAAACCCGTGAAAATAAAATCCTAAAAATCGAGAAAAACCGCCATTTACGGTAAGTTTGATGGTCATTTTCCAAAACAGAACGGAACAGAAACAGACAGGAATTGAAATCATCCTTTGTACAAGTTGGAAATTCATTAAATTTTCCGGCTTTGTAGAAATAGACGAGAATAAGTTTGCTTAGCACCATTTAAAAGACTATTATTCCCTTCTTGAGCAATTTATCCATTTAGCTTGCCGTATTCATAGACTAATGATTCGAATACTTCAGTTATTCTTTTCCCCATTTATTCCCATGCTTCTTGTTAAATTTATTTAATGTTGCAATAAAAATGAAGAAACTGTCTCTATTTTTGTATTTAACCAAACATTTGTTTCCCGCATCAGCCATATTAAAGACAATGAGCCTTTGTTCCCGCCCCCCTAAAAAAAAAGAAACTTCAATCCCACGAAGTAACGCCGACAGCTTCATGCATATTTTAATAGTTTTTGTCTGCTACGAAAAATTATTATATTAGTGGAATGAGCTAAATGTTAATCACATAACCCACTTAGCCACAGCTGGCGCCAGCAGTTCCCCTTCCCCTTCTTTATCCACCAACCAGGATGGTGGCCTTTCAACAGCAGCACCAATTAAAATCAACTCCCAAAACTACAAATTAATTAGTTAATTAATTAGCTAAAAACACTTGAGCATGAGCTGAAAGGCTATTAATAGATTCGGAGGAGCAGTCTTTGATGCTCCAGCTGCTGCTGGGTGGCTTTGATCAGTGGCAGTGCTGACAGCACAGCTCCCGAAGAAAAAGTCCCAGTCCCAGTCCAAACACATGCAGTCCAGATTGTGCATAAAAAAAAAAAAACTTTGTTTACAAGGAAGGGTTAGCGGCAGCGGGGAGGGAGTGTGGTGGAAGGCCTGTTTGTTAAATTTATGCATTTTTCTGCTTAAAGGCAAATGCAACTAAATGAACATCAATCACGTGACGCCGCCAGAGCACAGAACTGCAACTGCACTTGCCACTTGGTAGAGGTGGAGGAATCCTCTTCTTTCGTTTGGTTACGCTACACTGCCCGTCGATGCACTTCCTGTGTGTTGACGAGTGAGCGAGAAGGGGGGATAGAGGAGAGTTGGAGTTTTGTACATCAAAACTTTCGGTTTTTATCTTTCATCAGTTTTGTGTGTTTGCTTGCATTTTTATGCCTCTTTACCTTGTGGCTTTTTGATCAGGGAATGGTAGGGGCAGGGGGGTAAGATGGACAAGGGAATGCAAGGCTGCATTAATGAAATAAATTTGCTTTACCTGTAAGGGAAAGGGAATGCCTAAGTCATTAGACAGCCATTTTAATAGCATTTTTATTAATTAACTCTTTTATATGTAAACAGGTAGAAAAGCACAGCAAGAACATTTAAGCAAAGAGTCACTGAATAAGAAAACAACGGAGAAATAATGGTCAAAGAGTACAGAGGAGCTGAATTGAGTCAAAGAACTAGAGTTATTGAACAAGAGTCACTGAACAAAAGTCTTTCAAAAAGTGTCGAACACTGAACCAAAAAGCACAACTGAGTAAACAGTCACTGAGTAGAAAGTAACTTAACTGAATCTAAAAAGACTGAGTAAACGGTTACTGAACATTAAACAAGAGTTCTCTGAAAAAGAGTCACAAAAGCCACGGAACAAGAGTGATCAAATAATGAGTCGCTGAACAATGAATATATGTTCAATGAAGCAGAGTCACTGAACAAAAAGAGCAACTGAGTAATCTGTCACTGTGTAGTGAATAACTAAGCCTAGTCAAAGAACAACTGTGTAAACAGTCACTGAACAAGAGTGATTAAGCAATGAGTCACTGAATAATTAAAAGCTGTTTAATGAAGCAAGGAGTCACTGAACAAAAACGAACTAGAGTGTGAACAGTCACTGAAAGGAGACTTACTAAACTGAGTAAACAGTCACTGAATAGCAGTTATTAAACAAGAGTCACTGAATTAAAGCCACTGAGCACGAGTGATTAAACAATGAGTTACTGAACACTGAGTAGCTGTTCAATAGCTCACGAACCAGCAGAGCCAAGAGTCACTCAACAAAAGCTTAACGAAGTAAGCAGTCACTGAGTCAAGGACTAACTAAGCGAACAGTCACTGAACCAAAGTCACTTGAATGTATCCACAGTCTAATCGCCTATGAGTTAATATTAAATTTCCATATTTGTACGTTTATTTCTTTCAGAAATTCCTCCCCTTCCAAACATATTTTCTCTTCACAACAATAAATATTTATTTCCTTGCATTCTTAGCCATTTGATTATATTCAAAATGATTACTCACATATAACGCTCAATTTGGCTGGTGGCGACGCCTTTCTGGCGCCGCTGGCCAAACTCTGGGCAATGCACACATAATCACCAACATCCTCGCCACGTTGCACCGCCTCGATATGCAAATTGGAACCAATTTGATAGACGCGCTTGTCATACACAATCTGATGACCTGCAAAATGGAATGAACGAATGTGGTTTTTGGTTAATGGTGGACAGAGGCATGTCTATGTATTACTCACCATTATGCAACCATTCGTAATGTAAATCGCTAGTAGAATCGCTGGCCTCACAGTTGAAGTCAACGGCATCATTCTCAATGATGGATTGACTTAGAGGTAGTTGTATAAACCCAGAAGAGTTGGCCCAGGTGGGAGCTGTAATGGAAAGGGGAAGTTAATTTGTATAATTTTTAGCAGATGGACACCTGCCTGCCTTAAGCCTAATTGCAACTCGTTTTAAACAAATTAAATACTCTTAAGCTGCTCAAATTACAGTATTTAAGTTAAATGTAATTTTGTTAAGGCAAAAAGAAAAAACAAAACAAAATTAAATAGCCTACACACAGGCGATTTTGCAGGACAAAGTTGCGTGTCATCGCATAAAAAAAAGAAAAAATTATGTACTGGTCGGGTTGGGCCAACATAATTAAAAGACCACAACAGCACAAAAAACGGTTAAAAAAATTGCAAATTGTATTTGCAATTTGGTTATTATAATAAATCAACAGCCGCAAATGCAATTTATGAGAAATATTTTCTCTTTTGACTTAGAAGCTTAAAAAAATATAAAACAAATTGTATTAATTAAAATGTAATTTGTATGAAGCGAAAAAGCAAAGCATAAAAAGTGCGTTCTATGGGAATGGTATTTAACCACGAATAATAATTTAAACTTTAATTTGTTTTAATATTAACCACTTCTACTTTCTTTTCCCCTTTTATTTGATTCTGGTTTAGCGTTCAGCCTGAAATGCCTACGAAAAGTTGTATAAGAAATAATTCTAATTAAAAATATAGTTGTATTAAGATTTCATTGGAAAGTTTAGAGAGCGTCTTTATCTGACGTACGACTGGGGAACTGAAACTAGAAAAGATTCCTCCTGGCGACAGATTCATGAAGCAATAAATAATGCCCAAAAAGATTTCCATTAGGAAATCTGTGGTTAGAGCGAGACGACTATACTCCCAAATATATCCAGATAGCGTAAGTGAGAGCGAACAGCAGACCCAAAAGTATGTAGAGCAGACTTCCCCAGCCATAGCCCCTGGGGCACGAACATACTCCCCTATTCACACCGAATGCTTGCCGAAGTCGTGCATCACTGTGTGTTAGAGAGAGACAGAGTCAATATTTTGTGTACGCCCTTGTCTTTGCAAAGTCAGCCGCTTTTCCATTTGTAGATAGCGTGCACACTAACACAGAGTTTTAAGTACTAATTATCGATTACTGAGTATCGAGTACTGAATATTGAATTTTGATTATTGCGTACTGAGTATTCAGAATCGTATGTTGAGCATCGAATAGTGTGTGTCTAGTACTGAGTCACTGAGAACTATCATAATTGAGTATCTATCACTGAGTATCAAATACAGTGTATCGAGAACTGAGTATTGAGTTCTGGATATCGACAACTGAGTATCGAGAACTTTACATCGACTACTGAGTATCGAGTATTGGGAATCGTATGCTGAGTATCGAATACTGTGTGTCAAGTACTGAGTCACTGAGTACAATCATATACTGTGTATCGGTCACTGAAAATTTAATTCTGGGTATCGAGTACTGAGTATTGAGTTCTGGATATCGACAACTGAGTATCGAGAACTTTACATCGACTACTGAGTATTGAGTATTGGGAATCGTATGCTGAGTATCGAATACTGTGTGTCAAGTACTGAGTCACTGAGTACTATCATATACTGAGTATCGGTCACTGAAAATTTAATTCTGGGTATCGAGTACTGAGTATCGAGAACTGCGTATCGAGTACGGTGTATCGCGTACTGTGTATCGCGACTGAGTATTGAGAATGATATACGGTGTATCGAATGCTGTGTGTCCAATACTGAGTCACTGATTATCGATTATTTAGTATCGAGTACTGAATATACTGATTATGCGTTCTGAGTAAAGAGTACTGAGTATTGAGAATCGTTTACTGAGTGTCGAATGTTAAGTGTCAAGTATTTAGTCACTGAGAACTATCATATATTGAGATCGAGTACTGATTTAGTGGTAAGGGGATAAAATAATAGGAACTTCGAGTTGAATTTGGTCAACCAAGTCGATTTTACCATTAATTGTACGGTTAATTAGGGAGTGAACGTTAACCACGAAGAGCTAACAATAAGAATTGTTTTTTTTGAGTATCGAGTATTGAGTATCGAATGTTGAGTATGGAGTATTGAGCTCTGAGTCTGGAGTAATGAGTAGCGAGTACTAAGTATCGACTACTGTGTACCGATTATGAAGTACCGAATATCAAAAATTGAGTATCGAGAACCGAGTATAGATAATCGAGGTAAGAGCATTGATTATTCTTCGCAAAGAGCTTTGCTCTTTCCTGTCGTCCCAAGACACCCATTTCTTTTAATTTTTAACATTTCCTTTCTCAATTGAGCCCATCATAATTCTTTAAGCCATTGAATTTAACATGATTTAAAAATCTTTTTTTAAAACTCATTTATATATTTCAAAAACAGTTTACTTACAGAAATGTTTAACTACCCAATGATTCATCCTTTTCTTTTCTTTTCTTCAAATATGCCAAACCGTTTTTCACTTAGTTTTTTTGTGTGTGTAAAAAAACCCTACATCAAACTTTTGACGGGTAATTGTCAGTCACATTCATTTCATTTCAGCTTTTTATTCAAACTCTGCCTTAGCATTCACATTTACATTCAACCGACTCCTTTCTCAAGTTGACTTGCAGTTTTTCCCTCCAACCACCAACACAACGAAAAAAAGGTTTTCCCAGTGTTTGCTTTGAAAAATGCCAGAAATTCTTGAGTGACAGTTCAGTATTTTCTTTGTAAACACAGAGCGACAGAGAGCAACCCAAGCGAAATCAAATCCAAACGCCACCCAAGGGGCAGTGCTGGGGGAACTACTTCGCTTGATTTCAAGTGGACCACAGTAGGACTCCTGATTATTACAACAATATTTCGCATTCATGGCGAGCTTAATCGACAAATGTTGACGCACAATTTGTGGCAGAGCTGGAGATGGGCCTCAGCAGTGGGTCTCCACTTCACTCCAACTGCTGACTCGCTGATTTCGTTGATTTCGTTCTTATTCGAGAGTCAAACAAACGAACTAATTATCACACACACACACACAGCGGAGACTGAGATGGACATCTAGGGCCCTGGAAGGGGGAACACCGCCTGCTGGGTCTGGGCCCAGTTGTGCCGCATCAACACTTTTTTCTGCTTCTCCAGGCACGCAGTTTCCACTATTTTTTCTGCTTTTATGCCCACGTCAGCGCAATCAACGGCACAGAGCGCATATTTCTTTAATCGACGCCCGAGTAACTGACTTTGACTTGACTTCTTCCTCTTTTTTTCCCCGGCTGCAGCCAAATTAAATCGAGCGCCTGCCCGACTGCCTTTGAGGTTGAGTTCTGGCTCTGGTTTTCTGCCTTGTATCATAACACGTCGCCTGGCTATGTGACTGGCATATGATGATGATGATGATGAATCCCAACCACTCGAACTGACTTTAATGATGTTGTTGTTGTTGCACGTCTGCTTATTGATTCCACTGTTGTGGTCGTGGTATAACCCTCCCCCCCTTACCAACTGAGGTGTTGTCTCAAATTGCTCCAATTAGTGGCCAAATATAATGGTGGCCGTTTTGTACTTGGGCTTCTATATAATCAAAAATAATTGCTCTTGAATTGCCTTGGCTTTTAGTTTGTGGTAAACGTAGCAATAATGTTAAACAAATGTTTCCACCAACTCCGGGGCCAAAGGATGTGTCGTTGTGGCGCCAAAAACTCTGCCGGTCAAATTGGAAAAGGATTGAAAAGATTTCGGGGGATTCTAATTTGTCTAAGTGAATGTACAAAACTTTTTAAACTTAGCCTTGAATTGAAATAATTCATAAAATCTTAAAGCAATTTTAGGTCCGCGTGCTTTTTTGTTGGATAGGGAGATTATATTACGTTTATGCTACGCTCATTTAGCAAAATCATAAAGCTTCATTAAGTTTTTTTACTAGTTGAGACATACAACTAAGATTCTATTCAATTTGATTTAACACATGAAAATTCAAAGTTTGAATATTATTTTGAAAAGTAACAGGCCTCTGGAACAGCAATATAGAAAAGAAAACGTTAAAGGTTGAAGAAAACTTCTAGAATTCCACTGAACTGAAATTTGTCCACTGAAACAGTCACTGGCCAACGAGCTAAATATTACTTGACGCATTCTTTTCTTTAATCAAAGAAAATAGTTTGCCTTAATATTATTTTTGGTGTTAATACAGGCACTTCGACGTCCGTTTGCTGTCAAAAACCAAAACAATCCTTTAAACACTTTACTATAATTTTCAAAAATATATCGAAATAAACACTCCGGTGGCCAGCGATTAAAGAGCTGTTTGCTCTCTTGGCACAAACCTCGGCATAAGTCCAGCTCGCGAAATATGTTTAAGCCCTGCTTGCCCTTCGGCGTCATCACTGCTATCACTGTATAAATGTTGGCATCCCATACACTGCCAAACTTAAGTTTGTTCTCTTCTTGGAGATTTATATTTTTAATCTTCTGGTCATAATTTGAGTTCTACAAATATTTTTTGGATCGGTGGGATTTAGTTTCGTTCATTTTAATCCATCTTTCAACATGACATAAGCTCTTTTTTTTCTTATTATATTACCAGGTAGCGAAATGATTAAAGCACTAAGGTAAATATGAATATTTGATAAAATATTTAGGATTTATAGAAAAAGTATTTAATGCCACAAGGAGAATTCACAAAATAAATTTTACTTTAATCATAAATCCTAATTTTACCAATTTGCTAAAAATATGAAAAATACAAATTTTTAAAAAGTTGGATAGAAACTTAAGAATGTTAATAATATCAATGGTATGGTCTAAAGATTCCAATATAAAGATATTAAAAAATATGAAGAGAATTATGGTAAAATATCTTGCTCTGTCAAATCTTAAATTGTAGTTTAATAACACTAGCCCTGCAGGAAAACTTAAAGACCCTACTTAATTGCTACCCTAATTATACTGTTACTGGTCTTTCAAAGCTGTATGAAAATTAATTAAAACCCTCTTCAGAACTCAGAATTAAGCTTAGCTTATGGCAAGTAAACCCAACATCAGGCTACCACTTCAGCTATTTATTTCAGTTCTTGTTGTGGCTCAAAATATGTGAAATTTTGGATGAAGTCTATATGTTTGGTTTTTCGTCGGGGCTGCCGGGCCTGAAACAGGATAATCTGGAGCAAGATTCGGCGCATCGCTTTCTAGTGTGCATTAAAAAGTGCTCTGCGGCAGCGACGTTGACACAGCGACAGTAAAGCTCTTCGCTGCTCTGCTTCGCCAACAATGCCGCAGACTAAAATGAACACATACCTGCGCAATGCCAATATGTGAATGTGTATCTTGTCCAAACCTATTCTAAATTAATACTTCATTTAAGTAATTTTTGTTAGTGAAAAACATTTTTTATGAAGTGGAAGTAGTTTCGTTTATTTACTTAGTGTATTTTGAATACAAACCTTTTAATAATTTAAGAGTTCCAAGAATTTTGGTATGAAAAACAAAAAGATTATTCCTAGAACTCTGGCATTAAATGTTAACAAAATCATCAAATAAATATTTGTATTCATTCGATCGCTAAACCCTTTAGATCTCCTACACTTTGCGGCATTCATTTCCTTGGAAGTTGTAAATTTCTTTCAAATCTCAAGTAGGCCACTTTTTCATTTCCATGCTATGCGAGAGTGCATACTTTGAGATTCCCCACCCGCTGTTCTCTTATTACAAGCTGAGCGCCTTTGTCTGAATTGAATTTCCAAAGGCAAACGGCGTGCAAAATGACTCAATTAAAAGTCAGCCAGGGTGGCCCACCAGACCAGACCACAGAGTAAGCAAAACTAATGCCAAAAATAAAGCAGCGGGAGAGGAAGCCCAAGACCTCCCGAAGATGGTGAGAGGCCAAGTTTCAAATGAAGTCGTTAGGCAAACAATAAATGCAAAGGAAATCAAACAAAAGGACTTGAGTAGGCAGGCAACGGAAGGATCACCACTTGAAGTGGTACAAGAGATGCCGAAAATTTCAGCTAATCAAATGCAGTTGATGAGTAGGATCAACAGCAGCAGGATCGTACCAGCTCAAGTACCGTCTGGCACTGGGACACAATTATGCAAACTACAATCCTTAACTATGTATGTATTTGTGTGTGTGACAGGATAACTGAGAACTGCTGACTGTTAAGTAGCACAAAGGCAAACAGCCGCAGACAAAAGGCAGCCGGCAAACAGCAAACGGAGACGCATATTTCAAAATCTGTGCGAGGAACGTTACCGAGGTCCATTATTTGTATGGCAAATAATAAGGCTGGCTGCCTGTGTATACGTTTGTGCCAGTGTGTGTGTGTGTGTTCCTTTGTGTGGCAGTCATAATTTGTTATTCAAGCATGCAAAATGCTGCATGCAACATGAACATGCCAACCCAGACCAGGCCACAGCAACATCCCACATTAAGGGCAGCTGTGTGTATGTTGGCAAACTCAACTTCTGCCAACTTTAAAGCCTTCAAGTTTCTGAAGAGAGGGAGAGAGAGCACTCTGATAATTGCATGAATAAGTCTAGTATTTGGGCAAACTCTCAAAAGAATTGGAATTTAGATGAAACTTGGTTTAATTTAATGAGTCAAAAGAAAGGAGTACCATGAAGTGAAAGCTTATGTTAGCTTGGAGAGGATTATCCAGAAATGTCTACAATAGTTGATGAGTTTAATTGTAATTGACCTGATTCCTGCTGCCGTCTAAGTAGTAAAGTATATTTTATCCCACAGATCTTTCTGTAGCTCTTTGTTAGCTCTTGAGAGAATATTCGAAAAATTATGAAATAAATTTGGAAATGCTAACTTTACTAAATAGTATCCATAACCAGCCATAGCAGGGACATATTTATTCTGACAGCTTTAATAGAAACAAAATTCAAAGCCTTAGATAGTTGAAGTATTGTCAAATGAAATTTCGAATTGAACCATAGCGATGCTCGATTTTTAAAAATGATTTGTCAAACCTGTGATTCCGTCCACATGCGATTGCGCACCGAACACTTAACATATCAGACTGCATTTCTGCATTGCTAATCAATTTATTTGAGTATCCCAATATTTTTTAAATATATTTAAAATATCGAATCGTATAAAATATTTCAATTTAATATACAAAAACCTCGTGTCAAGGTGTTTGTGTTCGCGCTCTTACTAAACGGCTTGATCAATTTTTATATAGATAGTAAAGTATATTTCAAACCGCAACAAATAATACAAAAAATCTCGAAATTGCAAAATTGTATTACTTAGATCAGCGTTGGGCAGCTGAAATAACGAAAAGGGTTGTCATTTGCTTTCGATCAGCACGATGCAGAGCGTGTTTGTTGTAATATCTAATGCGTCGTGGGGTTATTAAGAAGGTCAATTGTCGACGGGTAAATAGGAGGTGTGGCCTCAGGTCCACAATAATAGTGAAATTTTCAAAATTTTATATTGAGTTAAGATTGTCCTAAAGACGGCTTAATATTTGGGCAAATAGAAGGTAGATCGAACGGTTAAACATGAGTTTAGATTGTCCTAAAGACAGTTAAATATACGAGTAAATGGAATGGTAAAATTATGGGTAAACAGACGGGTAAATAGGAGATGCAAATCAAATGACCAAAAAAATCGGGAAATTTTCAATATGAATTTTGATCATTGTACGATTAATTGTTGGCAATTGGCAATAGGTGCAGGTCAATCGGTCCAAAAAACTCGCAAAATTTGCAAAAAAATTTATGAGTTAAGATTGTCGTGAAGACTGCTAAATATTCCAGTAAATAGAAGGTACAGATCCCACGGACCAAAAAATTTCGAATTTTTAAAAATTCATATATGAGTTTAGATTTACATGAAGACGGTTAATAAGAAAATGGTAAATAGGAGGTGCAGCTCAAACGTTTCAAGAAATCGCATAATTTTATAAAGAGGCCCCAAAATCGCAAAATTTTAAAAATTTTCAAATTGAGTTATGATAATCATAAAGATTTGATAAATGGCAATTGCAAGCTTCACTTCTTCGTTTCTTCGAGTGTAGAAACACTCGCCGGTATACCTAGTATTAAAATATTCGCCTTGAAATGATTGACAAGTTGGTTATCCTTAATAGATTGAAGTCGATCTCCTAGGAAAATAGGAATAAGGATCCAAAGAATTTAGAACATTTTTCTACATCAAAAGATTATATTTAATGAGCATCAAACCAAACTGAACCCCATTCCAAACTTTGAAAGTTTTGCTGCCCCAATAAAATCTTCGGACTTATTCAGGTCAAAAGTTTTGCTGTGAAATTCTAGTTGAATAACACTTAGATAACACACAGTTTAATATCAACTACTCCAACTAACCCGGCTAACTAAGCCCATTCACATTTACCCAACTTGCACTTACCCATTAGGACAGCTCCAAGTAGGCACATGCTCAGCAGCATCATCATGTGCATATCCATATCGAGATTTTGTATTTATATCCTTACTCAATTTCAAGTGTTCTCTTACAGTCTCCTGTCCTCTTAAAGGCCAATTAGTTAGCGATGATAACGCGACAAACTCTCGCACACTCGCTCTCGCTCACGTGGATTTGAATCCCGGGTAGTATTATGTGCTGACAAACTGTGATGATATGCTCTCGTCTATCCACTGGACTCGGAGTCGGGAGTTGTTATAAGTGCCCGGGCACTCGAAAATGCACTCAACGCATTTGTAAATATTCAATATTTGGTTGCCAGAGACCAGCGACACAGCGACTGCCTTTTTTAAGGCTGGCTGACTGGCTGGGTGGATGGATGGATGGAGGGCCTCTTTGATATTTACTATGGACACTCAAATTAAATTGGTATTTACATAGTTGGAACGCATGAAATGCATTTATCACTGAACACAGAAACTGAACAGAGTGGGAGATATGGATACGGCACTTGCTTTTCGTTCTTGTTGTTGGTTTATGTTTCGTGGTTGCGTTTTTTTTTATCAGCGCCTCGATTGACAAGCGACAAGACCAGACCAGACCAGGGCAGAGTTAGAGTTTCATTTACCGACAAAGGTATCTAGATACCCAACAGACACATACAAACATACGCACGGACGTGGTGGAGGAGTTCAATTACCCGATAGCGTAACAAATCTGCCTTAATTTTGTATCTCAAAGATACAAAAATAAATTGTGTTCTGCAACTGCTGCATCCTTCAAACCGGCTTTTCTTTACATTTGGTGGGTGATTTTCTGTATTTCACTTGGCGCGAGGGCGAGGGGTGACACGAACTCGCCGTAAAAACAAAGAAATCGACGGAACGGAATATGGTCGGAGTCGAACCGCATGCGTTCGTAGTCTGTTTATTACTGAAAGGGCTGCCGGCAATTGGAGGAGTTCGTGAAACCGGCTTTTTAGGTATAGCATGTGCAAGGGTGTGTGTGTGTGTAAAATACTGGGTGCAGTTGAGCAAGTGACCCAGTATTTGGCTTGTATGAAATGAAGTGTTGCTGTGCAGTAGCCAAAGAAGTTCCTTGGGCGCCAAACTGTTCAGAATTTGAATTTTAAATTGCGGGGAATTTGTTTTTATATTCTGCCCCTGAGTAAATTAAGCTTGTGAGGTATTTTTTCGCACCCTATGAAGTATATATATTCTAGATGAGCATCAACAGCCTCTCTAAGAACGCATTGATCTACGATAAGAGATAAAGGCTTAACATGTATGGACTTAAAATTGTTTTACTTGCAGCCCTTTACGACTTTCCATGCCCTCTACCGTTCCAGCAATTTGGAAAAATCGACATATCTCCCACAGTTTTGTAGGTAGATGGTTTATTACTTCTACGTATGTTTACTAATCAGCATTTTTGATTGATTTGCCGAAGAAAAGATAAAGATCGGTTGAACGATAGTCGAGTTATAAGGAAAAACAAAGAAGTATGATGGGTAGCACTGGCCGTAACGTCACACACTTTTTCAGACAGACTTTCTTTCTTGTTTTATATAAGGACTAGCATAGTACCAGTCACTCTTCGCTGCGCCTTTAACAGTATGGAATCAATATCAGAATCAGAGAGAGCTAAATATTTACTGAATAGGAGAATATTGGTACAATTTTGAGTCCCCCGTAGAGTCCAGAAATCGAATCTTACATTCATGGGCTTGAAATCAAGGATTTACTACTTTTCTCTTTCCCCGTTACTACTTTGCTGCTGGGTTTTCCCTCCAATTCCCAGCCACATCCTACCCACTTCCCATCCATTTCCCGCCCACTGCCCACCCACTTCCCATTACAGTTCTTGATATTTTTCAATATCGATAATATCAAAAATCAAAAGGAACTTCTTTACCGCCAAATGATCATTTCCAGTAGCAGTTATATCTTATCTTTCTTACTTTATTTTATGAAACTTGATTATTGTTTTAGGGTTCGATTTGTATAGGCGGAAAAAATTAACAAGGCGGATAGCAAAAGCGGAATCTACGGAAAATTTTACGAGTGAGTCGATGCAAATCAATCTCAAATATTATAGATATTTAAGGATTTTTGTCTTTATGAACGCGACCGGAATAGAGAATTTGTATATATCTTACTCACTTCTACGAAGAAAATAAGGTATAAGTGCAGAAAATCTTACCAAGAAACCATGGGTCTAAAATGCCCGCGCAAATCCACCTCAAATATTAAAGACAATATAAGATTTCGTCTTTTTCAACAGGACAGAGAAAAAACTATTTTTATTTATTCTACTTAGAAATCGCAGTTCTACCAAAAAATAACGTATATGAGAAGAAAATCTACTCCGAAATACCATACCTTAATCAAGTTAAATAAAGGAATTCTTTAAAGACCCAAGGTTTCTGGACGATATTTTCCGAAGATTTCCTTTTCTCTATACGCTTTGGGCAGAACAAAATCGACAGTCTTGTTATGACAATTTGCACACAGTAATTTTTTCCGATATACCGTTTATAAAAATATCGACAATCGCCTTTATCGGTACAAAAAATATCATATCAGAATAACCCTCCTGTCCAAATAACAACCTTCTATCTCTTACCGTTAATCTGTGCGATTATTGCCAATTAATCAGTCAGTCAGGACAAACTCTTTTAAATAAAATATGAGAAAACAAAAGATCTGGCAACACCAACTTAACGTTAAGTTGCCTGCGTCACGGCAATTCATGAATTGACGTCGAGTTCATAGTCAACTTTCGTGTGTAATCGAATTCATAAAATGGTGTTTATGCACGCACTTTCGGAGGCATTTCATGAAACGATTTTGCAAAATGAGCATAGTATAAACGTAGTATGTATGTCCATAAATCTGTAAAAGTACAGATCTCTGGCATGGTAAGAGATAGAGGTTTGACTTGTATGGGACAAATACTTTTTGTAGTTGCCGGCAGATAAACTTTTATGTCACAGATTGCCACGCCCCCTTCCGCCCTCGCAATTCAGAAAAAACCTCATATCTCCCACAGATTTGCAGATAGATGGTTTGTACCTTCTAGAGATATTTTGTAATCATGATTATTTATGGATTCGCCAAAGGAATTGTGAAGATCGGATGAACGATAGCGGAGTTACATGGAAAACAAAAAATTTTGCTGGGTAGCACCAGTTCAACGTTGATGGAGCACTAATATATTTGATAATGACTTCTTTATCACTTTGTCTGGCTTCTATATAAAATTTATCAGTAAAAGCAAACTTTTGGGGGGAAAAGTTTTTTTTTTTTTGTTTTCCCCCCCCTTTTTTTTTTTTTTTTTTTATTGTAATATATTTTTTTTTTTTTTTTTTTTTTTTTTTTTGTTTTTTTTTTTTAATCTTTATTTTTTTTTTTTTTTTTTTTTTTTTTTTTTGTTTTTTTTTTTTTTTTTTCTTTAAGGGCAAAAAAAACAAACCCCCCCTTTATTTTTTTTTTTTTTATTTTCTCATAATTTTTTGAAACTTGTATTAAACGTTACTTTGAATGATGTTTAATACTTTCCAAAAAAGATCTAAGAAAACTTAGATTAAAATACTTTTATTTAATTTTTGTCTTGGTTTTCTTCGAGTGTAATAAACTATGATATTAATATTTCACACCTTTCATTTTGATGACTAATCTTTACCATTTTAGTTTTTCCAAAATTATTAACACACCATTTGCCTGCCGCGAGACTCTTACTGATCTCGTCTCCGCCCTGATACATAGAAAATCTAACATTTAGAGCATAAATCTCCAACTTTATGACATCAATAACTGTCGCTCATCCAAAAAATGGGTATAGTAGTTGGTTTCCGTCTCTTGGCTGGCATTTGATAACCGCTACAGCCAACCACCCCTCGGTATTTATTGTCCCATAGTTTTTATACAAATGGCAACGAAATTTTATGACACTGGCAAAGTATCTGGGATCTGTTGTTGCAATTGTTTTTGGTTTGTGTGTGTGTTTGGGGGGTTGAAAGGCCTCGTAAAAAGCGAGAAAAACTATAAAATGAAAAACACACAGCATAATCGGACCGGGCCACGCACAGTAGAGAAGTCTTGCACTTCTTCCAAGCGTGCGTTGGCTCATAAAAACAGCAAGCCACCAAATGAATCCGTCTCAGCCCCACATACAGCCCCCTCCGGCTCTATTTCTGGTCATTAAGTCTCATTATTGTTTGGGTTTTAAACAGAGACTGAGGGTGACTGAGGGATGGGGTGGCCTGGCGTTTCGTTTTGCTGATTATTGACAGCTGATAACTTCATTTGTGGGTCTTAAAAGATTAAACATGGGAAAGCTTCTCATTTTGCTTGATTTGTAACTAACTGACGGTGATTTATGGACAAAGAACAAGAATAGAAGCAAAAAATAGTCAAGGAATCTGTTAATATTTTTTAAAATTATGAAAGGAAGTTCTTCAAAGGTCTTTTGAATATCTCAATCTCAAAATACACTGTAGGAAATGGCATTAACTTTTGCTTAACTTCAAATCAACGCCTCGTACTCGTTTAATTTTATGATATACCCGAATCCTCTGCAAACATCAAAAACATTTGAAGACGGCATTAAAATAAATTTTTTGTGTGTAGACTAAACAAAATAAACATTAAAAACTACATTTTGAACATTTTGAAGGTGTTTTGTTTGGGAATTGTTCAAAGGTTGTTTGTGTGTGCACTTTACCATAAACAAGCAAGGCGAAAAAAGTACCGAAAAAAAGACTCCACATCAACGGAAGGGCCCCCAACAACAACAACAACTACAATAACTACAACAAGTTTTAATGCATGTCGATGTCGCCACAGATCAAAGGCAAATTCATATTGAGTAAAACTAGGGGGGTTAGGAGGGGTCGTTTAATTGCACTTGCCTGCCATTTGCCTGTGTGTGCGCATGTGTAGTCGCCTTTGATGTGCTCTGTGGGCGCATTTTGTTTACACCGAGCGCTATAAAAAACCATAAAATATGCATAAAATGCAAAGGCAAAAATAAAAGCAATTGCGATTGAAGCTGAACAGGCAAAGGAAGGCAAATGAAATGGAAATGAAAATGAAGCGATTAAGTGCAGACGCTGTCAATTGGTAGGAAAATGTCACTTGGATGGGACAGGGTACATGATGAGCATGATGAAGATGATGTGATACGAAATGAATTGAAGTTGAACTGTGGAAGTGATTGAGAGGCTGTATCTAACAGTAAATTATGCTAGAGCTGATGATGATAAGTGGAAGTTAGGTTCTCAGTTGGAAAATTATTATTATAAAGAAGTTACATTTTCTTATAACAATTCTGAGGGTTTTAAGAAAAGTTACCTGTTTTATTTATTCTTTCAAAGCCAATTCAAAATTTTTGTTGTTGCCTTCAAGGCAAAAAACACATGCACATTTGTGTTTAGCCACTAACATGAAGTTCATTTTGTGACTTAAATCAATAGCAGTCGTACTTTTAAAGCTCTCGACTTGAACTTTGGACTAAATGTTCACATATCTCCCAAAGAAGTTTCTGGACGAAAAGTTAAAGTGGGCTTGGCACCTTAAAGGGCGTAAAGTACGTAAAAACCACAAATGTTTCACTTTTTTAACATACAAACCGCAATAAAAAATAAGAAAAAAAATTTTTACAAAATGTGTCAGGTTAGTATTTTTTGTTTTGATTTTAGACATTTTAAAAATATTTTTTTTTAATTAATAATAAAAAAATTCGATGCGGTTTGTGGTTGAAGGCGCGACATCAATCCTATAAGCATCGACTTTTATTTTGCCCTGAATCCAACTTGCATTATCGGTCATAAGCCTGGATTTATCTCTCCCCGTCTTACCTCGAAACCTCGAAAAACTCTGCCCGTTTTATTTCACTCATTGCTTAATTGAAGGTCTTTGGGCAAAATATGCGCAAAATTTTATTTCGTAACCTGATGCAGAATGGTTTTCTACCAACGATGTATGTTTTGGTTGATTTGAATAAGATTGAATGTTGTTAGTTTTTTTTTCTACCAAAAATAAAATATTTTTAAAAATATACTTACTACTTGGCACTTATTTACAAAAAATTATAAAAATGTTGTATGCCACTTATAAAGTCCCTTTATAGCGGTAAAAATCTATAATGCTCCCACAATTATGGCAAAAATAAGTTTGACGGCTCACTGTGACCACACGATCCAATTGAGAAGACTAAACTTTCTCTACTGATGCTTGTTGTGCGAAGCAATTTTGCAAGCATTTCAAATGCACCGGTTTAAGAAGCGTTATCTTCTGAACAAACATTTTTTGTTTTCGTTACATTTGAACATTTCTTAACTTACTTCTAAAAGCTCATTGACCTTAAAAATCATTTTTATTTTCAATTAAGTCCCCCTAGATTGGCAAAATCTTACACTGTGAAGCGGCGTGTTTATAATTCACACTGTTTTTTTTTTTAAATAATGCTTAGTATTTTCCTCAACAATGGAACTGCCAAAACAAAAAATTTCCATATAAAAATATCTCACAAAGCTTTTGACATTTGACTTTGATTTGTAAGTTATTTCTTATGGAGTTTTTGTTTGTTGTACAGATTACACACAAAAGCTTAATGGTCAAAAGGTGCGATTTGGGCTCGGCTAAAACGGTCGAAAACCACGCCATATATGATTCCTTAGCATTCACCAAAAGGGGAAATTATTGGAGAAGAAATACAGTATACTTTATCCATTCCAGTTCGAGCTGTCAACGAATTTGCCTACGATGAACTTCCAGGGGGATAGGTCTGCCCACTGATATACCGCGAAACTGATAAAGCAGTAAACATCGTAGCACAGGCAGAAAGTCCATTGCTAAGCAGAAAATGTGGATTTGCGTATAACTCGCTTTGAACTTTAACTAAACATGATGTCTCGAAACGGGATAGCAACATCGTTATGTTATTCGATGGGCAATATACCGTGACACGAAACGTTAGTTATTTGAAAAGATACAGACAAGGATAGCAGTCTCTGAGACCGGAGATCTGGACAATTAAGAAGACAAAATATGGCTTGATTGGGTTTTCCCAATCCATGCAACAAATGTTGAACTATTAGCAAGTCCCAAAAGAGTAAAAAAACGGAAATGAAAAATACCGGTACAATAAGTTAGGAATTTGGGAGTCAGTGTCTCTAATGTCATTGCAATCGACAAGCCATTCGATTGCCTATTAATAATGTTCAGTTGATTTTGTATATCTCGAGCGGAGCGATCTATTTTCGCTATATGAGAAAATGTGCTGAATTGAAATAAATTCAATAAGTTGCTTAAAGAGCTTAAAATACAGGTTCAAATTAAAATTCAATCTAATAGTGTCAAAAGCAAGATTACTTTCTTCGGCCTGATTGGCTATTTGGGAGCTGTATAAAACAATGATCCAAATTAAACCCGATGAATCGTATTAGGAGCTGATAATTCGAGTGCAAGCCAAATTTTATTTTTTAGTAGCATAAGAAACAACAGAGCTGAAGCAAATCTGCCAAATCGCTTATATGGCAGCTATATAAAATATTGGTCCAAATTGAGTGAATCTTTGCAACAGTCTCAAAAGTTGACTGTTGACATATGTATAGAAATTATGTTTGAACAGACTGCCAGATGCCTATCTCTGGCAACCTCAAAGCAAATCAAATCGAAAGCGTACACAAAGAAGAAACGAAACAAATACGAACAAATTAAGCAAGGACTAAAGATTGATTTTGTGTCATAGCGGAATACATACAAGACAAAGACCCAGCCACCATGGCTTTGCCTCTTTAATGCAGGTCGCCGCAACGTTTGCAGCGAGGTCGTGATAGTCGAGATGGTTGAGAAGCCGACTCTTGCGTTTAAATAGCAGCGAGGTTCTGAGTTCCGTTAAACGAGAAAAAAGTCAAAGTCAAATAAATAAAAACAAGAGGAATACAGAGAGAAAACTAATTTAAAAGAAAATGTACAAATAATTTGCTTTTAAAACAAAAGAATATTATTAAAAAACAAATTTTTCAGAGTTTATTTTGCGAGCAGAAAATGTTTCTAAAACCTGACCAAGCCGTTTATAATTAGAAAAACGCGGGATATCTCTTCTTTTTCAACGAATATGCCTAATTTCAGTAGAAAAAAAAAACCAAAGTATAGTTGTGAAATAACAATGAATATATCCACACTCAGAAAACAATATAAGTCTGTTTTTCCTTATACTGTGTTTATAAAACCGAAATTCTAGTTTTAAAAACTCTCTGTTCTTGCTTTTAAAACGGATGAAAATCGTCTACCATGTCTGGGACTTGAAGTCAGGACCTTGAAGACAAAACACATGGATGACGTCATCTTAGCCCACCCGAGAAACAGCAACAAAATCATAGTAAAGAACGAAGTTCTCAAGAATAAAGCTTAGGAACCCGACAGCACAGAGTTTCAGGTCCTAAAAGTCAGATTCCAATGCGGTTCGATTCCAAATTGATTTGCATTTGAGCAGAAAACTCAAGCGTAAAACCTCCCATTATATTGATATGTCCGACTGATCATTATTTCCATACATTTTTCACTCAATAAGCTTTGGGAATTTCAATTCATTTAACACACTCTTTTGTTCTCCTGTTGTGTTCCTCTATTCATTTAAGCGAAAGGGGCCTCTGTGCGGGCGACTTTATGACTTCCACATCATCGTGGCATCGTGGGGTTGGGGGTGGTTTGCGTGTTGTGTCTTCTGCCAACGCCACTTGGTACTTTTCATAGCCGGCTGCCTTAACCATAAAAAGCACATAAAAAGAAAAAACTGTGGAGCATTGGAAAAGTGGGCAAGGAATTTACGATTGTTAAGGAAAAATATTTCTAAACGCAGAATTTTACGACAGCTTCAGCCACCCATTAAACCAGGAAGAAGAAACGATTGCGCTATAAAATGGGGCTCTATGAGAGCTATAAAATATATTTATTCTATTATAAAATAACTGTACAAGGGATTATATGTATATATGTATGTACACAATCAAAGACGAAACACACACGATTATTCAGACATAAATAGGGAATTTTCTTAGGCTCAACAATCAAAATGGAGTAACAGGAGAAGGGTTTTGGAGATCAATTTGAAAAACGTTCAGGTCGGGGCTCGCCAATTCAGACAATGTCATCGGCCACCTGCGACTCCTGCTCCAGTATGGTGCTCTCTCTTAATTTACTCTTCAGATTCTTGCTTGAGTTGGCTTCCGTGAGGCAAGGCTCATGCTCGGCATGCTCCTCAGCCATGGGTGCATGACAGGCGCCATCCTCCAGCTGCACTTTGCCCAAATGGCGACGATAGCGATACCAGAGCTTCAGGCCCAGCACCAAAACAAAATACAGAAATGCCAGACAAATAATCACGATGATGATTCTGGTTATGATCGAATTCGAGGCAGACTTTGTGGATTTGACCACTAACAGAACCTCCTCCCGTTTAAGACCCGCATTACTGCCTATGGTACAGCCATAGTGACCCTCATCCTCGGTTTGAACATTCCTTATCTCCAGTGTGCCATTCTCCAGCAGATGAAAACGTTGTGCATCTGTGTTGTTATCATTGAGGTAAGACAAATCCTTGTCCCATTGTATGGTGGGCTTGGGTTCACCAATGGCTTGACAATGTAAGAGAGCTGTTTCCGATTCTTGAACTTCAATGGGTCCCACGGGATGTACACTAAATCTGGGCGCAATGACCACATTTATGGATACCGTGGCGCTGATTTGGCCCTGGCTATTCGAGGCAAAGCAAGTGTACTGTCCACGCTGTTCATTGCTCACTTGACTAAAGATTAGGGTACCATTTTGATCGGTGACGTTCAGAGGAAGCGGCAGTTGCGTTTCCTGGAATGGAGAATGGGGAAAAAATATTAATGAAATATTTTGTTTGCATTTTATTCTTCAATCTTAAAAATGGAGGAAAGCTAACTTTGGCCCAAGTTTATAAAATGACTGAATTTCTGTTGTTTATATGGCGGCTGTATATTCGACCGATTTTAGAAAACCAAAAAGTGTTCCTCATTAAAACTAGTTTGATCCGATCCTATGGCAGCCTCAAGTTTTAGTCAGCCGATTTGTATCAAACTTTGAAGAATTGTGTAAAAACATATTAAACAAAAAAGAACTATTTTCAAACATATCATTTCTATGGCAGATGTTCTATATTTATAAAACTTCATGGAATTATGAATAAGCACAGGAAACATGTAAATACATAGTTTGAGAACGTTTGCATTGAAAATAAAAAGGTTTTTCTTACTGGAACTATTTTTTCGAACGATCCCATAGCTATAGATATCAGATGTGCATTAAACAATGTGGCATTATTTAAATTAAAAAAAGTTTGAGGACGATTCCTTAAAAAACTAAAAAATTACACTCGTTAAAACTGTCTTTCTGTCTTATCTTTTCTGTGGTAATTATAGTGGGTTTTATAGTGCTCCGATTTTTAAAGAACTTATAACTTACATATAAATCAGGAAATCAAACCGGTACCGGAACCGTATACCGAAAAAACCAATAAAACTCAAAACCGGTGCCGAAACTGATATTTTAAATTTTTTTACTATACCGGTATCCGAGAACCGAAATTTTTAGAACCGAAAAGAACCTAAACATTACACCGGTACAATTAAAAGAGCGAGCAGTTAGTTGTGGGGGACTTTTACTCAATTTGGCTCAAAAAGTTTGGCCCTAAAAATCGAAATAATAAAATACAAGGGAAATATAATATATGGGATAAGTTTTGGATTTCTGATCCTACATTTTGTAAATTTTTATTTTAAGCGTTAAAGCTATTCAATTCACTTCGTGGAATTTCTTAGCAACATTTTAAATAAAAATATTGGCTATTTTACGCATAGACTTGGTCAAAGTCATAATAAAGCAGGAAATTTTTATAGGGCGTATTCAGCAGATATTTCCGATCTACGATTTGTGATTTATGATTGCCGATTTAACCTGCTGAATACAGTGATAGCCGATTGGGATTAGAAAATTTGACAATCATGTTTTCCGAATAGAAATCGAATAAAATGTATGATTAGTTAACGATTGCAGGGTTCATCCTACCTTTGACAAGACATTCATATAAATTTTTCAATTCAACAAGTCCATAAATATTAAAGATTTTGTGTGAGTGCTTTCCATTGATAAAAAGTACTAAAGCCAACGGATATCTTAAAGTTTGCAATCAAATCTATTCAGCAGAGACTCATCAGCAATCGCAAATCGGTAATCGCTAATCGAAATTATCTGCTGAATACGCCCATAGTTTATTTTATTTCTTTCAAGATAACATTTCTCAACAGCATTTCTCCCCCCAACTCGAAAACTATCATGAAAAAATTAGATCTGCTATTTATCGAGGAGATATTCTCTGTAATCGATTTTTTGGATTTTTTTTAAAGAATAATTCTTCTAAATAGAATTACAATCTAGTGCCTAAGTTCAGCAACTTAATGAATATTTTCAGGAAATCATAAAGATATTGGAACATTATATTTTACTTTTGGAGCCCCAGCCGCAAAAATCGGACATGAAATGGTTATTTTATTAAAGTTTTGGATTAAAGCTTTTATGCAATTACAGTGTCATCTATAATTTTGTCTATTTCGACCAAAATGGTTGTAAGAAAGCCTTCTTATGTCCGATTTCAATGATAGTCTATGTGTACTAGGTCGAAAATTTTATATATGGAATAATGTAAGACCATACTGATACCCCCTTGAACGATGCATATTTGTGTAAAAAAGAAAGAAGAGAAAAGATTAGTTTTAGGGTCTGCGACTTGGATTTAAATTTTATTACTCATACGTACTGTAGCCCTTGCCTACATGTTTAGTTGGCGTGGACTTGGTTGAGAAAAAGGTACCATGACCATTGAAAAAATTGTTATTTATATGATCAAAACACTATGTAAATAATATTGTAAATAATATTTATGGAAAATCGTATATTACGGCAAAATTTCAACTATTTTGCGATGTTCACTTCTAGATTAAAGCAAGTTTTAGCCATACACTAAGAGGCTATAAAGATATCTTTGAAGTAAGGCCCACACGAACTGAAATAAAGTGCTGAGCATCACGACTGCAGACGATACTGCGCATGTTCAATTTTTAATGTTTTGCTTTAAAATAGACTATCGCCCATTTGATAAAAATCTCATTCTTTCAGGATCTAAAAAAAAGGCGGATTACTATTACTATTTCTGGGTATTTGTTTAAAAACTTAAAAAATCTTTATATATTCTTGTAAATTCATTTCATTTCCCACAAAGCTGTCTTCACCGAATACATTACATTTGTGGTCCGTGCGAACATGGCTCTACCGACTCGTCTGATCAAGTATATAACTACTCTAAAGAGTCGGAGAAGCAACAGCTGCCGCAATTTGATTTCTAATTTTCAACTTCCGACTAGATTGCCATATAAAAATATAAAGAAGGTTTCATTTGAAAGCGTTTACATAAAAAATGGAAAAAATCTAAATTGTGTGCGTTATTTTTACTTTTGGCAACTTTGCGTAAAGAGGGCCCAAAAGTACCTTCCTGAATTCCGCAACGAAAGTTTCGGTACGTACCAGAACCAGAACTTAAACCGAAATTCGATTCGGTTTAATTCCCTGATATAAATACATAGTTTGGGAACGTTTACATTGAAAATAAAAAAGTTGTTATCACTAAAACTAGTTTTTCGACCGATCGTTCCTATGGCAGCTATATACTATAGACATCCCATCCGGCAGGTTTGATACATGTGCAGCGTATTTGTATTTTAAGATTTTATGCAAAGTTTGATCAAGATAGCCTAGAATGAGACGGACATGGTTTCATCAACGTGATTTTCTAAAACTTATTGCTCTATGCTTCAATGGCATCTGAAGTGATTCTAAATTATTATTTAACTTTGACGAACTAAGCTGTTTGCTCTGTTGCCACTAGCCTCCACATTCACACAAAGTTCAAGAAACCAAACTCTTTGAACTCTCTAGGTCTGCGTATTTCTACAAAATTTCATAACCTTAATTATGATTTTCTTCCAACTTACCCTCATCCATTTGACTAGCGGTGTGGGTGTACCCTGAGCCTTGCAATGCACTTTACTCAGACTACCCAATTCCAGATTCTTTGATGTGGGTTGCGGCATAAATTTCAGCTGTTCAATAACCTCCACGAAGCCACTCGACGAACTGACCGCCACTTCTCCCTCAATAAGCAATTGGCATTGATATATTCCCGCATCGCTGGCCAAAATACTTGCAAATTGCAGCGATCCACTCTCCTTGAGTACCGTTATACGGCCATCCTCACGCAGCATGGTCTCCAACTGGGGTTCACTGGTGGTGCGACCCGATTGACCCAACTCGATTTGTCTTACAGTTTTGCCATCCTTACGCCAACGCAAGATCACGCTGTTCCTATCACGATAAATCTGAGGCATTTGATGTGCACACGGCAGCTGAAGGGGACTCTGTTCCTTGACTGTAATAGAGCTTGGCGGTCCCTTGGTGATAATGACATCCTCCCAAGACAAAGGTGAGGCTGTAAGCAGATGAGTCAGCATGGCAAATCCAGGCCTCGTTTTTGTTTTTTGTTTTATTATACAAACTCACCAGCACAGCTTAAGATCAGGCTCACTGACAGGCAGCAGCTCCACAAGAATTGTCTGCTCTGCATCTCTCAAGAATTCTCGTACTGCTCTGTCTGCACACAAAACCGGCTCAGTTCTTTTCTTGTGCCTTTTTATTTTTTTTTTTGAAGGAATTTCGTTTCGTTTTGAAACTTGGTCTGGTTCCTTTTAATGTGCCGCAGCTTCACTTCATTACACTTCACACACAAACACACGCACGTATATTTTGATGTTACGCACTCGCCATAAACACGCAGAAAGATACGGAGTAAAATAGATGGAAGTCGAACCGCCCGAACCTCTCCAACGAACGTTCAAATTTGAACTGAAAGTGACGACGCATTGGGCTAATTTAGGTAGTCTATGCTGTTCCTAGCTAGCAGCGATTTGCCATTCACCGTGAATCACACACAACCTCTTCCGCGCAAGTGTGCGTGCAATCAGCTGTTCCCACTATTTCGGACGGTAAGTGCGAGAGAATACAACTCTGTGGTTGTATACTACTTTTTTAACGGTCGTTCTTGGTAGTAAAATGTTTGTGGAAGGAATTTGGTTGGCAGGGAGTAGAAATTTAGATGAATTCTGTGAATATCATACTTTGGCTTTTTTAAATGGATCGTTCCCGGAGTGACTCTGATTTAAAAAGGAATTACATTTGATCTTTGAAGGAGGGTTTTATTCGGATTCCTATTCCCAAACTATTTAGACGGATTTTATATATCCACACACAATGTTTTCTATTTACACACGGTTTTCTATTTACAATGTCTACAATCTAGAGTGTGACCATCATCCGATTACATAAGAATACCTTAACACGAAAATATCGATCTATTTACATCATGCCCGATATTTTTATACAATTCCAAAGACTCTCAGATTTTGTTTATATTTTAGAAGGGAAGTTTTCGAGTTCAGCAGCGTTAGAATATTCCGGGAGGAGGTTCTATCTTCCGTTTGGGATGATTTTCTTCCCGTGAGTGTATCTAAATTACTTTTAAATTTTTTAACTTAACTTTTATAATATATTTGGTACTTTTCTTTAGGCCCTCGTTAGTCAAAAAACGAGTTCTAAGATATCAGAATTTCATAAGGATCGGTTTCAGTGCTTCAGCTTTCTTAATTCTTAAATCAGTATGCACAAATTTCATACTTCAATATTCAAACGGTTTTAAAATGCCGTTGGTTTCTTAACAAATCCCGCCATTGTTTAGCAGAGCTGACTATCAGAGCTGTCCACTCTCTGTAACAGACTGTTAACTCACTACCTATCGCGTTTTACAGCACATTGTTATGCAGCGTCCGCCATATTTGTTTCTGCACAACAGTTGGCAGCTCTCGGTCGAGTGAAAATTTTTTTGTGAAAATCTCCCATTAATAAAAGTGCTTAAAATCCGTATAAAATTATAGAAAAAGTGTTAATAAATGAACTACCAAGTCAGTAATCAATAGCACAACGTGAAATAATACAAAAATCAGCGAAAGTACGTGAAAATTTGCTTTTTATATTACGCGTCGCCATTTGCTGCTTGTGTGAGCCCTGTCTAAGTATTGGTGAGCATTGCGAGCACCGTCGTCGTGTGTGTGAGAGCGTTTAAATGTAAAAAGGACCAAACCACAACAACAACAACAACTACAAGACGTTATGAGTGTCGCTGCAATGACTATGGACGATCAGAGACCCTTAACAAAATATGAACAAAATTTAGTGGGCGGTGGCGGGAGTGCTCTCCCTTCTGGCCCAGCATCGCCCACACCTTCGGCTTGCGAGGAGTCGCATCAACAACAGCAACAACAACAACAACAGCGTCAACGTTTGCTCGAAGGTATTATTACAAGAAATCAAAACAACAACAAAATACCCAAAAACCAAAACAAGTGTATATTTATTTGTGTAAATTGTATAATTTAGTTGATTTTTTTTTTGTACTCTAAGATATTTTTGCTTACAGTTTGGGGGTTTTGTGTGCAAAAAAGACGATATTATTAATTGAAAAACACTCTAAACAAAAAGCGAACACTCTTTCGAAGACTTTCTGCGGCGTTTTAGATTTAAATGAAAATTTTTTCGGTGCCAAAAGTGTTAAAAAGCAAAGAACTCGATTAAAAAGTGATTTTAAGTGCCTGTGCAAAAGAACTAAACAAAATCTGAGAAAATGTATCTCCTCCGTATCTTGTGTACAGTTTTCGTTATATTTTTGACCACCTTTTGTTTGCCTACGTGCCAAAGAGCCAACGTGTCTCTCTCTGCCCCTCTCTTTAACACACATACATATTCACTTACTCTCCCACACACACAATCGCCCCTGTCTCTCTTTCTCTCTCTCTCGCTATTGTTATGTCGACGTCAACAAATAAATAACATAAAGTTAAATAACTAAACAAAAAAGTGATAAAATTTATAAATAAATAATAATTAATAATCAAATTTTGGTGCCTACTCAAAAAAAGTGAAAAAAAACTTTACCCAGTGCTATAATGAACTAAAAATTTGTTTAAATACAAAATTAATACAAAAGAAAAAATGTGTGACTGTGTGTGCATTAATAAGCATAAAATGTTATAAAAATTTCCCTAAATAATTTAAAATAAATTTGCTTATCAATTTAAATAAATCTAGGCCACACACACACACTTTCACATACAAAAAATGTAACGGTTTCTACAACAGCAACAACAACAACACGAGAAAATGAAAGTCAATGAACTTTTTGAGAGTGTTCGAAAATGCCGCAAGTTAAATAAAAGTTTGAATGAAAGCTTTCTCTGGCCCACCCCTTCCCCCACAACCACAAATCAAAAGCTTTCCCAAGCAAAAAGTGCGAGTTTTTTGCCAGTGTTTTTCAAAAAAATATTTTCTGTTTTTGCCACCAAATTTCAAAACCGTTTGTTTTCCCATCTACACAGTGTTTATGCATATGTATGAAATAAAAGGCAAGAAAATAAGAAGAAGAAAGTTAAGGTGTTCAAGTGCAAAGCAAAAGCAAATCGCGAGAGTTCGTTTCGTGACGTCAGCAAGAAAGGAGCCAACCCACAACAACAACAACCAAGCCCAACCATGTCACGAATGTCACGAACTTACACGAATGATTGCAACGCATTGGTATGATTTCGTATTAAGTTCCACTTTGAAAACATAAAAAAAAAATAAATACTTAAATTGCCCTAAGAACTTGTAAATTATTGTGATTGAAGCTGCTTTTCATCAAAAGAATGCACAGAGATTGATAACTAACGGGAGTTCTATGTTTTTTGCCCCTTCCCTACAGATGAGATCGAGTCCCTTAAATTGGAGCAAACCCGTCTGGGTCAGCAATGTGCGGATGCCCAGCGACGCGAAAAGATACTTATGCGGCGTTTGGCCAACAAGGAGCAGGAATTTCAGGATTATGTGGTAGGTAGCCAAAGACACTTTCGCAGAACACAGCTTTCTAACAATTTTTCAATTATTCATCCTGCAGAGCCAAATTGCTGAATACAAGGCCCAACAAGCTCCTACTGCCCTGGCTCTACGCACCGCTCTACTGGATCCAGCTGTCAATTTGCTTTTCGAACGTCTCAAGAAGGAACTGAAAGCCACCAAGGCCAAGCTGGAGGAGACGCAGAATGAGCTATCGGCTTGGAAATTTACACCTGATTCGAATACGGGCAAACGTCTAATGGCCAAGTGTCGTCTGCTGTATCAGGAGAACGAGGAATTGGGCAAGATGACCTCAAATGGACGTCTGGCCAAGCTAGAGACTGAATTGGCCATGCAAAAGAGTTTCAGTGAGGAGGTCAAGAAATCGCAATCGGGTGAGTAGACTTGGTCATCGTCTTAAATCACATTTTTTTATATAAATTCAAATTCTTTCAGAACTGGATGACTTTCTGCAAGAGCTGGATGAGGATGTGGAGGGCATGCAGAGTACAATATTGTTTTTGCAACAAGAACTGAAAACCACACGAGATCGCATACAAACACTGGAGAAGGAGAATGTTCTACTGAAACAGACAAGCTCGAAGGAGGAGCCAGCGCAACAGGCAGCCACCACAAACGGTAGTTCCAACAACAAAATGCCACCCCCACTCAGCCACAAATTGGAGACCATTAACGAGGAAACGACGTCAGTCACAATTCCCCAAACCGATTACTTAAATGGTTCTACTTGTAACAACAACGAACAGCTTATAACCGACCCCGAAAGCAATAGCAATGGCAATGCGGCCCGTCTAGCACGCAAACGAAACTACGAAGAGGAGACGACACCTCCTGCCCAGACATTTAAAGTAGAGGAGCCGCCGCTACCCATTCGCGAAGTGTGTGCACCCAGAACATTGCCGCCTAAAAAGTCAAAATTGCGTGGCTTAACCACGCGACGCAGCTCACAACTGGAGGAAGAGCAGCAACAACTGCAGCAGCAGCAGATACTGCAAGCCACTCCACTGATACTGGACAATGCGGTGGCCGGCATGGCCACCGAGGAGTCCACAGCAGCGGCGCTCATTGTGGAACCAGCACCACAACCCACCATAGAATCAATTGAGGCCCCAACTCTGGTGAATCCACCAGCTGCACGTATTCTCACCCGACGTCGTTCCGTTCGCATGCAACAGAACGGCTCGGGAGTTGTGGACTATTCAACTTAGAGCAAGGCAATATTTCGGACTTTTATTGTTTGATTATGAATTGAGATTTTTAATACGGAAAGAGACTTTACCTTCTCATTCGAGCTTGTTTTTTTATTTTATTTCTTACACATTTGTCTTGTAAAATACGTTTACCATTTTGTTATCATGCCGCATACTTACATATTGACACTATTATGTAAAAGTCACCGATATATATAGACATACATCTAACTGTAAACCATTTCAATTCATATTTTAACTGAAATAGCTGAAGAAACGAGTTCTTAACATCGTCGTGTAGCTAAATTAGCTTTTAATTATAGACTTAAGGCATTTTTTGTAATACGAAAACAAAAGTTGTGTAAAATAATATAAATTATGTTAAAATAAAACTTTGTTAAGCATAACCGAGCAATTTAACTAAGATGTGTTGTGGCTTTTGTTGAATCTTGGATGGAAAATGGAAATTAAATCTTTGTTTGAGACGTTGGAACGATCTATCGGACGGTATGTTTCGAATAAATTCTTCAATGGAAATTCTCTCATTTGAGCCATTGTTTTGCGTGCTGTGTGGCATGTAACACCGTCTTGTTGAAACCACATGTTCAGCTCTACCATATTGGCCCATATTACACACCAAACAGATCAACACAACAGCAGTTTGCCCAATCATCTCAAGAGATGGTTGGCAATCTATCTGTCCGGCAGACAAGCTCATGTCGATTTCAGGGGGAAACTCCAAAACTAGGATTATTAAGCAGGGAGTGCTACAAGACGGAGTCTTTTCTCCCCTGCTTTTTAATGCCTACATTGCTGGTAACCCCACTCCACCACCTGAAGTCAAGCTTATCTCATACCCCGATGATTGCACCATCATTTCCACTGGCAGAGATATTACTACCCTTGAGCAGCGGATTAACTCATACCTACCTAGATTGATCAGTTTCGTTGTTGACAAGAACCTGAGCCTTTTCGATCCCAAGTCCTCTGCCAACCTCCTGACCACATAGACGAAAGAGGTTAAGCTGACACTGAATATCCATATCAATGCTCACAGGATCCCCACCGTCAACAATCCCTAGATCCTAGGTGTCACACTTGATTTCCTCTTTCTCTTCGCCAAACACTCTGAAAGTGTCGTCAAAAAGTTCAGGAGTAGGAACAAGGTACTTAAAGCAACAAATGCATGGCTATTGCCAGATCAATGGTTATTTATGATGCGTTCTTCTGGTCTTCAATCTCCACAGGACCACAGGGTGCCATGATGACCAACCCAGACCACCTAGTTGCGATCTGAAAAATGCAGGCTCCCAAACTACTATGTACCTAGCGACCCACTTAGCCCACATGACACAAACTACCTATTCGCATGTCCCCTAAACCACACTATGCTCCCCTAGATCTATGGACCAATCCAGTCGAGGCTGTTTCTTTCCTTGAACAGGTAACCGATTAGCTTTACATCTCTATTAACTATACCAATCTTACCAGCGTTAAACAACAACAAAACACCAAACAGTGCATTTTTGGGGATGCATTGGCAATTTTTGCAATGCTTCTGGCTGCTCTTCACACTAAATCAGTGGCCGGCAAAACACACATGCTCATGTTGCCTTTGCATGTGTGCGTTCAGACACGCAAGAGCGCTCTCAGCAGCAGAGCAGTGTAAGCTTTTATAATGTCGGTGTATCGACGCCGCTGCTACAGAGAATAGACGTCACTGCTTGTATACACAGAAAATTGAATGGTGCCGGACTCCAAATGCAACTAACGTTTTATACCAACATTTTAGGTATGGAAACAGTGGATTTCTCACGCGAATCGATCCCACTTTGCAACAGCTAAAGTCAATACGGTCGAGACCAAAAAATTTTGGTAGTAAAAACCTTCCCTGGGTATTGGTCTGGTTAAAGGCCGTATTTCTTTTTATACCTTCAAAATTTTACTATTGATGTAACGCTATGGAGTAAACTATTTGAGTTTAGCTTTGACGTCTGAAAATTATATGTGCTCTTGCCTTGGTTCAAAACATTTCTCGTACAAATCAAAATGTCACATCTTTAACCAAGGCGGATAATCATGTTTTCCCCTCATTTGCACTTTTTTAACTTTTCTGAAAACTTAACGTTGTCAATGAAGGCGAAAGATAACGTAAACAATCGGTTGGACATGGCAACTTTCGAATGGTCCCTATACAATATAAACCAAAACTAAAAATTTTGGTGAGAAATTTCAAAAATTTCGATTGTTTTGTATTAAATCAAATCGCACAGTGGTCCCAAATCCAAAAAACACGGCCAAAAGTCGAAAAACGTATTTGAACTGGCTTAAAGTTTCGGTGGTTTTCGGGGTCGCTGATCACGAATCCGACGTCAAAAATTAGAAAAACAAGATGGCGGATACAATATGGCGGAAAATTTCTTAAAAAACGCATTTGATTGGGCTGAAAGTCTGTGCTCGGGGGTTTTCGGGGTTGAAGATCACGAATCCGAAGTCACAACTCAGAAAAACAAAATGGCGGATTCAATATGGCGGACAATTTCTTCGGAAAAGTACTTGATTTGGCTGAAACATCGAAAAACCCGTTTATCGATAATATCTCGATAACTGTTCTGCAGATTTTTTTTTATGTCTATTTTCGTGCTCAGCCAAAATACTTTGGAAAAAGTTGGTTTGGTGAATTGGGGGAGAGCGACAATTGTCGCACAAAAATAATCACCGAGACTAAATCGGAAGCTATGGGCAGCTAATTTTTGACTATGTTTTGAAGAATTGTCTAAATAACAATTTCTTATTCGTTTGAGAGTGGGATCTGCTGGAAGTTTTGACTTATTGCTTTTTCAACAAGATTTTTTAGAATGTGACCGAAAAAAAACCTCTACTTTTATTAATGATTCACTATTTCATGCATTGTTAATAATAATTTTGAGCAATACGTTTAAATTGTACTGACTTTCTAGAGTAGAATCCATTTTTTAGAATCCAAATCGGTTAATTTTTCGCGAATCTATATGCTTCTGAACGTTGTGTTATTTTCGATGCATGACGAATAAACGATTCATGTTTAATTTATAGACCAAACTGAACATGTTTGACAGTAACAGGTGACCCGAAAAAACCTGAGCTGCCAAAAAAGTGTTGCCAACAGGAATGTTGCTAAAAAATCACCCAGAAGTTTGCAACGCATAGAAGGAATCATCTCCGACCACATAAAATATACATTCTTGATCAGCGTGACGAGCTGAGTCGATTAAGCTTTATCCGTCCGTCTGTCTGTCTGTCTGTTTCTACGCAAACTAGTCTCTCAGTTTTAAAGCTATCGAGCTGAAACTTTGCACAGAGTCTTCTTTTTACTGCACACTGCTCATATGTCGGAACCGACCGGATCGGATGACTATATCTTATAGCTGCCATAGGAACTAGCGGTTGAAAAGTGGGTCTTTGTGAGAAAAACTTTTTTGTTTTTAATGTAAATGCCTCCCGCTTCAGCAAAAATTAGTTTTATACGCTTTTGCATAGTTGTGGAAGTTTTGGTAAAAACGGGCTATCTGCGCCGACCGTAAGTAGGTTAACTAAAAAATTGTTTTTTAATGCTGACGCAAACTCGGATAAGACTCCTCCTCCGTTTTTTATTATTTTTAAGAAGTTTAGCAGCTCACTTATTGAAGAGACAAATGCGGTTAGCCTTTTATTTGCCCAGCTTTGGAACACTCCTATTTTTCTTAATGCTAATTTTGGTGGCCTCTAGAGTAGGAGTCATCAAAACACACATGCCTATTTTGGCGTTGCGTTTAGCCACACGTATTTGTTGTTTCAAAAGAGAGCAGTATGAGCTGGTATACTCACGGTGTGTCGACGTCGCTGCCGCAGAGCGCTCTGTTTTAGATCCAGAGATTCTTTTGGCTTTGATCAATGAAATACACAAAACATTTGCATTTTCAAATGTATTTTTTATTTGTTTATTATCGTTTCTTTTCTTTTAGCACATTAGACAAATTGTTGTTGTTTTATTAATAATATTTAAATGTAGTTATGTCTTGTTAAATATAATTTTCTGTTTTCTTTGGTTTTAAATGTATTTAGCGAGTGTTGTGGAAAATTTGTTTAGTTTGCTTGAGACTTTAAAATGGAGTTGCGGAAAGGTTTTCTAAATACATAAATGAAAATGAAGTAACAGATTTAATTGTGTTTTTAATTTTGTCTAAAGGGGGGGAAATTGATTTAATAGATAGTAAATTGTTTTTGAATAACAAATTCTAGGCAGTTTGAATGGCACACGTTAACGTTTAACCCTTTACACTACGAATTGGCTAAAGCTGTGTAGTTGGAGATAAGTGCGGGGTATTTCCGGTTTCATCTGCGGCTCAGTTCTGTGGCTCGTTTTCAAGTTAGTTTTAGTAATAAAAAATGTTCATATAGGTACTTGTGGGTTAAGCTAGATATCATCTTCGATCAGCTTTATGCTAATGCTAGAATTATATATAAAAACAATGCGCTGAGGTTTCCATCTTCTATATACTTTAACGAATCGTTATAAAAATGGGGCCTCTGTTTTGTTTTTGTTTTGGGGCTAAGCTAAGCAAATATACAAAAGCTACTTAAATGTAAATCATGTGGTTCGTTATATAATTAAATGGTTCCTTTATTGAGTAGGCTTGTCTCGCGGTCATTTAACTTTTAGCTAAGTGTTACTTACAAATGTGGCCATCTTAAATTAGATTCTCATTCACACACACACACACGTACACGGGCTAACATTCACACTCACACCTGGGCAGTAGTTATAACAGTGTGTGCCTACTTTTAGGCGCTTGGCCCAATAACTTAAGGCTCGTTTGTTGGAACTTGTGGTTAATTAAGTTTTATTCTGTCTATTGGAAGGTCTGCAAGCACACACTGTTATTCGCAACATTCAAAACTAGTTGGTTTCATTTTAGCTACTTAAAAACTAATTTGGAAAAGTTTCTCTCGGTTTGTGGAAAAAATTGAACTGCGCTCAAGCATTTAGAAGTAAAAAACTGTTATCGGTTTTATAATACAAAAAACATATTGACTAGTTAGTAAATTTAAGCTAAACGTTAAAGCCAACGACTTAAAATATGACAGAGCAGCAATAGCGTGAGATTCGCATAGATGGAGCAAGCCTTGCCGCACAGTTTGATGCTGCTCTCCTGGAGAAATAGAAAAAAGAAAAAGGAAATAAGGGGTTAAAGACGTTAACGAAATATATGTAATGCTAAGGGTGGGAAAAAGTGAAATATTCGGAAGGAGTTTACGGAGGACCAATAAGAGCGAGGCCAAAATGTGTATTAGTGTAAATGAAAATAAGTCGCCGCAGAACAGCTCTGACCTATTTTACCGACTCTCTTGGCATGCGTTCGGAAAATCGAATTGAGTTCGGCCCCTGCGGGTCAGGCGTAACAACTGCTGCTTTAATGGGTTTTATCTACTCAGAAAAAAACGGAGAACATTGGACTCAAGATAAGCACAAACATTACCAAAAACAGTGCATGAACGATTTTTCTCGTTTGTAGTAAAATGCGCAAAAATCAAAAACGCAATTACAAGAGCATTTTAAACTCAATTGGAAACAAATTAAATTGATAATGATGAATTATTCGGATTGACAAGGGGGTCATTTTCACCTAAAGTATGGAATGACACGCCAATTAAATTGATTATGATGAATTTTGGAGATTGATGAGAAGCTTCTCTCTCGAGCTCTGTCTTCTATCTCTCTCTGCCATGAACCGGTTTGGATGTTGTATGTATAATCAAATTTTAACTGATTGAGAAAAACTTTACTCATTCCAGAAAAATTTGTTGTCAAGAATTTTGAGAAGATCTTGTTCTTATTTTTTTAAAGAAGGCAACTTATTTTCTGCATTTAAAAAACTATATTTAAACTTATTAAATTGTGAAGAGATAAGGTCTTTACATTCCAAACATTTTTATACAAAGTAATTCATTCTTGAATTTCACCAAATGTCGTGGCGAAATTGTTGAACCGTTATTGATAATATAATTAATAACCTTCTTTAAATAGGGATTAAAGCCTTATCAATTCTGATTCGTTCATAATTTAAAATCATATTGAATACGAAGAGTTCTAAATTATTTAGCCCTGATGGAAACCATATTGCAGATCGATCAACTTATGTCTTATGAAATGAGTAAATGTTCACTACACTTTACAGATTAACAGAAATTCTATAAATTGACAAATTAAATTATTTTGAAAAAAAAGGGTTTCTAGGACATAGCGTCCTTGAAAAATGGTCAAATACGTAATTTTTTAAGTCAATTTTACTGTTAATCCATTAGTGATGTGGAATTTCTAACCTAATCAGCTGATTTTGTATTGTTTATGTTTTATTGACAGCTTAATTTTATATCAGTATATGATATCAATTTAAAAATTCTAGAATTCTTCGTTTGAGATATAATGGTTTATTTAAGAATTTTTTTTTTACCTTTCTTTATGACAACCTAAATACAGTTCAAATTCACCTCCTATTTACACGTCGACGATTGACTTTAATTCGCCATATAATATTTATCCAATCTTCCTTATTTTGTTAAGTTCATTTTATTTTATCTGTATATGTTTTTGGCGATTTCGACTTATGTCACATATCAAGTAAATTTGATAACAAGAAGAATAAGAAACTTGTGCATAATTCGTTGAGCTGGTCTGAGCTGAATAATTTCAAACAGATCATATCAGCCTTATGGCTCATACAGTTGCGAAAAAGATAATAGCACCACTACAACACATTTTGTACTTGATAAAATAAAGTGCGGTTACTGTTGCGATTTTTGTGCAAAAGTATGTAACATGGAGAAGGAATCATTTCCGACCCTATTCTTGATCAGCATCAACAGCCGAGTCGATATAGCCATGTCCGTCTGTCCGTCTGTCTGTCCGTCCGTCCGTCCGTATGAACAAACAGATCTCAGAGATGGTAAGAGATAGAGGTTTCACATGTATGGGACAAATGCTTCTTATACTTGCAGGCAGATCAAGTTTATTTTCAATTTTTGCCACGCCCCCTCCCGCCCCCGCAATTTGGAAAAAACGTTATATCTCCTACAGTTTTGAAGATAGACGATTCGTACCTTTTAAAGATAGTTAGTAATTAGCAAAATGTATCGATTTGCCGGAAAAATGATAAAGGTCGGATGAGCGGTTCTCAAGTTATGAGCAAAAAAGTAAATCACCCTCCCCCCACCCCCTCCCACCCTTTTACAATTAACACCGCACAATCTTAGAGAGAGAGAAAATGAGAGAGACTTAGAGATGAGCGCAGCACCAGCATTGCATTCAGCTTCTACTCCAGGTACAGAGTATATTATAGTCGGGCTCGACCGACTTTCCCACTTGTTTTAAATTTAAATTTTCTTTGTATAGTATAGTATTCCCCATAAACAAGCAGAGTCTTACCGTTCTTAAAGATAAAAAACCCCCAAAAATGCCGAAAAAAAAATAGCACCATTACCCTTTTTTACTGAATCCCGTATATATTGAGAAATTGCCTTTGTAGAAAGCACGTGTTTATTAATTTTGACTAAGATTTCATTCTTTCTATCATAAAAGTTATTAATAATCATCACAATGGGTCGTGGAAAGCTCTGAGCTGCGGAGAAGCTCGATCTTATCAAAAAATTGATATTAGACGGAAAAACTTACGGAGAAGTTGGTCAATTGTTAGGATGCTCCAATAAAAGGATTAAAAACGTGATAAACTATGAAGAAAAGATTGAAACACACGAAGGAAAACGATCTATGACCCCTTTTTATGTCAAAAGACTGATACGGCAGAGCAAGAAGGATCCCTTAATGCCTGCTACCCAGCTTAAAAAAGAGGTTTAAATAATTGCGATGGGCCAAAAAGTTCGCACATACCCTAGGCAACATATCCTAAAAGCGTGCAGCCCAAGAAAGGTCCCACTTTAAAACGCGACACACTTTACTAAGCGCATGAAGTCAGCCAGGGATCATGCAAATTGGACATCCCAACAATGGAGGAATCTTCTATGGTCAGATGAGTCCAAAGTGGTTATGTTTGGTTGAAAGGGATCTTGATCATCCGTTAGATGTCCAAGAAACACAGAATACAAACCCCAATACACCACAAAAACCATTAAGCATGGAGGGTGTAATGTAATGGTATGTGCCTGCTTCTTCTACTATGGAGTAGGTCCAATAAATTGGATGAAAACCATCATGGATCAGCCCATGTACGTGAATATCTTGTAGACAGTAATGTTACCCTTTGCAGAATTCGAAATGCCGCTCGTATGGGTCTTTCAACAGGACAATGACCCGAAACACACCAGGACGAAAGCAAAGGAATGACCAGAATTTGTGGTCTGACGTCAAGAAGGCAGTTGCTGCTTCCAAGCCAACCACTATCGGATCACATTGGGACCCCTGGTCCAAAATTTCCCAAAGACGATGACAAGACTTAGTTGATTCCATGCCAACTGTACTAAATATTAAATGATAAATAAAGATTTAGTATTCATAGTTCAAAATTGTTAACTAAAGAATTCCCTTATTTTTTGCCATTTTTTTAAATTTTAAATCCTTTTTTTTGAAAAGTGGTGCTATTATTATTTTCGCCAAATTGTATCAACTTCAATAAAGTTCCTTAAATAACTTAAAAACGTTAAGGAAAAAGAATATTTTCTCTTTATTCCCAGAATTGTAAGAGTCTTCCCTTTTAAAAAATGTCCTCAAAGTTTCCTTAATGCTAAAAATGTGAGTTGGGTAATTAGTTTAGATCCTGTTCCAGACCAAGTCAATTGTGGTTTTTCAAACGCATCATTTTGTAAAACTTAAATTTAGTTTTGAAGAATATATCCAAATAGTTTCCAGCTTATAAACGAGTTTAAATTGGCTTGGAATCGACTCAAAAATTACCCCAACACAAATTCTTAAGAGTTTCTATTTTAATAAAAAACATCAGTTTTTCATCTTTTACTTACATTCGCATGCCGATTGATGCAGCTCTGGGGACGCACACGGTTAAACTCTCTTGCCTGCTTAAAGCATGCCAGCGATTCGTTCACCGCCAAATGGTAGTTAATCTTCTGTGGATTTACCGTCAGCACCAGGCCCGCATCCCTGGGGCATAGCTGATCGATGACCAGCAGGATGAGATTACTGAACGGTATGGGCAATACCACAAATGGCCGCTCGCATGCGTGCGCTGTCATATTGTAGACAACGTTATCCTTCTCATTGTACAATGTGTACAGCTCGCGCTGCATGTCGCACGACTTGAGGCGCGTGCGACGTATCGTCAGGTAATGCAGCCAGGCGGTGTTTTTCACCTGACTATTATGATCGGGCTCTGGTAACGGTTCGGAGCGATTGTCGCTGTTCATGTCATAGTGGGCAGAGACACCCGGAGCCCAGTGCATTAGTTGTACAATATACCACAGCGCCGTATGCAGCAGCCATTTGCCTAAACGCAACAGATGGTAAAGGGGCTACAGGAGAGAGAGGAGAAGAATTATAAGTTAATTTTCAGCAGGAATTGTTGCTTACCGAAAGCAGCATATTGGAGGCATTGTTATCATTTCTTGACTCGAAACACACTGCCTGATAGTCGTACACTGTGACGCGTTTGTACACCTTCTCTTCGACCAAACGCATCATAATAGCTCCATTCACTTCACCAAAGAAACGACCAGTTTCGTGTAGGCGCGTGGAGATAATCACATAGCCATTGTTGTCCAAAATGTAGCAGTCTTTGTCATCAACAGCACAGGCCTGAAACAATTGAAGGAACAGTTAACCAGTCATTCATCTGCTTTAGAACCCAAACCAGAACTTACATTGCCCGTGATGTTGTGGAAGAGTTTGTAGAGTGCCGAATGCTGAAACTGAAAGCCCACCACAGCTGCAGGGGCCGATTTGCCACCCTCATTATGGAAAATGGCATGACTGGCGGTCACCAGTATCTCAGCGTTGCTTTCTACAAACCCGAAAGAAACGCTTAGAAAGAGAAATTCTTCTTTAGAATCGCTACCTACCACCCGCATCGAAAGGTACAGAGTACACGAAACTCTCCTCGCGTATAAAGTGCTGATCCACTGCACGTTTATACCAATTCTCATCGATGGCTCTTTTATTATGCCGACTGAAAGTCTCCCTGGAACATGCAACTGCCTTTAGTACAGCAAATCAGAGAGTACACAGCACATCCAGCTTACCCTACTCCCGGCTCTTCCGCCGCATTCGAATGAAACTCATGCCATCTGGTCAGACCACTGTGCGTGGCCAAAAAGGCCACCGTCACGCCAAAACGCTGCTTGAACTCGTTTCTAGTGTAAACAAATGGTTGGCGATATTAGCGTATAAACTTGAGTCCACTTTCAGTTAAGTAACTTAACAAGAACTAATTTTAAATGAGTTTACCTTGGCAGCAAACCCATTAGAACGGCTATTGGGCTTGATGCGCTCGTGCTAGTTTTTGTTTTTACAAGTTTATTAAAATGATAGGCATTATGTTTTGTGGATAGTTCAGAGATTGCAGTTTATATTTGTTGGGTGCAAAAAAGGCAAATAAAAGTGAGAAAAAGAAGGGCGTACACAGAAATGATAATGGTTAATACATAAATCTGTGCCGCTGCTGCCTTTTGTCGATTAAGAAGTAGCTAGGCCGTTTTGTGGGGACACAACTAGGCGTTGACTGTACTCTGTGAGATGTGTCAAGCCCAGCTCTATGCCTAAGACTTACCCCTTATCGTCTTTGGAATTGAAGCTGGTATTTTTGGAGAACCATTCGGTGACACGAGCATCAAAAACTAAGGCTTGCATTAACTGGCGATCGCCTGGAAAATAAATATATAGCAATTAAATTAAGTTGAAAAGTAACTTGGGTGTTATTAAAATGAAATTGAATAAAATAAGCAGAGAAAAGTTTAAAATGGGAAAAGACATTCAACTTAAGTTTGAAAAATATAATAAAACGACGCTGGAAAGGACGCTCCGTTCTTTGTTGAGTAAAACGCATACACACTTGCGGCTTACTGAGGCACACTCTTCAACTTTTGTTATCGGAGTGGTTTCTAAGCAAATGGAACCTAAGCTTTAGGTTTCAACTTTATTCCACTTCTTCTTTAAAAAATATTTAAAATATTCTCCCGCGGGACTAAGTAATTATATTTCAGAATCTTAAGATCTTCCTGTAATATTGAAATGATTTTACAATACCTTCCGTCCTCAAAATTTCAAAAAATTATAAAAGCTTCTTACGCTCGGAAGATTTAGCTGGCTCGAGGTTATGTTAGGTAAAGTTAAGTTCTTGTAAAAGAGTGTTCTAAAGAAAGTTGTACACTGAGAAAAAAAGGATAGTTTTAGATGATCCTTAGAAAATTTTGTTATCCATTTGGATAGCTTACTATCCTTTTTTGCGATGCATCGGATACTTTCGTTAATTTATTTTCGCTTAAAAACGATATATCAGGAAATAAATATGTCATTGATCTTTATTCTTCAGTCAAAGGAGCTGAAACATGTGCAAAGGATATTAAAAAAAATGGATCTTGAAGTGGATATTTGAATATCCATTTTCCGGGTTTTTTTTCTCTGTGTAGCTGTCGCGTTTCGATTCGTATGTAGAATATTGAGTTGAAGGTCCGATTTCAGGGGTCTGTGCGATTTGGTTATGGATCGGCTTGCAGTAAGTATTTAAGATTTCGTTACTACTTTAACCCTTGGTTCCATTAACCCAATGTTCAGTTTGCTCTACTCACGTCACTGACCGAAAAAATCTCTCTCGGGCTTCACTCAACCAAATGTGTGCTCTAATTTTGCACACTGTTCAGTGGCTGTGATTGAACGTACAGCACTCCATACCAGGCCCAATTCAGTCAATCGGTCATAAAATGTCTGCTTCTCGAAGACCAAACTGTAAAAATGTTAGTTGAAAAAGTTGCAGATTCAAGAGAGCGCCAAAGTTGAGCATAAACAGACATCGAGTCATCGCGACATTTTGCCAAAAGGTCCAAAACAAGCCTGACACAAAACAAAACCAAAAATGTTTTTCTTTCCTTTTACAACCAAAGAGAGGCAGATAGCGTAGTTAAAGGTTGTTTCGGTACCTTTGTTCAATGTGGACACGAAAAAGTTGTCAACTTAAAATCAACGAATTATGAAACAGACAAACTGAGAAATATGCATTACTTAAAAGCATACTTAAACCATTCCATTTTAAAATGACAGAAATGAGAGCGACTCGCTCACTCTATCGAACACCTTAATTTATGTTTTCGTCGTCTTTTTCTCTCTCGATGAGAGAATCACTGGAAGCTGTCTGATAACAGCTGGATGGGAACAATTTCGTTAGGCTCTGTGCAGTTAAGCAAATACAACTAAACAAACCAATTCAAGTGTTAGCGTTATGAATCTTTTTGTTGGCGGTAAAAGAGAAGGCGCGCATACACACTTGCAGTTTACTGAGGTACCAGAGCAACACACATACATGCGAGAAGGACGCCTTCGCAGATTCTGACCAACAAAAAGTGCCATGGAAACAAATGTCCAAAGATAGAGATAGACAACAAAGTGCACGCTAAGAAAAGACAGAGATGAAATGTCATTTCTTTGCCCTTTTTCTGTTTTTTTTTTTACAGCCTGTAAAAGGATCACTTTTTGCAACCTCTGCACTCAATTCATTTCTCGAACGAAAAGTGTAGAGATTTGGAAGAGTCCAGGAGTGATGATTTCCTTTGAAAGGTCATCCTTATTTCGAATATAATAATATAATCGAATAATGTTACTGACAACCCTCGATCTTTTGCAAGAACAATAATTTTCGGTTTGTTTTCTGTGCTGAGTTTACCCAAAGATCATAATTTTGTAGTTTTACTTAAACAAACGATTTTTCTTTCATTTGACATTTTTAAATTTTTTGATGTATTTTTTGCCTTTAGTTGAAGTCTAGACAAGGGGGTTGTGTTCTGAAAAATTCATCATATCTCTTTTATTTAAGTGCAGTTCTTTGACTTAAAATACTTGACTTGGCAGGGCCTACTTTATAAATGATTTGAAAAGTACAGTCACCAAAACTGGTTGAATAATTTTCCAAGAGAAAACGAACTTCGAGCGTAATTGCTGAGTAAAACCAAAGATTCATTTCTTAGTCTAAGACTTAAGCAGATTTAAAACTCTTAAGGATACTCAAATACAGTCAAAAGTGACGACAGTGTTAAGAAGTGTCTAAAACTGTGGATGTTGTCCAAAACCCTGCAAATCTACAAAGAACCCCTCCCCTAAATTAGATCTTACTCTCATTAGCCTATCCCTAACATATTAAGGGCCGATTTCACATCTACTACATAGAGCCATTTATCACATAAACTAACAAACAACAGTGTAAAATCTGACACATAGCGTAGTGTAATTCTTAAAGTTCAATTTTCTTATATATAAAAGAAAAAAACCTTAGTGACATGCATGACATTTTAAAGTGCAAATTCCTCAGCTAACTATTTTGAAAATAATGGGAAAATTACTTTATTTGATGAGAAACTGATATTTAAATTTTGAATATTCTACATTTATCAGGCATATCCAATTTGATTATCAACAAAGTTTCATTTAACAATTGGTGCAAGTGCTTGGAATGGCAGAAATTAATTTGGTGCTATTTGTGGTGGATTTGTTTGTTTGTTTGATTTGATGAGGTTTTCTTTTCAGACTTTCGTTACTCACAATAATAGTTTTCTTTATCATTGATTGATGGATAGCGGCCAGTTGATGAGTTGTTAGCTGTGAATTTGCATGAGATTTGTTTTTGTTTTTTTTTGGATTCGGTTTCATTTTCAAACACAAAATGCATAACGGAGTTGGAAAAGCAGCAGAGACTCGAAGAGTATACAATGTTGAAATGTTGTTTTACTTACAGAACATGGCGGCCGCATGCTCGGGGGGCAAAGCGCTTCGACTATCTGGCCAATGCCAGCCAGGCTCAGACATTCGCTCCAGAAAAAACAAAAGTTCTGTTTCGGGCGTTCTGAATGTCCTGTTGCTGTGCTTGCAAAATAGCCTAAAAATGATGAAAAGTTAAAGAAAAACTTGCAACGATTTAAAACTAAGACTGGGCTTACCAATCGGGATGTATTTTCCAACGTTTGCCTTCAAAGAAGCTGCGTATATTTGTGCCCTTAATTTTAATACGATGAATTTCCTGTTCGGTGCGTATGTCCATGCGACTAACACCATATTGTTCGGGATAGGAAATGACCAGGGTAAATGGAGTGTTCCTAATGGCAGTCCAGAAATACTGACGCTTGATGCGAGCCACACGTTTCTACGTAGATGGGTAAAAAAGGTGGAAATTATTAAAGGTTTGAGGGCTGAGTGGGAAATGTCTTACCATTTCATCGAAATGATTTTTGACCAACATCCATTTGCTGCCTGTCGATTGTTGGATTATGGAATCTCTTATCTGTGAGGTAAGAAAGAAGATAGAGTATGAGTATGAGTATGGGAATGAGTATGTGAATGAGTATGTGAATGAGTGTGGGAATGAGTATGTGAATGAGTATGTGAATGAGTTGTGATGAGTTTTTTTATTTTTGAAGAAAAAATAAAGATGAGTATGTTATGAGTATGTGATGAGTATGTGAATGATATGAATGATATGTGAATGAGTATGTGATGAGTATGTGAATGAGTATGTGATTTAAAAAAAGTATGTGTGATGAGTATGTGAATGAGTATGTGAATGAGTATGTGAATGAGTATGTGAATGAGTATGTGAATGAGTATGTGAATGAATATGTGAATGAGTATGTGAATGAGTATGTGAATAAGTATGTGAATGAGTATGTTAATGAGTATGTGAATGAGTATGTGAATGAGTATGTGAATGAGTAGGAGTAGGAGTATGAGTATGACTATATACCGTTATCAGCACTGGATTAAAATCTCTGGCGGCTCGATCATCATCCAATAACTCCACTTCAATCATGTCCACACTATTGTAGGCCGGCTTTAGTATATAACCTTGGAACTATATCAAAAATTAGTGCATATAAAACTTAATTTATGGGTTAGCGCTTACAATTGGACGAAAATCTGGATGGAATAGTACATAACCATTGTTGGTTACTATAAACGCATAGCCATTCACGCCCAGCTAAAAAAATTAACCAATTCTCAGTTTTTAAAGGACCCGTTTACACTTACATCCCACCTCACTTACCATGAACGGCGATAGCAACTTTTTAATCTCACTGATGGGCACATCCGTCCCAGCCACTCCCAATATGTTCGCAATTCTTGTCTAAGCATGGATTAAAAACGATTTGGTATACATTTAAAAAATTCATTTCATAAATTTAGCAAAGGCAAAGAACATTTACACAAGTCGGACTTTACAGAGAATTTTGCTTGTTATATTTTTATTGGTACTGAAAATGAATTGAATTTGATAAATGGCATTGCTAGTACACACAAAAAAAAAGATAAATTAAAGTCGAAGAAATTTTGATTCGGCTTACACTTTAAAGGCATTTCACAAAGAAACAAAGATAATGCAATGTTAAGGCAAATATATGAGAAGCATTTCGTTGAATTTGGTACTACTTTTGGATTGATGTTTAAAAATTACAAATTTGTTGTTGAAAATTTTGTTTTGGCTAGCGGAAGAGTTGTACTAAGAGAGCGTTGTATGAGAGCGTAGTGTAAACCGAAATGATGTTTGTGGACAAGTAAGTAGTGTACAGAAAGAATAATTTACAGAGTATTTGTTAGAAGGAAATCTGAACTGAAAATTGGTGAAAAAGCTGTTTACACAGTGTGGTGGGGGTCCTGGGTGATTAGGGCTTTTGTGTGTGTTTGCGTTGTTGGTGTTGTTTCATAGAATTTTTCACAGTTTTTATACCCTTCACACATTTGTGGTACAAAGTAAGTGTTGTACAAGAGAGATAGAGAGACAAAGAGAGTTCTTCATTTGCAGCTAAAAAGATTATACTTAGACAGTTAGTAGAATTATGACCCTTACACACAGAGAGAGACAGAGAATAAAAATGAACCAAAAAAAAGTTAACAGAAAATAAGACAGAGGTGAAGCATAATCAAGTATATGGACATGGTGGGTGGAAGGGTGCTTGAAATTAAAAATAGGCAAAAACATGCGGCGTACAAAATTTTGCAATTAATTTTATAAAATCGTTTTTTTTTATTTTATTTTTTTTTTTGGTTGCAGTTGTTGTTGAATTGGATTTAGAAACAATTTTACTCACAACTTCAAGTTTTATTTTCGCAGCCGGATTTATATCGGTCGTTAGATTAATGAGCTGTGAATTTGTATAGTTGGTAGGTATTTTTTAATAAATTAATTCTCTAAGAAAAACTAAAAGAACTTAAACCAGTGGACCCGAGGGGTAACTACGGCCTAGCCGAAGATGGATTACTCTTGCAAATTGTGGGATTTTAGGATTTTTGTGAGATTTCTGTTTACTGAAGACCAATTTATAGACCCGGTACAAACATTTTGTAGATGGCACAAGCTTTTACGATGAAAAATTTGAATCAAAAATAAGTATTTTGGACAGCCTCCAGCAAGATCTGCAACAAGCATGTCCGGGCCAAAAGCAACAACATTAATACTAAGATTTTTGACATAAAAACAAGTAAATAATATTATTTTTATAAGAAAATTGATTACATTTTTGATTGAACTTGCAATAAATCGCGCAATAAATGCTTTTTTGTGCGCTCTTTGTACTCATTTGCTTGGACGAAAGTTTAGTTCAAAGCTTCCCTTGAGCTTTGCTGTTCTGTATGAAAGTTTTTCAAGTTAGTTTCAACTTATTTGCAAGAGCATTCATTATTCGTTATAAGTTGGGTGTCTAGGATTCTTATATTGTGGCACCGTCCTGTGGGCTGCTGTTTCATATGAAGGGTATAAAAACTTAATCGAAAGAGTGAATGTTGTGGTTCTCCAAGTGTGCTCTATAGGGCCTCAGCACTAGCCTAAGTTTTTTTTTTTTGTATACCAATTACTAAACATCAAAATTTCTATTTGGGAGATTTTTTTTTTTTGGGGGGTTACGGAAATACATTTTTCTAGACAATTGCCACTTTTACCCAATATTTGTTTGTTATACAATTTGAAACAAATGTGTAAATTCTACTACTCAAAATGCTAGATAAAATGTTCTATTATACGTTTTTTTGTTTTTAGATAATTAACTAGGCATAGCTATAGTAATTAAGTAAAAGTAAATTCTAGAAATCGTTACATACTTTACCAATCGAATTGAATTTGTTAATTTTTGAACCTAGTTTAGTTTTTTTTTGGTTTTTGCTAAAAGAACATCATGGTCCTAGACCATGTTTACTATTATAGTTATTGAATATATATATATATAGATATATCGGTTAAATATGGTATTTAGGTATGCATGTATGTAGCGCAAAGTATAACAAATTGTTTACTTTTTAAGTATTTATATATGTATATATATATAAGATATATAGGTAGAGATACAATATATGCGATATAGAAAACTTTCATTTAAGAGCAGTAAAATACTTCTTTTCGAATTTGTATTTGTAGAATTTGTTAGAATTTGGCATTATTGGTTTGTACCTCACGTGTTTGCAATTCCCAGAGTGCTTCATTTATTAAAACTTCTTCGGTGATATTCTGTGGTATAGTTGTGTATAGTTTGATAGTTGTTGTTGTAGTAGTAGTAGTAGGTAGTAAGTAGTAGTAGTAGTAGGTAGTAAGTGGGTGTGTTATATATATAACGCATAAAATATTAATATAGTTTGAAGTAGTATATAGATAGATTTTGGATAACTCGATACAGATTTGATAATGACAAAGGAGGAGCATGATGAGGACACGCGTTGGAATCGTTGTTAAACGTTTAAATTTTTGGGCTGAGAATTTTGTGGTGCTTTCTATTCATTGTTGTTGGACGTTTATTGGTAAAGAGCAGCGTGTCTCACAGAGGGGCACGTGTTGTCGATTTGTGGTCTTTACTTACCGCATTCTCGCGTCGATCGTAGATGGGCATGGATACGGTGGTCATAAATTGATAGATTTTCGAGTCAACTGGTTGATTCCAGGTCTGCGAAGAAGTAAGTAAAATGTTAGGATTTTGATGAGCCTTAAAATTTAGAAAAAAACTAGCTCAAAATATGAACTATGTACAGTAAGTCGATGTTGAAAGAGAAGATTTATTGTACTAGGTTGAGCTGAGCACTTAAATTGACAGCTTTAAACAATTCAAACAACTCACAAAATTAAACCAGAACTAGTTCATAGAATCCATTATTTATGTTTTAAAGAAAATCTACCTAAATAAAGTTATATGCAGCAAGTTTCACGTGAATTACCTCGTAACTGGAACTAGTTCAAACTTATTAATGAAAACTGATGAAAATGCAGTATACACCCAAAAAGTACATAATTTGTAAATATGTTGAGCAGAATTGAATCGCTTTTGAATTGCTCATAACTTTTTAAAGAATTTTGGGATGAAGAATTTAGCTTAAGGATCAAGAATTTGCACTCTTACCGTACTTTTGCCAAAGAAACTTCTTGTTCCAAGTAAGAAATTCTACAATTTATCTTTGAGAACGGCCACTCAGTGCCAAATGAACTATTTGTTTACTCTGAACTAGTTCCAGCTAAATGGTTCTTGATTGATTGTTAGTAACGTGAAAAATTCTCGTGTTAATAACTGAAAAATTTTTTTTTCTTCTGTAAAAATTGTTAGTAACACGTGAAATAAAAATTTTTTTCATTGATGTTAATTACATGCGAAAATATTTTTGAGCATTTTCGACCCTGCTAAATTCTCAATACTACTAAAAGGATTTTTTTTATTGAAAATAACGTAAAAATATAACCTACAATGAATTAAACTTAAAATTAGTTCTAATGGAACTAGTTCCGAATATGAATTGTATATCATTTGAATGGAACTAGTTCCAATCTTATGTGTTGAATAATACCTAAGAGTCTCTAATTCCTAAACGAACTTAAAATAGACCAACAATCAATTACACTTAAAATTAGTTCGAAGGGAACTAGTTCCAAATATGAACTGTAAATATTTATATAAGTTTTATCTAACTTAAGTTTATAAGGTCTAAGAGCGGATAACTTTTTTATTTCACAACTCCAAAGGAACTAATTCCAATAAAGCCAAAGACTCTTTTAACACAAAAAGAGTATCGGCTAAACAACTACATTTTTGACTGGACCCTCGACTTTATATTTGTAAGCTGTCTGTATATTCCTTTTAAATGAAAAATTGTGGTTCCACGCCAAAAATATTCCCCGATATTGATTATATACGTTTTTCCAAACTCACCTCCTTGGTGCGTCGATACGCACGTCTCTGTATTTCGCTGGCCTCCAGCATGCGCTCACCAACTTGCCCGTATTCCAGTACGTCCACCTTTTGTTCCTCACACTGTTTGTTCTCCCACAAATAGTCGGAGAGCTTGGTATCCTAGATTATAGCAGAGTGGGGTGTTTTGTTGTTTGTTTCTCTTCTTTTGAAAAGCATTTCTTACCCACTAACTAACTAACTAACTTTGGTTTTTTTTTTGTGTGTGTATTGTTTGTGTTACCCACCTCAATGTCCGCATAGACCTGTGTCCATATCACCGGATGATCATGCCTACCCAATACCAGGGGTCTGGCCATAACTGGTATATAATTCAACACCATCTCGCGCACCTCAGCCGTATCGCTGAGATGCACATAATAGCCCTGATTCTCGCATGCCATCCACCGTATATCATCCCAATTCGCCACCTCTTTGCCAATTAGATAGGTGAACACGCGCACCGGCTTATAGGGCGGGTCACGCCAATTGTAGAACTCGAAGACCTCGCGATTATTCTCGGGCGCCCCGTCACCAATGATCATGATGGCCTGGTTGCAATTCGCCCCGCGTTTCATGGACCTCGTCTCTTCCAATATATCGAAAGCTCTTGTCAGGGCAGCTGTATAATTGGCAATCGATGTGGGTTTAAACGATTCAATCCCTTCTTTCAGTTCACGTATGTTGCCCAGATTGGCCTGGATGAATTTCGAATTTGGTTGGGTTTTTGTGGGGTTGTTTCGTGTTTGAAGCCGCATGGATTGGGTGAATTTCGAGTGGGGGTGGGATAGAAGAAATCAATTGTAAATTTAACACAAGTCTAAATCAAAGCAGAAATCATATGGCTCTTCGTATATATACTTGAATCAGTGTATCCTCGAAACATCCGACAACTGGGAGCACTTCCTTAGCAAAGGTGAAGATGTTCACAAAGTCATTTGTACCCAATGTATCGAGTATGGTGTTTACAACATGCTTTGCAATATCTAGCCTCTGTCCCAACATTGAACCAGATCCATCCATCAGGATAACAATATCCTTCGGACTTGTCGCCGCCTCCATGTACCAAGAGCGTAAACGGCAATCGTATAGATCAACCGGTACGTCCTTCTTCCATTTCGATGCAGGGAATTGACGCATAAAGCCAGTCGAACTGCCAAAAAATTGCCACGATAACGTTGGATCGTTTTTGTAATTATCACGAAATATTTGATCCAAATTCTCCGACCATTGAATCGCTTTTATCACATCCGATGCTGTGTAGGTGAGGGTGTAGATGTGTGTGTGGTGTGGTGTGGAGGTGTAGAATTTGATGATAATATGTTGGCGAAACGGGAAGAATTTGTATATAAAAACATAAATTAGTTAGTTCTTCTTCTGGTTCGAAAAGCTTAGACTTAGAATGAAGTGAGAATGGGATTTATGGTTACGTTAACGGTTCGTTCTCAAACATAGCACAAGGCGGTGCAGGCGTGTGTCTCTGTTAGGGGGTATTTGGTGTGCTTCAAGTTACTCTTTGTGGTGTTAACGTGGCTTAGTTGGGTGTTGTACGGTTTTTGGCAAAGCATTCCGCATGTCGGCAATTTTAGTAAAACATTCACAGCGTTACGTATGCAGAACAGCAATTCACATAATGCGGCATCAACGGCGATAACTTTTGCAGAAATAAGAAGGAATAGTTACGGTCAGAGATGGGTGAGTGAGCGGTATACTTAAGTTAATAAAAAGAAAGTACTGTCCTTTTTCGCCAAAGATTGTCGGTCGATTTATTTGATCTTTACTTAACGGTTGTATCTCGACGGTTCTTTTTCCTATACTGTACGTTCTGTTCACGTCTATTTCTGTGTCCTTGGTATGGTTTTACCATATTTTTTAATGAAACTGTACTTTTTTATAGAAAGTTATCGATATTTTTGACAAATTTATCGATATTTGCCAATAGTTGTAGATTTTGGTTCATAGATTTGTTGGTACTGTGAGAATTGACGTTATTTCTTGCAGTTTTTTAAACATTTCATTTTAGTCTTAAGACAACATGTTCGTATGTAGTTTCACTTATCGATAGTTCTTTCGGTTTGGGCTATAAAGTGTTTTTCTTAAGTTTTCCGGCAGTTTGTCTTGAGATTCGACGATTATGTAGATGATTATTTATAATTAACCAATTTTTAGTCGATAGTTATTGATTTTTTGCCGATAGTTTTGTTGGTACTGTACTTTTTGACGGTATTCCCGGTTATTTTGTAAGTATTTTACTTTATTCGGTCGTTAAACTTTAAATGTGTCTGTTCGTAGTCAATACTTTGGTCCGTTCGTCGTACACCAACTCTCATCTTCTCCCATTCCTCATCTGACCCGTAGACTACCGCATTTCGTTGATTGCGGCCTGCATCCGTTCAACGCGCATTGTCTTAAGCGGTTTGAAAATTGAACAAAACAAAACAAAATAAAATATTTTAACTAACTAACTATTAGCATTACAACGAGACGAGCGTTTTGTTTAGTTCTACATTTCAAGACAGGCTAGTCAGAGACTTATAGTGTGCTTGTGTGGGTTTTTGAAAGCATTTACATAGACAGTTAGATACGCAGTGTGACAGAGAAATAGAGAGAGGAGCATAGAGAAGAGAGATATGGATTAAAGATATTACGAAAGTGTTAAATCAAACCTCGATCGAACACATTCACCGGCACGTGCACTGAACTGACACTAAAGTTAACGGGCGTATCATGAAATTCCGGTCGTGGCTCCAGCACCAACACCTTGGGCTGTACATAAATCAACGGTTCGCCTATATCCTTGTCCATATCAGGTGCTGGCGTTGGTTTGGGCGGTATTGCATCACCGGGCTCCAGCATTTGTTTGGCATTGTAGTAGGAGAACAGTTTGTCTGCCATATCGTTTTGATGCGATAAAGCCGTATTCTCAGCCGTGTCCATAATGCGCTGAACAAAAGGTTTATAAATTGACGATTTTAAAGAGTTCACAATTCTGGTGACTTTTAAACTTACCCTTACTGCGCTGACTTTTAGATCCATCATCATTTCAATTTCTTTAGCCATCGAATCGACTATGGAGGCACCAGAACGCGAAACAACTTTGGCTTCCTTGAAACTCTGTAAAAGTAAAGATTAGTTATGAACATGAAATGTACGAAAAAGAACCTTTTTAAAAAAAGGCCAAAAGGAATGGTGTAAGCTAAGTTAACAAAATGAGCTTATATATATTGCCAACTGCTTCAGATCGAGTTCTTTAATGCGTAAAAAGAACATGTATTTGGCAACCATACCAGCAAAATGAATCGAAAACAAAGCGATTGGAAATGAGCTGTCTTTCAAAACTTCGATACTTAATGAAGTTTGTAAGTGCCTCAAGTTCCTTTACTCCTATCAAAACCCAATGTAATGCCAACATCATACAAAATTAGGGGAAATCTGATTGTTGTTTTTGCCCCTTTCCAATAGATTTTTGGTGAACATCGCCATTCTACTGAAAGAGGAAACCTTCCTATTTGAGCTATGGTCATATGGTCAAGGTTTAAACAGAATCCATTAAAATCATCACTCCTAGGCTTCACTTACAACGACTTTTGGAGAAGCTATTGGTGTCAAGAAGAGAAGGAGTCTTAAATCGTTTCGTCATCGCTTTCTACTTAACACCTCGAAAGTATTGAAACTATGGATGGAAACTCACAATCGTTGTGTCGAAAGGAACAATGGTCCAATTCCAATGTGCAGCGCTCTCCCCTCTACTCCAAACTTTCAATAATAACTTCTCAAAGACCAACCGTCTTTAACCTTCTTGATTGTGGATTTTTTCTTGCCCTTCCAGCATACACCGAAAAGAAAATTCTTTTGGAATGAATAGTTTTATCATATCTTATTTTTATTATATAAAAAACAAGAGAAACAAAATTTTTTTTTTTTTTTTCTGGGACTGGGACCAATAAATTGTGAAACTAGAGGCATTAGGTAGCAACACCTCATACCCAGTTTTTCTGGAGCACGTCAAGTTCGCGTTTAATGGGCACTTTTATACTAGCAATACAAAGCTACAACCTCTGTTGCTGGTTAAAAGAAGATGAAATCTAAAATTTTGAAAAATTCACCAAAGCTGAAAGGAATCACCAGTATTCTAATATAAAATTCCCGCCTTCAACGGATAAACGGTTAGTACCATGCCCATAGAGGTCTAACTTAGAATATGGAATTAATGGAAAACCACTCGATAGAATTGTGTAAGATTTTAACTATATTGAGATACGGACTAATAAAATGTGTACTTAAGAGATGGTAGCATGCATCGAAAAACCGCGATGGTGGGTACCACATTTGACAGCACCCATCATCGAGGCAATATAGGTCATAAACTAGAGATCAAAATAGACCGAACTGCGTTTTTAGATTCACCATCGGACCCTTAAGTCACGGGCTATGGCTGTCTTTGTACAAGCAATTGCCTCAGAGCAACATTGACCATATGGGTATCAAGAGCGTCTCCAAAATTATGCAATAAATCCTATAAATAAAAGTCGTCATATGTGTGTGCTTTAACGACCTTTATGTTAATCAAACCATCAATATTATGCTGGCTCAAGGTCTCGTTATGCTTTCGCATAACTCCAAAAAGGAGGAACACATCACACCACAAGTGAAGCTAGTTGGTCATACAGCCTGTTTCAATGGTATCTCTACCATATCATCAGTGACCTTCGCTTGCTTGTACTGGCCCCATCGACTCCCACTCCATGCCAGCGCTGCCATAATCGTTTGGGAATTCCTAAACGACATGATAGCAAAAAACCGGCAGACATGGGAACGACGTTGGCTGCCAGTACCTTGTGTGTGTGTGTGTTCCCCAGCTTGGCTTTTTCTGTTGTGTTAGTGAGAGAGATTTCCTCCCCGCTTCTAACCCAGTAGCCAATAGTATGTCTGCCGGTTTTTTGCTATCATGTCGTTTAGGAATTCCCAAACGATTATGGCAGCGCTGGCATGGAGTGGAGTCGATGGGGCCAGTACAAGCAAGCGAAGGTCACTGATGATATGGTAGAGATACCATTGAAACAGGCTGTATGACCAACTAGCTTCACTTGTGGTGTGATGTGTTCCTCCTTTTTGGAGTTATCGAAAGCATAACGAGACCTTGAGCCAGCATAATATTGATGGTTTGATTAACATAAAGGTCGTTAAAGCACACACATGTGTAAGAAACGCCAGGCACGGCGTTGTTGCTGAAACTAAACAAAAATAGTTTCAATTAAAAGCAACAAAAAACCCCGGTTTGAATGCTATTCTGTACTCAAACTATTGGCTACTGGGTTAGAAGCGGGAGGAAATCTCTCTCACTAACACAACAGAAAAAGCCAAGCTGGGAACACACACACACAAGGTACTGGCAGCCAACGTCGTTCCCATGTCTGCCGGTTTTTTGCTATCATGTCGTTTAGGAATTCCCAAACGATTATGGGCATAGAGTGGAGTCGATGGGGCCAGTACAAGCAAGCGAAGGTCACTGATGATATGGTAGAGATACCATTGAAACAGGCTGTATGACCAACTAGCTTCACTTGTGGTGTGATGTGTTCCTCCTTTTTGGAGTTATGCGAAAGCATAACGAGACCTTGAGCCAGCATAATATTGATGGTTTGAAAAGTTGTCATTTCCATTAAGAAAATCAAAAATTTAGTTTAACAATGTCTTTGGTGGACAAACCGCGATACGCTAAGATGCCTTGAACTGATGTATTTAAATGATCCGATCTGTTTTTCTGCTGGTATTGAAGCACTTTACTCATAAGATTAATTCCATAATTTTGGTGAAACTGGTTTCACCTAAATGGTCAATGTTGTTCGAAGGCAATTGCTAGTATATAAATGCCTAAGAACCGCGAACCAAGCTTTCATTGGTTAAACTTAAAACGCGATTCAGTCTATTTTTATCTCTAGATTATGGCCTAAATTGCCTCGATGATGGGTGCTGTCAAATGTGGTACCCACCATCGCGGTTTTTCGATGCATGCTACCATCTCTTAAGTACACATTTTATTAGTCCGTATCTCAATATAGTTAAAATCTTACACAATTCTATCGAGTGGTTTTCCATTAATTCCACTTTCTAAGTTAGACCTCTATGGGCGGGGTACTAACCGCTAGTTCATTGGAGGCGGGAATTTGGTATAACAATGGTGGTGACCCCCTCTAACTTTGGTGAATTTTCCAAAATTTTAGCTCTCATATTTTTTTTAACCAGCAATAGAGGTTGTAACTTTGTGTTGCTAGTATAAAAGTGCCCATTAAACGCGAACTTGACGTGCTCCAGAAAAACTGGGTATGAGGTGTTGCTACCTTATGCCTCTAGTTCAGAGATGGGCGCGTCGTGACGTCACAATGCACACACCAAGCAGCGCGTGCATTAGGCATCTGCCGCGGCCGACTGCAAAAATCACACGTACGCTATAAGCATTGACAGCTACTTATATTTGCTTGTGCTTGTATGCGTGTGAAAAGTGTGACGGTATGTGTGCGTGCCCATCTCTGCTCTAGTTTCACAATTTATTGGTCCCAGTCCCAGGCAATTTTGAGTGTTCCACAGTGATAATATCAATTTTTCATATCCATTGAATGAAACCATAAGATCAATTTAACATAACTTAGATATTTTTAATATCATTTTTACGATTTTAAAGCTATCCAGTAGAAATACAAAAACCATTTAATGAATCATCCCCTCTTTTTATACCCTTGCAAAGGGTATTATAATTTTGCCCAGAAGTTTGCAACGCATAGAAATATTCATTTCCGACCCTATAAACTATATATATTCTTGATCAGGGCGACGAGCTGAGTCGATTGAGCTTTGTCCGTCCGTCTGTCTGTCTGTCCGTCTGTCTGTTTCTACGCAAACTAGTCTCTCAGTTTTAAAGCTATCGAGCTGAAACTTTGCACAGAGTCTTCTTTTTACTGCACACTGCTAATATGTCGGCACCGACCGGATCGGATAACTATATCTTATACCTGCCATAGGAACTATCGGTTGAAAAGTGGGTTTTAGTGAGAAAACTTTTTGTTTTTAATGTAAACGCCTTCCGCTTCGCCAATTATTAGTTGTATACGCTTTTACACAGATGTGGAAGTTTTGGTGAAATTCGGATGACTATATCTTATAGCTGCCATAGAAACTATCGGTCCAAAAAGTGGGTTTTATCAGAAAAATGGTTTGTTTTAATGCTAACGTTCTTAAACTCTGTCGTATTAAATATTTGCAGGGTATTAAAACTTCGACAAAGACGAAGTTAGCTTGGCCTTCTCGTTTTCTGTGTGTATCCGTGTGTAAAACAATGTTTGTAGGCATTGTATTACATGTCCAAAATTGTTTTAAAGGATTTTTTAAAGAGATGGCGTCACCATTAGAATTTCTTATTCAGAGTGTGTCATTTCGCTAAAGTGTAAACAACATAGATTTTGTGTGCTGCGAATTATTTGATGAACGAGAAGGCCAAGCTAACTTCGTCTTTGCCGAAGTTCTTATACCCTTGCAAATGTTTTAATAAATCAGAGTTTACAAACGTGAGCATAGTTCCTATAGCATAGTTCCTATGGATAGTTCCTATGTCAGCAATAAGATATAGTCATCCGATTTTGACAACAACTTCCAAATCTGTGTAAAAGCGTACAAAACTAATAATTGCTGAAGCGGGAGGAGCTTACATTAAAAACAAAAAAGGTTTTTCACAAAAACCCACTTTTCAACCGATAGTTCCTATGGCAGCTATAAGATATAGTTATCCGATCCGGTCGGTTCCGACATATTATCAGTGTGCAGTAAAAAGAAGACTCTGTGCAAAGTTTCAGCTCGATAGCTTTAAAACTGAGAGACTAGTTTGCGTAGAAACAGACAGACGGACAGACAGACAGACGGACGGACAAAGCTCAATCGACTCAGCTCGTCGCCCTGATCAAGAATATATATAGTTTATAGGGTCGGAAATGAATATTTCTATGCGTTGCAAACTTCTGGGCAAAATTATAATACCCTTTGCAAGGGTATAAAAAAAAAACTAAAATAAAACAATCAATTTTTCTAAGTAAAACCCTCTTTTCGACCGATAGTTCCTATGGCAGCTGTAAGATATAGTCGTCCGATTTTGACCAAAACTTCCAAATCTGTGCTAAATCGTATAAAACTAATAATTGCTGAAGCAGAAGGAGTTTACATTAAAAACCAAAAAAATTTTCTAACAAAGACCCACTTTTCGACCGATAGTTCCTATGGCAGCTATAAGATATAGTCATCCGATCCGGTCGGTTCCGACATATTAGCAGTGTGCAGTAAAAAGAAGTCTCTGTGCAAAGTTTCAGCTCGATAGCTTTAAAACTGAGAGACCAGATTGCGTAGAAACAGACAGACGGACAGACAGACGGACAGACAGACGGACGGACAAAGCTCAGATGACTCAGCTCGTCGCCCTGATCAAGAATATATATAGTTTATAGGGTCGGAAATGAATATTTATGTGCGTTGCAAACTTCTGGGCAAAATTATAATACTCTTTGCAAGGTTATAAAAAGTAGTGGCTAGCGATGGACAATATTTCGTAGAATGAATTGGGGAATGGTCACTGCCTTATTGACAGGCAAGCAGCATGCCTAGGCTTTACACTTAACGACTTCTTTAGGAATCTTCAGGAATTATCGGCCTAAGTGTGGTATATATACGTAGGGTACTATTCATATTTCGGAAACTGGTCACTCTTATGTCCACAGCTAAAATCTTGTTATACCAAAAAAAGTTGGAAAGTTAGAATAAACGGCCTCACATCGTTTTTATGTAAGAGCGCTATTTGTGTTGCTTTAAAAGAGAAATTTCAAGAGAACATTCGACGTGAATTATCGAAGAATCGTGTTGAGTTCCTTGTAAAGCACTATCAAAAACAATCGTTAATTGGTCGTATTGATGGTCGTAGTTCACTCAGCGACGAATTCCGTGTAGATTTTCTAAAATCCGTTATTGTGCCAGAAATCATCAACGCTGTGCATGAACTGATAATGCAAGTTAGTTAAGTTACATACTGTGAGATTGAGGCATCCCTAAACATTAATTCCACCAGCATATTTAGGATTTCCGAAAAGATGTTTTTTTCGCGACGAATTCCGCATAATTTTTCAATCGCACAAAAAAGGCATGGGAAATAAATTTTTTTTAAATAAACGTTGTGAGACCTTGTGTGCTAAAATAATGTCAAACTTTTCTTTGGTATCCCCTAAATATAATTAGTAAGCCTCGTAGTATCACAAGGGGTCTTAAGTGTAAAATAATTTATTTCCCTCTTTAAAAGTCTTCGTAATCCTACCCTGGGGTCGTCCAAAAACTGTGCGTGTGACACAGTTAATTTTGGTAGGAGAAATTGTTGGCGAAGCTGTGCAGCGATTAGATTTTACTGTCGGTGTTTCCACGTCGCTGCTGCTGAGTACTTTTGTATGCACATTACATAGCGAAGCGCCGACCCCTAATAAGAGAATTGGTTTGTGGATTTTTAATAGATCCTCCAGAATTCATGCCCTGTACTTATATCTGACAGAAGTTCGGTTGTAACCCTATCTCTTAAGCCATTTTAATCCAGATCTTGAGTAGGTTCTCCGATTTTTCGGAGATGCTTTATAGCCACGCAGCTATAAACTGATGCTTTGCATTTTTCAAACCATTTTCCTTAACCTTTAAGAAATTTGGTATTGAGTTCTGTTGCATTTTTGTGAGAATTCTCAAGGTGTGTACCTTAAAGCAAGCTAAGCTGTTGCTTATCGATTTTCGATTTTAGAATTGTTTTTGGTCCGTTTTCCCCATAAACACCCTCAAGTCTTCATATTTATGCATATCCAAGTAGATGGAAAATCCAATTGCTTTGTCTAAAAATAAATTACACCAGCTGCGACAACTGACCTCATAAAGCGTCAGACACACGACCAGCCTGCCAACAGCAGCAGCAGCCAAACATTTTGTATAATTGCCCTGTGGCTCGGCCAGCCTTTAACCCAAATACGTGCACAGCACGAGGGGGGGTTGGGGTTGTGTGGGGGGGCTGGGAACAAGCTTGGGAAAAATCAATACTCACCTCTTGCACCTCCTTGCGTCTGGTGATGAAATCCCCCAGATGGAATAGCTCCATGCCCAGTTTGTCTGCCCAAGAGTGAACGCTAAAAGTGGCCATAAGCAGGATTAGTTTCTGCTAATCCTAAATCGGATCCCCACTTACAGATTGTAGTTGATTTTTTCGCCAGGCAGCAGATTGACACCCGGAGCCTGACAAAGGATTACACTGAGGAGGCTCATGTAGAGTCGCCACCAGGACCAGGCCATGGTTCTGCACAACTGGCTGCTGCTGCTCTTTGTAGTTAATGATCAACGAACGCGACATAAATAACCCGTCCTAAATATGGAAGTGTAGCCTACTAAGCAGAGCGCTTCCTTTGCTAACCCTTAAACGCGTTAGCTCGGCTCTGGCCAACCGCTGGGAACTATGACAAACATAATTCTCTGCTCAGCACAACACAAAGTTCTGTTCAATTAATTTTACAAGCTTAACATTCCTCAATTTTTCACGAGTGGCAAAAGAAAAAACTTTTCTCTGTATACTGTCTTGGGCCAGTTTGACGTTTAGTTTGACATTTCTGTGTCAGCGATGAGTTCATCATGTAATCGGCCCAAGTTGAAGCGAGACCACTGCTGAAGTAGAGCTTTTACAGTTAGCTGTACTGCTCTAAGCCTTTGCTACGCCTGCGTTGACATTTGTGGCATTTGCGCAGAAACTTTGTTTACCTCTGGAAGAGCTCTACAGGTGTTTGTTTATCTCTTATGGAGATTGCGCACTGGCTTTGTTGATAACTCAGCTCTGTCAGCTGTGAGAACAGCTGATGCTTTCAATGACAGTTGTGGGTTAAAAGCTTTACGTGAAGCTTACATTTAATAAGACTTACGCTAGAGGGATACATCCATAAATTTTATTGTTTAGATATCCATAAAGTTTACAGTACAATTCGCAAGATAATGACCCCAGACACCCACTTAGTATTTATAGCCACCAGCTCCACCGCCACCGCTACCACCGCTACGCCCACCGGCCACCGGTCCCTGAGGATACTGAGCCTCGCCCTCATAGCTGACATCCGCATGGTAGCCCGTCTTCCAGTCCGCTGTATAACGCACCACCTGAGTGCGACCATCGGGCAACTGGACACGATATTCGCCAGTTACCACATCACCATCGCTGGATGCCTTGTGGGCATAATCATTGGCCGTTTCTTGATCCTGAACAGCATACTCAAAGTCAAATGGCATGCCGGGCATATGAACATGATCCTGAAATAGAAGCAAAGGTGGGAGAGTTTTATGTAGGTATTAAAAGAAACTGTAGGTTAAGAGTAAACTTACTTCGCCTGGCTGGCCGGGAATGGGACGTGTTGGTGGTGGACGGGGACCGGGTCCAGGTGGTGTAGGTCTACCAGGCTGACCGGGCTTCTGTAAAAATAAGAGTGGAGAATAATTAAGGACAGCTAAGGAATAAAAGATAAAAGAAAAGAGCGCTGCAGTCGAGTGCCCCCTTTATACACTCTGAAAAAAAAAATTGAGAATTTCATTCTTGAATTAAGAGCATTCGTTCTCAAAAGTACGGTAAGAGCGAAAAATCTTGATCCAAGGGCGACATTCTTGACCGAAGAATGAATTTTTAATCCCGACATTCTTCATTCAACGCTATTCTCCCAAAGTTTGCTTCCCCTCACTCCCCTAAAAGAACCAAATAGAGAAAGAGTTTGGCTCGGTTCCAAGAGCAAATTTCAAAGCGAGCCGGACATAGTTAAAAAAAAATCAGAGACCCAAAATGACTATGTTAAATCTTCTTTGATAAATTTGCTTTATAACTCCACCAAAACTGGCTTTCGGTAGAGCTATAGAGAAAGATAGAGAGAAAGAGTTGTCACTCTTTTTGAACTCTCTCTCTGTTTTTTTTTGCAACTCAACCTTTCGTCGTCGAAAAGTATAAGTAATCCTTTAGATGTAAAGCTAATAAAGTGTGCAATAGCTCAATGTGTTAGCGCGCCATTCCGTACGTTGTTCGTTTAAGTGCAATAGGAACCGAGTTCAACTTCCGAACGAAAAATTAGCTCAAAACTATTAAAAGGTAGCAGAATAACATTTAGTAGTGTTGGTTAATGAAACAGTGATACATTTTACATTTAGTGTTGGTTAACAACTTTTAGATAACTAAATTCCAAATTGATTGATGATCAAAAGTTGTTTATAAGTGTATAAGTTTAAAGTTTAATAACAGCAGCTCGCGGTACCATTATCAGTGTTGTAAAACGATCATCAGCCATGTCTGTATGGCATTTCCCATAACATCAATGCCGAACTCAAAGTTTATTAATTAAAATGCCACACAATCTGCTTGAGTGTAACACCAAAAAAAATTTGCTTGCCATAATTCGCAAACTTTAATCTCGTTCCAACAGTTTTTCTCAGCTATGACTTTTCACAATTGTTTGTTACCTCAACAAAAAATTAGAAAAAAAGGTTACCGGCACCCAACCGCCCCATTGAAAATCTCAACTGACAAATGCAACATAATTTAGGTCGACTCAGTCCGCCTGGTTTCATCAAAAGGTGCTGTCGGCATGACGCGGAGCATTTGCCTGTTGCCTGGCTGAAATCTTTTACAGATTGCCAACCACAGCCTGACTGATGAATTGTGGCGACAAGCTTTCTGTTTGCCCTGCCGGTTAAGCGGCTTAAAAGTCGAGTGAAGGGCCACAGTAAAAATGATGACCATAATTAGTTGTTAACTTAAATTCAATTTGACAATGTTCCTCCACACTCACAAATGGTGTATTCGGCTCCGGATAGTCGTAGCCATTCTTTTTGGGCGGCAGATATGCATTCGAGCCGGGCGGAATTTGGGCGTAGACATAGGCGGTGATGGCAGCAAGTGATAAACTCTGCAAAAGAATGGAAAAAGACAACAAATGCCAACATTTAGTGCAACATCTTTAAAGGTTAGAAACTTAAGTAAAAAGTGAACGGTTGCAAATAGAAATAGAAACGGCGATAAGATCGCCTCTGACATTCAGGCAGGTGCAACTAATTTAGAATGTGCCCAAGAGGCGTTTAAAGGGCAACCACTTGCGGGAGGTTAAGCGCGAAAAATGGTCACTCTTAGACTTGGCTAATTGACAACGCATCCATCAACATCAACAACAAGTTGAGCCAAGTGTCAGTCGTTCTCTGTCATAGCTGGAAGCTTCTGTCTGTCAACTGTCTGTCGTTGTCGGTGTTTCAATTTGCATTCTGTTTAATGGCTGCAACGGATTGCGGAAATGTTTAACCGTAAATTTGCTTGGACCAGCACATGTTGATCAATTGATCATCATTAACTTCAATGCTCAAGTGAGCAGTTGCTATACATTGTTTGTTGATTAGTTTCCCACATGTGAACATTGTAATTAACCGCAGGTGAGAATATTTTAATTAATCGAGGCAAGTTGTGCATGTGAGGTATAAAAGTATTACGGCAAAGTTGGCAAATAAAAATAAAACAACTTTGTCTGTGCTGAAGTTTTTATAACACTTAAATTAATAACACTTGGCAACAATATCCAGTATTTTGAAGAGTTTGTAATGATTATAGATTATTTTCGTGATGATGATTCGATCGATAGATTATTTCGAGATTTTAAGTAATTTGAGCTTAAAGTGGCGATAAAACGCTTTACTTGAATCTTTTTAGTCGCATTTTGAGAATAACCTTAAATTTTGTTTGAACTCTCTCTCTTTCATAACTTAAAGAAAAGTATCCCAAAAAATTTTACTATTATTTTTTTAGCTAAGATATACCTTTTTGAATGTATAGTCTCTATAATAATCAAATAACAAATTTGTCTACTGCCAAAAGGTATGCCTTACAAAAACTGTACAGCAGGCTAGTAATTTATAGCTTTTAATGAAAATTTTCAACAAATCGTGCATACTTTGGGGCTGCAACAATATATTATTTTTTTGTAAACTCGTAAACAATATTCTAAAAATGGTATATCTACATTGAAAAAATTCGTAGAAATAATTTTGAAATTTTATTTGAAAGATAAAAAGGAGTAATTTCTGATAATACCAAAGAGAGCCAAAATAAAAGTCAAACGCGTCTAAAAAGTTTCAAAAAAGGCATTTTCTGCAACTTTGTGCTCAAATTAATAAATATCCCAACGTGATGGACCATTTCTGGAAACAGATTCTAACGAAAATCATCTAGAATCACCACTAATCCTTCAATATATTGGATAAAGTCTAAGGTTGTTACCTTGCGTAGTTTTTTCTTTTTTTTCGATTTTGACTACATTCTAAATATCATCTATATTTACCTGTTTGAGTTTGAAATAATGAACGACTTTCGAATGCTTACATCGAAAATATATTATATATTCAGACGAGTCGGTCCTATGACTGCCCTAAGATATAGTCATCCAAATTCGACTTAATTTTTCGAAAAAATAACCAAGTTTCAAAAAAATCAATAAAATATTGTTTTACTCACTAAGACCCATTTTCCGACCGATTGTCTCTTTGCAGCTATAACATGTAGTCATTTGTCGGTCCCCTACAGTAAAAAGATAACTCTGTGCAAAAATATAGCTTTACAACTGAGAGACAGTAGGTTCGACAGATGAAGGGAGTTAAATTACACAGGCCAACAAAATGACCATCTTTGTGAGGTGCAGCCCTGTTGATTTAAAAATATGATATGTTTACTGATTCCAAAACTGGTTTCGGTTTCGTTCCATCAGCTCTTGTTTCCAAGATATAGCGAAAAAACGAAAATCTTGCATTTTTGGCACTCTAGGATTTATGGAGGTTACACTAGGCATAAATGTCAGAGTTTATGAGCTATTTACGATAAAGGACATATCATTGCAAATTAAAAAAATCATAGGGACCATATTAGTCCAGCGGAAAGTGTCTAATTGGGCCTTTAAAGAGAGACATTTTTCGATTTATAGCATTTTTATCGAAATAAATCATCCCGTTTAAGGAAGCGCGGTAATTGGATTAGTACATTCGCCATCTGAGCATGTAGCCAAACAAATGATCTAATTTTGTGATTTTTATGGCATTTAAATAAGTTTATTTGGCAAAGATATAGCGTGTTTAAGACGAAAATACATATTTAAATTTATGGGAGGAAAACTAGATTGTTATTTTAAATCTGTATAGGAACTGTAAAGGGGCTACTTGGTTCGGCATAAATTGTTATATGTTTACATGTAGATGATAAATTATATTTGGAAACAAGTAGCCTTTTCACAATTCCTATAAAAATTTGAGTTACAAATCTAGTTTTCCTCCCATAAATTTAAATATGTAATTGCATGTTTAAGAGGGTATAACTTTGCCAAATAAATTGATTTAATCGCCATAAAAATCACAACATTAGATCATATGTGTGTCTATAGGCTCAGATGGCGAAAATATTAATTGAATAACTGCACTAGCTTTAACGGGCTATAAAAAATGCTAAAAATGCTATAAATCGAAAAATGTCCTACTTTAGAGGCCAATTTATACACTTTCCGCTGTACTAATATAGCGGCTATGATTTTTAAAATTTGCATTGATATGTACTTTATCGCAATTAGTTCATAAATTCAGATAATTATGCCTAGTGTGGCCTCCATAAATCCTAGAGTGCCAAAAATTCGACTTTTTCGTTTTTCCGCGATATCTTGGAAACAAGAGCTGATTGAACAAAACCAATGATACAGTTTTGTTCAGTGAAGTCTATACTAACATAATCTGTTAAAAATACACCTGCACCAAAATCACTGTTGGGCTGTGTTATTAGACGATGCTTTCGTCTTTTTTTTTTTGGTACGGTATGCATATAAACCGCTGCTATTAAGGCCCGGCATTCGCTTCTGTATTGTGCGAGCTGGCACCAGTTGTTCACACTAAGCTTGGTAATGTCTTGCAAACATCCGCTGCTGGAAATACCCATGATTCTGCGCCCTGTTGCAAGACTCGTATGTTAAGCGGCTTGTATAGCGTAAATTTATATTTTGAAAGAGGACTCTACTCCTTAGCACTTAGGTTTGCAAGCGCAGGTAGGTAGAAAAATTCACCTACAACCTTAACTACAACCTCCCATGGCAACAGATTTTCCCAGACGGGTTGTCTCTCCCCCAAGGATTTACTAGGTACTTCGTATTGCATTCGTTTACCGTTTACAGCATCAGATTTGACCAGAGACTAAAACCGAAACGAGTACCAGTTCCGCTTTTTTCCGGTTAAGGTTATATTAGGGTTGTGGGATATGGGTTACGGTTATTAAACTAATTCTGTATCGAAAATGGGTGTTGAAATTGGATTAGACGTTTAAGAATGAAAATCGGAAAATTACTTTTTTTTAAAGGACTTACTGCCGATTTCTGTTCTCTCAGATAACTGCTATGTGTCAGAGAGTCATCGATTTTACACTGTTATTTGTTAGTTTATCTGACAAATAGCTCTATGTAGAAGATGTGAAATCGGCCCTTAATGAAATTCCATAATTTTTGAAATAAAATTAATCAAGCAAGAAATGTTATCGTTCTTTGTAAAATAAATTTTAAATTAAATTTTTATCATTTCATTCTTTAATTTGATGACATTAGTACGAAAAAGGAGACAAACTGATACGGAAAGGCCACCATAAACTGGCACCGGCCTATGCACATTTATGGGTCATTATAAAATGATCGTCTCTAAATTTAACAACAAGTTAATGTTTGCATGCCAAGGAAAACCAATACCACACAGCCAGTCTACACTTTGTTGCACAAACAAATCTTTTCATTCACTGCATAAATGAATGTAGCTACTGCTCCTTCTTTAATTTCTTTTCCAGAAGAGAATTCTCGGAAAATGCTGCATTTTGATCGAGGCATTTTGAACTTAAAATATGTAAGGGTTAAATAATAATTTTGAAGGTTAAAGGTTACGTGGTTATGACTGTTTCTCAATTTCAGAAACGCCCTACTTATCGCCCAAACGCCGATAATATCACGATGCTTTGCAAAAACAAATGTGCGGAAATGCTGATTGGTTATTAATTTAAGGGCTATTTCTATGTTGAAGGCATCCATAAGAAGTCAGTCTTAACTGTATTAAAACTTCGAAAACAAGTTAATTGATATCAAAACGTAAAGCTCTCAATATTCAAAAGAGTTCACACCTTTGAGAACTCTAAGCTTCACGATGCTTCACCTTAGTTTCGGCTAAGTTTTCAAGAATTTAATTCACACCACTTCAGTCTTTCAAAAGCTGACGAAGTTCTTGACTCCGAACCTAGTTTAAACTCTTGGTAATAAATCGATCTTGAGGTATCAACTTGGGCCCACTTGCTGATGCCATTCGTTTAGTCTTGAGTGAGTTGCGAAGACTCGGCACAACCTGCAAGGAATGCGCTGTGTCATCCAAAAGGTGTCTATAATTTAAATTGACAATTCATTAGTGATTTAATCAAACAAGTTGTTTCCATTTATTAAACTTCAATTTGAAATTTAATTTTTCATATTTCTCATTCAGTTTGCCTATCTTCTTTAATGTTACAACAATTTAAATTAATTAACTTAACGAAATTTCCGCAATTACCCCCAAACAGGGTGGTCCTAACCTTCAAGACCGGCAAAGCACAAATAAAAAAATCACCGTTAAAGGCATTAAGCATGTCAGCTGTAATTTTGCATGTAAAACAAATGCAATTATCGTTAGCCGAAAACAGACTGAAGAGCCAAACACGGCTCTTTTTTTTGCATTGACTTCAATAAAATAACAGCAAATAATTTGCGTGTAAATTAAATAAAAGGCACCAAAATAAATTGCGCTAACTTGACGACAGCCGAAACGGGCAAAGAAGATTGAGATTAAAGTTAACAGATTGACTCAGAGCCCACAGTTGTAAGTGCAGCGCAAGTCAAGTCAAGTTAAGTTAATTGTTTAGTCAAGACAAAAACCTGGTTGTTGGGCCAGCTAAAGGTTTCCCCTTTTTGCCATTGACTTGCGTTGCGGTTCCTTGGATATTTTTATACTGCACGAGCCGGCTTGCATTGAAGCATCATTAAACGCGCATAATCTAATAAATAAAAATGGTTTGTAGCTATTGATTTGCTTATTTATTTATTTATTTTTTCTTCTTGCCAAATGCATTTAATTAATTTGCTTAAATCAACAAGTGCTGTTTAATCAGCTTAATCAAAGCGGAAATTGAATAAATTGTAAATTGCATTTACACAGTTAAATATTTGAGCAAAACTCCTCTCGTGTGCTGCATGTTCAACACGCACGCCCACTTGCCAACAATGCGTCAAGTTGAAGGCCAACAGCAAAAATACAATGAAAATTGTTGAAGTTAATTACAGGTGGGCAGCAGGCAGCAGTCAGTGCTAGAAGAAGAACCAGACGTGAATTTCAATTCAATTTGCTTTATTTTGGGCAATTAACCGAATGAGGAGAGGCGCGTGACTGAAGTGCGAGTTTAAAAGTTCATGCCATAAAATTCAAAAGGAATTTATCTTAAAGAAGAACAGGAACAACTGCAGTAGCTGTGAAGGAGTACGGCTTGGCATTCGAATTCATTTTATTACTAACTTTTTGAAGATCACATAGACTGTATTATATGGGCATTTTCGAAAAAAAGTGACAAATGGTAAAAATGATAACTATATAAAGAAGCGATAGAATCTTGCTTAGGGATTCGTGAAATTGAATTATGAAAATGAAAAATATTTTATAGGTATATTTTTTGCGATTACTTCGTATTTGTTGAGGGACAGTTATATGCATTCATAATACAAGCTAGTTTGAATTGAGCAATTGCACTAACAGAAAAATCAAGAATTTTCGTCCTTAAATCAAGAATTTTCAGTTTTAACACTTAAGCCAGAAATTCTTGATTTGTTTACGAAATATCTTGGTTCAACAGCGCTACTAAAAATCAGTACATTCTTGATTTCAAAAACGTTTTGGATATGTTAAGCCCGATTCGGGACTATTTTAAGAACTTTTAAAGCTCAAAATAAGCTTGATCTAGACCTATTTATGCTAGCTAACAGCGGTTTGTACTTAAAGTAAGAGCTCGTTTTTACATCAAGAATGAAATGATCTTAAATTAAACATTTTTTTTCTAGAAGCAAGAACTTTATTTCTACTTTGGAGTTCTTAACGGTCAATTTCGAGTTAAAGAACGAAATTGTCTTAAATCGAAACTTTTCATTCCTGATTCAAGAATTTTATTTCTATTTTTGAATTTCGAATTTAAAAACGATTTGTACTCAATGTAAGAATTTTCAAGAGCGCTTCGTTCTGATTTTTTTTGAGTGAGTGAGATGGTTTGTGAATTTTCTCAGTGTGGTCAATTATATAATCGTGGTCCCCCACCCCAACAATTTCTACTTATTTCATAGTAATGGAAAAATATGTAACGTACGCAACCTAACGTAAGAACGCATATAAAAATACATTGCGGGCAAACGAACTACTCTATAAAGCACACCAAGAAGGTTTTAGTTCCTCGATTATTCCTCTTTCTTTTAACTCTTAACTGTAAAACTTTGCTAAAAGTAGAGAAAATGTATGTTGATCACAAATACAACTTTGTGTATTGGACCAAAATCAACCATTATTTCTTTGCTAAAGCAAACTGACCAAAATGTTTTTCCACGATTTGAAAGTACTCTCTAAACTTTATATACCACTATATTAAGGTGAAATTTATCGCAGAAAAAGCCCATATGCCGAAACTCTGTCTTGCAATTGTTGTTGTTTGACAAATATTTTTTCTTACCACTATCAAACATTTGCACAATTTTATGAAACCATTTTTACTCATTTAACAATTACGGGTTATAAAAATTCTATTATTATTCAAATTAACCACCCGTTGAGAGCGCCAAAGCCCAAACCAAAAACCAAAAAAAAAAGCCATTGTAAAATCTCTCAACTCCTCAGCTGGTTGGCCATCACAGTATCGTAAAATAATAATCATAAAAAAATAAACCCCAATAATCTAACCATTGGTCTAGCCTCCTACCCGCCTACCACACATTGCCACCGATCACGACCCAGTTTATCGCAGCACCAGAGAGAAGTTGAAAACAGCGCAAAAGAATTTATGACAATTGCATTTTGAATGCATTCAAAAGCTAATGTTAAATGGCAAAACTCTTGACTTGATTTATGGCAGCATAGCCTTTTCGATACATTAATGCAATAAAATTGCTTACACTGAAATGTCTTAATAAATGCCTGTTAAACGACTTTGGATGTTATTTAATTAAATTAAAACGATCTCTTGGCATTTTCCTGTCGATTAAGTCATCGGGAAGCGGCACCTAAGACCACATTCTGCAAACGCCCACGAAGGTGATGGCTCTTAACTAGGTTTGGCTTGCCTACTTAATTTATGGAATTTTGTTATTGCAGCTGTTCCCAGCAATTACCAAAGTTGGACCACAAACTACACGAAAAAAATAGAGTCCCCTACATAGATTTTAGATTAACATGCAACATGCAACCAACACACACGACTCCTCCAGCTTCAAGTGTTTCAGTAGAACAACAAACATTTGTCTGACCTTTTCATTGCGGCATGGTTGTTGCTGTTGGTTTTTCCTCACTTTGGGGCATTGAAATGCAAATTTGGCAAAAATAAAAGTTAATGGGCCATGTGAATGGCAACAAAGAAAAAAAAATAGAGAAGAGAAGTGAAAAAAGCCACTGCTGCAATGGGAAAAGACTTTTATTGCACTTTTTCAGTTTGTTGTTTAAGTCATTCGATTGATTTCGTGGGGGTGGTGGTGGGATGAGTAGATGTAGAAAAATCAATATAACCAAGGACAATGACAATGCCAGAGATCAAAGGTTTGGCAGGTGTTTGGCAAACTTTTTGAAGCACGATTTGAGAGTTTGTCTTAACAGCTTAAGAGCCAAGTTGGGTAGAAAAATTTTTCAACTATTTTATTTTATTTACCGCGGGAGCGCTGTGAGTTGTGTGTTAATTTGCAAACAAAAACTGTTACAAAATTTTAGAAATAAAAAAAATTATTGATATTTTAATGTTAAGGTATGGTATATGTATAAAATGGACATGAGCGGTAAGTAGATTGTAGCAGATGGACGAGGACAGACGCGGTAAATGAAATGACAGACTGAAAATGAGACAGAAGAAAAGCCCTGTATCGACAAACCGAGAAGAAACAATCAGTATTGACCTTGTAAGAAGTATACCGTGTGTAAATAGTAAAGCCGTGGGAATGGTATAAATAGAAAGCAATTAAAAAACCGAAGACTTGAAAAAATCCTTGTTTGCAAGTATAATAATAATCAGTAATAAGTACTCGATACATTGTACTCAGTATTCGATACCTAGAACTCGATACTCAACAGTCCATACTCGGTACTTAATACTTAGTACACAATCTTAAGCACTAGAAACTCTTTACTCGATACTCAGTAATTGATACTCAGCTTTCGATACTCAGTACTCAGTTCACGATGCTAAGAACTCGATACTCAACAGTCGATACTCATTACTTGATACTACTTGATACAAATTTATCTACTTTTAGTCCACCCTTAAAGTTATCTAGTACACCTAAATGATCGCACATTTGTCTCCACTCACTGTTACTCATAAATCCTCTGTAATTTTCTTTACTTCTTCACATTTGCTACACACCACATTAACCCTATTTAACCCCATAGACCCACTCATAACTTCCATAATTTACAACATTCAAATTGTTCATAAGACTTCAAAGCCGCCAGCAACTGCATAAAGATATTAACCTTTTAGTAAATAAGCTAAAATTACACAGTCAAAAAATCTAAATTATATATTTGCAAATATTTCAAGTGGTTGTTGATGGTCAAATTTGTGGTTTAAAATCATATAAAAGCAATGTGGGTGGATTTTGAACTAATTTTGCAGCAATAGCCCCAGCTATGCCAGGCAATTAAAAATGCCTCCCTAAAACGAGAAACGTTTAGCAATTAGGCAAACCAAGGAGGAGGCTGCTCGAGCTTGTGCTTTGGTAATCAGCTGAAATTTCGATTTAATTAGATTACCACACAGACAGCTTCTCTTCATGCTGCTGCACTTGCTCAAGCGCCATTAAATTTTTTGTTCGCCTTTTATTTTCGTATGCAACATTGCAGCAACAAAGACAATAAAAACCACACACAACAATTGCAAGCATTTTTGTGAATTTTTGTTTTTTTTTTTTTGAGTAAAAAACCACAAAAATTACATTGCCACATATGCGAATCAGAATGATGATGATTTTGACCTCAGACCGGAGGCTCAATTACCTCTCAGAAGGCATCATCAAAATGAAATCTGGCAAATCATTTCAATTAAAATCGAATTTGTAATGCAATCGAGAATCGAATATTTTGAAAAAGACATAAATGATAAATGAACGAAGTTGGAATGCACTTTAAAGTATTGATATAAATGTTTTAAGACGATTTTCGATATCGGTAGTTTAACAGCTTAATAGCCCAATAGCTAAATTTTGGTTGCGGTTGTACCATGGGAAACGGACACGAGTTGCTTGTCGGTTTCCCAAGCAGTTTAAATAAGTTTTAGGGCAATAGAAATGCCTTGACCGAAACCAAAATTCTTTTCGGAAAGCAAGAGCGTTTGAAATATATCTAGATGGAGTTATTATATTTAAAGAAAAATAATTATTATTCGTTACTCATTAGAAATCAATCAAAGGGATGGTCACTTCAGTGGTTGGCAAGCCAAAAATCGACAGCGTCATAAACCACAAATTAACAAAGAGCTTTGTTAATGTAGACTTTCTATACTTGTCTCACTAAAAACAAACTGGAAAATTTAAATCTTCCCTCTGGGATAAAAATAACGACTAAATAAAAGTAAGGCTTTTAAATTAAATACGTGCTGAACTGAAGTAGATTCTTCGAAACGCAATCGATACTGAGCGAAAAAGTGAACTTAAAACAACACAAAACTGTACAGGAACAAGTTTTCTCATTTGTAGCGAAATGTGCTCAATTCAATAACAATTTTTTGGAATGCTAAAACTCAAATTGAGTTGAGATTGTTCCATTTTTGAGAACTTGATTTGGGTTAAAATTTTTCCGTTTTCAAGAACGTTTTAAAGAAACAATTTGGTTTACTTTTGTACAAGGTGTGACCTCACATTTGGGTAGGATAGGAACGGGGATATACCTCTTTTGATTGGAAGCAAAGGGAGAGGCAAGGATCCGCGCACGACTGCTTCCCCCTCCATCCATATATTCCCATAGGAATTAGAAACATCGCTACGCTTTTCCGACTTTTCCGGGTGGAATTTTCCAAAACCCCGTCTTAGTACGCACTTTCACCACCAACAGAAACTTCTGTGAAAATTACAGCCCTCTATCTCTTACCGTTTGGGCTGTGCGATGATTGCCAATCAGTGAATCAGTCAGTGAATCAGGACACTCTGTTTTATATATATAGAGAATACAAAAGGAACACACCTACATTGCTTAGACAACAGTGAGTGCTTGTAATTTAATATGAACTTTATACCATAGCAATAAAGCTTAAATTGACTACGTTTTAGTTACAAATCATTTGTATGGGAAAAAGAAAAGGGCTATTTTTAGGGTTTTTCCAGCAATAATTCTAATTTTTCTCGCCGTAAAAACCATCCTTGAACTTCAACGAACATTTTAAAAAAAGATTTGGCCAAATTGGTCCAGGCGTTGTTGAGTTATGCGCTTACCAACACATTTTGCGATTCATTTTTATATTATAGATGGCTTTGGATAGCAAGCAATTGAAAATAATTAAATTTTTTAAATATGTAAATTTTCAAATCGACTTTGTCCGCGAATTAAGTGTATTTCGCCAAAATGCTGAAAATACGTATTTACTATTTTACTACAAGGAATACGAAAAAAATTATTTCGATCCAAAAAAAATCCCAGTGGGCGATTTTTCATGGAATCACCCATATATTCTTGATCAGCATGACGAGATGGGTTGGTAGAGCCATGTCCGTCTCTCCGTCCGTCTGTCCGTCTGTCTGTCCGTCTCTCCGTCCGTCTGTCCGTCTGTCCGTCTGTTTCTATGCTATCTCCTCCGTCAGTTTTAAAGCTATCTTAACCAAACTTTGCACGAAGTGTTTTGGTACAAATACGCTGCACATTTGTCGGAACCGGCCGGATCGGATGACTATAGCATATAGCTCCCATAGGAACGATCGGTTAAAAAACTAGTTTTAGTGAGAAAAACTTTTTTGTTTTCAATGCTATCGCTCCCAACGCTCGTATTTATAAGTTTTTAATGATTTCACAAAATTTCACCAAGCCTTGTCAAAATCGGACAACTATATAGTATAGCTGCCATACAAAAGTGAGGTCTGAAAAAAAGTCTTAGTGGAAAAACTTTTTTGTTTTCAATGTTATCGCTCCCAACGCTCGTATTTATAAGTTTTTAATAATTTTACATAATTTCATTAAGCCTTGTCGAAATCGGACCACTATATAGTATATCTGCCATACAAACTGTCAGGCATATATCAAGCTCCAAGGGTATATAAACTTCGGTCGAGCCGAAGTTAGCTGGCCTCTATTTTTTTTATAAGTTTCAACTCCCACTTCCCTCTCTATAGTTCTGCGTACCTGGCCAACCGGGATGGTACCCCAAAGGTCAACGAATTCACAAGTTCACCTTATTTTCACTAAAAAATACGTTTCAATCAAAATCTACAAAATATCGAAATCGAAAGAAATAAAAATCTCGACTTCCAGTATATTAATAATTTAAGCTTTTATGTATTGGCCCAAGCCTTTTGAACTTGTATCGCTCCAAATGTGCTTACTTCAATTCCTTTCGGGATTACATGTCCATAGAGCGGGAGCGAAGAAATATAGGAAGCATTTAAGACAACGATCCCGGAGTGCGTTAAGATGCCATTCCATTCGTGGGTCGTAGGTTTGAATCCCAGTTGAGCCCCAAAATTTTAATGATTTTTTGTTTTTCAAAAGTATAAAATTAACCAACGCACGTGTGGTTTTTGAAGTGTATAAGAATGTCCTATGGCATATGTCATGCCTGAGGAAAGAAAAAAGAGTTATCTCTTCTGGGACCAAATCAATATTCCATAATCTCGAACATGCCTAAAATGATCTAGCTTTGGGCTTAAATTTCGCACGAATTTTATAAGATAACCCCATTATAAATGTAAATTTTATTTAGGATCAACTCAATCGTTTTTCTGATCGGGTCAAGAATATCCAGGATTTCGTTGTTTTCATTACCGCTTGTAATTGATTTAATCCCTAATGGATTAACTTATTGTTGAGCGTACCAAAAGACATCATTTTTGAGGACCTTTTATATATAATTGCGCAAAAAGGATCATTGTCCCATTTCTCAATTGTTGTGCATTCCTTAATTCGTCTGTGCCTGGTTCACACTTTCAATTGCGAGCTCGGGTGAGCGAAGTTAGGCGTGGCATAAACGATTAAAGAGATGTGAAAATAGTTTTGAAATTTCTGAAAACGGGCTAATCGGCTAATAAAAGTTCAAATAATATCGACTTTACTTTTAATATATACATACATATACATTCTGTACCTTCAGTCCATAGCTGTTTATGTACTTACTATACTCATAGCGCGCATTTCTTCTTGTTTTGAGCATTGCTATAGCCGCGCACATACGCACTCACACGGACAGCGCATAGGACTAACCAAAGTAAATTACAATAACCACTTTTTATTCTTTCTTCTCTTTTACTCCTAAGCCATATGCCAAATCGAACGTAACAAAACATGTGTATTGGTGTTTTTTAAAGTAGATTTTTTTGTTGGCGATGAATGATTTCGAGTTTATAAGACAGCCACGGGTCTCTCTTTCTATTTCTTGTGTCTGCTTTTACTTTAAAAATATTTTCTTTATTTGTATTGAAGTTTACGCCGCCGTAAGCTGGTGCTGGGCACCTTTGTCTTATACCAATATATATTTTGGTTTAGGTGTGTGCATTTTCATGAATTTAATAAAATCCTCAAGCTTAAAAAATCAGTTTAAAATATATAATTAAATTTCAATGAATTTCTATATTTTCCCCATTTTTTTCAATATTTCTTTTAAATCCTTTGCCTTTCATTAAGCTTACCTCTCTTCATTCTTGACAAACTTCTTAAACAATTCATTATTCCCCCAAAAACCTTCACTGTATACCCTTTCTATGCACAGAGATTCCTCGCATGCATTTTGGTTGCACGATTGGGCAATCGTTCACACTTGAATCGTCAGGCAGTGTGCGGGGGCTCACATACATTGGCCATAATCAGGCATCTCTAATCAAAAAGCCCAGCTTTGATCCATGTGCCTTACCCGGTTCTGGTTGGATTCGTCGGCGAAAATTACATAAATTTAGCATTGCAATCGCCGCATTGGTCTCTGACCGAGCGAAAGGGACGGAAGTCATGGCAACATTGTCAGTCGCCTAGACGTCATCAAACCAAATCATCAGCCAAATATCAAAGTGTGCATATTTTATGCTTGTCATTTGAAATTCAAAATGCAAAAGCGTGCCGCACTGCATTTTACCATTTCCAGCGAATTTTTCGCGTGCGAAAATGAGCAGCTGATGTGAGGACCAGAGAAATCATTAATATGCGATGGCTTTTGTGTGTGTTTTTTTTTTGCTGCAACCGTAAAATGTTGAAATTAACATGTAAAACATGCTCGAGCCTTTTTGCCAGCAATTGGACGGCCAGCTATCCCCTGGGCAGGCGTAGTCTGCTTTTTGGCGCTTTTTGGGCGTGTCTAGTCGAAAAAGTCAAAAAGTTACAAGCGGCAAATTACACGCGTCTGGCTACATACTCTAGAACACGGGCTTCTTTGCCTCTATCTCTGTCTGGGTGCTACCTTTTGGCAGTTATCTGCTTGGTAGACCAGGCATTAAAAAAAGCCACGCACACACACACACAACGAGCCCAGAGCCAGACATTTAAAGTGGAGCCAAAGTCTGCATAGTGTGGCACCAACATTTTTAGCACGCCCTTTTTATTCACAAACAGTCGTGTCGCTGCTTTATTTGTAAAATGCTTTAGGGCGTCTTTTTTTTGAGAGAAACAGAGAGGGAGAGACAAAAAAAAAAACAAACTAAAGTACCTGGTTGACTTTAAGGATAACGAAACGTAAGTGAAAGTTGGTAAATTGTTAAGGATTTTGAAAAAATAAATATGCAAATTGTAGAGGATAATGAAACATTCAACTAAAAATTGTAAAACAATTTAAAGCTTCACGGGGGTGACTCAGAAATCTCTAGAGATTACTTAAGAAGAGTAAGCAAAACAAAATCTGGCATAGGACAGCTTAAGACAGACATTGCTGAAAATTAAGAAAGCTACAACAACTATAACTAAAAATTCCTTTTGTTCTTTGTCCCTTAAAACATAATAATATCGATTTGCATCTCTGGTTTCGTCTAATAGTTTTATGTAAATATATTTTCCTCAATCTCTAACTTTTCTGCTCCTTCAAAACAAAAAAATAAAACAACTAAAACTCAGCTTGATCTAACTATAATTTAGTTTTCTGCACAGTCCACAAAATCCTAAGCCTACATAAATCAGCTACCAAAACCAAATTATATGAGATTTTTCTCCTTTTTTTTGAGGGGGTTTCCCCTATGCAGCAAAGGACAACAAGTTAAGCTTGTTAAATGTCAAGTTTGTTTATGCGTGTGTGTGTATGTGCGCAGGAGCGGTCATTTTTCTTCTGCTGGACTCAACATTTAAATGTGATTTGTTAGAAAACAAGTCAAGGAAACGAAATCAAACCAAACTCTTCATAAACTTGAGAGTTTCGAGTATCTGACAAATACTCAACAACACTTGGCGTCAATGGTAACGATAACGATTGCATAACTTCCACATTCAGTTGAAGTGGCGAAGGGGAAAGTCAACGCAAAATCGTACAAATTGCAAATAATCAAAGACACTTAAGTGCTAGGCGTAATATATGTTGAGTCACACACACACACAGGCGCAAAGTGGTAACATCTGAAAGAGCCACGTAAAATACGCCCAAATAAGCTGCAATAATATTTGATTATTTCAACAACTGCCAGCTAAACACTTTACCAGGGATAGTGGGGAGGAGCAGCAGACTTCCATTTAGCGCGTGTTGGCAATTTTTTTCGATTTCACATATGTAGCCTGCTCTTAGGCGCAGCTCAAGGCTAAGTGGAGGTAGATTGGCTTGGTAATAAGTAGTTTAGGGACTACTTTGGTAACAAATGTGAATAGATTTGGCTATGTAGGCAGATTGCGTAATGAGAAAGTTGTGGTTTAACATAATTTTGTCCAAAAAGTTTTCAAAATGAATTTTTAGAGAATTCTAAACACAGGAGTCCAGTATGTTGGCTCGCATACCTGATCATTTAGGGCTAAAAAGCCAATGCAGAATAATTATACAAAAACTGCCTTCGCTCATTTCTATCTAACAATTCGCTTATCGAACTTAGAGGCGTTAATTATATTGCACACACAATAAAATTCAAATAATCATTTCTGCACACTTTTATTAACAATAAAGCCCCAAAAACTATTATTCAATTTTTCACAAAAATTTTTTTAAGGTGTAAATCAATTGTTACACCTACAGATTTTTTTGCTTTTTTTTTCATTAAAAAATCCCTAACAATATATAGTTTTTGCAGTCACATCGCAACTGTATATCGTAGTGGAAAACAATTTAACATGTAATGAGTTTTTTCATTGTGTACATCATATGTTGTTAGGGACCTTCTAAATGAGAAAAACCGACAAGATAACTGTAGGTGTCGCCATAATTTAAAACCTTCAGAAAATTATTTGAAAACTTGAAAATATTTTGTGGGCTTAATAACACTGTGCAACACTTAAAACTTCCAGTCAAGACCAACTAAATCTGAGAATGTATGATGATGGTGTAAAAATCTTTTTTGGGGTTTGGTTTAGCAGCAAAACTATTTCAATTTGGGCAAAATTGGAAATCTTGGATCTAGGACCACAAACCATTTTGAAGTTGTAAATTCAAAGAATCATATCTTTATACTCAAAATCACAAAACTCTCTAAATGAAAATCCAATTTGCTCTTCTATTTAAAGTCTTTTAAATTAATTTTGAAAACCGATTTGTATGCATTTTTTTTTGTCAGAGCTAAAGCCCAAATGCACAAAAAAACCGAGAGCGTAAGTTAAAGTCGGCTCTAACCGACTTCGATATACGCGTTACTCATGAAAAACATAATTAACAGTTTTCCTGCGTTCCTTTGGGTGAACATCCGAAAAGTATGCAAAATTTTTTTAACTCGGCTATTTATCACTTTTTTGCTTATAACTTAAGAACCGCTCATCCGATCTTTACCATTTCTTCGGCAAATCAATACAATTTACGAAAGACTAACTATCTCTAGAAGGAACAATCATCATCTATCTTCAAAACTGCGGGAGATAATCTTATTTTGAACTGGTTCCGGGAAAAATATGTTATGTTTATACCCGTTACTCGTAGAGTAAAAAGGGACTTTACGTGCAAATGTATGTAACAGGCAGAAGGAATCATTTCCGACCATATAAAGTATATATATTCTTGATCAGCATCAACAGCCGAGTCGATATAGACATGACCGTCTGTCGTCTGTCCGTCCGTCTGTATGAACACCTAGATCTCAGAGATGGTAAAAGATAGAGGTTTGACATGTATGGGACAAATGCTTCTTTTATCTGCACGCAGATCAAGTTTGTTTCAAATTTTGTTTGTTCCTCCCGCCCCCGCAATTTGGTAAAAACGTTATATCTCCTACAGTTTTGAAAATAGACGATTCGTATTTTCTTGAGATACTTAGAAATTAGCAAAACAAATCGATTTGCCGAAGAAATGATAAAGATCGGATGAACGGTTCTCAAGTTATGAGCAAAAAAGTGAATCAAATCCCCCCTCCCACCCTAAAAAAATGTTGCATACTTTTCGGATACTTTCCCTAAGGAACGCAGGAACACTGTTAAACATGTTTTTTCATGAGTAACGGGTAAATCGAAGTCGGTTAGAGCCTACTTTAACTTACGCTCTCGTTGTTCTTTGTGAATATTCATTCTCGCGCCTGCTTGGAAGAACCCGGTTAGTCCAAAATAAGCTGACCCTGATCGAAATTTTGACCTTCTAACCCTACAGCTTCGGTTTTTTGAACCTACCTCAAACGTGAAGGCAGAAGCGGTAACCACATCATTTGTGACCAATGTTTTTTTATTTTATTCATTTCTTATAAGCCGTTCCCGAGATAAAATACTGAACCATTGGACCAACTTTTTTTTTTCGCGCTACGTTGTTGTGCTTCCAAAGAAAAGCGCAATAGACTAAACCCAGACAATGATTATATTCTACTATCATTCCCTATCAGATTCTTTTGGTATCTATGCATCAATTTTTTTTACTTTAAAAATGTATCAAAGTGTAATATGTAGTAAAATCGTTTTAAAGTAATTTTTTAATTTTTTTGTGGACTCTTCCAACGTATATTAATTCCATCCAAATCGTTAAAGCGGTATACAGTATTTTTTTATTCAACTATCTAGTCTAATAACTGCGACTAGGAGACTAAAAGTTCGGAATAGTGAGTTTCTCATTGATGTTGTAGTCCGACGAGAACTTAAGCTGATCTACCAGCGATTCAAAGTAAAAATAGTTAAAACATTTGCTTATTTATTTATTTGAAAAATTAGCTTAAGAAAAAAATTGTAAATGCAAGTTTAAGAACCAATCTTAAAATTTTCAAAATTATTGGACATTTTTTCTGAGAACATTTTTTCAAGAAAAACTCATTTAAGAAGGATTAAAGAAACATCCCAAAAATAAACTAGTGTTTGATGGTTTCTTTGGAAAAGCCAATTTCATTAACCTCGGTTGAGATTTGTTACAAAAAGGCGTTCATATCTTCTATCTATACTTATACATCTGTAGCCCCGACTGACTGACTCACTAACATAACCCACAGGCAAAACTGCTTAATCTAAGATTTGACATGGACCTTCGTATAGTTATGCAGGAAGAAGGAAAATTTCAAAAAAATATGTATGATTGAGCAGATCTCAAACAAGATCGAATTCTTCTTCAATAATATACCAGCTTTTATACTGAAGTCAGAGATATGCTTTTCCTTCTACACAAAGGCTCGAAAGAACAGCTTTTAAGGCTGTTTATCTTTAAATTGAAGATACCCTAAAGTTATGAATTGAATTAAGTTCTTTTACGCCTGGTAGTGGTGCTGCTAATATAGGCAGATCTGGGTTTTAAATCCTTCGGCAAAACCCAAGCTTAAGTTTATTGAAATCAATCAAAGGTAAGGGCCATCTAGAACAGCGAGGGCAATTTGGATCTTTATTTTGCTTTAACAACAATTGTTTGCTTTTTGTTCTTTGATGAAAACGTCGTTTCGTTAGTTTTTGGTTCCCACTGCTTATCTAGAGATTTAAAATCTTAACTGCCATTGATATATTGAATCGCTAAACTGTTCGTACAAAGGGAAAGTCAACACTTTAACCGACTTAATAAATGTCCTATAGATTAAGGACAAAATTTAGTAATCGATTTAGAAGCAAATTCTTGTTCACTCAATGCTTTAAACATTTAAATTAAAAAGTTGAATGGATTTTCATTAAAATTGCTAAATTAATCTACATGTTCTTCTTCATACTTACAAGCAACGCAAACGATTTAAAGGACATCATTTTGGTTGGATGAAATGGCAGTTTAGGAATTGGTTTTCGTATCCACAGTTCTAGATGTGATGGTAAATTGAATTTTGTATTATTTTATTGAAAATATTAATTTAATTTTGTTTATAATTTTAGGATAATTAATTTTCCATTACACAAATGTCACACACAAAAATTTTAATTGCATTTGAATAATTCTCACTTTTCAGTTGAGGGATGTTTGGGGGTTGGGGTCTTGTGAGGGGATGTGATAAAATTAGACTCCTCTCCTGTTCAAACAATTGAATGTTAATTTTCTGTTTAGATTTTCTATGGCCAACCGCACGAAGTACACGAACGTTTTGAATTAGGTTAGACAATGGAGATGCGCTTGCTTTTTATAATCAACTGCCGCAGTCGACTGCGACGCTGGCAGCGCGTTGCCAACTACCAACTGCACCTCAAAAAAAGTAACGAAAAAGTTGTTTCAACAATTGAGGCAAGTTGGTGTTGAGATGATGTTGATGTTGAACTTCTAGATCATCTTGGGCTGCTCTCCCGCTCGCTGGCTGGCTCTCTCGGTTGGCCGCTCAGAATGACTCAACGATTGAGGTAAAAGAGCAAATTGCTCTTCGTTGTTCCACGCCGAGAGAGCCACAAAGTGTTGAAGTGAAAAATGTGGCAATGAGGCAACAACTGTTGGATGATGACTATGATCGTTCTGGCGGATGTATAACAAGTTGAGGCTGGAACGCCCGAAATGGCTTCATTAAACAATTTGATATTTAAGTTTTTATGACGGCTCCAACCTCCTCCTCCTCCAGGCTGGTGCAGTGCAAAAACAAAATGTCACTGGGAATGTCAGATTTTTTTGATTTGTTTTTTTTTTTCTGGTGCCCTTTGAGAAAGCAAAATCTTGGGCCAAGAACAACTTTGAGAAGGCAGTACGTGATGCGGCTGCAAGTGAAATTTGGCACAAGTGTCAAAATTCAATCTATGACGTGAGGCTCATGCTAAAAACTATAACCATAAGTTATCTATACTGCGATACGTGTGCAATCTCCTTCAAATTTCGTTGAGCAACTCGAGCCCAGCTCAGCTTCCTTCCGTCAGGCATCAAGCGCCAACAAAGATTACCTATTAACCTTGGGAGGGGAACAAAATGTGTGGCCAAAAATACCACAGCAACAAAAAAAACCCAATTAAATAACAATTAAAAGCAATCTATTTTTGATGACTGATTTCAGAGGCTGTTATAATTTTATTGCCCACTTGTGAGGTGAGGATGATGTGTGGCAAATATGAAAGAAAATGACAAAGTATTTTATGGTCTTAGGGCAAGGCGAAACTACACGAATTTGTAATACTCTCAAAAAAAATTGTTGATGCAATATTTATTATTATTATACGCGAGGCATAGGCTGTGGCCACCCCTGATCTAAAGCATTAAACCCTCCGCCTTGGTTTGAACCTTATATAACAGCTATTTAGATCGTTAGAAAATTTTCGACTCTTTACTTAGATATGGCATTTGTTTGTTGAATTCATAACTTTTCGGTCTTCGCCCAACAGTCTAATAAGGCTACTTTTACTTCCATCGCTACAACAAGTTCCTCCTCGAGTTAGAGGGTATTATAAATTATTTAAAGCCGGTACGCATGTTCACTATGCAGCTAGAAATTTAACATCAATACATAGAATAAATCCAGATATGCGATTAAAAAGTAAAACCATTTTTGAAAAATTGTTTTTTTTTTTTCTAAAAAACGAATCGATAGTCCTCTATGGATGGCTTAGTTTTTGAAGAACTGCTCCGTCTTAAACCGAATACAAAATTTCTTCTATACAATATAGTAAGTAAGTAAGAGCTGAACTGAACTTAAAGACACTCTTTAAGTCAGGCGAAAATCTGAATTGCGAGTAACAAAGAAACTACTGTAACCCAACTGTAACATCCACGAAAATGCCCTGCTTGGTGTGGTTTATGGGCTGCTGGAACCATCGGTCAATGGCGAGCGCTACCATCACAAATGATATTTTGTTATCTCATATTGAAGCCCTTGATGTCGCAGACATTAGGTTACAGCCTGACGGTGCTAAGGCACACATAGCGCGCGAAAGCATGGCTTTATTGGGAAATAATTTCTTTGAACAGTCGTTCCGGACCTATCAGATCCTGTGATATCACACCACTGGACTTTTTCTTGTATGATTACTTGAAGTCAAAAGTCTTCGTCGATAAGACAGCTACTCTTCAAGACTTGGAAGCCAACATTGCTTAAGTAATTCGCGGGTTACCCGTAGAAATGCTGAAAGAAGTGATCCAAAATTGAACCTTCCGCATAGACATTTATGGCTTAGTCGCGGTCAACATTTGAATGAAATAATCTTTAAGAAGTTAATGTCCAATTTCATTTATTGAGTTTTATTTGTAATTTGAAAAATAAAACATCTTAATGGATCGCATTTTATAAATAATCAAAGAGCGTGTTCAGCAGCATAAATCGATGACAAAAAATCGACTATTTTTTTCAGATTGTGCTGGTGAACGGGCATGATCATGTTTGTTATTTTTCGTGATTGTGTATGAAGGGTTTCTAGTTTGTTAGAATTGCTTGATTATGATTTGTTATCGATAGCACACAGCTGTCAGAAGTAAACAAACAAGCGATTTAGACAAGGCAAATGCAAAATGAATTTGGAATCCTCTTTATTTTTTATTAAATAAATTGGCAGAGGATGTGGATTCGCAAGTAGCTCCACCTCACACAGTTTGTCAAGGCACTACCATTCAGCTCCTCCTAGATAAGAGCTTGATAGGGACGCCCATATCCTCTTACAAGATAATCACAAGGAATAAAACCCGGCGCCTGGTTACGGAACGATGGAATAACCTTCCAGCTTGCGCTGTAGCTAGGGTCTCGTGGTGCTCGTTTAACCTCAAACGGAAAACAGCTAACTTCTGGTCTGGGTCCTAACAGGTCACTGCCTTATTGGCAGGCTTGCTGCATTGAATTAAAATTTTTTGATCGTGTCGGGAGGGGAACGAATTGTCCTTTATCGCCCGTCTCTACCATCGCCACTTGGTTAAAATTAACATTTTCAGACAGGAGTCCTTCTTAATCTTTACCTATCTATTTAATCTATCTTTGAAACAGTCTTGTCTCCCACAGATTTGGAATGAATCTTATACTATTCCACTTCATAAAAAAGGATCTCGTTTGAATGTCGAGAATTATCGAGGCATTGCAAAGCTTTCTGCTATCCCAAAACTGCTTGAGCAGTTGATCACCTTCCAACTGCAGCACCTATGTAGCAACCTCATATCTCCTTCTCAACATGGTTTTGTTAAACGTCGATCGACGATGACAAATCTTCTTGAGGCAGTCACCTAGGCCCGTTGCTTTTTGTCCTTTTTGTAAATGACCTCCCACAAGTCATATCGTACTCAACTGTATTTATGTATGCAGATGACGTTAAAATCTGTCTACCATACGCCGATTGGTTCTTGCACACGCGCCTTCAACTAGACCTTAATGAACTGGAGAATTGGTGTTCAAATAATCTTCTTTTCTTGAACCATTCCAAATGCCAAATGATGACTTTTTCCCGCAGCACACCTCACGTTGTCTCCTATTCTATAGGGAATCATACCCTGGACCGTATTACACAGGTAAACGATCTTGGTATACTATTTGACCAGAAATTGTGTTTCAATAGCCATATCGCAGCTACAGTAAATAATGCCAAAGGTGTTCTGGCATTTATTAAGCGTTGGTCCAAAGAGTTTGATGACCCTTACACAACTAAATCATTGTACATATCCTTAGTACGCCCTATTTTGGAATACTGCTCTAGTGTATGGGGCCCACAGTACAAAGAGCAGTAATCGCTAATCGAATCTGTCCAGAAACAATTTCTAATTTTCGCTCTTCGCAATCTGCATTGGGACCCCAATTGGCATTTACCGTCGTACCGATCGAGGTTAAAACAAATTGATCTTCAATCTATGCATCACCGCAGAATATGCAATGGTGTCCTATTCGTCCACAAACTTCTTCTCGGATTGGTAGACTCTCAATCGCTCCTCACTTCTATAGAATTTACAGTACCCTCAAGGTTCACCCGTACATTCCGGCCACTACGTTTGCCACTCTGCAGGTCCAACTATGCCCTTCATGAACCTTTTCGTGTCTTATGCTCTAATTATAATTCCCTTTCTTTTATTTTTTCGTTTGAAAAATCATTTAATGTTATTTTAAGTGAAATTTATGAACACCTTGAAGTATCTAACCTCTAACCTATTACTCTAAACAACTTTGTATTACTATTGCCAATTGTTTTAAGTTAGCAGATCGTTGTTAACCAAATAAATAAATAAATAATGGTTAATGTATGTTTCGACAAAGGAAAAAGATTCGGTCTCACAACAAACATTAAATTCCTAACAAAGTCTTAAGGAAAATTCAAGGGGAATTCTAGGAGCAGTTGGTGCTGTTAACGATGGTCATAAATATTTAGTAGTCAGTTCTTAATTATATTAAGCTGTTTGTTGTCAAAAATTCAAAACTTCGCCAACAAAAATATATCGATATAGCATGCTGGTGAACACGCCCAATATTTAAATCGACTCAATTGTTGCTAAAAATTGATTTAAAGTTCAGGGAACAATTTGTTATCTGTTTTATGATAACTTCTAGCTATTGTAACAGAGAGTCTGTATTATTTTGTCATCTTTTACATCGAGCTTATAAATAACTGACTAAATTGTACGTTATCTGACACATAGGCTGGAATGACACTTTAAATTTTTAGGAACAATTTTAGTCACAATTTTTCATCTATGGACAAAAGTCGTTGGTGTAAGCGAGTCAGAGTATGCTTGAATTCTCCGCAGAATGCTTTAGAAGAGGCTGTAATGATACACAACAGCAAATTTGACCTATTAACAAAAAATTGCTACAATAATTGTCTCTCAAAATTGAAAGTGTCATTCCAGCCATAGCAACTATTTGAAATATGATAAATCGGCTCTTATTTTGGCTAACTCTACTGAAAATATCTGTATTACATTAGGTTCTAGTTATCTAAACCAAGCCTTTGTTCCCAAACCTCGGCAAGAGTATATAAACTTTGGCACTTCCAAACAAATTTTACTCATTTTGTATCTCCATAAACCGCAAATAAAAAAAATTAATTTTTTGTACATTTTTATTCACAAGAAAAAAGTTACTCCAAATCATTTTTTTTGGTGGTTTGCTTCAATTTCCGTGACACTTGACAATGTATGGTTGGTATGTCGGTAAACTTGCTGTCAAACTGTCTTAACAACATAATACCCGCTAACAATGGAAGCCAAACACTCTAAGCCAAAACCCTAGCCCCCCTCCGCCCCAGCCCCCTGCCACCTTAACCAATCTCAAGCCCCTCTTGAACATTTCTTTGAGCAGCACTCGGAAAGCATTGCTGAAGTGCATTTTGTGGTAGCTGCGATTACGAAAAAGATGATTTAAAATGTAATTAGAGCAATATGAGGAGGGGGGATTTTATATAAGCGCCAAGTGCAAGTAATGATGAGCATTTCTTTTGACATCCAAAACTTGACACCGATTCCAACATTTGTTGCAGTTTCTTCACTTTTTTTGTTTTTTTGTGGATCATTTGTAACAAAAACGGAAGCAAAACTTACACGCGAAGTAGCCAAAAAGTGGCACCAACATCTGCTGCTCTGGCTGTTGACATTTTGAAGCGGAGCTGGCTTATTGAATTGTTGCAATAACAACAAAAAAATTAACATTTAAAAGAATAGACTTGGACTCCGACTTAAATTCTGCATTTAGCTTCTCGATTTTTTCGATTTTCCGCGAATTTGTTTTGCGCGTTTTCGTGCCACCTTTCAGGCGAATCACCTGTTGACTGTTGTTGTTTTTGTTGTTGCAGGCGCACCTCTTTCTAGCTAAAAATGAGTGAATTAGAATAGCCAACTATGTAATTGCCGCATTTTATTGCCTTTTGGCGATCTTTTGCTATTGTTGCAGACTTTTGGTTTGGTGTGAGAAGAAGTCTATGTCTGCTGCCACGTCCAGACGTGCCAAATAATTTGCATATTTTAGTTAGGTGTGTGGGATGATCTTAGCATTTTTTAATATAGTCTGAAAGGGTGGGGGGAGATGTTGAAGGGGGTTTAAATGTCGCTAGATCTACAGAAATGGAATAAGAATTTTTTACCAAATTAAACGATCGACCAAAAGATCTTGTGGGCTTTTGGACTGAGCCGTAGAAGGAATGCACGGAAGGTCTATCGCTTAATCTGTGCTTCCTTAAATTCTTTTAATTTATCCTCTCATTATTTCCTAGTGATTTGATCTCTTTTCCCTGCTGTTGATTGCTTTCATTATTATTTTTTTTTTTTGTTTCATCCTGTCAGTTGCCACTGCTTGCCACCATTTTTCTTAATGGAAATTTTCATGCGCTTGGCTTTTCTTTAGACAAATTAAACGAGATTTTTTTCACACCTTCCGCAAGTTTTGCAACCCTTGGCATTGTCATCATCATCTTGGTGTTCGTCTTGAGTCGCTGCACTTTCGTTCATTGCACCCAAAAAAAACGACAGCAAAAACAGCACAAGAAAAAAAAAGTTTTGTGGAAAACTTTGTACCTAACATAAATCACATCTCAGGACGCACACGCCCCCTGCAGTCGGACACGCCCATTGCCCAGATTCCCATATAGTTGCTCTCAAGTCAGGGCTGCATTTGCATATTCCAATTTCACATTTAATCAATTTAAAGCACACGCAAGTCTGGAAATATCTGCCATCTCGCATCTCTCCATGCTCCTAGACAATTACCCGCATTGTCTGCCTTTTCACATCATTTATCCTTGTTAATTTTTATTTAGCTCGCAAGTGGAGCGAAATCACAGCAAGGAGCTCTCCGTTGAGCGATTGAGCCGTAACCTGCGTTGACTTGTTTACGTGTTTAGAGCTACATGAAGTCATCCCCCCCCCCCCTCCCCCACCCAATTCCCACCTGAAACTGACTGACAACACAAAGCGTTGCATTAGATGGCCAACAAGTAACCGAGTTGAGAGAGAAAGGATAGCAAAAAAAACCTGTATTAGACACGAAACCTCAACGAAAGCTCAATTTATAAGAAAATAAGAAAAATTTTAATTAAGAAAACTAAAAGAAATTAGAGCTTCAGTTTAGCTAAAACTAAAAAATTGCCAAGTCAAGTACCAAAAAAACTGGTTCCAACCATAAAATTCTTATTTCGAGTACTTTTTAGTTAGGAATTGCTTGTTTCTAAAGGCCTATACTCAGATCAATAAATTTTTATTTATTTTTATTTAAAATCGGTGGATTCTTTTTTATTTCCCAATATATTTCGAGCCCACATCGGACCATCAGACCAGGAAATTTCTAAAAGAAAATAAAGACGTAATTATTTTAAATGCGGATAAGGGAAATGTAACAGTCGCCATGGAAAGGAAAGATTATACGGACAAAATGAAAAGCATATTAGACGATCTATCGACATATAGGATTATAAGGAAAGACCCAACCTCAAAATTACAAACGAAAAACAACGAAATAGTAGACAAATTATTTAAACTGGATCTGATTTCAAGGAGTGAAAGAAACAGACTCATGACAAGCACGGCACTTCCACCTAGGAGCTATGGACTACCAAAAATCCATAAAAAATATACCCCTCTCCGTTCAATCTGTTCTATGATTAATTCTCCATCTATGTAAATATGTGTCAGAAATTTCACAAAACTTGACGATAGACTCCACATTCAACGTTAAAAACGAAACAGAATTTAAGACAAGGATAAATGACTCCCACATTTTTGACGATGAGAAACTTATTTCTTTCGACGTGATATCACTATTCCCTAGTATCCCCACAGACCTGGCAATTGACGTAATTCGTGACAAATGGGAATTAATAAAAAACCACACGAATATGCCAAAAAAACTATTTCTGGAAGCGTTAACTTTTTGTATAAATGAGAACCGATATTTCAAGTTTGAAGACGAACTCTATGTTCAGTTGAAAGGTCTCCCCATGGGATCTCCAGCGTCACCAATTATAGCAGATATCGTCATGGAAGAAGTCCTTAAGAGGGTAAAAACTACCCGACTCTTAACCAAATATGTTGACGATCTCTTTGCGATAGTCAGAGAAGAGGACATCCAAACAACTCTACAGGTGATAAATTCATATCACAAGGACATACAATTCACCATAGAATTAGAAGCTGACAACAAACTACCATTTTTAGACGCTGCAGTGCACAGGATTGACAACACTCTTAAGGTTAACTGGTATCAAAAACCTACAGCATCAGGACGGATAATAAATTACCATTCAAAACATCCAAAAAACATGGTAATAAACACGGCAAAAAATCTTGCTAAGCGGATACTAGATACCAGCGATACAATTTTTCACACAGAGAATTTAGTCAAAATTAAAAATATACTGACCAAGAATGACTTTCCCCACAAGATCATTAAGTCGATAATTAAAGGTATTGGAAAAGAATCCACAACAACACGAGCTGAACAGACAAGAACATATAAATCAGTGACATATATTCCCCAGTACTCAGAAAGACTCGCCAAAGCTGACCTATACGACAGGGATCAAATAGCAATAGCCCACAAGCCAACATTCACCTTGGCTGCTCTGTTTAACAATATGAAGAGCAATGTTGCAAAGTTGGACAAAAATAATTTAATATATCAAATACCATGCGCTGGAGACGGACTAACATATGTAACAAAAATATATGTTGGCACGACAAAATCAAAGCTTAAGACGAGACTATCTGGACACAGGTCAGATATAAAAAGACGAAACGAGATCAACACACAAAAAACAGCACTTGCGGCCCACTGTGCAGAGAGCGGACATTCTCCTGATTTTGATGCCACAAGCATTCTACAACAAGAGCGTAACTATAATAAGAGATTTACTCTGGAAATGTTGCATATCATCAATACACCAACAAATATTAGGCTGAATTTTAAATCTGATAAAGAGAACTGCGCACACATATATAGGCACTTACTAGACCAAAACACACATTAGGATTAATTAGTTTCACATCAAACTCCGTGGCGAGCACTTGTTTCTTGTCCCGTATCAATGTATGTATAGGTTCGAATGTTGTTTACTTTTTGTTAGCTAAAATCTTGTTAATTATATATGTTCAATGTTGTTTAATAGCCCCCTGAAGACGGACCCCGATGTGGGCTCGAAATATATTGGGAAATAAAAAAGAATCCACCGTTTTTCATTCCTTGGATGGGACGGATGACCTTGAGCCAGAATAACCAACCATTTGGATTTACACAGATCAGGTCGCTAAAACCAAGACAGAAAATCGGTCAATCTGTACTTTCAAAGTCTGTGTATATCTGATCAACTTAAGTGAAGGAGATATGAAGTCTCTCCCATATTTTGTGGGCGAGCAAAAATTAAAAAAAAAACTTGATGTACCTGCAATTAGAAGAAGTCTATGTTCCATTCATGTCGAACCTGTAACTCTTCTTGGTCAGCAACAACAGCCGAGTCTATACAGCAGTGGTGCCCAAATGTCAATTGTCCTATCCCGTGAGTTAGGAAGTCATAATTCTGCCAACGTCGCAGCCGACAACCAAAATTGAAATTTTGACTCCGCCGAGAAAAAGATTAATATGAAATGGCCCACAATTCAACTTTTTTTCATATCAATTTTACTCTGTTATGACTAAGAGAAGAAAAAAAACTATTCCGAGGCGGTATTAAATCTAAACCTCCTGCACAGCTGCCTCACACACTAACCTCTAAACCACGTCAGGCCATATCACTCTTGCACAGCTAATATAAACATGCCGTCAGAAGAAAGTGACGAAAGTATATTGTTGATCTTTTAACTTGCCGAAACAGCAGGTAGGTTTTTTCCAAATTTTGTTATTTGTAACCCTATTTAATATTAAAGTCATATTATTATAACATTTGCCAGATTATTCTGAAACGTTTTTATATCAACTAAAATTGTGACATTATTTTAGATCGCATTGATATAATATTATTTGTTTAATGAATTGATATGAAAATAAAAACGAGAAGGTCAAGCTAACTTCGTCTTTGCCGAAGTTTTTATACCCTTGCAAATGTTTTAATATATCAGAGTTTACGAACGTCAGCATTAAAACAAACAATTTTTCTAAGTAAAACCCCGATAGTTCCTATGGCAGCTATAAGATATAGTCATCCGATTTTGACCAATACTTCCGAATCTGTCTAAAAGTGTTCAATATGAATAATCGCTAAAGTGAGAGACGTTAACATTAACAAAAAAGTTTTTCTCACAAAGACTCATTTTTCGACCGATAGTTCCTATGGCAGCTATAGATATAGTCATCCGATTTTGACCAAAACTTCCAAATCAGTGTAAAAGCGTATAAAACTAATAATTGCTGATAACAAAAAATTGTTCTTACAAAGACCCTCTATTCGACCGATAGTTCCTATGGCAGCTATAAGATATAGCCAAAATTATAATACCCTTTGCAAGGGTATAAAAATAGCAGCAAGCTAACTTCGGCTCGACCGAAGTTTATATACCCTTGGAGCTTGATATATGCCTGACAGTTTGTATGCAGCTATACTTTATAGTGGTCCGATTTCGACAAATCTTGTTGAAATTATGTGAAATCATTAAAAACTTATAAATACGTTGGAAGCGATAACATTGAAAACAAAAAAGTTTTTCTCACTAAAACTAGTTTTTTAACCGATCGTTCCCATGTCAGCTATATGCTATAGTCATCCGTTCCGGCCGGCTCCGACAAATGTGCGTGTGCAGCGTATTTGTACCAAAAGACTGCGTGCATAGTTTGGTTAAGATATCTTTGAAACTGACGGAGGAGATAGCACAGAAACAGACGGACGGACAGACGGACGGACAGACGGACATGGCTATATCAACTCAGCTCAGCAGTCATGCTGATCAAGAATATATATACTTTATGTGGTCGGAGATGCTTCCTTCTCTGCGTTACAAACATCTGGACAATTTCTATATACCCTCTCCAAGGGTATATAAACTTCGGTCGAGCCGAAGTTGGCTTCCATCCATTTTTTATATTTAATATTTACCATATCAAAATGATAGTTTTAAGATCAAACTTATATTTTTAAATTTTATTATTACATTAAAATTAATAACAAATGGCAGGTAGTAAATCCAATACCTCTACTATGCTCTTCTTTATTTTTAGCTAATTACTATTATATATTGTTTCATATATATAGATCAAGATGCGCTATCGGGCATATGGCTCACAGCCTAATTATTTGCTACTCAATTTGTCTTATTCCTTTTCGTTTTTTCTGTGTCTTTTTGCTCTTGGGAGAGTAAGGAACATTAAAAATAACTATTTTTGTTCCCTGTGTAATCTTAACAGCATTGAAGACACAACCCATTTCATCGCAATCTGTCCAATCCTGCAGGAAATGTGTGTTGCCCATTGGCGTCTTGGGAAGCTAAACCTTGAGCAGTTGATGTCTAACCTAAACGGACCCAACTGGAACACGATGTGCCAATTTTTAAAAAAGGCTTCTGTCTATGGGCAGAGCGTTATGGCAGAATATTTCTGAATATATTTTATGCTCTTTAACATGTAAATCTTCTAAAGAAAAGCTGACGGCTACAAGCCATAGCTAAATGTGTCATTGTTATCTATTTATTTATTTATGTTAATCAAAAAACTGTAAACGCTGTATTTTGAAAAAACTATAAATTGGAAAAATGAAAAACCTACAATTCTTTTAATCTTTGGAAAATCTGTATTCTTTACGGTTAAAATTATATATTTTATTTTAGAAATGATATGAAATAATTGATATTTGACAAACTCTCTGAAATTTTCTTTAAGTTCGTTTAATAAAAGTCTTGCGGTATTTCCGCAAGCTTGTCTTTGCAAGCGCGTAGTTCTAGTTGTATTCGTCGCATCGGTTCACGCTAGAGCTTTTTGGAAAGCTCTTTTCACGCGCTCGTGTTGATTTATTGTTGTTTGTTTTTAGTCGTTCGTGAGTTATAGCGTCGCAAACATGGAGCAAAATAAAGAGAAAATACGGCATATTTTACAGTACTACTACGATAAAGGCAATATTGCATCTCATGCTGCCAATAAAATTTGTGCAGTTTATGAAATCAATACAGTTTCCATTTCCACCGCACAAAGATGGTTTCAACGTTTTCGTTCTGGTGCAGAGGTGATCGAAGAAGCGCCACGGTCCGGAAGGCCTGTCGTCAAAAATTGCGATAAAATCGCTGAATTGATCGAAAGAGACCGGCATAGTAGCAGCCGTAGCATCGGCCAAGAGCTGGGCATGAGTCATCAAACCGTTATAAACCATTTGAAGAAGCTTGGATTCAAAAAGAAGCTCGATTTATGGGTGCCGCACGACTTGACGCAAAAAAAACATTTTTGCCCGTATGGATGCATGCGAATCGCTTCTGAATCGCAACAAAATCGACCCGTTTTTGAAGCGGATGGTGACTGGCGATGAAAAGTGGGTCACTTACGACAACGTGAAGCGCAAACGGTCGTGGTCGAAAAGCGGTGAAGCTGCCCAGACGGTGGCCAAGCCTGGATTGACGGCCAGGAAGGTTCTTCCGTGTGTTTGGCGGGATTGGCAGGGAATCATCCACTATGAGCTGCTCCCCTATGGCCAAACACTCAATTCGGACCTGTACTGCCAACAACTGGACCGCTTGAATGCAGCACTCATGCAGAAAAGGCCATCTTTGATCAACAGAGGCCGAATTGTCTTCCATCAGGACCACGCCAGGCCACACACATCAGCTCGGATGGGAGGTTCTTTTGCATCCACCGTATAGTCCGGATCTCGCACCAAGTGATTACCACCTATTTCTGTCCATGGCGAACTAGCTTGATAGTCGGAAGTTGGCCACAAGAGAGTCCTGTGAAAATTGGCTCTCCGAGTTTTTTGCCAATAGAAAAGCGAGCTTCTATAAAAGGGGCATTGTGAAGTTGACATCTCGTTGGGAACTCGTCATCGAACAAAACGGCGCATATTTGACTTAAATCGCATTATTATAACCAATTTTATTAACAATTGAAAATTCAATAAAAAATACCGCAAGACTTTTTTGAAGGTATTTCAACATTTCTATCGCTGAGAAACGGGTATATCTTAGTCGGGCAGGTCCGACTTTTACTTACTCTATCGTCTGACCAAGTCAGTATAATATTGGACAAGATTTTAGATTTTGCTCAGTCAATAAAAATTGCTTAAGGAGAGAACATGCATTTTCAAATGAGAAAACATTTCTTACATTTCTTTTGGCATCTCTGCGCTGAATTCGAGTGCAATTTCTTTTCTGTTACTCCATATAGTTATTTGGGATTTTTTTCGTTTTGGATTGGTGTAAGAAAAATTAGATTTTTTCGTAGCTTGGCATTCTAAGTTCAAGGGATTTTATTTTCCAGTTAAGAAAGTTGTGATTCATCCCGTTTGTACTAGAACTACTGTAACTCCATAAACTAGACATATCCAGCCTATAATTGCATTTAACAACTCCGCCTCTCCTCTCCCAAAATGCGATAATTTCAAGAGCCCCCTTAGCCCATTCATTTATCAACAGCAGCTAAGGCCCAGCTTTAGCCAAGTTTCCAAGCCATTTGCCACGCCTCCGTTTGCTTATCAATTGCAATATGGGCCCACCCAAAAGTTGGCTCCATAACTTGGCTTCAAAAATGGCAGAAAAAAAGTAGAAGCAGAGAAGTAAAAAGAAAATCTCCAGCATTTAACTTGCAATGACAGCGTCGGGTGCTCCTGCCCCCAACCCAACGACTAATGGTCAAAAAACTTATCGTCAAACTTAAATGGGATTTTATTATCGCCGCCAAAAACTTCTTTTCATATGCCACCCGAACGCATAAAAAAAGAACGAATTTTCTTGGGCTTGGTCTGGGAGTTTTTTTTAATGCTTTGATTTATATAAAATTCCATAATTATAATGCAAGCGATTCACATGAATTGTACTTTTTGTTTTGGGGGCAACCTTCATAAATCTTTTTTGCCAAGCACTTGTCAAATTTTAATTAACCCACGAATTGCTTAATTATAAAATAACAATTGCATAAAAACGCATAAGAAGTGCAGTGTGGTGCAGTCTAGTGCAGTCTTCGTGCCATGTGAGCGTTGTCGTCTTGGCCTGGTCGGGGTTGGCAATTAATGTCAATCATGGCAGAGCACCAAGCCGGAGTCACCAAATTGGCAATGCAAGCGTTGCAAGTTACCCAAAACTAATAATGATGTTCAAGATGATCATAATGAGGATGATGTTGAAGTATTTTTAAAAAAGCATATGAGTGGGACAGCAGGCCTTTTGGGAAGGCATTTGGGTTTTGGAATTTGAAAAGCAAATCATTTTTACCTTTTTTAATGTCAAAACAATTAAACTGTCGAAAGCTAAAAAGATCATGTTCTAAGTTTTTGTTTTGTTTGGTCAAAACAGTGAGGCGAACAACTATGTTAAGGAGTTGTACATTTGGGGAATTGAAAGATGATACTTCCGCTATGAAGTTAGAAACGCATTTAATTTTTTAGGGAAAGAAAAGTTGTTACATTTTTTGTACAATCTTTGGATTTTGATAAAAATTTTACATTTTATTAAAAGAAAACAGAACTGTTCCATCGATTTCTTGGTTCCACTGTGCATTCGGCTAGTTAAATTAGTTAATGAGCTCTGCATGATAGTCATGAAAAACCGCAAAAACCTAAAAAAGAAATAACTCAAAGCAATAACAAAAATGCCGCAAAAATAATGCCAACGATATCCGACGACTGCTGCTGCTTCTTCTGCTGCGACTACATACAACTTTAAGGTGCGGATGACTTTGACTGCAAGTCGAAAAAGTGGCAAACAAATTGTTGAAATTTGTTTCTACAATTGTTAGCAACATTGAACTTTAAATGGTAGCAAAGCCACATGTGATTGCCGATGCCGATGCCAATTCTCAATTTTTGCGTATATCTGCGATGACATCGAAGCTGCAGAAGTCAAGTACATCACGATGAAGCCTCCGATGCCTCCGCCGCCGCTGCTGATGATGATGAGGCGATTCCATTTTCCAAGCCGAGCCAATTAATTAAAGTACAAGCCATACAAATGTCGAGAGTACCAACCTGAATCTTGACCTTCGTGTTTATCGATGATAAATGATGGCACAGCGAAGAAATGTAGCAAATTCGCTACAATTTTAATTAAAGTCCAAAACAAGACGGCCAAGCGGAAGCAAAAAAGGTCAGCGGCAAGGCTTGAATAATTGTTTAAACGCATCAGTTTAACGCACAATAACACAAAATTTAAAAGTCAATTATGGATATGAAATTGAAGCGTAGAGCGCAGCGCATCTGCCAATTTGAAGGTTTTTTGTTGCTATGCCACCTTGTCGCTTGCCACCTTGTTGAAAGTTGTTTCATTTATTTATGTACAATAATTTCCACATTTGTACTCGTATTTCTAATTAAACAAGCCGCCGTGATAAATGATTTCACTATTTTCCATAAAAAATACAAGTATTCAATATTGATTTAATTTTATGTATGCTTAATTTCAGTGTTTTTATTTTTATTGCACATTGATCAGACATATTGGGTTGTTGGCATTAATTAATATTTCATACGATAAGCTTAAAAATATATTAAGAATTATGCAACTACAAATAAATCAAATAACAAAAATTGTGATGATTAAAACCGATCCATTAACAGTCATGTTCTCAATTCCACTTCCACGGCAACTTTGCGAAAGTGGATTTGATTCGTGCTCTCGCCATAATAAAACGACAAATGTTTCATATTGTAATTGCCTAATTACACACTTTGCTTATTTCTGTGATCAATTTTTAAATTTCCAACCAAACCAAAAAAGAAAACCATAAAAAAATAGCCTCTCTTATTTTCGACTGTTCCATTGTTGAGCGTTGCTCTGGGACTTGCGGTCACTCCCCTTTGGAGCTAGTGCAGGGCCGACCAGCCATAGCCAGTGGGGAACGAATTCTCTCGGCAATTCACTCCGAATGCTTGCCAAAGCCTTGCATCACTGTGTATTTTGGTGTCGTCTCTTTGTTTCATTGTCATTTCACTGAACATTGCTCACATCTTCTGTTTTTCTAGGTGAGTCAACTCGCTCAACTTGAACAGTTGTTCACTTGTTCAGACGGATGGAATAAGTCACCGAAGCACACTTGTCCGTGTTTATGCCAATGTTCCATCTAGCGGCCCAGTTGCTTAACCCTATTCAGGTACTCTTGATTGGGAATCTGTGGTCGTGGAGTATGGTCGTGTCGTCAAGAAACTCTTGATTAGCAGATACAGTTGGGGCGGGAGGAGTTTCTTGATCTTGCCACACTCAAAGGCCTGCTAGATGTCATTTTACGTCAAACACAGAACCAACTGAATAATTAAACAAAAGAACAAGAACAACTGAACAAGACTCACTGAACAAAATTAACAATTCAAGCCTAGTACGCAGAACGACAGAAAAATCCTTTCGTCACAGTTTTTCACATAAATTAAAGCACTTTCTAACAGCACATGAGCATTAGGCCGGACTCCAAAACGGAAATATGGCCAAAACTAGGTCTCAGCATTCCCGAAGCTAATATTTGGTTTATAATTAATGATTGTGGAAATCAAAAAATTCTATTTTAATTTTAAATAGGCGCGACAGAGCCTGAAAGTTTTGAAAAAAAAATTACTCATACGACACGTTCATTGAAAACAAATTTTTAGATCGAAATTATTTGTTCATTTCAATTGCTGTCATCTTTCGAAATAACACATTAGACCGGACATTTATCCATACGAAGATCTTTGCACAAATCAACAATTCAGTAGGTATATTTTATAGAAAATTTATCAAAAATCCAAAATCAGATATTTATATTGTGGTTTGATGGCCTCGTCAAGGCTTTAAAAGTTCCAATATCCCCTTAATTTATCTTTGAACTGTCAATCTAGCAGAGACTTTTTTTTAATTGTCGAACAATATGTTCAATGGTGTTGGGGTAAGCACTCTGGACCAAGTTATACTAAACAAGGTAAGCCTACTCACTCTCTCGCTCTCTTAACAACTTGTTAAATTTCAGTCAGTAAGCCATGGAGCAATTAGAATGAGAGAGAACGTTTGCGCTGCCTCTCAATGTTGCTGGTGCTAAACGATAGACCCACAAAAGATACTTCAAAGTGCCAGTAGGAAATCACTGTGGTTAGAGCGAGACGACCATAACCCAAATGTATCTAGAGAGAGCGAACAGCTGACCAAAAAGTATCTAGAGAGAGTAAATGAGAGCGACCAGCTGACAATTTTCTGACAGAAGGTGTCGACTGAGCAACGTTCCTCTCTAGTACTCTTTGCTCCATGAGTAAGCAAAGCATCTCCGCGGACGAGTTTTTTGTGTGTTTACTTAGTAGCTTAGTAGGCTTTGTATTGAAATATATTACTCTCTCGCTCTCTTTGACACAAATATAATGAGTTGTGAGAGAGCAAGTGAGCCCACCTTGTTTAGTATACCTTGCTCTGGACTTTGAATCCGGCATACCGAGTTGAATTTTCGGTAGAAACTAAATTTTTTTTTATATATAAATTTTTAGTAATCAGTGCCTATAAACTACAAGTAAATAGTTCATTGCAATTTATGGTTCCTTTAAATTAAAGTGTAGTTTGAAGGCAATAAGGATATGCCATAATCAGCAATAATCATCGATTTGGTGCCTTCCGATGTGTTGCTGCATCAATGGTACGATATGTTGATATAGTTTTTTTTTATTTAAACAATTTTGACAAAATTTTTGTCTGCAGCTAAAATCAAAATTGAGGGGAAATTTGAACTTTTAAAGACTTGGCGAGGCCATCAAACCTCAATATATATGATTTTAGATTACTGATAAATTCTCTAAAAAATATGCAGAATTTTCTGAGCCATGTCGTGCTAAGAACTGGACAAAAAATTACTTTTTATATAAGGCAGGTACGGTCTATAACGCATAGTAGAGTAGTCTTTTATTATTTTTCATTTGAATAGTTTTTAAACAAAATTAACTACTATTTATAAATGGAAAAAAAATATATGAAAACTGGCAACACTGCGAATGAGGTTTATACAAAAACTTTAGAGACTGATAGCGCCCGTAAAAGCTCGACTTTTTTTACTTTTGATTTTTTTTACGCTAATAATACATCAAAAAGTATTTGAAAGATAAGTGAAAGCATGTCCTTTGGGGTCCAACCTATTGAGCATCAAAGCAAAACCAAAGTGTTTCTAATTATATGAAATACTGTGACGAAATAAAATTTCTCTCGTTCTGCGTACGGGGCTTAAAAAAAACATGATCACTTTAGTTCAATTATAATTGGTAATTATTATTCGGTTGTTTGGGAGGTGGCGCACCGAGACAATATTGCTCTGTTTGTTTGTTACCTTCCTAGCGTAGTTCCGGTCCAAAAGCCCAGAATTTTGTGGGTTCTAAGTTACTGATACTGATTCGGAGTAGAATGTGTTCCCCAATCTGCTGAGTCTGCGCCTCGCTAGTGCGCTAGTATAAGTTCAGAGGGCTCCTCCTTCTCTTCACAATATCTGCTAAGTTGGGTGCTTGTTATTCCCAACTTATAAAGGTGGCTCCGCAGTCTGCGGAGGCTTCCCTGTCAGAAGCCTGAGGGCATTATTTTCTTGTAAGATTAACTTTTGGTACCTTTTTGAAGTTGTGGTTCACTATTAATGTATTTACTTGTCTCATCCCACTGGTTTTTACCCAGGAGGCTGTTCTAGGCGTATACCCTTTAATTGTGTGTTGGCCCATGCTGCAGAAGGTTTCTGGCCCCACAATTGCGTTGGCTGCACACTTGCATGCCAATTTCCAGGGATATTATTATGCCCCGGTATCCATCGAACAGTCAGGTTGTTCCTGCTGAACAACCCAACACTACTCTTCCTAGTGTCAATCTAATTTGGACCGGTGGCTTGCAAAAAGTAAACTGAGAGCAATATCCTTCGTGATTGAGAACTCGAAGTCGAAACCGAAATGGAATTGTGGTATAGAGAACTTGACTGTAAGTATTCTTAAGCACCTTTAAACTCTGTTGAAACTATAAACAACTTTAAAGAGTAACCAAAATTTGATTTATACTTACTTTGGGTTTCTTTTTCTCAATATATTATAGCATTAAAAACAGACCATTAAAACATGATTTCATTGAATTCAAAAAATTTCCTCCACAGTCACTATTTTTGTTTGTTCGTGAACAGTTAATTTGTCTTCTTGTTCTTGGTGTTCTAAAAATCTCTGACTATTTCAGTATTTTCGCTCAATTGGCGAAAATAAATAGCCACAAGAAAAACAGAATTTCTATTGTAGTTCCATGTCGAAAGACCCTGCTTTTGTATAAAGAGTCCACACACACGCACACACTTCTCACTTACATTAACTTAATAAAATCTTATAAATTTAATAAACAATTGCACTTTCAGCCCCACGTTTCGCATTCTTTGTACTCAATGCTTGGTGATTCCGCTCTCAAAACTTACATCCGCATGAAAGCCCGTATTGTCCGCATGGTAAATCACATTCTGTATACGTCCATCTGGCAATAGTATATGATATTGACCGCGTGTCACGCCATGCAAATCACGATTTTGCTTATGTCCAAAATCGTTGCCGGTATGAAAATCACGTATGCGATAACCAAATGCATACTTGGAGGCATACTGCTGCAGCTATAATGAAAATAGATGGAGAGAAAGAGGGGGGAGTTAGTTATGTATGTGTTCAGTAAAACGATAAGTTTCGTGGGGGAAGATGACAATTCGTGCGCATGCCGAAAAGTATGCCATGCAAAATGTATTAAGCTCACTGTCATGTACAGTGAAAACGGCAAGAGACGCACTGGCGACAGACATGCACAATAACAAACTAAAGAAAACGAAATGCAAGTGACAGTTGGGCCTGAACGATTTGGATGTACTCTTTTGAAAATAAAAATAGATAAATATTTAATTTGCTTAAACAATTAAATTAAAAATAGAAATTTTTCAAATATTTGGTAATAAAAAGTTAATTTCAATCATTCCATGCATTATCAATTGTTTTGTATGCCCTTTACTTAGAGTATATACCAGTTGTGCTCCAGGCAATGAAGTGCATAAGTGGGAACTGGTAGCTATTCGGGGGGCTTGATGCTACGAGTGTGGGGAAAGAGCTTAGCTGCCTGTCGCTCACATGACGCTTTGTTATGCATGCGATTGTAAATTGTATTGAGGCAAGAGGCGCGTGTGTAATGAAATTTGCAACAATATACAAAGTAAACTCTGCACTCCTGCTCCTGCCTCCTTCTAGCGCCATTTTGTATGCTGCATAGATTTGTTTTGTGTGTCGTGAACAATTTGGGTTTTGCCTTTTTATTGTAAGTATTTTCGCTTCAAGTTGATATAAAATATGCGAATGTGAGCCAAATTATGGGAGAAAACGTTGTGTGTGTGTGTGTGCGTGTATGCTCGCGTTTCCGTTTCCGCTCGTTCAAATGTTTTACTTGGGATCTCTCGTTGACGACGACAATTGTTGCCAAAACTTTTGCTACATGTTTTTGGACTGCTTTTGTGGTTTTTATGGCCTAGGCCAAGATTTGTGTGTGCCACTGAGTGTGGAGAGGGTGTGGGCAACTTTTTGATATGTTAATGAGTTGTAAATTAAGTTTAATTAAGTTACATTGTTGAAGGGAGATTTTTATTTGAAAGGCAAAAAGTTTGCAGGGCTTAAGGAACATTTGTGAAAGGTTTGGAGTTGGGAAGGATTGGTGGAATAAATATTATTAGTAAAATTGCTTAAGGTCACATAACATGGGTTTCTTCACTAAATCAGTGCTTTTAGATGGGTATCTACATTGATGAAGTAATATTGGCGCCCAATGTGGGGCTCTTTAAAAGTTGAATCTTTTGGTTGTTCTTTTAAACACAACTACCAGCTTTGAAAAGTAAAGTTTCTACATAAATCTTTGCCTCTTGTAAATTGGCGCCCAACGTGGGGCTCCTAACTGCTCCAATTGCCTGAAAGCCTTAAAAATTCTGGTCCAAATTGTAAGCCAATTCGATTAAATGAAAATCAAAATAAATCATCTAGACCAAAAGCTGATTTCGTTTCACCTAATGATGAAAGGAGTAAACCACAAAGCAAAATCGCCTCAAGCCATTAACAAATAACAAAACATTTTAATGAGCTGACAGGGAATGGGCTTCCTTTGGGCTAATAAATTGTATGCAAATTAAGATAAGGAGCTTTATATCATCAGCATCTCAGGCGGCCCATAATTCCAAAGTCCAAATGTCAAAGGCATTTCCTGTTGGAGCAAAACAAGTGCGAAAACTGGAAAAATGCGCATTGAGTTACCGGAAAGTTGTTTGTCCAATGGAAGCTTATTGCTTTTTGCTAAAACGAAAACTTGTGAGTCGTCCAGAAGCTGTTTGGCATGACAATTTAGTCCTGGCCAAAGCATACTTTTGGACTCTCCCTACCCCCCTTCCTCCCGCACTCTTCAAACTAAACGAACTCACGTAGTTTGGCCTCAAATTGCATTTTGCACTCGAGTCGTCGCACAAATTCGCTGAGCGGGCAATGGAAACGTGTTAAATGCAAAAATTTCCAATAAGAAACTTTTCTCCAGTTCCCCGGCTCAGTTCGTTCATATTTTTTTGTAGGTTCAATCTATTTATCTTAGTCCAAATAACAAATAAAAAATGGCACACGTTTGGCATGTTTCATCTGCATTGTAATTATGTCTAGCTTAATCCAATCAATTTGTAATGAAATTCGAAACTGCAGAGTCTTGTAATAAATTCTTTGGATAAAAAAAAATACACAAAATTTGCATATTTTGCAGGCAATGCGGTGTATTTGCATTTTTTGTTTCTCTTTTGCAATGTTGGTTAGTCTGAGGGCTGCATGAAAATCTATTAACATTTCGCCGTGCTGTGTTAATGAAGGACTATGGCACTCACCTCCCACACCCACAACCCACTTTGCTATGCAGAATTACTATTATAATTTTTTTTTTGCATTTCATTAAAGAAATGAAGGCAACAGCATGATAAAAATGTAAGTGCAAATGTTGGCAAATTGCTGGACCAAAGAATTTGTTAATTATGATTAACAAGTTGGCGGTTTGTATGTGAAAGAATGCTGAGCTAAGGCATTTCCAACAAAGGAACGAGTTGCAAAAGCTATAAGCAATACTTATCATGGGAACATCTGAGTCAAGGGAGGAGACTGAACCATTTACTGAATAGTGGAAAAGCGGCTTCAAAGAGACTTAAACATTAACTTTCAGTAGGGTAAGGCTTTTGTATTTTAGGATGCAGAAAAAACGGTCTCGTTTATAGAGATAGAGCTGGGGTGCCTAAGCCCATTCAGTAAGTCACGCTTTCGTTGTTGTTTAACGCAAAGGAATAGCTTGCGAGTATACGAGTATACAAACTCATATGCGTGCTCTCCTCTCTTTCTTTCGAGCTAACATCATCTGTGACTCTCTTCCCTTTCTTTTATGTCTGTGAAACAATGTTGTTTGAGCGTCAGCGCTTGTCTCGCTCGCAGTGGCCGAAGAGTTTTTGGCATTAACGGCGTCACACTTAAAGAAAAATCGGGTTTCCTTTTCAATTTCTTGCGGTTGCTCTTGCTAGAGATATATTTTGTGCATTTGTATTAGTTTTCACTCGGCCGCAAGCTTATTCTGGGCATCCCTGAGATAGATGTTTGACATGTACTGGGACACAAACATCTAATAGAGGCAAATGAAGTTTATTTTAACTTGAAGGTTTTGCTATTTTCAATTTTTGCCACGCCCCTTCCCGCCTTCGCAACTTGAGAAAAAGTCATATCTCCTACAGATTTGTATTTAATATTTATTTAGTTATCAAGATTACTCAAGTTATAAGCTAAAAAAGCGCTGCTGTTATCTACTACTGCAGGTACAGAGTATATTACAGTCGGGCTTGACTGACTTTCTTGCTTGTTTTAACAAAAATTTTCGCTCTGTATAGCTCAAAAATTGAATCAATTAAAGTTCTTGCTCTAAATAAAACTTACATTCGTTACACTAAGAGAAATAACTAAGAATTTTCGTACTTAAATCAAGAATTTTCAGTTTCAAAGCTTTAATGAGCCAGAAAATTCTTGATTTAAGTATCAAATTCCAAATTCTTGATTTGAAGAACGTTTGGGATATGTTAAGTCCAAAAAAACATTATCTAGACTTATTTATGTTGGCTAAGAGCGATTTGTACTTAAAGTAATAACTCGTTCTTTAAATCAAGAAAAAAATGATCTTAAATTAAAACATTCTATTCTTGAATCAAGACTTTTATTTTTAGCTTTTGAATTTTTAACGGTCAATATCGAATTTAGAAACGATTCGTACTCAAAATAAAAAGTTTCAAGAACGAATCGTTCTTGTAAAATTTGACTGAAAAAGGATAAAATCAAAAGCGTTATTTTAAGACCAAATCATATTGCTTTTTTTGTGAGTGTATGAAATGAACAAATACAAATACAAATTTTAAATTAATTTTTAAAATTTTAAAATTTTTGAATTCGTATATATCTAGCTCTTGCCAAAACTATGAACAATCTTAGGGTTAACAATTTTAAACAATTGAATCAAGAATTATTCTTCTAGATATGAGAAATTTTGAGTATATATATAAAGTCATGAAACTCTTGGATCAAGATTTTCGGTATCCAAAATTAATACTTGAGTCCAGAAATGCGCTGTTGCATTAAGATCTTTTAAGCTTAACGTATTTCTGTCATCGAACATTCTTGATCCAAGTATTATTTCATTCTCCATTTTACCCTGACTTTAATAAGTGAATTGATCAGCGCTCTTATTCATAAAACTTATATCCCTTAATTTATTTTCTGTGCCCAAAGTTCCATAAATGGCTCAGATTAGCCTTGATTAAAGAGAAATAAAACTAATTTTAGAACGTTGCATTTTCGGAATCAAAATTTAAGCTTGGACCCTGTCAAACATGTGCCATTTTCACCCCCTCATTCAGTCCTTGCTTTCCCTGACCCAACATTGACATTAAATTAGCTTCACTTCATTCGCTGCTCATGATAAACCACAGCATAAAAACCACAGTTGGGGGCTAATATATATGTATGTACAATACGCCCTTTTTTTTGTGTGTGAAAAGTGCACTATGTACACCCATTCTATATTCCAATTCCATGATGTTTGCAACGTATTGACAGTTACATTCGCATAAAAATCACGTAGTTTGACATTTTTCTTGCTCTGCCATTTCGTTAGATGGACTTTTTTTCTATCTTCCTCCTGCTCATCCTGGCTCTTGTCTAGGAGCAGCAGCTGTCACGCAATCAGCCCGAGCACATGGCCAGGCCAAAGCCAACAAACTGATAACTCAATTTTGGTTAGAGATTCCATCCATCCTACGGTTCCCACCCACTCCACCACTCCACCGCTAACCACCTCTTTCCATAACTCTCGGCGAAACGAAAATTGCTAACAAGCGAGCCATAAAAACTGTGGATGCTTGCATTTAAAATTTTCTCACTTCTCTTCAGCACCGGCAAAATTTTCGCAGCACTTTCGGTTGGCTTTTGTAAATTATACAACAATTTTCGTTGGAGGTTGCCGCTTTCCACTCTAATCATCGTCCTAGCTTTTGGCTCATAATTGTGAAAAAAGTTTGAGGAGCGGCGACAATTGTGTCAAATGGCTGCCGTGTGGCAACAAGAACATTCATTGCCTCTGTCCCTGCCCGACGCAACGCTGTTGAACACGTTCGCTCCACTCGTGGAGTGCTGAACATCTCACATACATTTTGGGAACTCTGAACGCATTACATTGTAAAATTGGTTTTTGTAAATTGTTTGGACACAACATTTATTTCCATTTAAATGCGATTTGGCTCGTCTGGTGGCGATGTGTGTGGCTCAACTCCGACCCCAGCCCAACACTTGTTCAATTTTAAATGAGCATGCAGCTTGGGCACTACTGCAATTGCCACTCCGATGCCCACCCACAGAACGGGGAAAAAAACTACCTCTCATTCTCTCTGCCCAATCTCTGCTCATCCCTTGAGGTTTTTGGTTGCTACGAGGTGTTTAAACGAATTGTGTGCATAATAACTGAGGTGAGAGAGAGAGGAGAGAATAGAATGAAGCTTTAGTTACCCCACAAGGATTAGTGTTATGGGGTATACAGAATGCTCATCAGGCTAAGTGAAAATCATGGTCTAATTGAAGAGGGTAACTGGAATTTTTGCAGTTTGAATTGGTTGGAGTACGAAAATTTGAAAATAAAGTTATATATTGGGTAGTTGGGAAATCGAATTATGATAGTGCAGTCAGAAAAAAGTGTCATTAACACTGACGAGGCCTTGATGTAAAATACGATGCTACATTTAAGGGCTGAATTTCACATATCTTAAACATTCTCAATGATCTTTCAAAAAAAGCTTACAGGTAGTAGATATGCTAACAACAAGATCACTTGCACCTGTGTTCTTCCTTTTTAAGTTTGGTCACTGCTTTCCCATAGCTCCCTCACACTTTCGCCACTTTTCGGCCCGGCCCCGTCTGAGGCCGGGCGCCTCCCCGCCAGCTCTCCCAATCAGAAAGAACAAATCGAAAAAAACCTAGGCCCCTCAAGTCACTGTTTAGTTACTAGTAACGCACTCGGTCCCCCGGCCCGCCCCCCGCCCCGGCCAGCACGCAGCAAGTCGCTATTAAGTAACTGTCAAGTCACTGCGAAGTCACTGTCAAGTTACTTCTTAGTCATTATGTAACGGTAAAGTCACTGTCAAGTCGCAGTTCAGTCTCAGTCAAGTCACTGTTTAGTCACTGGAAAGTCACTGCATAGTCAGTGAGAAGTCACTGTCAAGTCACTGTTTTGCATGATGTCAGCGTCGCGTGACGCTGAAATTAAATTTTACTCCTACTACAGTCTTCCGTACCAAAATTAAAGATGTTTCATATCAAAAAGAGGTCTTCACAGACAAAAAACCCTCTCAAACCCTCTCTTTGTTCCCTTTTCTTTGATATTCGGATTTGATATAAAAACCTTATATGAAGTTTAACTACTGAAATCGCCTATAAACGTCGTCATTTTCTTTCATTTTCCATCACTGTTAATACACAATGAAATCTACTTTAATAATCCCCCCTTAACTAACCCTAAACACTTTCGCCTCAATAAAACATTAGCAACACATGGCGAACTATGGGACCTGAACCTTTTTTCCTTTTTCTCAACTCATAAAGTAGCTTAACAGAACCCTTTTGTGTCCAATGCCTTTCATTGGCCAAATCCAAACTGAACTAATAATCAACGCACATATGCTCCATTAAATGAAACTTAAATCTCGGCCAGCTTCCTTTCAACACTTGCGAAAATGTGTTGCGCTGCCGTATAAACGGGCAAAAAAGGGTTGAAATAAAAATAAAATTAAAATTTGTGAGTCAGTCCCGAAAAATATTGCACCTGCAGATGCCTGGGCCTGGACTGAGATGTTGGAGTGACGACCATTACCAACCATTTCGACCACAATAAAATGACAAATGCCCGAAAAATCTGACCATGTTCGCACACACGTTTCAGCCACTAGAAGCATGGAGCCGGAGCAGGAGCAGCAGCTGCTGTCAAACAAGTCCCTTGACGAGCATTGCAACGGCATTTCCCAACCTCTAAACTTGAGCCTAACAAGTGTCGTTTTGGCTGTCAGAGAGAAGGACAGGCAGGACAAGCCTCGTTTTTTGTGGAGCTGGAGAGGTTTGGGGGGGGGGCTTTACAACCAGACCGATGAACGAGGCTTAGTCCGGACAGGGACAAGGCAAAAGCCTATTAAAAATCATGCTAAATGGCAGTAAAACAATGTCCGTGTCTGTGTGCGAAAGGGAAGGACCTTTCTGTGGCGTTTACTGGACTGCTGCACTTGGCGCCCTCTGCTTAATGCGCATTAGCACAAAAGCCAGAAATTAGATGCAAGATATGCTTCATGTCAATAAATTTAATCAGCTTTTTTTCACGCCATTGAAAATCAAATAAAAATTGTTTGCAACCAGTCAAGCAGCTCGACTCAGCTTGAAAACAATTTTAAGTAGATTTGAAGTGACACCAAGTCGTAGGTGAAGGAGAAGAAGGAAACAGAGGGAATAGCTGAGAAGGAGGATTGCAGTTGTACTTTTGCCTGTTTATGGCAAGTTGACGACGCAATATTAACATTTCTTTCACTGTCGTAAAAGTTTTCCACGGAGACCAAGTGGATGGGTAACAATAGCCATTTTAATGGTTTTTTTTCTTGCCTTGCAAATGGCAAATCCAAACTAAGAATTTCATTAGATGTGCTTGCTTTTGGGATCAGTAAGTTAAGTAAGCTATCGATGATGAGACGAAAAAGATATTGTTTCTAAAAGAGCGACAGATGCGTTTAGTTTAATTAATTAGAACTTTTGCTTCCGTTTAAAGGTTATTTTCGGTGAAAAAAAAACTCTATGGATGATTTCTGAATACCAAACCCTCGAGGGGAGCGGAAAGTGTTCTAAACTGTAGTAAAAGAGGGCAGAATTGTCGATACTCTCGAAATTCTATATAATCAAAACTCTAAAAATCTCAAGTCTTCTTAATATCGACATATCGATAAATCATTGTTCCCTCGAGATTCTGAAATGACTGGATGAACCAATCTAACAAAATTTGGATCCTGCCGAAGTTTGTCGCTGCGATAAAAATCCAACAAGTGTCAGAAAATTATTAAATCGATTCTTTAATATGGTTTCACAAATCATTCTTTAACATAATGACCCTGAAATCGTAGAACCTTACGTTATTAAAACTTCAAAATATTAAGTCTGTTGGTAAAGGTAGCACTAATTTTTTAAAATGGTTTACCACCCACGAGCTTATACTGAACCGGGTGTTACAAATTTGGATTCGTCCGTTACTGTTAAAAGTATATCCAATTCGATTTAATGAAATCAAACAGCTCCATAAAGAAAATTTTTAAATTTGTCAAGTTCAATGGTAAAAACTAATTCTGTTGTTTCGTTATAAAGAATCAATTATCACCATATGAAATATCATATCGGAATTTCGCGTGTTCTCTTATTAACACATCGAACTATAGATTAATAGATAGACTCATTTTTATAGGCTCTTTGATATTCTATAATAAAATGGTTTATAGGAGTAAACAACCTTCAGCATGTAAATATAACAGCGGAAACCAACAAAATCAGGTTTTAGATGGCGATACGAATTAGCTTCAGAGATTAAAACCGTAACCGAAACCGTAACCCATAACCGTTAAAAACACTTTAAAATTTGAAACCAAAACCGTAAACGTAACCGGAAAAATATTGTTTATAACCGTAACCGTATAACCTTTATTTACATAACCGGTTATCAGTACCGTAACGGTAAGAAATATATGGGTTAATTTCGGTTTTTTCCTCTTTTAGTAAAATTTTCGATTATATTTATCTGGAAAGTACGATGTGCCTGAAAAATTCATAGACAAACCAATATATCTTCTAAACAGAAAATCCTAAAACTCTGAGTTTCTTATCGAATACTGGTATAAAAGTAAGCGTTCAATAAAACATAAGTAGAGGACGATGAGCTGTTTAAGTCAGAAAATATAAGTCAAAATGTGCTAATTGAGTTGTCAAAAGTATTTTCAAATGCTAAAAAGAATGATTGTTTCTAGACAAGTTTTTCACGCTGAACTCGAATCTGGCTTTAGAAATTCCATATGTCTAATAGAATAACTGTAAAATGGACATAAAAATGCAGATAACGGCTTCATTACCCATTCTCCAAGGACCCGGTATCCCTACCCTATGTCCTAGAAAAGGGTTACTTTTGAAAAATTTTTAAATGTCAAGTTATAGTATTGTAATGGTAATTGTCTTTTAATTACAAAATAATTGTAACTGTAGTGTTTATTAAATTTTTAATTGCCTAAATATGGCTGATGATGTTACCGGGAGGTTCCTGAAACAACTGTACACTCGACCAGACTTCATTGTGGTGTGGTGTGTTCCTGTTTATAGTTTTGTACAAACATAACATGACCTTCAGCACTTTATTTCATTTTATTTTTGTATATTGACTCAAACTATCAATTATTCTAGCTTTTCTGTCCTTTTTTTTAAACTTTGGAAGGTTCATTTTGTTACTTTCACGATCGTTCACAATCTTGTTTTAAGCTTTAACTTTATAGGGCCGATTTTACATCGCTCTGTCATATAAAAGAGTAAATTTAAAGTTTAGCTGATAATATTAGCTTGAAAATAAGTAGTTTAAACTTTTTTATACTTATAATGTTAAACTTTAAAATAGGCAAAAATAATGATGGAAATTCTGAATAAGAAATTTGAGCTTAGTACATTTACTCAATAAATGAGGTTATGGGGCCGCATTTGTCTGCATGATTTGTCAAAGAGATATTTTATACGTTTAACCGTAACCATAACCGAAACAAAATTAGGTTAATAACCATAACCAGTACAGTAACCGGTATCCCGCAAACTTTATATAACCGTAACCGGAAAAAAGCGATCGCCCAAAACAGTAACCGTAACCGAAACCGTTATTCTTGCGGGTTTTAATCTCTGATTAGCTTAAAATATTGTTTGATCATTTTGGGGACATTCTATAAATTCCAGCAACAATTTTTTGCTCATTTGGGCACGAATTCACTTTACAAATATTTTTGAAAAATTATGTTTGTGCCATTGACGAACATGTTCAAGCGAAAACACCAGCATAGAAACATTTGTATTCTTTGCGAACAAAACGTCGAGTACTAAATTCTGTGACGAACACCTCCACAAACGACTAACAAATTCGTCGGACAAATTTGTGTGCGGATCGACACCAAACTGCGGTTTCTAGAGCAGAGGTATTACAAATGAAGCAAATATTGAATTAGAAAGATAAAACAGATTTTTGTTTGTGTAGTTGCTTTCGAGTGCTCGTGGCTATCTGGCTCACAAGAAATCATTCAACGCCAACTACAAAACCTTCACTTGGAGAGAAAGCGAGGGGAGAACACTTATAAAGTTCTGTTGCACTACGCATAGCCATAAGACATGCGTGAGGGCTAGACGAGCAAATATCCGTATGCGGAAAACAACAACGAATGAGCACAGGACCATGACTCCCCTATCCTAGAGTAAGAAATGTTTGGTTCTGGCATTTAAAAATTTTACAAAATTAGCTTTGAAAGCGAAATGCTTAATTTTTACCCACATTGCAGCCCGTACATTGATCAATTTTTATTATATTGGGTTTTTTTTTTTTTTTTTTTTTCTCTTTTTTTTTTTTTTTTTTTTTTTTTTTTTTTTTTTTTTTTTTTTTTTTTTTTTTTTTTTTTTTTTTTTTTTTTTTTTTTTTTTTTTTTTTTTTTTTTTTTTTTTTTTTTTTTTTTTTTTTTTTTTTTTTTTTTTTTTTTTTTTTTTTTTTTTTTTTTTTTTTTTTTTTTTAAATTTTGATCAATTCTGCAACGTAATTGTCGATCTTTTTTAATGTCTTGTCCAAATTTTGCCGGCTTAAAATCATTTCGATACGCTTTCGCAGAACTTAATTTAGGTTTAAATTTAGGTTTGATAGCTAAACCCTACCTAGATAGAACCGAGAGGTGCGTGAAACCGTACTGTAAAACCTAAAGAAGGCAATACAAGTTTGTCAAGAAGAGCGAATCCCAAAAGTGAAAGGGTATTAGGTCTGTTGCTTTCAATACACACAAAGCATCCAGATGGTTCATGATTTTTTGTCTAAATTTTCCCTCAGCTACAATACACAATAATTTATAATATATATTTAATTTTAATTTCAATCATACCAGCCATTGAGAATAACTTTTGCCAAATGTCACACAAATGTCTATATTGGGCTGCCTCAGAATGTTCAGTTTTATTTCATGCCTCCACCGGTAAACAACAATTTTAAAAACTCCAAAAATATTTACACAAATAAATTTTTGGTTTATCTAAATTTTCTAGTTTGAAAAAAAAAAAAAAAAATTTTGGTTGGAAAATTATTGCATACAAAATTCTTTTTTCGCAAAGTTAACCGTGTCAAAAAAATCAACATGAATAAAATTCGCCAATATCGCTTAAGGTCCTTGGCCAAGTGTGCGCTGCAGTGCGTACGCTTCAGCTGCTCCTCGGGCTCGGGCACCGAAGGTAATCTAAAGGGTGTCGTTCTGGGTCTCTATGAAAAGGAAGGCGATAATGACCCAAAGCTGACGCCAGCGGGCCAAAAGATAGACGGCCGCTTAAATGGTAAGCTGCAGAAGCTGATTTGTGAGACGGAACTCGATGGACGTCTGGGACGCGGCAAGGTGTTCCAAAATATCGATGCCGAGTTCCCTGCTATAGCCGTGGTGGGCTTAGGTCTGGAGGGCGTTGGTTTCAATGAGCTGGAAATGATCGACGAGGGTATGGAGAATGTGCGCATAGCTGCCGGCATAGGAGCCAGATCTCTACAGGTCGCGGGCGTGAAAACGATTGCCGTAGATGGCATGGACTATGCTGAACAGGCAGCAGAAGGCTCAACGTTGGCCGTCTGGCGGTACACGGACAATATGACCACAAATAAGCCCATGATACCGGCTCTGGACTTGTATGATAGCCCCGATACAGATGCCTGGAGGCGTGGTGCGTTCAGAGCGGATGCACAGAACTTGGCGCGGAGATTAAGCGACACTCCAGCCAACTGCATGACACCCACACAGTTCGCCCAGGCCACTGTGGATGCATTGTGTCCCTGTGGCATTTCGGTGGAGGTGCGTACCATGGATTGGATTGAGGCCCAGAGGATGCAAGCTTTCCTGATGATAGCCAAGGGCAGCTGTGAGCCACCTGTAATGCTGGAGATCAGCTATTGTGGTACTAACCCGCTGGATAAGCCCATACTGTTTGTGGGCAAGGGTCTGACCTTTAATTCGGGTGGCCTTAACCTGAGACCTTGCAAGGGCATGGACGAGTACCGCGGCAGCATGTCTGGAGCGGCGGCCGTTGTGGCCACGATGCGTTGCATAGCCGCCCTCTCGCTGCCCATCAATGTGAGCTGTGTGATTCCCCTTTGCGAGAATTTGCCTTCGGGCATGTGCTGCAAGCCGGGTGATGTGGTCACTCTACTCAATCACAAGTCCATGGCTATACGCGATTTGGACAAAGCGGGCGTGGTGGTAATGGCAGATCCTTTGATCTACGGTCAGAACACCTATCATCCGCGTCTAGTGATTGATGTAGCCACCTTGGGCATGGGTGTAAAGAAGGCCTTTGGCGGCGGTGCCTCTGGTATTTTCTCCAACTCGCACTACATCTGGAAGCAGTTGCAACGTGCCGGTTCACTAAGCGGCGATCGCTTATGGCGCCTGCCCTTGTGGCAGTACTACAGGCGCCAAGTCATCGACGAGCTGTGCTATGATATAAGCAACGATGGACGTGGCCTGGCCTCCTCCTGCCTGGCGGCAGCTATACTGCACGAGCTGATACCCTGTTCCGATTGGGCGCACATTGATACACGTGGCACTGGACTGCTAAGCAAATATGGACTCGTTCCCTACCTAAGTCGCTGCTATATGACAGGACGACCAACACGTACTCTGGTACAGTTCCTGCAGCAGATGGCCTGCCCGGAAATTAAGTGAACATGATGTGACGGGGTATTTAGTAAAAATTGTAGTCTTAAAAATTGGTCAAAGTTTTCGGAGTTGTACAGAGTGGAGGTTTATAAGCCAAAACAAATTTTTGGAGTGAATAAAATGAGAAATTAATTCATGAATATTATATATAGTTGAAATTTCGCGAGGTACGGGAGGACCTGCAAACAGCTATACAGTCTACAATGTGAAACAGATTACCAATTCCTGTAGCTGTTTCGAGCAGAGAAATGATTCTTTTATTGTTGTGGTGTGGCATGATCGGAGAGTCAATGAAGCAGAGGTAGAGCGTTTGTTGTAATAAACTGTCTAGGCTACTGTGTTCCCTTGATACAGATCTAAAGGACGTATTGAGGTTCCTCAAGTAAATACTGCTATTTTATTGTTGTGGTATGGCGTGATCGGACAGTCACTAAGATGAGTAGCGATTATAATAAATATTGTCTCTTCTGAGTTCCCTTGGTCTTCCTCTGTTCAATGTGTCCAAAATTGAGTTTCGATTCCATTGATCAACTCATTAGTATACCAAAATGCATGTCAAAAGTATTGACTACCCGAAACTGTACGCAGCTCAGTATGGAAAAGCCTTCCTTTACAGAACCCTTTCCTTTTTCGCATTTCCGTTTATCTGTTAGCCTTCTTACATTTCAATGGTCTTTTGGCTGGCACACACACACACACTCACTCTCACACTCTGCCGCTTGCCAGCGAAGTACTTATAAATTAAATGCAACTTCAACCGCACAACGCCAAAGTTTTCTACCGCCAATGAAAGAAAAATTGTAATTCCAAAAGAAGGAAACGCATGTAACCCCAAAGCGTTGGCATTTCCTTTAAGAAAACGTTTCAAGTGTTTGAGGTTAGCCCCAGGAATTCACTTATATATATACTAGCTGTGTTTGTATGTACATCTTATCTATATCAATTGGTCCAGACAGTGTCTGTACTTGGTCTGCGCATAGTAATGAAAGACGAAGAAGTCGTTTTGCATTGCTTTGTGCATGTTGCCAGGTACCTGGGAGATTGAGAACTTGGGAGACTCGGGCTAACGACATTGAAAATGCTTGTCGAACTTGAAAATTATTCGATTAAGTGCATTACCGGCGAGACATGGATCGGCAATCAAACTGAATTGCACACAGTGGGGTTGGACTGGAGATATTGGGATTGGCATGGGGTTTGGGTTTGGGGTCTGCTGCAGGGCTTTTCATTGTTGTGACTGGCACATTGTCGTCGTATCGTCTGTGCGAGTTTGTGTGCCTTATTTATGTTGATTGTGTTTTTGCCTATGCCAATCAATGGAGCACGCTAACGGGAGCGCTAAGCCTTTTGTGGTACGCCCCAAGGTATGGTTTAATTTAATGCATTGAAAGTAGAGCAGGGATTAGGGAGGGGATAGAAAACTTTTTATATATATTTGCAATCAAATTCAGTGTTACTATTGCTAGATGATTTTAATATCTTAGGGCAGATACATAGATATTTAAACCAACAACTAATAAAACAAAATAGTATGTTAATCTGGCACATAGCAGCTGTATACACTGAGAGAAAACTACAACGATGTTTTTATACCCGTTACTCGTAGAGTAAAAAGGGTATACTAAAGTCGTGCAAATGTATGTAACAGGCAGAAGGAATCATTTCCGACCCTATAAAGTATATATATTCTTGATCAGCATCAACAGCCGAGTCCATATAGACATGTCCGTCTGTCCGTCCGTCCGTCTGTCTGTATGAACACCTAGATCTCAGAGATGGTAAGAGATAGAGGTTTGGGACAAACGCTTCTTTTATCTGCACGCAGATCAAGTTTGTTTCAAATTTTGGCCACGCCCCCTCCCGCTCCCGCAATTTGGAATAAACGTTATATCTCCTACAGTTTTGAAGATAGGCGATTTTTTTCTAGAAATAGTTAGTAATTAGCAAAATGAATCGATTCGCCGAAGAAATGATAAAGATCGGATGAGCGGTTTTCAAGATATGAGCAAAAATGTGAAAAATAGCCGAGTTAAAAAAGTGTTGCATACTTTTCTGATGGTCACCCTAAGGAACGCAAGAACAATGTTTTTTCATGAGTAACGGGTATATCGAAGTCGGTTAGAGCCGACTTTAACTTGCGATCTCGTTTGTTCTGCAAATATTGGGTCATCGCAGGCCGGGTAATGATATTGATACTGTGCAACGGAGGCGTTCAAGCTGAATGCAAGTCAATTCTTAAAAAAATTTTCTACCACGTCAAGTTTTTAAGATATCAATGGTCAAAGTAGGGTAAAAAATTCCTAAGAAGGCAACTTTCAAAAATATATTATAAAGCCATCTTAGGCCCATTTTCTCAATGTCCGGTTAGTCAAACTTACCGGCAGGTTAGCCAAATTTGAGTGTCTCATGCTGTTTTTGGCGAAAACCAGCCGGCAACTTTAACCGCGGCCTGACGAGGGGGTCAAATTTTAACCGGCCGGCAAGATTCGATAAGACTATCGATACTTTCCCTCGATAGACACAGCTGTGTCAAACGCTTGAATTATTTACTTTGCTAATTGCCAAACCAAAACTAGGCCAACGGCCTTGTGATGTGGCATTCTGATTGAGATCCATCTGCAGATACGTGTGCACCATAACGCAAATACTATCCACACGCATTGCCAGCACCAGGAACGGTATCAACTCAATGGCCAACATGGCGACATAATCCTTTTTTTTTCGTTAAATGATAACCAGCAACAGCAATAGAAGGAAGAAAACCAAAACAAACACAGCTGATTCGTTGACAGTTTTTGGTTACTCTATGGCAGCGATAGCAATCTATCGATATCGGGCGAACCTGCCGGTAAGTCTCGTTGAGAAAACCAAATGACTTACCGGCAAGTTATTCCGCCCAGCAAATTTGACCGGCCGGTACCTAACCGCAACTTTTGAGAAAATGGCCCTTAAACGAAATAATGCGTGTGAAAATATAGATGAATAGGCGGATCTTTCCTCTTTCGAGGGCAATAAACTAAATTCTAGGTTAATGGATAAGAAACCGTAAATAAATGTAAAAGGAAGATGTATATGGGTAATTATTTCTGAAGTGGGCAACTATTTTTTTTCATAGTCTCCAAAAATTTTAATTTTTTTGCCAGGATAAAACCGCAGTTTTCAACGATTTTTAATAGATTTTTCAGAATTTTACCATTGTGGGATGCAAAGATATAGCGACTGTTTATATTTGTTAAAGTTGGTTATTACTAAATATTTAATGGGCCTAAAAATAAATAAAAATTTTAAAAAATATAGCTTTTCCTTTACTTTGTGGTAAAAATATTTGCGATGGTTGAACTGGAGGAAGAAACCGCCGAAACTTAAGAAAAAAAATTTAAATCGCGGTTTGTGAAAAAACGGCCATTTTGAGATTTAAAAAAAAAATCAAGAGTAATCCTCTTGATATTCTTAGTGCTCTGAAAAAGGCTTTATGATGGGACGGCCATAACTTTCCGCGAAATTCAAAAAGCCGCAACATAAAGTACCATTTTTTGATTCACCTACGAACAACTTCATTCAGGCCTTAAACCATACCTAAAAATAGACCGAACTGCCTTTATAAATTCTCCAATGAAGCAGAAAGAAAGTGCATGAGCAGTCTGTCGTTGTCAGATGCGTGCAAATACCAACTGCGTTCATTCTTAAATATAGTTTCGACGCAACGTGTAGCTTATGGATTATAGTCGAGTGTACTAAGTTTTCGAGCTAAAGAGTTTAAGACCCAGTAAAGTAAATAAAAAGAAAATTTACTCCCGAATCAAGAATTGATTATGGTTTGCCCAGACATTTTATACTTTTAAACGCTTACAACTCGTAAGCAAATTTTCAATATCCTTTAAGATGTTTTCAGGCCGGTAACAACTGGGACGCCGATGGAGGGCTTTAAAGCAGGGTTTATCAAGAAGAGCGAGGCTGAAAAATGAGAATGAAAAGACGTAAAACTGCTCTGAACAGTATCTGTCTTATTAGCATTCATCTTCAGCGTAGTAAGCTAGCCTAAGTAATCCTTCTCATTAGAGTTCACATTTTTACCCATATTATTACAAAACTCACCTAATCAGTTCCAGGCATTACCCACAAGACCCCCCCATTTCATAATCCCACCCCATTTCAGTTGAAACTTACCGATTTATCCTCGTGACTGCTCACATACTGCAAACCATTCTTCTCATCCTCCACCAAATGTGCTGGCAGTGATGTGGCCAGTAATCCATGTGCATGCTGCTGTTGCACCGTGGGTTGATGTGGGTGCACCACCACATGTTCCACAGTGGTCAGGGGCTGATGTTCAGCGCTTACCCCAACCCCTTCATAGCCATGTGACAATCCGTGACCGTGTCCGGGTGTGAAATCAATGAAAGAGCTGGGTGTGGGCAGCTTGCTGGCCTCACTGCTGGCCACCGCTGGCAATGGCAACTCCTTGACATCATTGTTGCCCGGCTCTATAATGGGCACATATTGTTTGGTCTTGGCCATGCCAATGAGTCGACCGGGCTGAACGCCCAGAGAACCATGAGCAGGCGTGTGGGCAGTTGCCTGCAGTTGGACCTGCTGCACCTGATTGGGATGGAAGAGTATGGGCGCTGTGCTGTCCTGTGGACGATCCACAGCCAGTTGCTTGCTTTGGCGTTGCATTTTGGCCTGCATCTCCTTGGCCAGCAGATAGGTTAGGCCATGGATTTGATCGTCCGGAGACTTGCCTATCAAAGTGGACAAATGTTGGAATTCGGGCAACTGTTTGTAGTTCTCCGTGAGACCATCCTCTTGCGCATGGTATTCAATTTTGATCAAGGGCGAGGCTACAGAAGGTTGCACCTCATATTTGTAGTGCTCCAGCGGAAGTTCGGTTTGAAGTGGGTCCGGTTTGGAGGGACGAAATTGAGGTGTGACTATCTCTGCAGCGGGTGATGCTACCTCGGCAGTGTAGGTATGGTGTATCTCCTCTGCAACTGGTGTATCCGGCACTACAATGGGCTGAGCTATGAGCTTCGCATAGCTGGGCTTGTAGACATAACGCAGTTGCTCCACCACGGGAACTGGCTGAATGTGCACTTGTACTGGAGCCGCCTGTGTGGCCACAGTTGACTTAACAGCCACATATTTCACATAAGGATTTGGTTTCAGACCATAGCTAAGGGGTTTGCTTTTGAAGTGCTCAAAGTCCGTTTTGTGGGCTGGCAAATACTTGACATAGGCCTTACCTCCATGACCTTCCTTCATCAAATGACTGATTACCTTTTGCACTTCATGGGGAAGAGTGCTGATGGATTTCTTAGTTTTCATAGGAGGAGCCTCTTTATAGATGTACATGCGCTTGCTTTCCGCGGTAGATTCCCCCGTGAGTATGACATTGTCATCCAGCTGAGGAGTTGTGGGTGTGGTCAAAGGATTTGTTTGATTTTGAAGCGTTTCCCGGGTAAGTAAGGTAGTAGGTGATACCAACTGCTTGCCCGTGCGCTGTAGAGATGAGGGCAGAGCCTCTTTGGCATCGGCTAACTCAAATTTGAACATTTGTGGTGGAGCCGAACGCTTGCTACGTTTAGTTTTACGAATGCGCACTTGGATGGCAGGTTTACGCACTTCTCCCGCGGCTAGATCCAAAGCACGCGCCTTCTTGATCAACTGTGCAGTGATAGCATCCGGCTCTCGAGCATCTGTGGCCTCAAAGGGTATCATTTTCACCTTAAAATTGGCTGGCTGACGTGGAATGGTTGAGCGTTTGGGTCGACGCGGCTTACGCGACTTAACAGACTTGGTGGGGGTGGCTTGAGTGGTGGAGGTAACTAAAGTAGGCTTAGAGGTGGTCGTGGCTGGGCTGGGAGTATTTCCCAAAGATCTCTCCCGGTGCTGTCTTAGAAATACTTGTAATTCTTTGCTGGGCTCAACCGCATCCGAGAGCTCAAAACGTAACATTCTTGGTTGACTGGGCAGCTTACGCTCCTCCCGTTTGACACGAGGATGCGATTGAGTCTCCACTTGCTCATTGTATTGATTAAAGGCATGAAGATAGCTGTCATCAGTTGGATTGTCTATGTGTCGCATGCTGCGTAAATTCCGCTGATCGAAATAGTGTTGCATAGCCTAAAGGTGGGAAAGAGTGTTTACTGGGTGAGTGTTTCTTGAACATTTATAAGAGACTTACCTCATAGCTGGAAAAGGTTTCTAGGGAGGGCAAACGCTGCCAGGTATCCGAGGCTTTGCTTAATCCCAGTGTAAAGGAAAACCATATTATCTAAAGAAGTTTAAGAAAAAGTAAAAATTATGTATCTGTGTTGGTAACTTAGTCAGACGGCTGCTGTTAGAGCTGCATCAACCAATCTTTGTTTACTAATGACTGCATTGTGTTTCTTCCAGAGAACCGTAAAGGAAACCTTAATCTTTTAACCGTAACCGAACAAAATTTGTTTCTTAAACCGCATCAAAATTATCCCGTATCCATATTATCTGGGCACAGAGAAGAAAGACCGAACGAGAAAAAGACAATGCAGCTAACCAAATTCTTTACCATGCTCATCTTTACTTATATTTGTTATTACACTGCCAATTTCTTTTTATGATCGCGTTTTTTAAGTTACTCTCTTCCCGACTGACAGACTGACTGACACATTATCAACCCCCAGCCAAAACGGCTAATACCAGAGATCTAACATTTGGCATAGACCTTCGTTTGGATATGCAGGCGCTCACTGAGAAAGAAGATTTGGAAAATTTGTCCGTAAAGTGGGTACAAAGGCTAAAGAAAATTTAGTATGGTCCACATTAATGGACATTGTAGACTACGCTGTTTTGCCAAAAATGCGAGACGGAGAGAGATAGGGAACGACTCACACTCAAACAAATTAGGTATGTGTTCAATGTATGTGTCTTGTCTCTCTGAGAGAGATGATAGCTGCTATGTGAGACAAGTGTTAGAAAGAATTAGCAACGAAAAAGAGAGAGGAGGTGAGAAATGATAGGGCGGAGTTGGAGAGTATTGAGGGGCGGACAAGAAAGAGTGGTGAGCGCAGGAAGATGGTGGGCGGAGAGGAACGAGACGGGACGGAAAAGAGAGGACGCATAGAGATAGGGGGCAAGGGCAAAGAGTCGAGAGCTGCGGGATAGGACGTATGGAAAAAAGGACACAGCCAATTCAAATTAAATTATAATTGAAGAGTGACTACCATGCGGTCAACTTCTTTTGATATTTAGTTCGAAATTATTGGTTCAACGAAACGAGTCGTGTGGATGTACGAGAAAAGGTTTCAGCATCCGCTTGACAGAAGGGATTTAAATATTATTAAATTTGGTTGGGGGCCTTTGATATATTTTTAACAACTGTGAATTCGAACAAGATATAACAACACAATTTCTTAAAATCTTGAGACCGGACAAAGTCTCGGCGGGTTCAGCTAGTGTATGTATATATGTGTAAGAGAAACTTGTTTTTAGCACATTCTAGTGTGTGCCATTTGTGCAAGTTACGCCGTCGTCTTGAGTAGGTACGCCGGTAGCTTGACAAGTTGCTCGGTAATCTTAACAGCGGTTGAAAGAGAACAAAAAGAATGAACAATTTTTATTCGCGTTTGACTCTTTATAAGTTTGTTTGAAGACTCTTACCCTTCAGTTAACCGTAAATGCAGTTTAATAAAAAACCTGGATTCCTTGGAGCTATACTTCTGTGCCAGAAATTTGAACATAATACTTTTACTGAATAAATGAGACTCCAACTTTTGTCTGCATGATTTGTCAACTTTATACTAATAATCGTAATATTAACCGATACCCGAAACAGAATAAGGTAATGCACCTTTATCCAAACCATATATATCCATATCCCACAAGCGCAATTTAAGCATAACCGCAACGGTCGGACAAAACAGTTACCATCGTCCTAATTACACAGTGCTACAGTGCGAAATAACCTGGGTATTGGCATAGCCTACGCTGTAGAGAGGTCGCGTATAGCACTTCCTCAACTTGGTTTTCCTCGGGGACCCCAAACGAGTTATGGCCAAACTGCTATTTTACCTCACTTAAGATATAACTCGGATGGACCGTCTGATTGCTCATAACTCATCGACGAGAGGATCTATACATTTAGTCAATGGTTTCTAATTTACGCGATGGAGTAAGCGGCTTCGATCTGGATTTTCCATTTTTTGAGAAATTTGTACTTTGACCATCCTGGTTTAACTATTTTATTCTATGCGATTTTCCTCAAAGTTTGTAATAAAGCCCTTATTCCCGTCGACGGTTGTGCCCATGATTTGGATACCGTTTGACGAAGTTATCACGCATTTCTAAGTACACCTCGACAATCTAGATTTTTTAGTGTGCTAACATATTTATGTTTGCTTCACATAATTGCCCCTAAAAGTAAACCAGTTTTGATTTGGCGCCAGATTCAAATAATTTTTAAATACTTAAAAGCAAAAAATAAACTCCAGTATCAAAATGTTTTCGCAATATTAACGGTCCGAATACGTTATCTAGCTTAAAAATAAAGAGCTATACGAGTAATGTGGCTGCAGTGGTTGTATATTTTTTAATGAGCTGAAATTGGCATATGGAACAAAAGAGCCGTGCACAGCAAGAATCGTATACTGGTAGGCACGGTTAAGGCTGTGAAAAGCAGATTCCTGGGAAGCCTTGGCCACGCCTGGACATATCCGGTCTAAGCAAGAATTTAGCTGCGGGTTCTATTTAATGATAAACCCCATTGGTACCTAAGAAATACTTTTCAAGTCCAAAACAAGGCCCAAGATAACTGTCTAACCACGATTGTAGAGAACCGCGATAAAATACCATGGAGACCAAGATGAGAATATAAAAACACAGGACGCATAAATCCATAAACCAAAGTGGACCGCGCCAAGTAAAAATGAGAAGAAAGTGACATCAGCTTGCACTTTAGCAGCAATGGGTAAGATAGCCGTTGGGCCGCGACGCCCGGCCCGTTATCCGTCTAAAAACTCAGCGCATAAATGGCTTTCTTTTATGGCGAGGACCCGACAAGCGACGTCGCAACAAGTGTAATTGGCCGATTTGAAGTGAGTTAACAAATAAACCAAGAGTGTCAGCCCGATAGCACACAGTCAGCACAGTATGGGCGATTTTAACTCGCTTATAAGTAATAGTATTATTCAATGGTTGACAAAAGACAACAGTTTCTTTTTAAAAGTAAAGATGTTAATAAATTTCACCAGTCCAGCAATTTAGCAGGAATTTTAGCAGCACCAGCTTTTGGCCCGAAATTTAAACACATATGCTGACGATCTCGGCCCTCATTACTGCCCGACAGTCGCCGTTCTGCGAGCTGGCGACATGGTTCGTCCATCCGTTATAGTGGTTTTTATATCTCACATCGGTCCCAGATTTTATCGCGGTTCTCTACAATCGTGGTTAACAGTTATCATTGGCCTGTTGTGGACTTGAAAGTATCTTAGGTACCAATGGGGTTACATTAAATAGAACCCGCAGCTAAATTCCGCATTAGACCGGATACCAGGCGTGCGGCTTGCGCCACGAGAGCAATCTGTTTTCAGCCTAACCGTGCCCCATATACGATTCTGCTGTGCACGGCTCTTGTTTCATATGCCAATTTCAGCTCATTAAAAAATAATAACACCACTGCAGCCCACATCTACTCAGTATAGCCAATTTTAAGCTAGATAACGTATTCAGAGACCGTTAATATTTGCGAAAACATTTTGATACATGGAAGTTTATATATATTGCTTTTAAGTACTTAAAATATTATTTGAATCTGGCGCCAAATCAAAACGAGTTTACTTTTAGGGGCAATTATGTGAAAGCAAACATAAATATGTTAGCACACTAAAAAAATACTAGATTGTCGAGGTGTACTTAGAAAGCGCGAATAACTTCGCAAACGGTACCAAATCATTGGGACAACAACCGTTCGACGGAGAAAAATGGGCTTATTACAAACTTTGAGGAAAACGAGAAAAATAGTTAAACCAGTGATGGTCAAAGTACAAATTTCTCAAAAAAATGGAAAACGATCTACCGCATACCAGCACGCGAAATTAGTCAAACCATTGACTAAAGTATAGATCCTCTCGTCGCTATCGGAATTGATAAGGTATGAGCAATCAGACGGTCCATTCGCGAGTTATACTATTTAAGTGAGGTAAAATAGCAAAAAGCGGTTTTTGGGCCATAACTCAGATTTTGGGGGTCCCCGAGGAAACCAAGTATGAGAAGTGCTATACGCGACCTGTCTACAGCGTAGGCTATGGCAATACCCAGGTTATTACAATTTTTGGAAATTTGTAGCACTGTGTTATTATTCATTTTGATTTCTTCTATTGTGTTATAAAACTTGCCAGATCAATAAATAACTCCATAATTGTAAACGCAAATTGCCAAATTATAAAAACTTTGCTGCACATGTATTAAAATTCTCTTTTATCTTGAATTGTAAGCCCCCTTAGCTTACATCATAGCCATAATTAGGCTTACGTCAGCCAAAGGAGTCAATAAAAGAAATGCAATTGTAATCACACAGTCTGGCCCCTAAGTTGATTGACCATAAAAGGCAAAGCCACGGCACAAGTTCAACATGTAGTCGAGAAAGTGGATTCATGAATGGAGACCACATTGCACCACAAATGCACCGCTTAATGCTCAAGAGTCCCGAGACGCGTGCGCAACCAGTTTAGACGGCTGGTTCCAAAACTGAGAATCAGCTGAAACCAAAGCAAACGCTTCCGTCCAAATATGGCCAGAGACCTGTAGTGTGGTGGGTAGGTGGAAAGTGAAAGTAGCCAGGTGGACAGTTGGACAGCACAAATATTACAATAAAGTTGGTTGATCTCGTAATTCAATCTGAGAGCTGCTCCTCCCGTGGCCAGCTTATCGCGTACACTCCGTAAACAGCATTTAACTAAGCCCATCGAGCTAAATCCGAAATGAACTGTCAACGGTTGTTAAAAATGCAACCGCGTAAACATTTAACGGTCGTTAAAACTGCGCCTGAGTGAATTTTTATGAACCCATCCCGGGCTGGGCCCGGCCCGTGAACCAGGTCAGTTGCCTCCCTTTTAGGCGCCTACTCACTATACTATGCTTGGAAGCCCTTTGGGTGGTTGTACGCGGTGGGGTAGTTGAGAACTGCATTTGTGTGGTGCATAAAATTTTATGTGTTTTCTATTTAACACTTTGGTGGGTGGTGTGTGTGTGTGTGTGCGCGCCATAGCTCGGCAAATGTCTTTTCATTTCTGCTCGAGCGCCATTTTAAAATTCAATAGAAAACTACAATAAAAAATTGTTGCTATTTGCTACGCTTGAGGTCGTTTTATGTCTTTAAAAGTGGTGAACAAAAAAAAAAAAAGGAAGTAGTTAACCAATTTTTATTACCTCAAGGAACTAGAAGTGTAGTTTTAAATGTCTTGTTTTAAATCTATCATTCAGAAAAGGAAACAGGCAGAAAACTTTTGTTTGAAAGTTCTTAAGCTAAGGATTCATTGGAAACTTGATTGAAAAAAATTACTGCAGATTTGGTTAACTTAAAACTAAAGCACTACTAAGTACTACATATGACCAAAACCAATGTTCAGATTCAACCCAAAAGAGGTCAACACTCCACAAGTCGTGAAGTCTATAAATTTATATTGAACGACCAGAGAATGAAAGTGCACCATCTACTGAGACTGTAAAAAGCACATAATGGGGAGGCTAAATGCAGGTCCGAATTAAAATTTCAAGTACAATTCTTACTTGATGCTGAAATAATTTTGAATCATTTGGGGGTGCCACAGAAACGTCTTTTCACAAAATTCCAACCGAAATCCAATTCTTAGATGCCACAGAAATTTCATTTGATTGGTTTTAAACCTCCTGTGGTAAACTATCCCAGTGGCTCCCTCTGTCAATGGCAGCGCCATCTATTTGACAGCCAGCAGGTTAAGTTATACCTCATGATTGTCGTCAACAAATTTTAAAATTGTTAATTTTATATTTTTTATTAAAATTAAAAAAGCATCACAAAACCTATACCACAATCAAACAATTTTAGTTAAACATCAAATTAACACACAACTAAAATAAGGGAAATTTTTTGTCGAGAAATTCAGCCCTGTTTTTAGAGATGGAACTTCAATTGAAACAATTCTAATAACAAAATTAAGTCTCAAGAAGTTCTGTGGCACCAACGAATTTTTCAAGAGACTTACAAACAAACCCCCGATTATGAAATTTAAATAATTGCGAAATTGCAAATAGAAAGTAACATAACAAATAGAAACCGAAAATCAACTCGAATCTAAGCCAAATTTGATTCATTTATAACAATATAAGCTCCTCTTTGAAGGCATGGGAAACGTTATTTACAGTGGAATAAAAGGATCAAAACACGGATGTTGTATCAAATTGTTTAAAGACCATCTGAGATAAAAATATCGACCTTTAATCAATTTCGGACTTTTATGATTAGATCTGAATGCGAAATATGACATAATTTGAATTTGAATCTAGCTATAAATAAAGTTCTTTATGTATTATTCTTGGATATTCGATAGGTCCCTAATAAAACTACTAAAATCAAATTCGTTGACACAGGTTAAAGATATTTCTCTATTTCTTTTTGAAAAATATTTGAACAGAGCATTTGTCTCCAGGTTCATTGAAAATTCTAAGCATAAAACTAATGATTTGATCCCGACTGCGAAAAAATAAATAAATTTTCTTAAGTAGACTTTTTTTCTGACATATCTTTTGTATGGCAGCTATACTATGTATATAGTGTTCCAGTTTCGACAAATCTTGGTAAAATTTTGTGAAATCATTGAAAATTTATAAATTCGAAGATTGAAACAAAAAAGTTTTTCTCACTAAAAATACTTTTTCGACCGATCGTTCCTATGACAGCTTTATGCTACAGAAATCCGAAATCAATCAAACTTGACAAAATTGTGTGTTAGCATGTAACATTGATCAGTAACAAGTTTGGATGCGATAGAACTGAAAGAAAACGAGAAAAGCAAAGCTGCCGAAGTTTTGATACACTTGAAAACGCTTGTCTCAGCGGTTATCGACTTCGACCAAACTTCGCAGATCAGCTTAAAAACATATAATATTACCCATGACCGTGATTGAGAGAGGTAATATTGAGAAAAAAACAGGTTTTCTCATTAAATCCCATTTTTAGACCGATCATTTGTTTGGCAGCTACAAGAAGTAGTCATCCGATCCGGACGGTTCCGACATATAGCAGCGTGCAGACAAAAGAAGACTCTGTGCAAAATTTCAGCTCGATAGCTTCAAAACTGAGGGACAAGTTCGCGTAGAAACACAGACGGACGGACAAAGCTTTATTGACTCAGCTCGTCGTGCTGATCAAGAATATATGTACTTTATGTGGTCGGAGATGATTTCTTCTGTGCGTTGCAAACTTCTGGGCAAAATTATAATACGCTTTCAAGTGTACTAAAAAATTTTTCTCTCTAAAGGCCTGTATCCAGCACTGCGGAAAATTCCTGTCAGGAATTTGCTAATTATTTCTTGTGAGTGTGGAACATAACTAAGACAGTGTGACCATGCAACGAAGAGGTGGAAGGTCACTCTGATGAATCAGTTGTTCGGCACTGTTAACTATTTGAATTTATATAAATTTAAAATAAAAATAATATTTTCTGATAAAGCATGCTGCTCGAAGTATTTGCTAAACATTTTATATGTACTTGGGGATAAAAACCCCAAGGGCATGACACTTTGCAGTGCGTCCGGGATGGCACAAAACATCACTGTAGCATGTTGTTATCTGTACAACTTTATAATGCTGTTATCCTCAAAGTAGTATGACTTCTTGGTTGGTCGCCAATCAAATAAGTTCTTTCATGGTCGGATACAAGATTTACTAAAAACATTCGCATTTACATTAAGGATTTTGTCAACTTAGTGGCATTGGCTTTGGTAGAAGGGCGAACCGGCTGGAACATAGCCGTTAATCGTTCAAAGAGTCAACACGATTGCTATGAGACCCGGAAAAGTAGATTGAGTGCGACTCCTGGGATTAAGAGATCCATATACGGATAGCGCGGCTAAAAACCTTGGCGTGTCTTGACTAGGAAAGCCCGTGTGACTCGGGCAGTAGCTATGGTTGCAGCTAATGGCATTGGAGCTCAATTAGCTTCTTAAGCATCGTACCGGGGGATCTGGGCGATCGCGTTATGGGGTACGGCATGATCGACTGCCCTCAAGAAACTAGAGTCATCTATGTGGTGCCCCTGGTATGAGAGGCATACAACTACATATGTACATATATACCGCGGTGTGCACACCAGCAGGTATCATGACCAATTGGTGAACCACTCTAATAAATTTGCCTATGATCTGGCGACACACAGATTAGAAGGCATCTTCATGGACAGCATCTCTATGCAAAGCATCTCTCTGGCGGTTTCATCAATTTGGCATAAGTGTGCCCTTGGCACCCTCTATCAATCTTTGCACTCTGATGGTTCCCCAACCAGATTACAGCTCATAACAAATAAATAAAAGAGCATTCCCCCTAAAATTTTCGCTCATCACATCCAAAATAATTGTTGACAATATATTCCTGCGCTGTGTGTCAGCTGTTCTCGCCATCCACACACGCTATCGATATGCCAACTATCGATAAGAAAATGTGGATTACGTTCATGTTGCTGGATACACAAGCAACGAAAAGGTAAACTAAAAATTCCTGGCGTAGTTTTTTTTATATGAAGTTTGACAGGAATTTTTAGTTTCCGCGGTGCTGGATACCCGGCTTAAGACTTTTTTCAGAAATATCTTTTGTATGGCAGCTATGCAATTAGAATCAGGGCTGCAAAACCTCTTACAAATCGGTAGGGATTTACTCCTGGACTCGAACCCATGACACTTTTTGGGTTCGGGTTCACGGAGCGGGTTCAAAAAGTCGCTGAACCAAGATTCAGGTTCGAACCGGGGTTCAGGAATAATTTCGTCTTTGGTGACTCACAAAAATTTGTGTAATTGGAAAAACCTGAAATATTTCATACATATTTGGAAGTTCAGAGTCTGTATATTCGAGCTCAATAATAGTTATTAATAGGGATATTTTACTTAAAAATCCAAGGTACATTTTGAACTAATTTTAAGCAAGTGACTAGAAAAGTTAAACCTAATTAGGCTGTGTATTTATTAATAAGCTTTTGCAACAGAGAAGAAAGCTAACTTTCTATATGTACCTATATTTGGTCGCTCAATTCAAATAAAAATACTTGAAAAAATTGTATTTATCAGAAATTATGCAAATACTTATACATATCGTAACCCTTGCGGGGGAGAAACGGAAAATTGATTTCAATTCAGCAACCAAAAATAATTTTGAAAAGCTAGCTATCTTTTCTATTGCAAAAGTTGGCCTTTTTTGAGTTCCAGTGTTATTAGATAAATCTCTTTCTGTTTTCTGTTCCGGTTCTGGTTCGTTTCGAACCAAAAATCCAGGAGTCTCCGACTGCGGATCGGTTCGACTCCGAACCGTCGTCATATCTGGCCGGTTCAAAAAAAAAATGCAGCGTATTTGTACCAAAAGACTTCGTGCAAAGTTTGGTTAAGATAGCTTTAACACTGACGGAGGAGATAGCATAGAAACGGACTGACGGACAGACGCCTGAGATACGCCTGAACAAGTACTTGCAAGTGAGTAAAAAGATATTCGTGCCCTCTGGTTTTTGTTGAATAACTATATTACCAGAATAGTCTTTTCCTTTGTAACCTCCCTTTTTTTTTGGCAAGCCACAAAAATGGTGCGCAGGCGTTTTCATTAACTTGTTGTTGTAATTGTTTGGCCAGCAGTTTATTTAATTGTTTTTCTAGTTCCTTTTCCCCCCCTTTCCAACGGGTTGGTTCAATATGCTGTTGTTACATGCAACAAGGCGGAAAAACATTGCCAACTCTGTAGAAGAACCAAAAGACGAAATTGGGTTAGGCAAAAAGGCAAAACTTGTGCTAATTGTTGGCAGGCCCAAGGAAAGAGGCGTCGAGTGCGGGCAAACAGTGGGAACTATAGGTAGCTTCCAGCAGCAGCAGCAGCAGCTGCAGGAGTCAGAACCAGTTTTGTTTAACCAAAGTCAAGTTCAATGCACATAAAAGCCTTTTTTGCCAGTTAACTGTGCGATTGTATGTGGGGTGGAGCCAACTTCCTTTTGGCCGCAAGGAAAAAAGCTCAAAAGAAATGTGCAAATTGCCGCAAAAGTTTTCCATCCATTTAAATTGCAAATTTCCAGTTTCGATTGCAGTTGCGTTTTTTCTTGCAGCATTTTTATGAAGTCGAGGTCATAAAAGCAGCCACTTCCCCCATGTCTTCGGGTTGCGTAATGAAATGGAAAGCATTTTCGTATTATTTGTCTTATGATTTTTTATGGCTTGCTGGCTAATTGAAGTTCAAGTGCTGGAGCATAAAAATATTTTAATGAAATATATGTTAAGCCAAATGAATCGTCTGGCCGGGTCACGCCAGGAAAAAACGCTTCAATGGCATTTTTCCTCCATCGGAGTCGGACAATGGAATATGGAAATTTTCTGGCTGAAGGTTTTCACTGACGCTTGTCGTTTTCATGCCTCAGTTGCTGAATGCATCGCTTGTTATTTATATTATAATTTCTCTGTACTTACGAACAAGGTGAGGCCGAGGCCGGCGAGGGAGATGGCCATTTCTCTTGGGTTGGCAAATGTGTCGCCGGAAGTTCAGCCGAATGAGGCGTCAAGTTGCAACCTTAATTTGCAATTGTGCACACTGTCTATAGTTTTTTTTGGTCAGGCGAATGGTATTTGATTTGCTGTTTTTCGAGCACTTCTAACATTTATTTATCATTTTATTTTTTGTGTTTTTCATATCCTTTGCGCAAAAAACCAACTTTGTCTATTTAATTTAACTTTAGCTTTGAGCTTTGTTTAAACTTGGTCGTTGTCGTTGCTTCGTTCGTTTCTCATTTATTTAATGCGACTTTTAATTTGAGTTGAGTTTTCTGTTGTTTACTTTTGGAAGGAAGGAAAGAAAACCGCACGCTTGCGCGCTGCTGTTGCAACTGTGCCTCAAATTTTCGCGCCACTTGAGTTTTGTGTGTGTTTTGGGCTTGGGGCGCCTCGCCATTTCCATCAGCCAGTTTTTTTTAGTTGCATTTTTCCCCCCCATACTTCCAAAGTCAGTTTTGCCAGTTGCCGCAGACTTGCAGATGCTGTTTGGCTGTTGCATTTTTCATTTTTTATTTTTATGATGTTGAGAGGATCTTGCGGGAGGGTATAATGGGATTATGATTAAATTTGTAACGGTTAGAAGGAAGTTATGATTTTGTGAATTGGTCAAGGGAAAACTGAAACTGATTGTGGTCAGCATTGTGATATATAAGTTAAGTGAAAACAAAAACCATTGTTTCTTAAGCAATAAGAATCTAAAAATATGTTGATAACAAGTAAACCTGCTCCGATTTCAAAATTCCCTGAAACTTTGATTTCGTTTTCATGTGTGTTCAATTATTGCATATTTGTGCTTTGAATTTGCAGTACCAATAAAACCCGTTGTCCCGTTTATATACTCGTGCGAGCTGGGAGTGTTCGCTGATGGAAGTATAATCAAAATTTGGCAACGCTGTCTTGTATTTGCCGCTCTCTCATTTGTCTCTCGCTCTCTCTTGAGATTACAATAATAATTTAACGGCTTTTGCCGTTGCTTCTTCGAAAGAAAAACAGAGCTACAGTTATACATACTAAAATATTTCTAAATATTTTGAAACATGGATTTCATACATACGAACAAAATGATCGAAATCGGCTAAGTAGTTCTCCAGAAATTTGGTTCAAAGTGCATGGGGCATTGTACATAAAAACTCAAAAGTTTTTTTGAATGTTTTTTTTGGTTAAAAAAACGGATTTTTAAAAAATTCGAAGGTCGGGAAGAAACACACGAGGGTTGTACAACATATTGTGGGATCTACTAGAAAGTTACAATAAAAAAAAAAGTACAATAAGTTTTTAAGGCCCTTATGGAACATTTAAGCAAATAGAAAAAAATAATAATAATTTTCCTAATGTTATACACTGAAAAATTTGTGAATTTTTTTAAGGGGTTTTTCTTTATCAGAAACTTAAAAAATGTTAATGGGACTTGACCTCAGTATCTCTGCGGGATAATAAACACTCGGCATGGCATCTTAACTTGCTGCTTCATCGGCCAGCATTTTTCAGGCGCCACCAGTCGCAGTATAAGATCTCAGCAGTCAGGAATCTCAACGGTGCAAATGGTTTAACTGCGTCTGGGAACGTGGTGGTTCGAGTCCCAGTAGGGTCGGTACTATTGCGAAAGTAACATATTTCGATTTGGCGGAAAAATGATAAGGATCGGATGAACTATACCCAAGTTATGACCAAAATAATGTTACGTCTCCCCGCCCTGACAGTGGTGGCGTTATCTATTGGTCAGTTTTGAAAATCCTTCATTGTTCAATGCAAGTAGTGGCGCCATCTATTGTTCAGCAGGACTGCTTTCAAAAGCATTTCCAGTTACAGACTAGTAGTACATTTTATTATTTTCTTATTATTTCACTACAAAATTGTATTACATCTGAAATATTAAGTGTGTTCAGGCATGGTTTTAAAGAACCGTCAGCCCATCTATTGACTTTGCACCCCACGTTGAACCGTCTGGTACTACACCGGGCCGCCAAGCTCGTCGCGAGATACCCGATCGTTCCCATTGAGTTCGGAGAGATATTTATAAATATAACGTTACAAGATTTTAAAAGCTAACATGTACAGGGTTGCCCATATTCGACGGAACCATTTTTTTTTTTTTTTAATTAAAAAAAGTAAGACCATTGCAGACAGTTAGCCCTCGACTTCAAAATACCCTGTACAATTGACAAACACACACATACACAAACAAACACACACGCACACACACACACAAACGCGCCCTCACAAACGCGGGCGCAAGCAGCAAACGTAATGCGTAATTAGCAAAGCGTGGGGGGAGGGGGGTGCAAAAATTGTTTCGTTAATAACTTCTGTGTTTTTGCTCAGATCTCAATGTGCTTTTCAGAATAGATAGATTATAGGCCTAAGATAATATATATTAAGCGACGATGTTGTAACTTTAAAATTGTGGCTCTGACAGTTTTTTGCGGTTTAAGGGGGGAGGGGGGGAAATTTTGCAAATCTGAAACAAACTTAATCTGCGTACGGCCTATACCTATGTACATGCAAAAATTTGTATCTCTATCTCTTATAGTCTCGGAGATCGACGCGTTCATACGGACGGACGGACGGACGGACAGACGGACATGGCTAAATCGACTCGGCTGTTGATGCTGATCAAGAATATATATACTTTATAGGGTCGGAAATGTTTCCTTCTCCCTGTTACATACATTTGCACAACTTCATGATCCCCTTTTACCCATTTTCAATGGGTACAGGGTATAAAAAGAAAAATTTGGCGGTTGGCAATCTTAATCATTTAATTTGTTCCAAGTAGATTTGTTTACATCAATTTTTGAATATGATATCTTTTAAATGGCCGCCTCTGGCGTTGATGGCGTATTGTGCCCTTTTTGCAGCATTTTCCATCGATTTCGCCAACATTTCGGCCGGAATAGCGGCTATTTCTTCACGAATGTTGTCCTTGAGCTCATCTACGGTCCTTGGCTTGTTAACGTAAACCTTTGACTTCAAATATCCCCACAAGAAGAAGTCAGGCGGCGTCAAATCGGGCAAACGCGGTGGCCAGTCCAAATCACCACTTTTCGGCATCAAACGGCCCGGAAACAATTTCTTCAGAAAATCGATTGTTATGAGACTTGTGTGCGGTGGAGCGCCGTCTTGTTGAAACCAGAACTGCCTCATACGCTTTCGACGAATAATTGGCATCACAAAATTGGTCATCATGTCGCGATAACGCTCCTGGTTGATGGTAACAGCATGGCCATTTTCATTTTGGAAGAAAAACGGCCCAATGACCGTTTTCGCACTAACGCCGCACCAAACTGTGACTTTTTCGTCATGAAGAGGCACTTCTTAAATCTCCTGAGGATTTTCAGTGGCGTAAATACGGCAATTTTGCTTATTTACGGTCCCATTCAATGAGAAATGGGCTTCATCGGACATGATAATTTTGTTTCAAAATTGCTCGTCATCTTCGGGCATTTCGATGACTCTTTGGGCCCATTCCAATCGACGAGGCTTGTCCGCAGGCAACAATCTTTGCGTCAATTGAATTTTGTACGGGAACAAATGCAAATCAACGCGAATAATCCGTTGTAAAGTGGACCGAGCCATGCCCAACTGCTGAGAACGGCGTTTTTGGGATGTTCTTGGGGACCTCTCAACACTGGCTCGTACGGCAGCGATATTCTCGGCCAATCGCCTTGGTCGACTTTTATTTGGCCTCTTCGGATTAGAAAGAGCCTCACCAGTCGAAAATTTTTGTATAAACGCTTAATGGTGTTCTTAGAAGGCGCACTTTTCACATTTTTTAATTTTTTAAAAGCACGTTGAGTTTTCACAATTGAATTGTTCTGTTGAATGTAAATTTCAACTATTTCAGAGCGCTCGCGTGGCGTGTATTGTTCCATGGTAAAAATCTGCTTGGACTGACGCTTCAAACGCGGTATGTCATTAAGCGATCTGACATCTCTGTCAAAAGTTATGGCGTTGCCAGATGGGTCCGTCGAATATGAGCAACCCTGTATATACCTAAGGAAATTCATTTATTAACCACATTTTGTACTTCATTGCATATTCGAGGTAGCTCACTAGCCCAACCCAACTTCAAACTATGTCACCATTCAAAATATTTAATGTTTCCTGGTAGGTTAACGTAAATTTACGAAAACACCTAACTCGAAATTCGTTTAGTACTGCACATCGTCCTAGGAATGGTGAATTGATTCGTCCTCCGTTGCAAAGCCTTGAAGTTGTTTGTTTGCCTTTTAGGTTCAGCAAATCGCCTTTAGCTTTGAGAATCCATGTTATGTGTCTTTGAGTGTTTCTGTCGTTACAATATAGTGCTCCTTTTGTATATTCGAGATGTTTGTATATTCTACTGTCGCTAGCTCTTGCTTTTCATTGTAGATCTTTTTTTGTTCTTGTCTAAGCTTTTCTAGAAGATTTCCGCATACTCTTCTCCAATCCTCTCGTGTTGCATTGTTTCGTAACTCGTTCGATATGCCTCTGTATGTCTTTTTTCCAAGCAATGTTTCTTTCAAAAATTTTATTAGACAAAATATGAGGAAGTCTATTACTTCTGAATTCGTACAAAGTTTTTCCGACATAATTCAGGCGAAGGGAATAGGTATAAAAAACAGACAGACTATATTACAATCGCGCTCTACCGACATTCCCGCCCCCCGCTACCCACCCTAAAATAATGTTGCATACTTTTCGGATGGTCACCCTAAGGAGCGCAGGAACACTGTTAAAAATGTTTCTTCATGAGCAACGGGTATATCGTTTTTAAGTGTTTTTTTTTCAACGAAAGCGTTACATACAAGTGTACGAGGGTTGATAAGTTGCGGGATGATAAATCTTGTTTTTGAGATTTCTAAGCTCATTTCAAGGCTTTTTAATCTTGTTTTTATAAGATTGCAAAAATTTCGAAAAAGAGATTTTTAATTTAGAATTTCTAAGGCTCAGTAAACTTGCTTTTCTAGTTTATGTGACTTTCTATAGATAGCTCAATGTGGAAGTTATAAAATTGGCTCTTAGAGGGTATTTTTATTTATAGAATTTTCCGCTCAAATTATTTTTGTTCTCAGAGTACCCTTAATATAAATTTAGTCACTAGGTTTTACCCTCAGCTTAAAGTAAATTGTTCTTGAAAAGAAAGTAGTTTTGTATATGTTATTTTGAAGAAGTCGCAGAAACATTAAAAGGGACCAATGTTCATTATAGAAAAAAGGTTAATATACAGAAAAAAACAAAATGGTCAGTATGAATTCTCGAGTCTTCACTTAGACATCATATCCCTTCTGATAGATGCTTATAAGGATTGACCAACCAGCTTGATCTTTTATGATACTCAAGTTTTGGGCTTGACACTTTCAGCCAGGTGGATGTGGCGCTTTTGCTCGAGCTCGGCCATAGCTAAATCTCTGTTATTGATCAAAGATCTCAAAAGAGTATTCAGTCGTCGCTAAGCCCGTAGCCTGGCCAACTCTTTTCTTATTAACAACATTTGCCTTGCTTTTGAGACTTGTCGCATTTTTGGCCATGGCTTTGGCCAAGGCGCGCCTGTCAACTTTTTTTTTTTGACCATAAACTTTTGCACAAAAATTTATGTGCGTTTATATGTGTGTTTTTATCATTTTTGATGCATTTTATAGTGCGCTCTGCGGCCACTAAGCCGGCTGAGCTGACATGGGTTGTATAATTAATTTATTAATGACAAACTAGCGAACTGCACGCATTTCCTATGAGCCGAGATTTATACGAGTCCGCTGCACCCTATTCATGCCTGATTATATGATTTATAGGAAGAATTTTGATGTGAAAGTTCAACTCCGACTGCTGGCTCTTATGCAACAGGCAGCCACAAAACCCAAGATAGGAGTCTCTGATCTCTGCTCCCTGGCTGAAGTCTCAGCACGCGCTCTTCGGCTGTCACGCACGCGCCACGTCTGATGAAGTAGCTGACAAATTATTTTTATTACATCCACAGCGTTTTTGTGTGAGGTTGAGTTATCTCTGGCAATGCATCTCTTCTCGGTAGTAATTTTGTGGTTTCGGCTGTGGCGATTAGAGCAAATTTTCGGCAACGAAATAAAGGCAATGTGGAAGAGGAGTAACCTGGTGGGTTTTTCACATAAGCTGGAATTGAGTTATTAGGGGGGGAAACCGGTTGAGACAGCCGGGATAGCATCAATCAAACAAGTCTTAGCCGGCTCGAGGTCATTTGAATTTTCTATTACCTTCCATCGCCCCCTTTTTATTAACATCTCCACCCCTGCTCCGTCTTATTTTCCTCTTTCTCCTTTTGTTTTAGGCAATATGCCAACCCCCCAAAGCCACATAATTGCTGTAATCGTGGCAGATTTACAATCTCATAATAAATTCAACACACAAAGATGCGCCAGAAGTAAGACCATCCACAATCGTCCACCTCCGCTCCTCTGCGTAGTCAACTGCAGCTGCAGAAGGCGGAAATCTCACACAGAAAGTTGCATTGCGGATGCAGCCGTCGTCTTCGTTGTTTGTCGTTGGCGGAAGTTTAACCAACTAACAAAGTGACTGAGACCGAACCAGAGAGGCGACATTTGTTGGCCAAATGTGCGAATGTCTGACGCTTCCAACTGCTTGATCCAAACCCGATGGATGTTCCAGTTTATGACAATGACCAAGCCAGGCTTTGAGCGATTAAATCTTTTTTACGTCTATTTTTTATTTTGTGTCTTAAACTTGGACAGTTGGTCATTTGGTTTTGAGGAAATTGCCAGCTGGGCCTGGAGATTGTCTATCGATGATCGGTTGGTAAATTTTAATTGAGCCGTTTTCGCCAGCTTCCTTCATGTTGGCCAACAGCCAGGATAGCAGTTGCAGTGCCAGTCGATGGCCTGGCCTTAATTGTCTGACACTTCCCGTTTTCGTGGTTCAGGCAGAAATCTAATTACGCCATCGCCATAGCCAGAAAACCAACGAGCGCAGCAAATTGACAACACAATAAACGGGAACTTTGGGCAGGGGAGTGGAGTGGAGAGCAGAGGAGAGCGGTGGAGATTGGGTTTTGGGCTTGGGGTGTCACACATGTGCGACAGTTTCTGATTTATGAACACAATTTCCAGTTTGACAATGAGACCGAGTCGCCGAGCAGATGAGCAGGCCGGGACCCTGAGTCCGGGTACCGCTTTGCTATCTGCCACCGACAATGCCTGGAACTGGCTGTGTTTAGGTTATGCCAAGGAATGCCACTCCTTGGTCTAGGTGAGTTATGTTAATTGAGATTCGACAGTGGCGATAACATAAGAAAATGCACCAGCTGCGGCTGGGTCAATGCTGGAAACAGTAGCCCACTCTGGACATAATTTAGGTCTAATCTGTCGCAGCAGCTGTCCATGAAGTCACATAAAAATCAGCACCAAATTATTCAGTCTAGATAAGTGAAGCCGAAAAGAGTTGCTCTCAGCGCTAGAGATGGGAAAGTGAGGAGAAAACTATTTTTAGTTAAACAAATTGGATTTAAATCTTAGTGTAGACCAAACGAGATTTCCAATAGATCAAAGCCGGCCAAATGGAGAGAACAGAAAAGTGAGCGAGCTCTCTCCAGTGTTCAACGATTCACACAATCTTAAGTTCGACTCGCTTTTGCATAAAAAAGCGACTGACTTCGACTCCTAGTAGCTATGGCTGGCCGGCTATGCGCTAGATCAGGGTTCCCCTAGAAGAGAGCGCTAAAACGTGACTGGGTCTCTCTCTAACACACAATAAAGTATGACTTCGTCAAGCATTCGGCAAGTCAGTTCGTGCTCCCGGGGCTATCGCAGATGCATAAGAAAGAAAGCAAGAGTCCCAGCGAAACGATCGAAAATAGAACAGATGAAGATGAGAGAGGATGACTTTTTCGTTTTGGTTGGCACTGCCAAATTCTGGATATATTAAACAAGTTAATCAAAATTTACTAACAATTTCTAAAATGATCACGAAATTAAGGAAATTTAACTTTATGTAAGTCTAGCATCTGTATGAGGGCAAAATTTGACAATTACTTTTCATTCCACCTACCAAAAGCAGATGCAGCATGTAATACTTATATCAATCGAACGAGCAAATCGGATTCGAATTTTAAACTTTACATCATTTGATTTGCAGGAGGCGGAGAATTTTAGAAGGTCCTTCGAGCCGGATATTTTGAAACACTGTGTTGTAGGCAAGCCTGCCAACCGGTCCAGAACCCAACCTAAGAACCGGTTGGGTTCGGATTTCTTGCGTTCGCAGAACCGAACCACGCACCAAACACCTAATTTTTTGGCCCCCCTCGAACCTGATCCCGAACCGGATCAGGAGAGTTTCGGTTCACGAATTCATACAAGGAATGAAACTATGAAAAATATGATGTTAATGAAAGTTGGTTAAGTAAATCAAAAGCATTTCGTGGTTTGTACGATGGCCAGGTTACCTCAATAGATTCCCTGAAGGACTTTATAACAACAGTTCGTTCTGCTGCACACACTCAAAACTTAGTAGTTATCGACACTTTGTAAGAAACGGGCAATTTCAACCCTTGACTAAATTTTCTTAATTTTAGAAAAAATAATTGTCTGGGGGTAAAAAGTTAGTATTAATAACACTGTGCAACACTAAAAAGTTGATACGGTTCTGACAGGGTGTGATGGTAGAATAAAAACCCTGCCTGGGTTTGGTCTGATTAGCTGCCGTTTTCCTTTTATTGACCTTTGAACTTTTAAGCATATGATTGGGACTTGTAACTCCATATAAAGGAAGTTGTTGCTTTTGACTTGGTTTACAAAACATTTCTAAGTAACAAGTCAAAATAGTTACTTCTTTAAACTCAAAATTTCAAAAATGTCTTAAATTCATCATGTTTTTATTCATTTTGGACTGTTTTTAAAGTTTTTCTTGAAAACTATAACGAATTTGACTAAGCAATGAAAGACGAAAAAGTAGCTTATATTGAAATAATCAATCGGTTGGAACATACCAACTTCATTCGATTGGTCCTTCATATAGTTAAGGCCCCTAACGAATGTATAATTTCAGCAAAAACTCAAAAAAATACAGTTTTTGGTAGAAATTGGCTGACACAATCAAAAATTTTGATTGTTTTGTATTAAATTAATAAAACTGTGAAAAAATATAACTTAAAAAATGTAACTAAAGAACTTTTATTTATTTACTTTTTTACCGATAATATTCGGTTTTTTCGAATTTTTATGACAGTTTTTAATGCTTTTGCGCTTTTAACTAAAGAAAGAGTTCTTAAATGAAGTTTGTTCGTACTAACGGTTTGTTTATTTTGCTCTAAGCAACAACTTTTGCCTACATTACTTGTCCAAATTGGTAACGGTTTTCAGGAAAAAGTTAAAAAACTGGAAAAAAGTTGTGAAAACATGGTTTTTTTGAACATCATTTGTAATTTTAAGTATGAAGATGTAATTTTTTGATTTGCTACAAAGAAATGTTTTGTAGGCCAAGCCAAGAGCAACAACTTTGCTAAGGACATAAAAAGCAAAATTCAAAATAGTTTACGAGATATGGTATCGTTAATCTTACTCTGAAGCTGAAAAGTTCAAAGGTCAATAAAAAGAAAACGGCAGCTAATCAAGCCAAACCTGTCTGGGGCAGGGTTTTATACCACCATCACACCCTTTCAGAATTTTTTGGTCCGGACCGTATCAACTTTTTTGAGTTAAAAAATGTGTCACAGTGTAAATAGAAACTTATCTCGAATTATCTGGTTCGAAACAGAACCTTGAGATTAGGGATTTCAGGAACCGGTCTTCGAACCGAACCTTAGACTTTACAACATTTGCAAAATTTAGAAATTTGCAGCCTTGGGGGACGGCGAATAATCTGAAAAGAAAAATGTACTGTTCTAGTCATAAAATACTTGGGCTTACATCGCCAAAAGGCCAAAGCCGAGTGAGGGAGGGAAGGGTAAGAGGTAAGTCCCTGACTTTCAGATAATTATACTTGAAAGTTTTGGAATTTTATTTTTACGTTAAAATATTTTACCCGGCTTTCGGTTAAATTAAGTTTTGCCAAAGGACCCACTCATAGACCGATTTAATCCTTAGAGATACCTTAGATTTTAAGAATGACTTGTGAACCACTTAAATACATGTGATCCCTTAAATATCCTGCACACAGATCTCATATTATACCTCTTAAGACTACATTTCTTCCTTAGACGTTGATAATTGCTCTATGCGAAACTATTTTCAGTATCCTGTACGAAATTAAATGTTTGGAAGGAGCCTTGGCTTTTCAAATAGTTTTATAGGGATTCCATTTCGAAAAATCGAAAACTCAAACGGGCCTTCATAAATATTAAATAAATTAACAGTAAACCAATGCCGGTTGGGCCGTTCAAATACTATGTAAACCACTGAACCATACCAGTCCTTATTTATAATGAATATTCGAAATATCCACTTTAAGATCAGTATTGAAAAATTTCCTTTTCACATTTTTTAGCGCCTTTGGATGAAAAAAAAATCAAGAATTTTTTTTCTGATATTTCCTTTTTAAACGACTTTGAAAGAATCCAATGGATTCCAATAAGGATCCTCAAAAATTAGCAATTTTTCTCAGTGTCTGATAAACGATTTATATAGTTATAATTTCTAAGAAACGATTAATAAATTCGGTCGCAACGTTTAACCAATAACAGTTCTAAGCGAAGATAAATGGAAGTTTAAAATTCGATTTCTATTTGCTCGTTCCATTTTTGGCAGCGGGAATCGAAAACGTAAGTATTTAATATTCAGTCTTTGAAATGCAGCAGGTCTATCATTTTGGCTTTATAGTATTTTCTCGTTTATTAAATCTATAATTTATATTTATTTTCTATTTATTTTCATTGAAGCAAGCTCCAATTATATTTCAATTTTATATTTAGCTTAGCTTCTGCTCTTGCTTCAGTTTACTCCTTCACGACTAACTTTTTTATGACTCTCCCGAACTCCCATCACTAAATGCAAAATGCCAATCTTTGTATAAATTGCTTGACTTTGCCCAACCCCCAAGAGCATAAATTTTCCGACCATAAAAGTGCAGTTTAAGGCACAAAAAATACACCCCAAAAAGATTTTATGGGAGAAAATTAAATGCCGATTGCCAGACAGAGTTCCTATAGGCCTTATAAATAACCCACATAAATGCGGTACATTTAATTTAATTTCTCTTTTTTATCAAACAAAACTCTGCTGTTAATGATGCCGTCCGAGACATTTAAAGGGTTTTCAATCAAAAATCGAAAGGGGGAGAGACACACTCCGAGGCCACTCTCGACATACGAAGTCAACTGAAAACTCATTTAAGGCTCCATTTCACAATTGAGTAGGAGTAGGTGAAGAGGGCGAGGAGGACGAGAAGACAATCTGTACAATGACAATGCCAAACAGAGAGAACTTCGTATGCCTCAGCAAGACAATTTGCCACTTTAATTGCCGCAATTTTTTGTCCATTTTTAAGTCAAATTCACTTGATGGCCAAAGTCTGTTGACTGGGGCCCTCTCCCAGGCGACTCTTTCACTGGCTCATGTGTCGTTCCATTTATTGTGTGTTGTCTTCTCCCCTAAAATGCTTTGTAATTGCAAACAATTTGATATTAAGTACGATTTCTAATTGTGCGAATGATTGCTTTCCATTGAGGTTGCCATAGAGAGTTGCTGCAGCATGTGTGGGGAGGTAGAGTAAATGAAGCTTTATGGTCGAGACCCAAATTGAAAATGGGCAAATATTTTATATAGATTTAGATTTGACAAATGACAATGGAGCAGACAAGGGGAAGGAATGGAGCTCATTAAGGAGGGATCTTCATGTAGTTAAAAATAGAATATTTCAATTTGGAAATTGTCTCTCATTTTAGTCGAAATACTTGCCAATGGATAGAGCAGTTTGGACTGTGCTGAAATGCATCAGTCAGTCAGTATTTCTCTCTTTATTATATGTGTACGCTGTTTGAATAGTCAGTCCTAGCTTTGTCGCCCATAATAATTAAGCAAGTTGACACTATTATTCCTTAGTTTATATCCCATGCAGACTCTGTCAACGAAAATCCTCTAGAAAACTTTGCTAGAAATTAATTAGCCGCAACCGCTTGATAAATATACAGGACTTCTTCTCCCTTCCCCCCCTCTCAAATCAGAATGCGTAACAATAAACCAAAATCACTGACACAGCCAGGACACTGAGTGGCCATATAATTAATTAAACTTTTATCGTTTTTGCTAACGATTCTCCACTCTGCCATTTAATTTGCTTTAATAGTAAATCCTTGAAGGACAAAATCCAAAATCTTTTAATGCCACACACAAAATGGGAGACCGCAAAACGACAAAACTAAAATATCACTCATACGCCAAGTACACCCTCACACCCCTCCCCTACCCTAGCCACCCGAAATTTATGCGCGTGTTGTGGATCTGTGTGGGGTCCCTCTACTAAATTTCCTTGTCCTTCGCTTTGCTCTTAATCTAAATCTGCATGTCAACTCGAAGACCGCATAAATCACAAAATAATCCCAAAGTAAAATACCAAAGGCAAATGGCCAGCTGCCTGTGTGGCCCAAAGGGGGCCGGTGGGCGTGGCAAGTCTATGGGCGCGCGCATTAACTTCAATTGTCTTTTGTCTGCGGCCACGCCCACATCGAGCGCATCTCTCTTGTAAATTTGCTTTGACAATTTTCGGTAGGAAGGCGACAAAATGTCATTTGGCTGTGCCGCCCCACTCCCCACTTTTCGGGGTTTTTGTCAGATCACATGAACCAGGTTCGGGTTCGGTCTATGGCTTTGCAGTGGCAGCAGCCGCCACTTCATTTTTATCGTAACAATACCAACTTGGGCCGCAAAATGTAATTCAACGCAATCGCATTCAATTTTATTTAAAATTGTTAAGACCCAAATAACCCAAAATGCGGGGAAAGGGAGGGTTAGCCCTTTTTTTGCGATACGATATAATAAGACTAAGAATGAGAAGATGGAATGAAAGGGTACATGGACTTTACGGTGAGGTTAGACATGAGATCAATTATAATTTTGGTATGTCTGTAAAAATAAATAGTTTCAAGCAGCCGTCACCTTCGCAGTTAATGGCATTAGAAGTTAAATTTTACGATCAGAATAGTCTTTATTCTTTAGGTGAAACACTCAAAAGCTAGAAATAAGTTGATAATATAAGAAAAACTTCACAATTTTAATTAATCCTGGAAAAAAGGCCTAAGCTTATAATAAGAAATTCATATAACATAGTTCGACAAAATTCAACTTTTTTAGAAACCCCGGCAAAATACCCTTAAATTATTATAAAATGGACCTCTGCAAGCATCAACTCATACCCAGTTTTCCAGTTTACAGTCGTGGCAAATGGTTCAGTCTTTAACAAAAACCGTTTTACACTCCGCGGACTTAACTGAAAATCATTTTGTACCTACTTAATTCTACTTAACTAAAAATTTTGAGTACGCACGAATGCTGAACACAAAAATTTTGGGTACTAATTATACCCGTTACTCGTAGAGTAAAAAGGGTATACTAAAGTCGTGAAATGTAGTAACAGCAGAAGGAATCATTTCCGACCATATAAAGTATATATATTCGATCAGCATCAACAGCGAGTCGTAGCCGCTGCGTCCGTCCGTTGTCCGTCTGTCCGTCTGTCGTAGAACACCTAGATCCAGAGATGGTAAAGATAGAGGTTGACATGTATGGGACAAATGCTTCTTTTTCTGACAAGTTTGTTTCAAATTTTGGCCACGCCCCCTCCCGCCCCCCGCAATTTGGAAAACGTTATATCTCCTACATTTTTAAAGATAGACGATTTGTTTCTTCTAGAGATAGTTAGTAATTAGCAAAGAATCGATTTGCCAAAGAAATGATGAAGATCGGATGAACGGTTCTCAAGTTATAAGCAAAAAAGGAACCGAGCCCCCCCGCTACCCACCCTAAAAAAATGTTGCATACTTTTCGATGGTTACCCTAAGGAACGCAGGAACACTGTTAAACATGTTTTTCTGAGTAACTATATCGAGTCGGTTAGAGCCGACTTTAACTTATGCTCGTTTTTTTTTGGTCAGTGCGTTACAAATTATTTACCGTACTTTTTTTTTCGTACAGTACGAATCGTACTTTTCAAACTACGGTACTTGGTTTTGTGTACCGAACATAAGTACGGTCTTTGTAAGGTAGTTTGAGAACCCTGCGTAGAGGCAAAATTTTATAGATTTTATAGAGGACTTATGTAAATTAAAAAGTGCTTGTTCGTGGGAGCTGACATTAGATCCCAATTTTGGCTTTATGAGGATCGATATATTGCTATTTAGCTGCGCTTTCTTCAATGGGTATTGATGGGTTCAAACTATTTGTGGGCTTAAGCCCCCGGTTGCGGCCAGGTCTACTTTTTTTTATAGTTAATTATTTTTGTTAGACTTAAATTTTTTTTTTAATTTAATTTTAACACTTTTTGTTTGCTGTAAGGCCGAGGTGCTCATTTGTCGCCATAGCCAATAACAATATCGCTGGGCCACACGAAGTCGGAATAACAAAATTAAATGTTCCAAAGGCGAACCCAACAGATGAAGGCAGATTTGAATTTGAAAGAAAAACTTTCTTTTCAGTCAAACGATAAAAAAACAAATCTTTTCTGCACCTGTATACAAGAGTCTTTCCCTCAACGCCATTGAAACCTCCGGTGTCTGTCGAAAAAATGTGAGTCTCATGTGAACGGAGTTTGCCGTAAAGATGTGAAACTCATTTGGATTGATGTTGAGGAATATTAAAATCGAAACTAAGTAGGCCTTGGCAGCTGTAAAAGACTTGCTCTATATCTAGATTTCTTCGCCTGTGCCCCTGACATCCCTGCCAACATGCTTTAAATTGAAAAATAAAAAATTTGTATGAGGTGCAGTATCTACTAAATGTAGTGTCTTTGGTAAAGGCCATTAAAACCAAATTTCAAGTTCTTAGCTATAGCGTCAGAAAGTTGGTTAACCCGGTTAAGTGTCAAAGAAGCCATAAAGTGTGCAAAATGAGGTGGCGGGAGGGATAAACTAGATCTACCTGCAAGTTACTAAGTATATGTCCCATACATGTCAAACCTCTTTCTCTTTCTCTGAAATCTCTTCGTTCATACGGACCGACAGACTGACATGGCGAAATAGAATCTGCTGTTTATGCTGATCAAGAATATATATATCCGCAACCACTAGGAAATAAGGACTGGTTCGGTTCAGTGGTTCACGCAGTTTTTGAACCACCGGTTCGGTTCATTGCATGGTTTTTGGAGCTTACTGAACCGCGGTGGCCCACTGGTTAGTGTGCTGGACTGCTGGGCGGGAGGTCGTGGGTTCGATCCCGCCTCTGAACATCTAGTAATAAATGTTTTTTTCTTTCTTTAGAAAATAGATTTTACACATACGGTCACCTTCACCAGCTATTGGCGCCAGCTATGAAGTAACTAGCCATGAAAAAGCAAATTCTCAAACTTGGCCGTTCGGATCCGGCGTTAAACTGTAGGTCCCTTTTTCTTGTGCGAAAAATTTAAAAAGCACACACGCCAAGAGATCGTGAGAAGCTTGGCTTGGCCCCGTTGTAGGAGCTGTATAGCCAACAGAATTTGAACAGTGATTTTGGTGCAGGTCTATTTTTAACAGATTATGTTAATATAGACTTCACTGAACAAAACTGTATCATTGGTTTTGTTCAATCAGCTCTTGTTTCCAAGATATCGCGGAAAAAACAAAAAGTCGACTTTTTGGCACTCTAGGATTTATGGAGGCCACACTAGGCATATTTATCTGAATTTATGAACTAATTGCGATAAAGTACATATCAATGAAAATTTTAAAAATCATAGCCGCTATATTAGTACAGCGGAAAGTGTCTAAATTGGCCTCTAAAGACAGACATTTTTCGATTTATAGCATTTTTAGCATTTTTTATGGCCCGTTAAAGCTAGCGCAGTTATTGAATTAATATTTTCGCCATCTGAGCCTATAGAAAAACATATGATCTAATTTTGTGATTTTTATAGCGATTAAATCAATTTATTTGGCAAAGTTGTAGCCTCTTAAACACGAAATTACATATTTAAATTTATGGGAGGAAAACTAGATTTGTAACTCAAATTTTTTATAGGAACTGTGAAAAGGCTACTTGTTTCCAAAAATAATTTATCATCTACATGTAAACATTTAACAATTTATGCCGAACCAAGTAGCCCCTTTACAGTTCCTATACAGATTTAGAGTAACAATCTAGTTTTCCTCCCATAAAGGGTCTAGCCCGATAAGGGAAGGGGTGCGGCCTAAAGTCTGGGATTTTGAAATATCGCATATAATTGGATAGATAACTTCAAACCAAACTGATCTGGCCCAATGTTGGGTCATTTTGGTGCCATGTCCTTGAGATAGCGTCAAAAATCCTTTTTTTATAAGCTTTTCTTTAAATAGAAATATCTCGGGAACCAGAGTACCTAGAGACATGACATAAACTGCCAGTGAAAGAGAATTGATCAAAGTTTCCGAAAATTGGAATTTTTGACATACACTGGAAACATTTTTGCTATAATTAAAAGAAAACTTGAATGTGATGGTTTTGGCAGTTCGCGTTGGACCGCCACCTTAGAACTTTTCCTGGTATTTCCCCCAACCTTAGAGCCAATTATCAAAAAGTTTGAAAAAATCAAAGATACTCTTCCTTATGAAATATTCAACAAATATATTCGCTTATTTTTATATCAACGCAAATCATATTCGGGACAGAAGAAAACTCATTTATGCAAGCCCTTTACCATTTGTACCACAAATGGCTTCGTTCTTGACATATGCGGTCCGTTTTATGGTAAAGAAAACGATGCTTCGATTATGAAAAAAATTCTTGCCAACACTAATTTAATAAGGCTTTAGCGACCTAATGATATATTCGTTGTGGATTCGTTTTCGCGATGTCGTTGGTGAGACAGAAGGAAAAGGCTTTATAGCTCTGATGCCAGCACTTAAAGGGAAAAAAGCTCAACTGGACACCGAAGAAGTAAATGAGTCTCGAAAAATCACCAAAATAAGGTGGGTTGTCGAAGCCATTCATGGATCAATTGCTAAAAATATAAACTTTTTCATCAAAACCTGGACAACAAATATCTCAACAAAGTTGGTGATCTATGCAGAATCGCTGGGTATCTCAACCACAAGTTCGGACAGAGGTTGAACTCAGATAAAGAATTAGGAAGCAGAATACTTTCTCATTTTAAAAATCGTATGATTGCTCCAAGTACTTTGTCTGAAGAAGTTGAGCAAGAGCGTTACAACCGAAGACGAAGTTTATTAAGTACATTGAATACATCATCGCTTTTGGAATTTTCAAGACTCACGGAAGACGAGCTAAAGGTATTCTGGATCTTACCAACTGTCGCTAGCAGTCTCATACCTAGCAAAAATCCTGAATGAGGACAGGACGATTGATGCTTCATTCGTTAAAATGAGTCCCTCAATAATAAAATTCGACGTTCGCTCGAGGCATATTAACAGCAAGTCCTGCCTACGGCGATTTTATTCCAAACAATAATAGCATAGATGGCGTACAACGTTATTGCTGTAGTTGTTCCAACGGAAGAGGACTGCTGGCTGTTGTTCTCATGCTGCAAGTGTGATTTATTACAAGATACTAATCACTTATTATCCGTCCAGCAGCAATTTTATCAAGAATTTTTGAGGCGGATGAAGCGAATGTTGTAATAGACGAAAATAGTGAAGACTACGAGTAAGTAAAATAAGCAAATATATATTTTGGAATTTTTCATTAGGAAGCGTATCTTCGATTTTTTTCAAACTTTTTGATAATTGGCTCTAAGGTTGGGGGAAATACCAGGAAAAGTTCTAAGGTGGCGGTCCAACGCGAACTGCCAAAACCATCACATTCAAGTTTTCTTTTAATTATAGCAAAAATGTTTCCAGTGTATGTCAAAAATTCCAATTTTCGGAAACTTTGATCAATTCTCTTTCACTGGCAGTTTATGTCATGTCTCTAGGTACTCTGGTTCCCGAGATATTTCTATTTAAAGAAAAGCTTATAAAAAAAGGATTTTTGACGATATCTCAAGGACATGGCACCAAAATGACCCAACATTGGGCCAGATCAGTTTGGTTTGAAGTTATCTTAAAATAAATTAGAATTTCAAAAAATCCCACTTTTAGGCCGCACCCCTTCCCTATATTGTAAAGATTTCTCAATCAACTGAAAATATTTGAATTTAAATTTAGACATACAAATAATGTAATCGATTTGTAATCGAAAATATCAATAGCATTAAGTTGTAACAATCGTTTATCATTTTGACAAAAAGCAGATACGGGCACTCTAGAGTAGGCGTCAGTTTGGAATTGATCGGCCGCCGAGAAAAAACGAAATTGAAACTCGGAAGCTCGGAAATGTTAACTCAGGAATTGATTATAAAACTAGAGAACAATGTGAAATTACCTTAAAACATTTTGGTTTACAATATTATTAATAAAGTACATTTAATCAAACTAAAGTCGACGAAACTACATTTTTCAATTTCGTGTTTTCAATTTGAGCTCTGCGACCGAATAAGTGTGTGCGTGAGAGACGCCAAAAATTGGATAAAAAATTTCATCAGAAACGAGACAGGAGAATTACGCGCAATGAGTGTATATGTGAATTGGCAATCGTGATCAAGTGTAGAACAAAAATATGAATCAAATATATACGCAGATGTCAACTGGTATATAGTCGTCAAGATTCAAAGGGACACATACTTGGGATATGCATATCGCCAAATGCAAATAGCCGCCAAATCGAGACACGCCAATGTGAGAGACGCCACATGTACATATACATTTATTTGCATGTATGTACGGTCAAAGTGTGTAGTGATATACATACAGAGTAAAAGTGAAAAGACAGCATTGCCAGATGCAAATTCATTTGTGAGCCAAACAAAAAGATTTAATGAGTTTTTAATTTCGTTGCAACCACTTGACTAACCAACTCGGCTGTGAGCAGGAGCACAGCTAGCCATAGGCAAATAAAATACTCCCAACAGGTTGTCATTGGTGCACGCTAATTAAACGACTCTCAGTATATGAACTAGTTCCGCCGCGTTGATGAACAGATATAATTTGAGATCAAAAACAAACGATATGAGTTCCGACGATGACAGTGAAACAACAATGGTTGAAAGGAGTGATAAAATGAACGAAGACATTGCTGCCATTTTGGTTGGTTTAAAAGAACTAACCTCGGCAGTACATAAAAATCAAAGAGACATAGCGAACATAAGCCAACGAGTGATAAATAATGGTCAAGATACGCAGCCATGTAATTCCAAATCTATCAAACCGCCAATTGACGAAACAGTTGATGAGACAATTGAAAACGAAAATACTGATTCTTCATCTTTACAGGCAGTCGCAAACTTTGTCGAAGGTCCTGTTAAAATATATGACTTGCCAAAGTTTTCTGGAGCAGCAGAACAATGGCCGTTGTTCAAAGCCAACTACGAAGACTCAACTGAAGAGTTTAAATATAGCAACCGTCAAAATTTGATACGTTTGCAAAAATGTTTGGTTGGAGAAGCAAAGGATGCAGTGGAAGCTATGTTGATATATCCTAAAGACGTACCAACTGTTATAGATGAGTTGAAGTTTCGCTTTGGGCGTCCAGAACTTCTTGTTCGATCACAATTGTTGAAAATAAAAGAATTCCCGAAGATATCATTCAGCAGACTTGATCAGGTAATTAATTTATCTACAAAAGTTCGTTGCATAGTGGCCTTTTTGTCGTCGGCTGGTTGCAACCGTCATCTGGAAAATCCAACCCTCCTTGATGAAATTGTAAGTAAGTTGCCAATCGATGCCCAAATGGACTGGATTCGGCATGCAGACTTGATGGAAGTGACTCCATCAGTGAGCGAGTTTTCATTATGGCTGAGCCAATTTGCAAGAGTAGTTAGTCGACTACCTATATCCGAAAACCCAAGTAAACAGAAGAGTATTAAATCTGTTTTGACTACCAATCAAGTTGAGTCCAAATGTCTTTTATGTGATAAAAATCATCATATTAGTCAATGTAAGGTATGGTGTGAAAACAAGGACATTGCTGGTCGTTGGGATATCGTCAAGTCCAATCGACTTTGCTTTTCATGTCTTTCAAAGGGACATAGTATGTCCAATTGTACAGCAAAGACCACATGTGGAATTGGTGGTTGTACGCGTGTCCATCACAAAACACTGCACAACTCTTCGCCCAAAGTGCAGTCCAATTGGGTGCAGAATCAAGGTCAAATATCTGAACAGGCAACACCTATGCTAACTTGTAGTGCTATTGCCCAAAAAGTAAAACAATTATTCAAAATAATTCCAGTCATACTGTATGGTCCAAATGGTCAATACGAAACATTTGCTATGTTTGACGAAGGCAGTGCCATTACATTACTGGAAGAAGAGATCGCTAATAAGTTAGGTCTGAGAGGTCACCAGCAACCTTTAAATTTGCAGTGGTATGACAAGAAGGTTGTAACAGAAATGTCAAGAAAGGTCGGTTTTGAAATGTCCGATATCAGGGATACAAATCGGTATGGCCTGAAGGGAGCACAGACAGTGCGGAATTTGAACTTACCAGCTCAGTCCTTTAATAAGAGTCAGCACAGACATTTAAGAAATCTGCCTATTGCTGAGTATGAGAATGCCAAACCAAGTATATTAATTGGTCTAGATAATGTGCATTTGGGAATAACTAAAACTGTTATTGGAGATGGTATTACACAACCTGTTGCAATTAGGACAAAGCTGGGTTGGTTAGCTTATGGACCTTCCACGGACAAATGTACGAATTCCTTTGTGATGCACGTTAAGGCAGATGGCTTACACGATTTGGTAAAGGAGTATTTTGCAACTGAACATTTTGGTACCAATGATTTACCAGTAATTGAGTCTGATGACGATGTCCGAGCTAGGAAAATCCTCTTGGAAACTACACAACAGCTAGAAGATCACTTTCAGATAGGACTTCTCTGGAAAGAAAATGTATTGTTACCGAGCAGTTACAAAATGGCAGAAAACCGACTATTAGGAATCGAGAGGAAGATGTGCCGTAATTCAGAGTACGCTAAAAAGTACAAAAAAGAGATGAATATTATATCCCTTATATGCCAGAAAATTAGCTCCAGACGAGATTTGTGAGAGTTCGTTAAAAACTTGGTATCTTCCTCATTTCTCGGTAGAGACTATTCATAAACCGGATAAATTGCGAATTGTTTTCGATGCGGCTGCTGCAGTTGATGGAGTTTCACTTAACTCTTTATTATTAAAGGGTCCCGAACAGACTAATCCACTCATTTCAATATTGTTACAGTTCAGAGAAGGCACAATTGGGGTAGCAGCTGACATCAAAGAGATGTTTTCACAAATTCAAATCCGCCCTGAGGATCAGCATGCACAACGGTTTCTTTGGCGTGACGGTGATACCTCCCAACCCATACAACATTTCGCAATGACGTCACTGATATTCGGAGCTGTGTGTTCACCATATTGTGCAGAATACATCAAAAATCGAAATGCAGAAAAATACAGGAACGAGATGCCCGAGGCTGTGGAAGCCGTTTGTAAAAACCATTACGTGGATGACTTGGTTATCAGTTTCAATAACGAGGAAAAAGCCATATTGGTCTGTCAGGAAATCGTCAAAATACATCTGGGCGGAGGTTTCGAACTTCGTAACTTTGTTTCAAATTCGGATAAATTATTGAAAATCATGAACGGTACCTCAAGTGGACAATGTTTACTTAGCATGGAAGGATCAGGAGCCAGTGATAAAATCCTTGGAATGTATTGGAACACCACAGATGACACCTTCCAATTCAAAACGAAATTTCATCGAATTGCCTCTGAAGTAATGCAAGGTAAGCGCGTGCCAACCAAAAGAGAACTACTAGGTATAGTTATGGCCGTTTATGACCCATTCGGCTTACTTGCGGACTTCCATATATACGGAAAGATTCTAATACAAAAAACTTGGAATCACCATTTGGAGTGGGACGAAGTTCTACCACTTGAGTTACAACAAGAATGGAATTACTGGTGGATGGCCTTGCAGGAAATGCATCACTTTAAGACACCACGTTGCTTTTCGAGCAAATTTATTGACAGCAACTGCATAGAGTTACATATCTTTGTGGACGCGAGTCAGTCTGCATTTGCCGCAGTCGCCTACATTCGTATAATGTGTAATGATGACATCGATGTTTCCTTTGTCATGGGAAAAACACGTCTGGCACCTACCAAACAGTTGTCAATACCCCGTCTGGAACTGCAGGCTGCAGTATTAGGCGTGCGATTGTACAAACTACTGAAAAAGTATCAACATTTGAGACTAAGCAAAACGGTGTTTTGGAGCGATTCGAAGACAATACTACAATGGATTCAGTCGAAAGAACGAAAATTTAAGCCATATGTAGCTCACAGGATCACAGAATTATTAGCTACTACTGGCGTTGAACAGTGGAGGTGGGTGCCGACTACCAAAAACCCAGCAGACACTGCAACTCGTCAAGTGAAGATTCCAAAAATAAGTCATCGCAGCAAGTGGCTATCTGGACCAGCATTTTTGAAGACTTCGCCAAACGAATGGCCAAAGATGAGTATATTGTTGTCTTCTGAAACCCTGGAAGAAGAAGTCTTGACAAAAACGGTTCTTAAATGTCATATAAATGCGCCCCTGATCGATATTACAAAGTTCTCTTCTTTTTTCAAGCTCATACGAGTCGTTGCATGGGTACTCCGAGCCAAGAAAATTTGGATGAATCACGGATCAAAGAGGACACCTGAATACAGAGGAGCCTTATCGCCAACGGAGTTGGAAGAGGCTGAATACATGCTATGCAGAATGGTTCAAAACGATGTATTTGCTGGTGAAGTCACTTTGTTGAAGAAAGACCAGCCGATAAAAAAGGACAGTGCCATATACAAATTATCGCCGTATTTGGAAAACGATGGGTTGCTGCGTTTATCTGGACGTATCGATGAGGCTACTTTCCTGCCATTCAGTGCAAGACGACCAATTTTACTGCCAAGGGACCATGTGCTCTCATTATTGGTTTTGCAGCACTATCACCGTAAGTTCCATCATCAAAATACTGCTGTTATAATTAACGAGCTTAGACAAAGATATTGGATCCCAGACATCAAGACAATGCTAAAACGTGTACAGCGAAACTGTAATCAGTGTACAGTCGATAGAAGCCGACCCTTGCCGCCAATTATGGGCCAGCTTCCAGTAGACAGATTGACACCTTATGTTAGACCATTTTCCTACTGTGGTGTTGACCTGTTTGGACCAATGAATGTCGCTGTTGGCCGTCGTCGTGAGAAACGATGGGCGGCAATATTCACTTGTCTGACGATCCGAGCCACACATTTGGAGATCGTTGAAAACTTGTCTACAGACGCCTTTATTGTATGCTTAAGAAACTTCGTGAATCGACGTGGCGTACCAGTTGTTATCAGAAGCGATAATGGTACGAATTTTATCGGTGCACAAAAGGAATTGGCTTCAAATGATCGCCTATTGAACCTATAGGCATTGGAAAACGAAACTGCAAGTCAAAAAATTAAGTGGATATTCAACAGTCCATCGAACCCCAGCGCTGGAGGCTGTTGGGAAAGGCTAATCAAAATCGTCAAACTATTACTGGGAAAGTCTTTGCGTGAAATTGCTCCACGTGTAGAGACTTTACGCTCTGCACTAATAGAGGCCGAAAATATATTAAACTCCCGTCCACTGACGGAGCTGCCACTAAACCACGAAGACGACGAACCTCTTACGCCCAACCACTTCATTTTGGGATGTGCTAACTCAACTCAAACACCAGGTCCACAGGAAAACATAATATGTCTTAAGAAGCAATGGAGGATTGCCCAAGCAATTAAGGATCGCCTTTGGAAAAGGTGGATAGCGGAATATTTGCCGCAGTTAATGTGCCGTAGCAAATGGCATGAGAAGACAGATCCAGTGAAATTAAACGATTTGGTCATCATAATGGATGAAACTGCTGCCCGGGAGAAGTGGAAACGGGGACGAGTGGTTAAACTATATGCTGCCAAGGATGGACAAATACGTAATGTGGAGGTAAAAACATCAAGTACGACTCTACGCCGGCCAGTATCAAAGTTAATAATTCTGAAGCTTAATTGTGAATCTCATATCGATTCACCTGGAGGGGGGGTGTAAAGATTTCTCAATCAACTGAAAATATTTGAATTTAAATTTAGACATACAAATAATGTAATCGATTTGTAATCGAAGATACCAATAGCATTAAGTTGTAACAATCGTTTATCATTTTGACAAAAAGGAGATACGGGCTCTCTAGAGTAGGCGTCAGTTTGGAATTGATCGGCCGCCGAGAAAAAACGAAATTGAAACTCGGAAGCTCGGAAATGTTAACTCAGGAATTGATTATAAAACTAGAGAACAATGTGAAATTACCTTAAAACATTTTAGTTCACAATTATTAATAAAGTACATTTAATCAAACTAAAGTCGACGAAACTACAGAATGGCACGCAGAGCTAAGAGAGCTGCTGCTGAAAACAGTTTTATTTTTAAATGAGGAAGGTCTGCTGTATGCAGCTGGCATCGCCGACTAATACCTGTAAGTATATAATATTTGTAAATTTTTGGTTACTTTTAAAGCAACTTTTTCGGATAGCCAAGCTAAACCGATTTTGATGAAATAATATGCAATCGACGCAGAATTGTCACCATTCTAGAACTGCATTTTTTTATTTTTGATTTTTTATTCTTTTCTTCCCAAAAAAGGTACTTCAAACTTTAAACGCGTTTATCTCGAACCCACGTTTTTCGAACTGGCGGCCATGATATCTCCAGTTACACTGAAGCGATTTTGATGATTTAAACTGAAATCGACGCAGAATTGTCACCATTCTGGTCTGAACTTCAATCATAATTTTAAAAATATGTTTACTATTTTTTTTACACCAAACTACAAAAAAAAGAGTCAAAATCGATTTTTCATATTTTTTCCAGAGAAATTACAAAATTTTTTTTGAGGTTCAGACCAGGATTACATCTATTTTGATTTTAACCCTATTTTTACTTTTCATTTCAGACATCCTGGAGACCTGGAATCATGGCCGCCAGCACCATAACTTATTCTTGAAGCAGTATTTTTTTTTTATTTTAATCTGCTTGTAACAAAATAAAAACAAACAGAATTGGAAAATCTGTTTGCGTTTACAAATAAGATTTTTTTTAAAAAAGGTCAAAATAACAGCCTCGACATGAGGAATACCCCCTTAAGCATTTAATTCATAAGTTCATTCGGAAACCGACTTCGATATATTGAACACACCCTATTATCAAATAAACATTTAATTTTTAACAAATTCTAAATTTGCTTTGATAGATGAGACTGGTTCATTTCAAGAAGACATTTCCATTTCAACAAAACAAACTCCAATGTGGAAAATGTTTATTAAACTGACACTTGTGTGAATGGAACTGCTAAAACTATTCGAGCTATGCATAAGTTGACTTTCCTGATAAATATTCCAACATTTAATATTCTTTAGGTAAAGGCTAACAATCGATAAATTACTTTTCCATGGAAATAAATTCCTATTATTGAGTTGTTTGGTAAGCACTTCCAACTCGACTTTACTTATCGAGTTCAAAGAATAATCCGTTATGTTTTCATTACCGTTTTGAATTTTGTTATATATTAAGCTAGGTATCGAGACACTCGAAATTTTTGCGCAGCGGAAATTGTTTGATAATTTCACGAGCCACTCAGACAATGTAGTGTGACCAGGCAACAGCAAAAAATTCAGCATAATTCAAATAAAATTAAAAAGTTAAGATTATTGATAAAGGAAGTCACTGGGAGAAATTCAAAGGTCATAGACAATGCCATGGTCAATTTCATGGATGCATCTTTTGTGTGGCTGAAGGTATAAACAGTGTCCTTTGTTATTGTATTGGCCTGCGTGAGCAGAACTTATCCCCTAAGACATACTGCTAAAGCGACAATCCAAATGCATCGAACGATTAGAATTAGCACATTAAGCCACAGCGAGCTCCATGGACTGTAGGATCATACTCGCCGTTCGTATTAGTTGAATAACTAAAGGTAGCCACGGGAGCGGCTGGAGCAACGGAAACTACCACAGTAAGCCGGAGGAAACACTGCTATAATGGGCTATGGAGACTGCGAAGGTTTAGTTCTGTTTGCCGTGGGCTGTGGAGGCTATGGAGGTTTGGACTCGGTGGTGTGCACCATTGGGCGAATGGCATACCAACCCATCAGGGAACCGAAAAAGATTCTCAGCCTCAAGTGATGCAGCGGCCAGAGCTGCCCGTATCAAAACGCTTTTTATTGGCCAGATTCCATAAAAATGGTAGCGACTGGCCCACTTAGTCTTCTTTGCTTTAGCTTTTTCATTGTGTGCTCAATTTTCGTAGGTACCTCTGACAATTATCAAACAAGTTTCATAATTTCATGACCCCCTTCGACAATTTATCAGCTGTTTTCAGGAAAACAAGTTGGCAGGTCCATGTTAATTATCGAAGCGAATTTCGAGTGTCTCGGTACTCGCTCAGGAAATGCGCTCTGACAATTTTCGCGAGGCGGTTCCTGAGCTAACATGTAAATGAGATTTAGCTACCTTTTCCTTCTTCATAAAGTTTGATCTCCGAATCTAAGAACTCGAATTCAAAAACAGGCGGAGCTCTTTTATGCAAAGAGTTGACAATTACTGAGCTATGTCCTCCTCGCTTTTCTTCAACATGAATTTTGCAGGCCTGCCAGCCATAGAATACTCATTATTTATTTCATGCCAATTTCAATTAAAGTTTAAAAGTTAAAGAGTTTTAAGTAAGTTGACCCCCAACGGATAATACAATCAAGACTTGGCCTATTACAATTTTGGGTCCTTAGCAAATTTAATAAGGTTGATGTTCTTAGCTTTTTTACAACTCTGCTTTTCCAAGTAATTTCGCAATATTTTAAAGCTAATTGCTGATTTTTCTTACTATTCGCCTGTAACTCAATACCCAGCTAAAGTGAACCGAACCGAACCATTTTATTTTTCGGTTCTTGGTTCGGTTCAGCATTTTTGAAAACACACAATTTGGATTACGGAGCGAAAAAAACCGTTTGGTTTAGAATCGGTTTGCATCCCTAATATATCATAAAGGGTTGGAAATGATTCCTTCTCTCTATTACTACCATATGCACCTTTCGTACAGAGTTTGATTACTTTTTTGCTTTAACTCTAAAACACTTTTAAAACTATGACCCATTCCTCATCCACATGAATACATTGTGAAAATGAATCTAAATTCTCGTTAGAGTATTCCCACTTTACACTCTGATATTCAGCTGAGCCTCGCTTTGGGTACGGTTGAGGATTTTGCAGTGATTCGCTTTATCATTTGCGGTCTTCGCCTTTTATTTGAATGGCCATTGCAGCTAATGTTGATTTCATTTGTTGTTTTCCCTGCTAGAGAGACAAATATTGTAAATGAGACTGCGACAAAATCGTCAGACAAAGGCCCTCACACAAAAGTTGTCCCCATCCATATGCAAAAGCTTACATATATTTTTATATATATTGTAAAAAGGCTGTTAACGAAGGCAGCGAACAAAAAAAGGTGGATCACCCATACAGGGGACTACCTATAAAAGGCTCCGCCACAAAACAAAAGACACACAACGAGAACTGGGATTTGGGCTGTGTGAGGCGGTTGGGCGCCTCACACTCTCTCGGAGGGCGTCAGCCTCAATTGAAATAATTAAGTGTCAAAATGGCGCACACACACACACAGGCACAGAGATTTTTGGCGGAAATGAAAATGAGTTTAACTGAAAATTACTTGGCGAAAGTAAGGCTAAAGTGGAAGCTGGCGCCAGCATTAAGTGACATAAAATGTAAACAGTTTAAAGTTTTTCTGGGGTTTCTTTTTTTTGAGTTGTGCGATTTTTTTTTTTTTTTTTTTTTTTTTTTTTTTTATTTTCCTTCTCCCTTTCTTTGGCTCGGCTTCTTCTCCCCCCCCCTTCGCTCCCCCTTCCCCCCCTCCCCCCTTCTTCTTCTTCTTCCATCGGCGCGTCGCCACCCCTTATTTTCTCTTATATTAATATCACTTTCAATTTGTTCAAATCTTTTCACTTTAATTTATTATATTATTAAATGATATAGTCAAAATACGTGTTTTTGTGGATTAGGTAGAGCTGCAGTTGACACGCCCTGTTTGGCAATTGAGGGGCGGTAAATACTTTACTAGTTCGGAGAGACGGGGGAGGATGATGCAAATGAAAAGCAATAAGAAAAGACAATTTTGGTAATGAGAAATCAGATAATCCGGGGGCAGAAGAAAATAAAGCCAAACTTGAAAAGATAAAGTAGTAAATTAATTGGGCAGTTAGATATATATCATAGATGGGAAAATTTAGTATTAAAATTATATGCAAAAAGTTTACAGTGTCGTCACAACAAATTCAAAAATTGTTTTTCCAAATTGTGGCTCCCGTCTTAAACGAGTTTAGATGGATTTTCCATTTACAAAATACATTTTGGCCTTTTCCTGCTTAACTTGGTCCTTTGCTTGATGCGTAGATATACCAATTTGTTGTTGTTGAGTGGAGATTTGCCAATCTAAATAATTTACCACACACACAAAACAACCAATTTTGTTTCCTGCCTCCTACACACACATCCACACACACACACTCGCAGACACAAAATAAACACTTCGTTGCCGCTGCCGCCGCACTTTTACTTAACTTTCCCCAAACTTGCTGCCCCCGCATACGCCACACACTTGAAAGTCGAGCATGGAAAACTTTGCCAATATACTGACAGCAGTTCCAGTTGCCAGTTTACAGTTTTCAGTGTCCCTCACTCCAATCCCGAAAATCCATTGTCGACCTGCTGACCGCGTCGAACGAAAACCGCACGCATGCGAAAACTGTGGGCAGGGGGTTTGCAGGTGGAATGACTTTAAAGCCCCGCAAAAAGTTGTTGTTAGAGTTTTGTTGTTGTTCTTGTTGTTGTTGTTTTGCTGTTGTTTTTGACAGAAAATTGCTAGCAAAGATGGCCCCAGCTCAATGCACACAAAGAATGCAATGCCTGCAACGGAAGTTACCTGGTCGTGCCGCCCGCTGGGCTGGCTGAGGCAGCTTCCCCCAGCTTCTTCATGGCCGCCACACAGTTATGCAATCACAAAGTTGTGGCCCATCCACGTCACTGATTGAAATTCTTGGCCAGGCAGCTGCTTGTAATTTTCAGTATCATCTCAGACTTGAGCTAGTTATTATTATTATTATTATTGTTATTATCAAAATCATCCATCTCTATGCAAGCCGACGTCCCAGCTTGAAGTCCAACCGGAGGATACGCGTCACTCCACTCCTACGCCCATCTCCTTCATTGTCAGTTGCCAGTAGTTTTCCTCTGACTCCCGTTTATCATTATTGTTGTGGTTGTTGCAAGTACAATAAAATTGGAAATTCTGCTTGCTTTTCGTTGTATATTTATTTTGTGCCTTGCAATTGAGGTTTTTGATTAGTTTTTTTTTTTATATTTTCTTTCTGGCAATTTTGATTGCAAAATTCTTATTGCAGAGGGAATTAGCCAAGGGGGTAAGGTAAAAAAAAAGCAAACACAAAATTTCAAACATTGCAAATCCTTATACGTTTGAAGCAGAGGTGCCTAGAATCTGCTCACGGCCGTGTAGAATTCGTTTGCGGAATAAAAAAACATGCGCGGCATGCGCATAGGGCGAGGGCACCCCAGCCCAGCTCCAAGCTCAAACTACTCACAATCTATACGTGATGGATCATTTCCGAAAACATTTTCTTGTTCAGCATACGAAAATCATTTAGAATGATCTCCAACCCTTCAATATATGGAATAAAGTATAATTTTGTTGGCGTGTGCAATGGATTATAAATATAATTTATGTATGCTAGGGACTCTGACTTCTCATAGTCAAATCTACTGATAAGTGGATCGGGTGGTCATTTAAATAGCCATATAGTTATCTATCTAAGCAAGTTTTCCGTGTAAACTTGTATTGGTCGTAAGACCTGCACTGAATATTTTTAGTACAAACGCTTTTAAAAAAATATATTCGTTTTAGAATTTTCAGGAATTTTGCTCTTGGGATAGAGTTAAATTCGTTCTCAATTTTTGGCAAGGGCAGTGAGGGCAAGCAAACTTTAAAAGAATATCGTTGAACACGCTCCTACAGAGAGAGGGACAGCTCATGCGCAGTCTGTCGTTGTCAGATGTAGATGTCATTAAGGATTGTGATTAAAAGTTGTTTAAATCAGGGATGCCCATGTCCCCATTCCGAGTCCTAATAACGTCTCTGACATAAATTGGCTGTCTCTGACCACAATTGGCTGTGAATCATGTCATAGCTTTTGGTTATTGCAAATTTTGACAGTCTTTTTTTGTCGACACTTTAATAATAAATAATTTAAGAAAAAGCCAAGCATTCGTTGTTGTTTGACGCAAAAGGAATAGGTTTAAGTCTACATAAATGATCAACAAAATCATATGCGTGCTCTTCTCTCTTTGTTTCCTTACTAAGGTTTTGTTGTTGGCGCGTGCAGACCTGCAACAACAACATCATATATGTCTCTCTTCTTTCTCTCCTACGTTTCTCGCAAACTCGAACGCAAGAGTAAAGTTGTTTAGCGTAGTCAGCTCTCGCCTCGCTCGCAGTGGCCAAACGCCTTTTCGCTATTTACGGTCCCACGCAAAATTTGCGTTTCTCTTTCAATTTCTTTTAGGTTTTCTCGCTTGTGCATTTTTATTGGTTTTCACGCGGCGGTAAGCTTATTCTGCGCCCCCTGAAAAAACCTTATTTTAAAATTAAAAAAAAAGAATGACGACTAAACCTCTACTATTTCTAAGCGATTGTCTTGTCCTCTCAACCACTGCGATATACCCTTTACTCAGTGAAAAACATTTTTAATCAGCGGTGTCACAGAAATCTCTTCCAACCAAATTCCAACCCAAAACCAATTCTCGGTGTCACAGAAATCTCTTTTGGTTGGTTTCAAATCTCTCGTCTTTTGTTGGGAGATTTGGCGAAATTCACCACTAAAACAATTTTGATAAGTAAAATTGGTATTGGAAATGTAATCAACATTATTTTTCTGCATAGATTGCATTAAATGAATAAAATTTTTTAATTGTTTTAATAATAAAATTTGCGTTTCAATAATTGTTTGCAAAACCAACCGAATGTTGACAAATCAACTCGCTACTCAACGTCAATTGGCGCTCTCTACACATGGTGACGCTCTCTGAGTACCAACAAGCGCTCTCTGAGTACCAACATGCGCTAAGGGTTGTATTTTTGAAGAATATGACTAGAATTTGAATTATAATTTAAAACTGCATCGAAAAACACAATCAAAAAATTCCATTTAAACTTCAAATGAACTCAAAACTAGAAGATGGGAAGTTTTTTTTGCAAGAAAGGACAACCCTGTTTATAGATTTCAGAGAGAAAATACCAGCGAGCGATTTGCAATCCAACCGAGGCCAAAATCTCTAGAGATTTCTGTGACACCCCCAAATAGCCCTTCTGTGTTCCTGAGCGCAGTAAAAAATATGCAACTTATTTTTAACTCGGCTATTTATTATCCGATCATAATGAATTATGAACATTGCGAGTATATTCGAGTATTCGAACTTTTTTTCTTGTGGTGGCGGGAGTGGTCGTGGCAAACCCCCCACTTCAAATATTGGCTTAGTCTTTTATTTTGAGAATTATTCGTACTTGGATTAAGTACTGAGCCTCTTGAATAAAAAATTTCAGGATTGAAAATTTACTCTTGAATTAAGAATTTCGCTATTGGATCAAGAATTTAACTGTTACAACACTTTTTTATAACGAACAGTGAAATTCAACATTTTTTCTCTGAGTGTAACCATCGGCACACTTCTCCTGTGCATTTTTAAAATCTAGGCTAAACTAACGCCTATTTATCAAGATCAATGACGTATGTTCTGGTTTTTTTTTCCTTCCATGTGTAAATAAATTTTTAAGAAGTCCCTAATGTCAAATTTATACTACTCTAAAAGTTGTGCAATTCATCAGCGTAGTTTTTTGAAGTTGATCAGTAATCTCAAAAAACATGTTCCAATCCAGAAGATTTGGTAATCCAACATTAATTACCACATCTAAAAATTTGTTCCAAACATTTCCCAATTTATTAAAATTTTTTTAAATTTTGCCATTAAGCTTGATCCAAAGCTTTGGCTTTTCAACAAATTATTGCCTAATTCTGGGCTGACAGCGAATTCAGCTTTAACAGTGGCTTTATACGAGTTCTGTTAAACTCAGCTCACACTCTAAACTCTGTGTGTCTCTCTTTCTCTCTCTCTCGCTGTCTGTTCGGCCGCAGAGTTATGGCAGTTAACATTGTTAGCACGTGGCAAACTTCTTGCTTGCATTTGGCCTTTTTTGTTGTTGTTGCGGCGCTGATTGAATGGAATCTGTGGTGTGGTCAGTATATATGTTTGTGTGTGTGCGAGTGTTTGTAAAGGACTGAGTTTTCATGTTTGTTTGTTTGTTTGTTTGTTGTTGTCGCTTGTTAAATGTCAGAAATTTTTGAGCTGCAACTGGCAAATGAAACTGCCAACCGGATGGAGGGCAACTGCTTGTATGTATGTATTTGCGGTTCTCTCACCTGCATTCCTTGCTGTAGATAAGAGCAATTTGCCTGCCTGCACAAACGCCACAAAATTGTCGCCCATTAGCGTTAAGCAGTCAACCAACGAACGAACGAACGAACCAACCAACAACAAAACGAAAACTCGGAATGTTAGCCATGACACGAACCCCTTTCAAGCAAATGACACTTGACACTTTTTACACACTTTCCGAGAGGGCATTTTAATTTTAGTATGCAATAAAATTGCCACTTTTATTTGATCTTGGCATAAGAAAATTTTGAAATTATAATGAGGTTTTCTTGGATACAGAACTTAAAGCAGTACAACTGGAATACAGGAATATACAAATTAATCCTTGTTATGCTAAGTTGTTAGTTTCATTTTTCATAGCTTTTACTTGGCAGACAAATTGTCATCAAAATTCTAGAGTATTCAAATTTTCCGTACATTTTATATTGCATTCCGTTTCTTATGGTTTTATTGTTGGTCAATAAACTTTTGTGTGTAGGTGGTCTCTCTCTCTCTCTCTGTCGTACTTTCTCCTATCTTTGGCCCTGTGCTGGGTGCTTTTGACATTTTTGCGTTCATTTTTGTGTGACAAGTTTTCTGTGGTTTACTGTGGGCCACTTTACGGCATGTCAGCGTATCCTCCTCCCAACCCTCTACCATGGACAGCCTATTTCACACTTTTATAGAAAATTTTTGCCAATTGTCTGGCGACGTTCCGACGTACTCGTGGTTAGCCTTTTTTTTTTGCATTCACTCGAACTCGATGCGGAAGTTTGCGCAATTTCCAAAAGCGGAAATGCAATTTTCGGTTCAGCTGCATTTGTCTCGCAAATGCCACGCCTTGTCCCACCCAATCGCCACCCCAACTTGGGCGGCTTGCCAACACATCGTATATCAAATGCAGAGAACGCGCGAGCTGGTGAACAAGTTGGCAGCACCCTGACAATGACATGCAGCGCCAAACCAGAAAGGGGAGGCAGGCAAAAAAAAAAAAAAGGACGAAGAAAATCCCCGAAAAAAACTTGAAAACGTCGCCAATAGTGTGTGTTACGCCTTTTGTGGCCAGATCTCGCAATTTATTTCACACGCGTTTTTTTGTCGAATTCATTTTCTTTGCATGCAAAATGAAATGTGGAAAATACTTTTATTTATTTGCATATAAATTATTCAATTGTTCCTTTTTCGTTATCTTTCTTGTTGGTTTCACTGGGGAGTCTATCAAAATGCTGAATGCATTTGCAATTGCCATTGATTTCTCAGAGTGTGTGGATGTGTGGGGGAGAAAATGGATATGCTTGTGGGTTTGTATGATTTATGCACTCACATATAATCAAATTTCTTAAAATGTACAATTTGCTGACTTATGAATTCAAATTCTTTTAAATAATATTTAAAAAATGCCTCCACATACGATTCCTGCATCATTTGCCACTTCGTAAGTTTCCGCTTCCGTCAACACGTGCGCTAAACGGTTTGTCTGTGTTCCCCCTCGCCTCCCCTCCCCACCCCATCAACTGTCAACTGCAGTCCTCCGACTCCGACGTGCCTTTCGCAATGCTGCGCAAATATTTGCCAGGCTGTTTTTCTTATTTTCATTTTCGTTTTTCTTGTTTGCCGCTGCCGCCTAAAAGCATGCTTCAATAACATTCAAAACTCCCGAGTCGTACGTGTGAGGCCTTCACTTGTCACCCAAAAATATCTTCTAATATCTTGTGAAGAGCGAGAGAGCTATGTACATGTGTTGTAAATTTATTAGCTGTCATATAAATCTTTGCACGCTGCCGCCCTTTTTGGAGGCAAAGACGTGTTTGCCATTTTGCCAAATGTATATATGGAGAAAGGGGGCGTGGCGGCTGTTTGCCAAAAGATAAGGCTCTCGAACGGGAACCCTTTTTCATTTTTCATTTTTCATTTACATAAATGCTACTTAAGGAAATGCATCATTTCTTTTTTACACGGCCTAAGTCCGCTTTTGGGCATTACTCTTAATTGGGTTGAAAAGGTACAGGAATTCATTTAATTAACATGGCAGCCAATTGTTGGTGATGTATTTTGTTCAGGAGTCGCACATGATTCAAAGGGAGGGGTCAGGTTTAAAGGGTTTGCTCAGCAATCTGTAAATTGGTTCACTCAAAAAGGTTCCAGAGTAAAGTAAGAGTAGAGACAGGTTAAGTATTTTATAAAAAGAAATGTTCTAAGTCAAATCGAAACGAAGGAATAAAAGTTCGCGGAATAAAAGTTCGAGGACTTATCTCTGGTCTGTGGAAAATGAAAACTGTGAATACCTGCTGAACTCCAGATTTAACCAGGCTTTCGAAGACTCTGTGGACACTGTTAAAAGTGACCTTTCATTCTAGCAGAGGAGAAGAAACCCGAAGTAAGCACGATTCTCCTAATTTTCAGGGTCAATCAGCTTGTCCTTTCTTTTCTGCTTTGTTTTTCATTAGGCTACGCCGGCTGGCTGAGCGGATCTCAATAGTAAGGTCCATTCCAAAACCTAGACCGCACAATCACGACAACCAAACAAAACCTACAATTGACATCACTCGCTTCACCAACAGCAACAACTCAAGCAATTAACAAGGTAAGCATCTATAGAACAAACAAACCACCTTCCAGAATTGGATCCCAGACCGGAGTCCTGGTGCACCCACCCTTTCTTATGCTGGCCTCATCCATACAGACTACCCTAGTCCATTGCGGCCAATGACACGATGTTCATTTTGTAAGGCGACTTTGTTGGCAAATCTGGGCACCGACAATCTTATACTGTCTGTGTGTCGACTGCGGTACTGCTGAGCCCTTTTGTTTGCATTATAGCGACATGCCGACCCCCGCTTTGAAGTCTATTCTTCCTCGCATGACTCTAAGTCTGACAGTCCTATATACACGGATTGCCCGGAAAGTAATAGGATTGATTTATTTTTGCCGCGACTGTACTTTGGAGCGTGCGCGTACCGACTGTATTCGATAAAGGGCGTTCCTAGCTAACGAACGAGCACCTGGAAAATCAGGACAGGCGTTTTCTCCCCACGTGTTTCGAAAATGCAGCGAGATTAGTTTTGAGCTCAGACCGTCGATTTTGTAATGTTAAATTGTTGCCAAATGTTAAATTTATCAAAATCTGAGTTTCATGACTTTGTGACGGAGCATTTGAATGTGCGCAAGGTGTGCGCGAAGATGGTCCCAAAAGTGCTCACCGACCGGCATCCCAACGCTTCCGCAGCCACCCTTCAGCACAGTAGTGCTATTCGTACCTTCTAAAGATAGTTAGAAATTAGTAAAATGAATCGATTTGCCGAAGAAATGATAATGATCGGATGAGCGGTTCTCAAGTTATGAACAAAAATGTGAAAAATAGACGAGTTAAAAAAGTGTTGCATACTTTTCAGATGTTCACCCTAAGGAGCGCAGGAACACTGTTAAACATGTTTTTTTCATGAGTAAGGGGTATATCGTAGTCGGTTATAGCCGACTTTAACTTACGCTCTCGTTTTTTGCTTCCACGCCTGAAAAGGCTAACAATATCACCGCAGCTCTTAAGGGCTATTCCGGAGATTGCCTTCCGTGACGCCTTCAATGCTTGGAAATCGCGCTGGCAGCCCTGCATCGACGCAGACGAGCCTATTTTGAAAGTCTTCAAGGAATTGTAACGATTGCCCTATTACTTTCCGGACAAACCCTGTATATACTTTTTGTGTGCTGCAAGTAATATCTGAGACGGCATTTCAATTTCCGGGAAACGCTTGCTTACCACCAGCGGATGCTTTCCACGGCTTTGACAGAAGTCATGATGAGGTACATATATATTAAAGGCCAACTGAGCTATGAAGCGAAGCTCTGTCAAGACATCTTTCACAGTCCTTATTTAGCTCTTACCAGAGAGTGGGAGTTAGAATGTTAGTTTTTGTGAGCCTCTTGGCTAGATGGAGTTCGAGAGTTGTGACAGCCGTTCGGTCTTAGCTCTGTTGTTTCATCCGGCTCTTTCGTTCCGCTTGCCACCCTGTTACCTGGTATGCCCGAGATTTGAATCAACAGACTGCATAGCTCTCTGCTATATCACCAGTTTCTGTGGTCATCTGGATACAATAGAACTCCTCAGAGAACTAAGATAGACTCAAGGGACAGCACGAACTTTAATATTCCCCTATTTGTTAACAAGTTTACTTTTACTGAGGCATTACTCTCAGGATTTATCAAATCCTAAAATTTAAGTAAAAGAGTATTCAAAACCATCTACCCAGAGAAAAACGAGAGCGTAAGTTAAAGTCGGCTGTAACCGACTTCGAAATACCCGTTACTCATGAAATAAAATAAAACATACGGACGGACAAGTTTATATCGATTCGGATGTTGATGCTGATGAAGAATATGTATACCTTATATGTTCGTAAAGGATTCCTTCTGCCTGTTACATACATTTGCACGACTTTAGTATACCCTTTTCACTCTACGAGTAACGGCTATAAAAACTGTTTAGAAAACAAGTTCCAATCACCTCAAAAGAAGAACAAAATATTCGCATATTTTATGAGGTTGTACTTTTCTAAATGTTCTTAAATTAGAAAAAGATTACCTCGATAAAAGATGAACAGTTCTTAAAGTAAGAACATTGCACTACAAAAGATAAAACCAACCCGTTCTTGACAAGGTCCTTGCTCATCTTAAATCCAATGTTCTTGAATTAACCCGGTCCCCTCTTTAAATTCAAATATTTATTAAATGCATTTTGTTTAAATATCTCACATAAATAAAAAATTAAAACTCTAGCTGTATATTTTGGCACGCTTTTGTTTCTCCTCCTCTTACTTTCCTACTGCTTTTCCTCTTCCGCCACCTTTAAGGGGTTGCCCTTATCATCAATCTCCACAGAGGGCACCAAAGGCGGCTTGAACCCATATTCCATTTGCAGGTTCCGACCAAAGTCGGGACTACGCTTTAGAGTATGTCCATTTCGCCAGCGCTGAAACTCATCAAACTCATTGCCCGGGGCTGTGGCTCCGGGTACCGGTACGGGACCTATATAAGACTTAACCATTTGAGAGGGAGCGGAGGCGGCTGCGGTGGCCAAATCCTCGGGCAAAGTATTGTAGATATACCGTGCTCCCTGCAGCCAGGGTGAACCGTGTGGCGGTGGTGGGGGACGTAGATCGAAACGCATGTCTGCCAGGCTAAAGGTGGCCACTAAAGGAGCCTCACCACGCACTGGCTTGACGGGAGGCTTAACCACCGTGGGTGTGGAGGTTTTAAGGGCCGCCTTGTGCTTGGACAGCTGGGGCAGAAGCTTCTTTATCATGCGTGCATAATAATTTTGCAAAACCTTTTGGGGTATGTGACCCACCGAATGGGAGGACGACGACCAAGGTGGCAAGGCATTGGGATGTGCGGCAAAACTGTGACTCGGAGGCATAGGCATGTGTATGGCCACGGGCACATGTATGGGTACAGCCATGGGACGATCCACAAACTTCTCCACGATCTTCTCCACATGCACCGGACGCTCCACAATGCGTTCCACCTCGACGGGCACATGTTTCTCTATGATTTTCTCGACCACAGTCTCCACGGGATAGGGTATGGGTTGCTCCACAATGGTTTGCACGGGATAGGGACGGTCAACAAAATGCTCGACATGCACGGGAACGGGCACAGGTTGGGGTACAGCATAGGCAATGGGTATATGCTTCTCGATGAACTGTTTGACAGGACGTTCGACAATTTTCTCCACGGGATAAGGTTGCGCCAGGACTAGGGGTGGATGTTGGTGATGATGATTCGAGTCTTGTGGCGAGCTGTCATACTCCTGCTCCACATTGATGGGGTTTTTGGCCAGCGATTCATAGTTTTTGCCCCCCTCCTGGGCAGCACTGCCCACATACTTCTCTGGTGTAACATAATTTTCCTGATAGGGCTGATGGTAGATGGTCTCATGTTGCTCCACCAAACGACCATCCTTCTCGGTAATCAGTTTGTTGTGTATGTTGACAGATTTTTGAACCTCCACAAAGGTATAACCGTTGGGTTTGACCAGAAGTTGGGTATCCGACTGGGCTTTGGGTGCTGGAGCATGTTGGGCATGCTGCTGTGAGGGCTCAGCGGCTGCCTCGGATACATAATCATGGGGACTGGGCAGATTTGGAGGAGGCTGCTCCACGGCCTGAGGCAGGGGTGTGGTACTAGGTGAGTTTAGGGTAACAAAAACCAAACTGTGAGGGGTAACAGACGCGGGAGTAGGACTGACATAATGTGCAGGCGGTGCAGGTGAGGCCACCGCTTGGGTATTGAGCTTCTCCTTTGGTTTTATATCCCGTTGGTAATCCAACTGGGCAAACGGTCCCTTATATTCACTCTGCTTGGGTGGACCATTATTCACCTCATAGTGAAAGGTACCCTTGGGCATGGCCCCCTCAGCACTGCCCGAGACAATGGGCTTGAAGTTCTTCAAGAACTGCCGCGAGGGTGCCTCCTGTATGGATTGAATGGGCTGCTGGAAATGCTGTTGCTCACTATGCTGTTGATAGTGATCCAGAGCTCCGGTTGGACTCTTCTTCTCCTGGGCCTGGGCTAGACTGTCATCGTGTACAATATGCACATTGATTTGCTGCTCCTGTCCAGGTCCCTGCTGACTGCTGTAGCTCTCCACTCCCTGACCTAAGGAGGGTGGAGGCAATCTTTGCTGATAAATGGCATGTGATTCGGCTATTTGATTGTCTTCTATGAGCTGACCCTCTTCCAGATCACTTTCATGTTCGCCCAGTATCACAATGGGAGCACTTTCGGCTGCCTCCAGAGTCTCGCCAGCCTCACCCGCCTCACCTTCGGGTGGCAGTAACAAACTGGGCAAGACCGGAGAGTCCTTGGCCGCCCGATTAATGCGTAAAAGTTCATCTCGCGTAATCTGATTGCTGCCATCCTTGAAGGGCTCGTGCTCTGCACTGCTGATCTGCTCCACCACTATCTCGGTATGACCCGGGCTCAACTCTCGACGATATTCCTTGGTGACTGTGGTCTGATAGCTGAAGTAGGTCTGATTCTTTGTAGGCTCAAGAGGAACAGCGACTGTTGTAGTAATGGGTGTCTCGGTAGTTGTCTCCCTGCCCGTCTCTCTACCACTAAATCGAAAGATATCGGAGAATCCTTTGGGAAACAGATTGTAGAGCACTTCATTAACGGTTTCTGTGCGGGATTTGGTTTGCAATTGTCTTTGGCGTGGTGGCACCACTTGCACCGGCAGCTCTTCATTGATATCGAACTGTATGTAGCCATGTCCATTGGTGTTGGTGGGCAACTGTGGGGTTACAGTTGTGGGCAGAAAACCAGGCACTCTATGGAAACAGGAGAAACATTGACCAGGGCACTTTCTAAACTTTCTCCCACACTTACCCCACAAACTCCTGCTTCTCGGGCTCTAGTCCTTCCGTTGCCACCTCGCTGCCATAGTTCAGATCTTCAACGACCTCCAATCCGCCAGCTGCCTGCCTATTAACCTGTCAAAACGAACGCTCATTGCCTGTCAAAATCTTTCGCTAAACTTGCATTTGCACTCACCGCCTGGGCTCTGTCACTCAAGGCTTCGTCATCATCATCTTCTTGCTCTGCCGTGCTTCCTGCTTCATTTGTGGGCATGGTCATTGGCATTGTCATTGTCACATTCTGCGGCTGTGTAGGCGGTTGCAAATTCACAGGCAAGCTGGTGGTGGAGCTGGTGGAGTTGGTGGAGTTGGTGCTGGCGCTAGCCGTCGCCAGACACAGCAGGCCAATGAGTGAGGCGGCCGCTGTTAGCAGTTGCAGTTTGGGCCACATGGCGGCGACGCTATTAAGGAAAATAAAAAGCGATAAAGTGTCCATTGAAAATGTGAATAACCCCTTACGACAAATGCAGTCAAGCCTGTTTCCACACTCACTTTGATTTCAACCGATAAGTCTTGCCACGATGATGATTTTTCCTAAGTGGCTTCGCTTGTTTTGGCATTTTCGCTTGTGAATTTTCCCTAAAACCGTTGAACGGCGCTTTCGAGTTGTTGAACTTGGCAAAGCTGAACTGTTTGCTTTGGGCTTATGTCATTGCTACTGGCAACTAAATGAATTATTAATTAGGCCCCCCCTCAACAGCCCCTCACCGGCCGGGCACTTGCTTCTCACATTTAATTTGGAAAATTGAAATTGATGGCATTCAAAATGGTTCATACGGGATTTTCACATAGTTGTTGTCTTTTGATGGAGCATTAAATATGCATGCCAAAACATATTTCACTTACAATATTCATGCGCAGAGGCCTAAAAGTGCCCCGAGGTGCTGCTGTTAGCTGGCTTACTGGTTTCTGGCCAACCGATTGAAAGTGAAGTTGGCTGATAGGAAATTTGCTACACTTGCCAAATTGGAGTAGATCATTATTCGAAATAATTTGATAGAAAATTGCCTCTTGGTCAGGTATTGAAAACCAGAAAATTGGTGGGGTTAATTAGATCAATTTTTCTTTGGATTTATCAAAATCAAAATTAAATGGAAAGCAAGACATAAAGTGTGTAAAATCGTGCTAAGTGGAAAAGAGAGTCAGTTAACTCTTTTTAACTTTCCAACATCAAACATGCTATGTTTTGGTTGGAACAAGGGACCCAATGGCCCCCTTCTAGCCAGATCTAATTTTGCAAGTTGTATTATTTGATTAAGCTTGTCTGTAAAATACCATGTATTAACAGCAGGTAGCCTCGGGAATTTCATTTTTATTATTTTATGATATTGCGCTGGGATCTCATGTTGCCCAAGGCTAACCATCTAGGTGGATTTTATAGCCATATATGAACTTCCCCATTTACTTCAAAACCATGTACATTATACATTTCAATGCAAGTATTTTAAGTTTGTTATGGTCAACTAAATAGAATTAACCAATTTAAAGTCGTTAATAAGTTAACCTAAGACGGATAATACACCATTTGCCTTTTGTATACAAGACACCTGCAGACATTCCTAAAGAGACTAATGCTTAAACTAATTCTTCTAGTTTATCTCTTATGCTAAGTTCACACTGGCAAATAATTTGTCAAAATTTTGATTTAAATAGCCATGGTAAAGGACAGAAATTAAACTTGAGTTTCATACGCCATAAATTTGATCAAATATGGCCGAAAAGTTCCCCAACTTGTCCTATACTTATAGCATATATATCATCCAAATTTGTCCAAATTATTTGCCTGTGGGAAATTAACTTAGGACCAATTGCATACTGTCCCATCAAAGTAAAAAGTCTTCTTTCTTTACACAAAACAATAAACAGCCTAGTGCACAGGTGTGCCAACCTACTATTAGTGCTTTTCCAGCCCTGCCAGTGTGACCCTGCCATTATAATCAACATGAGACAACCAATGGCACAAAACAAATCTAGGTGCCAAATTTAGGTGAATTTCAATTTGAGTAAAAACAGGATTATGAGACAGCCGCACTAAACTGATTTTTCTGTAAGTCTGTATTATCCTGTATTATTATATATAAATATGTGATGGTTACTAATAAGCTACGCTTCACATACATAAATAGCGTGAGTGCTACGTATTTTATAAGGAAATTCAAACAAATCGAACAAGGAAATTTTCTCCGACTATTTTGGTAGTTGTGCTTAAGGAGTTTCTTTTGGGTGAGCCCAAACTGTCAATAAAAGATATTACTTAAATGCTGTGCACAATTTTGGTAAGCCTATACTCCAAAAAAAGATTGATTCGAGGGTTTATTCCTTCACTTTGCAATAAACCTTCTTGTTTAGGCCGCTAACTTAGCCTGATCTGTTTATATCCTAATGTTGACATTGGACTTTTAATGACTGTTATTTGGTTTTAGGTGAAGACAAACTTCCGTCTTACACAGAGAAAACAAGTGAGAAAGTCGGTCAAGCCCGACTATAACATACTCTGTACCTGGAGTAGAAGCTGAATGCAATGCTGGTGGTGCGCTCATCTCAAAGTTTCTCTCTCACTCTAAGATTGCGTGGTGTTAGTAGTGAATGGGTGGGAGGGGGTGGGGCGAGGGCGATATACTTTTTCTCATAACTTGAGAACCGCTGATCCGATCTTTATCATTTCTTCGCCAAATCGATACATTTTGCCAATTACTAACTATCTCTAGATGGTACGAAACGTCTATCTTCAAAACAGTAGGAGAAATAACGTTTTTTTCCGAATTGTGGGGGGGGGGGGGGGGGGGGGTGCCTGCAGCTATAAGAAACATTTGTCCCATACATGTCAAACCTCTATCTCTTACCATCTCCGAGATCTGTTTGTTCATACGGACGGACGGACGGACGAACGGACAGACGGACATGGCTATATCGACTCGGATATTGATGCTGATCAAGAATATATATACTTTATAGGGTCGGAAATGACTCCTTCTCCCTGTTACATACTTTTGCACAAACTTAATATACTCTATGTACCTTCGGTAAAGAGTATAAAAACTTCGAGATATCCGGACTACGATCAATCCCAAACGATGTCAGAAGTCGATCAAGCTCGCATTTTCACAAACCAAATACGAGAAGGGATTGATTAGATTACGGATTTTTCAATCTTGTCTTGATCCCGTCTTAAGCTGGGGAGAGCTTCATTTTATGTTGTTCTTCGAGCTCTATTTGATTTGATTGCCAGAGATTGAATTAAGCTTGATTCTTGTAAAAGGATTGCATCAAAAATGACTGCTATAAACTTTAGCACGATATTTAAACTCTTTTTGACTGCAAAAAATGCATTCACGCTACTTTTTAACGACCTTTTTGTGATTATCAAGACAGCAAGTTTTAGCCGGCTCGAGGTCATTAACTTGCGTACAGCTTAAAAAACAGGAAACAATCCATGGAGGCTGAAACGCTTTGAAGTCTCTTCAGTAGAGCTACAATCTCATGGCGGAAGTGCTATAACTGGAAGGGAATTCCAAGGCAACAGTTAGTGCAAGAAACCCACATCCCCAATAACTCCTAAGCTGTCAGAAAAATTTGTACCCAATAGGTCTGACAGTGCAATCCCTACAATCTCAAGTCAAGATCATTTGATTTTAAGAATTGATACAAGCCTTTGTCAATATGAGGATCGATATCAAATCTATTTTTTTTAGCTTAAGTTTACGGTTCCCACTACTCAAGGAGAGTCAGCAATTACATCTTCAAAAAGATTCTTCTTAACCGTAACAACAACAACAACTTCCTAACTTTACGTTCTCTTAGGCATGGATTTAAGTACTCAACTAATGGGTCAGGGGTTTCTGTTATGAACTTCAGGGATAGTACCGAAAATAGTTTTGAAATCATTGATGAAATGCAACAATTCCTACTTCTTAAGTCTGAGTTCAGCACTGATAAATTCAGCCTGCGGAGTTTGTCCTTAGTACTTGTGATTCTCTTCTAGGTATATATATCAGTTAACTGTCATACAAAGATAGACTATCATGCTAGTTGTTTTTATAACGCAAATTTTTATTGAAATATAATGAGAAATATTTCATTTAATAATTTTAGATGCAATAACATCCGACAGTCGTTTTGATAAGGAGAGGTAAACACAGCCAGCTTACAGCTGCGTAGATAACTTTATTAATAAAGGAAATATTTGTGAAATAACAAAAAGCTTCCACACCAGTGTTTAGACCTATTAAGGCGCTAGTCCAATGAGTCATTAACTCGAGTAGTTACGGTTAACCAATGAAATGAACAAGCAAAGCAATGGACTTTCCCGGAAGAGTCTACTCCATAGAAGGAGAAGACGGATGCAACTACAGGAAATTATTTATTTTAGTGCATATTTTTGGAGAAAGAAAATATCAGACGAGACCGACTTTAAAGTTTTTGTCAGGGACTTTGAATACTCAATTCGAACACTTATTGATTAACCTGCGTGGTTGCTTATAAATGGCTATTAGATCTCTTAAATCTAGCTTAGAAGTCTGCTCACTATAGTTAACTCATTTTAATTAAGTCAACACTCCAATTCAGATTTAGCCAATTACTGTCTAAATTTGATAATTTCCCAAATAGACTTGCCCAATCTGATTTTACATTTCTAATCAGCAGAATTCCAATTCAAAATCTAGTCTATTAGCCAAATAATAACATGTTCAGTTTCAATAAATATGTAAAAACATTATAATCGAATTTCGTTTTAATTAAAATGCATCATCGAATGCCCCAATTGCTGTTAGATAAAATCCATCACAATTTGCTCGAAAATGTTTCATTGCCATTGCAATTGTTATTTGTTGTTGGTTTTTTTTCCTCGCTGGTTTATTAATTTACCTGCATCCATTAAATATTACGAGCAACTGTGCCAGAGATATTAAAACACTCAATTATTTATATTGATTGCCGCACAATTAAAATGCACTTTTAATCACTTTTCTATTTGATTAAAACAATTATTAAGTATAACGGAATTTGTGGATGTTGTTGTCGCTGGCTCTTTATATTTTTTATGCTGCACAAATTGAAATATTTTTGTATTATTTGTAGTATTTCGGGGGGCCTGTGCAATTATTTTCACCGACCCTGCCAGTTGCGCGTGCGCGTTGCGAATGAAAGTGAAACCGACTGGGAACAGGCATTTCGTTTACTTTTCGCCGACGAAGCGACCGATCCTTAACTGTAGCACACCGAAAACTTGTCTTCGGCGATTGCGCAACGCGGCCGCGCTTTATCCAGTTTTCCCCTCTCTGGGCAATGACAAATTTTTGTTGGCTTTCTACGGCAGCATTGACCCTGCTGCCGAAAAAAAAATATGTAAACATTGCAACAGGTTTTTCCTTGGCTGGAAAATGTCGTAGACAAAACATGTGTAGTACATCAAGTGAAAGCCCTTTTCCCCCCTACCTTGATTACACTGATGCGATGGTGTGCTTTTGTTTTTCTTTCTTGACATTATCAACACAATTTAATGAGGAGGTTTTTATATTTTGGTTTAAATTGCTTCAGTTTTTGTCGCTGTTAAGCGTTTGACGTTTCAAGCTGATTGATTAATGTGGATGCGGTTTGCTTCATTTTTTTCAGATTTATTGAAATGTGTTTTTATTTTATTTATGCTTTGGGTAATTTGTTTTATTTATTGCATATTTAATGATCTTGTGTATGTGTGTGCATTGCATGAATTTCTTATGGGGGAAATTGTGCAAGTTTAGTTGGTATAAATATTTAATAAGCAAACATAATTTGCTGATTTAAAAAGGGGTTTTCTACTGCAGAATTACAATGAATAAATTTAAGGTTGTGTGGTTGCAACTGCGTTTGAATTTCGGAGTTTGAGTATTTTAAATGCTCTTTTATTCAGCTTTAAGCCTTAGAAGGATAGAAACGGAAAGTAGAAAAAATTTACTTTATTTGGAATCAACTCAACTCTGTATTAGGAGTAGAAGTCTCTGCGATCGCTTGTATCGCTTAGTCATCGTATATTAAATACTCGCGTAGTTCGCGATATAAAGGTAGTCATGCAGGAAAGAGTGATCAGAAACTCGACCATTCGAAAGGACCATCTACGGTTCATTCGCGGTCAATATTTGAATGAAACTATTTTTAAGTAGTAAATGTCAGAGATAGTTCTTAAAGACCATAATAAAGAATCCACTATCCATTTTTTGTGTTTCATTTGTAATTTGAACAAAAATATTTAAGAAATCATTCCCCCATTTATATCCAACTTAGTGGAGTTATAAAAAGGTATAGAAAACTTATAAATACGAGGTTTGGGTACGTTTGCATTGAAAAACGAGAGCGCAAGTTAAAGTCGGCTCTAACCGACTTCGATATACCCGTTACTCATGGAAAAACATGTTTAACAGTGTTCCTGCGTTCCTTAGGGTGAACATCTGAAAAGTATGTAACACTTTTTAACTCGGCTATGTTTCACATTTTTGCTCATAACTTGAGAACCTCTCATCCGATCCTTCATTTATTCGTTTTGCTAATTACTAACTATTTCTTTAAGGGACAAATCGTCTATCCTTAAAACTGTAGGAGATATAACGTTTTTTCCGTATTGCTGGGGCGGGAGGGGGCGTGGCCAAAATTTGAAATAAACTTGATCTGCCTGCAAGTATAAGAAGCATTTGTCCCATACATGCCAAACCTCTATCTCTTACCATCTCTGAGATCTAGGTGTTCATACAGACGGACGGACGGACGGACAGACGGACATGGCTATATCGACTCGGCTGTTGATACTGATCAAGAATATATATACTTTATATGGTTGGAAATGATTCCTTCTGCCTGTTACATACATTTGCACGACTTTAGTATCCCCTTTTTATTTTACGAGTAACGGGTATAACAAAATAGTTTTTCTCTCTAGAACTCGTTTTTAAACCCTTGAAGAGGATATATTGAAATTGTCCGGATGTTTGTAACGCAGACAAAGAAGCATCTCCGACCACCTAAAGTATATATATTATATTGATCAGCATGACGAGCTGAGTTGATATTGCCATGTCCGAATGTCCGTCCGTCTGTCCGTCTGTTTTAAAGCTATCGTAACCAAACTTTGCACGAAGTCTTTTGGTACAAATCCGCTGCACATTTGTCGGAACCGGCCGGATCGGATGACTATAGCAAATAGCTGCCATAGGAACGATCGGTCTAAACTAGTTTTAGTGAGAACATTTTTATTGTTTTTAGTGCTATCGCTCCCAACGCTTGTATTTATAAGTTTTTAATGATTTCACATAATTTCACTAAGACATGTCGAAATCGGACAACTATATAGTATAGCTCCCATACAAAAGATAGGGCTGCTATCGCAGCCAAACTTGTTACTGATTATGTTACATGCTACCACATAAGGTCTCTATTTTTTAACTAATGGTCTCTATTATAGCTATATGCTATAGTCTTCTGATCCGACTGGTCTAGGTCTAGATTGCTTTAAGACTGATGAACGAGATAGCATAAAAACAGACGGTTAGATAGAAATTAACACAGTTCTTTATGCTGATCAGGAATATATAGTATATATTTTATGTAAGCCTAAGCCTAAACCTTTGCTAGTGAAATAAAATTATCTTTAAAACTGTTGACTAGCTAACTTTCACAATGAAGTAAACTTCTCAATTGATTTTGAAGCCTTCCATGAAAACTCTATGAAATTTGCATCATCTATTAAATCTCCCCTACATTGACAGACAATTTGATTAATCCCAAATAGTTGCTTAGAGTTCCTCCTTATTGTTTGTTGTAAAATTTTTCTAAGATTATAACAAAGGTAATCAAAGTATTTTATAATAAAAATTCAACTAACCACAAAGATACCGTCAGCTATGAGCCATTAGGCATACTTTCTTCTCATCTGCTTAAGTACTTTGTTTACATCTCTTGCATCTCATTACGTTGCCTGAGCATACATAACTACACCCATTTGTTATTTGTAATTTGTAATTTGCCTCCTCCCTCTCCCCTCCACACGTTTCTGTTACTTGTTTCTTTTTTTTGGGTGGCATTTCCTCCGGCGTTCCAAGTCATAGCCAATTATGCTTAAAAGTCATTGGAGATTATGCAATAACTGTTTGGCCTACCGCAACTCTCACACACAAAAGGAAATGCAACTCATAAATTGCCTTGTCTGTGGCTAATTTCCACCAAAATATTTGTAACAAATGTCCACTTTTAAGCTGGACAATCGACTTCCTTCCGCCTGGACAAAACATGTCACAAAATCAGTGAAAACCTACAGAAAATTGCGGAAAAATCTATTAAAAGCAATTAAGTGAAAAAAAAAATGAAAATTTACTTATTGTATTTCCCAAAAAGCGCAGTCAGGCGGAAGGGCCGAAGCCAGAAGGAGGACGACCGGCTAATTAAGTGCGCAGGGCAAATAAAATGAAAATATGAGAGAAAAGGTAATTACAATCAATGGAGACCAGCATCCAGTCTCAAACCAAAAGCCAATTTCATGCAACAATCAATCAAAAACCATTTTTAATTTTGCGTTAACAATTTTTGTGTATTTTTATTTCGCCTGCGTTGCCATTTTTTCCCCCCCCCCTCTTACACTCATTTTGTAGAGCTGTGTGAAGTAAATTGGAAAATAAAGTTAAAATTAAAATGCATTAATTGAACTGTGAAATTTCATAAAAGTGTATGGAAAATTATTTGTGCGTGGCGTCAACGATGTGCAATGAAAAGTGATTTTAATTGTCAGCGTTTTAAGTCACGCCAAATGATAATTTTGGCATGAATGGTTAAGGCAAATGGTTTACAATTAAGCCCAAAATGTCAGCCAATGTGTGATTGATTAAAGAGAATCTTGCGGTGTGGAAGAGTAAATGAAAGGCCAAAAGAATTTTCATAAGTTTTGGTTAGATGGGGTTGGAAGGGTAGAAGAAGATCTGCCTGTTTAGACCAGTGTCTGGAGTCAAAAGTGTTGACACATGGAAACTATAAGCTCGTCGCTGCGCTGCTTCACCAACAATGCCACCGAGCAAAATGAAGATCATGCCAAAATGTGAAAAGTAAGCTTAGAGATTTCACAAGTGTGAAGTGATCCCCATGATTCATAATTTAAAAGTACAACTTCCCCCCACCTTACCGTACACTCATTCAATTTACTCATTACACAAAAATCTCCATCATAAGCTCAGCTCTGCCCACTTACTTCCCCAACCGCCCAATTAGGCGATTTCACCATCAGCCAAACAACTAATTGCTATTACTTTATTAACATTATCAGAGTGCCCACCAGGAGATGCAATCCCGTTCATTACCAGCCCCACCCCATCAACACAAATGCATCGATGTTTTATCCATAAATCAAGCCGTTGACTCGCCCATTTGGTGGACTGCATAAAGTCTACATTTTTATGGCATTTCTTTGGGTGTTTTCGATTCCTCAAGAAACCATGGGATGGCGCCTATCATAAACAAATTGAAAAAATATAATATGTGGTTAAAGGCAAGCCGGTTTTGGTTTTGGTTTTGGCCACGACAACAATTAAAAAGAAATGCACAGAGCAATGCCAATTGGCAATTGCGGATATTTGCGGCTTGGAGGGGAACTTGGTTCGTTGGTTGGTTGGTTGGTTGGGGACCCATTAGCTGGTGCACCTTTCGCTTTGGCGCGTGCGTCGACATTAGCCAGATGCTGCGACGGCTTGCTCTGCCGCCTGGGCCATTACAAGTTTATTCCACTCCATCACCTGCAAGGAACTTCAATTGATAAATCGAACACTGTGAGAAAAGTAGAGGAGGCAAGTGAATTTGTGACCAAGTGAGTATTGTTTATGTTTCCATTTTTCCACTTTTCTCTCCGTGCACCTGTGCTGTGAGTATCAGCTTTTAAGTGACGCCCCCGCTCTTTGCTGTAATCTCGCTCCTTTTTGGCCTTAACATTTCGCTGTCATTAGCGGCGCCATCAAGTGCCACGAAACCGGCCTGGTTATCGCCGCCAAACAGGTTGGCTTTTTGGTTTTGGCCAACTCTTTAGGCCAAAAACTGTAGCATGTGTCCATATCCATATTGGTCTGGCCATCCTGCGGTGTCGTTGTACTTTTGATTTCCAAGTAATAAACATGAGCCACAACGCCACTGGATTGGTGGTTGGTAGGGGAAGGGGGGATTTGGTGGATTGCCAACCGGAATCTCCTCCCGCAGTGATTGCCCAAAATGCAGCAGCTATTTTGGCGCATGGCCTTTCCCTTTCGTTTGGCCTTTTTGATGGATATTGGATGCAACGACAACTGCCTCCATGAGAGGCTGGGAATGCATTAACAATTTTCAGTGAGCTTCATTACGATTTTGCATTGCGGTTACATGCCAATGGTTTGTTCTCCTCTGTCAGCGAGAGTCAAATGCAATACAAAAGAGTTGACCAAAGGCAATCAATATTTGATATTGAACACAACATTTAAGGTCAGCAGAGGAGTATTGATTTATATGATCATTACACTCAACATTAACATTGAATTGCAAATTCCAGTCTTTATTCATATTAATTAATCGTAGTTGTTGACACGAGAGAAGGGGCTACGGCTAATTTATTCACTGACTGACTGATTGGCAATCCATGCAAAGTCTAAACGGTAAGCGGTAGACATGTAAAACTTTCATCACCCTCAAGAGTAAGGAAAAGATTCGGGAAAGTTAGCATGGGAAACTTTTTTCAAATATTTAATAGTTTTATAGCCCGGTTTGTAAGCAAATTATACAACATTATTTACCGCGAATTTTCCCCGAGTTAAGTTGGCTGAAGTTTGGCCAAAACGTAATACTTAAAGCTATTAAAAATATCAATTACAAGGGATGGACAGAGAAAAATAACTAAAAAAAAACTTGACTTTATTTTGTGGAAGAAATAATTACAATTTTAAGACATCATAGATACAATTTTAAACAGAACAAAAATTTCTAAAATTTAAACTGGGACTGAACTAGGGTTGCCAATATCTTTTCAATTTACCGATATATGGTATTTTTGCTGGCGATATACGCTACTATCGATATTTTTATAAAAAATAATCACTCACTTACTTCAAGACTGACCGAAAAAATATAATTCTTTTAGATTCCATTTAATCTAGTAAATTATTATAAATTTAAATCGCTCATTAAAAATAGATTGAAAATTTGATGTTTTAACTTAAAACCGCATTACTCTTGCATTAACATGAAAACAAATCTATACAATGAGATTGCGACATTTTCTCATCTCACATGAAAAGTAGAAGAGATATGAATATGAAAATTTTACACAATACAGCAAATATTTTTGCATCATTAGGTCAAAAAAAGAATTTTTTTTATGGTCGATGATTACGAACTCGAAGTCAAAGCTCAGAAAATCAAAATGACGGATCCAATATGGCACACTGTTTTCTGAATCTTGTCTTGACATGATGAGAGTTCAACTTGTTTAAAGTTCTTAAAGTGATAAAATTGTACTGCAAATGAGAAAACCCGTTCATGACCTGTTTTTGGTAACGATGACGGTCAACTAGAGTTCAATATTCTTGGTTTTTTTTAATCATTTTACGAGTAACAGGTTTCGAAATCTACGGAAAATAATAAGAAAATTTCATCCAGAAACCATGGGACTAAAATGAAATTTTTCCATTCAACTAGACAAAAAAGAGTAATTTCTAAGTGGAATACAGACAAAAATAGTTAATTCTTAGTCCTGTTAAAAAAGACAAAATCCTAAAATGTCCTTTATATTTGAGATCGGTTTGTGCTATCTAAGATTTCAGTTTACACCCAAGGATTCTGACACAGAGAAAACAAAATTGGCTGCACGGTGCGTGTCAGAAACTTCAATCCTAAACGAAACGTATTTCGCCCTGGTAAATTGCATACACTACGTGTACAATTCAGAAAGCCACACGCGGCGTGCAGAAAAGCTACACGCGAAATCTAAATGCAAATGGAGAAAAGTTAAATGCTGCGTGTTCAAAGCCAAAGACTACACGACATATGAAAATCAGCTTGTTTCCCTAAATAATTCTACATTTTTCATGCAGCAATCTGATTACCACACGGACGCTTAGGTTTTCTACATTAACGTTTGGATATTGAAATGCTAAATGCGCGTGTGGAAATTCTAAACGAAAAATGTAGCTCTACATCAGTACTAAATTCTTATATTTTTGTTCAGCACACTGGTTGTCACACGTGGCGTGTGAAATTTCTAAATGTACGTTTAGATTTACAAAATCTAAGCACTTCGTGTTGGAAATCTACACGAACCGTGCGCAAATTTCTGTTGCCGGTATATAAATAGCGATTGCGTTGAATTAGAACTTGAGAACTACAAGCAAGCAAAAATTGGATTGTGTCTTTAGCAGATTCCATACAAGTAATGTCTGAGAGGTCTGGCCTTACACGCGTAAGTTGGCGGAGACGTCTAAACCATCATTCCAATCGTGTTTCAGTCCAAGGGGCCGGGTGTTCAAATGTACCAGAGTAAGTAAAAAATATATAAATTTGTTAAAAAAAATTCAAAAGCTACACGGAAATGAAAAATTTCTACACGTTTCGAGCGGGATTTTCAACCCATTACTTTTCTGTAGCTTTCTTGCACGCCGCATGTTGAAATTAAAAAACTAAACGCGGCGTGCAGAAAAGCTTTTTTTTCTCTGTGTAGTAGAATTATCTTTCCATAGATTTCGTTTAAGCTATACGCTTTGTTGACTTTTTTCCTCCCTTTCAAATCGATATATCGATGTTGTTTGAACCCCATATATTTGAATATTTTGTATTATCGTTATTGATATGTTGAGAAATATCGGCTGCCCTGGTCTGTACCCCAAGTAAATAAAATAGAGTTCTACATTATTCTAAAATACTTTATCAAAATTGGAAAATGGTTGGTTTAAGGTGAAAGGGCCAATAAGGGCTTTTTCGACTGCATTTTATCTCATATTTCCATTACTTGGCTCTTACCTCTTTAAAATATCGTTTCTGAATTCGCCTCCCTTTTCTTACACATATTTTTGTCACCACTCTTTCCCCTCTAGTAAAACGAATTTATTGTTCCATTTTGTTCTTTTTAAATTTTATTTCATGTTCATTTTTGTGTTTTTTTTGTTTGTTTGTTTCGCTTTCCATTTTATGCTAAATTGGCTATTTTGTTTTGTTGCTTTGTCACTTAAACTTGTAGGTTTTTGCGGGCTTTCTTGCTTTTTCGCTGGCTTAAATTTAACAGTTGTTTGGCCTTACGACTTGACCTATTCAAAAGTTTATTGCTTACCCCCGGGCAGTGACTATATCTGGGGTCATATAATTTTTGGTTTTTGGTGTTTTGATTCTGTTATGCTGTTGTCGGTTGTCTGGCCCTTTGTTTAGTTCTAAATAGTTGCTAAAAATTTGTGGTTGGTGGTTGTTTGCTTCCATTTCTTGGGCCTATGTCTTAAACCTTTTGCTTATTGTAACTTGTATTCTTCGACTGCTTGGTTTTGGTTTCGTTTTCTTTTTCCATTATTTTTGCACTACCAATGAACATTGTTTGTGTTTTTTTTTTGCTTTTTAATATTAATTTGCCACATTTTTTGGGTATCCTCTTGTCACTTAAGAACTAAGCTTTCTGGTATTTCGTATGTGTAAATAATATTTTTTAAATATTACCATTATCATTATTATTTTTATTCGTAATCATAAATTTAATACAATATCATATAATTTTTGGTTTAATATTAATTAATTTGGGTTTAGTTAACATGACGACGTGTTTGTTTTTTTGCTTTGTTAATACACATTTTGCAATTTCGCAACCGAGAAACTTATAATTTTTGAAAAATTCTTAAATCATAACGATAAAAATAATTACAATGCGGTTAGCTGAATTCTTGGAACTCGGCTTAGAATCTGGCATATGCAATTGGCGTTAGGTTCTTCTAAGTTTCTTCTTTGTTTTTACATTGATCGCTCGCTCTCTCTTACTTGGCTAGATACATACAAAGTTCTATATAATGGGGGGATATATGCTTATATAGTTGCTTAGATGTTCTATGAAATAAATTACAAAAGCTTTGGCTTTATACAAAAAAGTTTTGCTGTCTCTCTTTGATAATAAATTCCAAATGAAATATTTTACAATAGCATATAATTTTTTTTTAAATACTTCTGGGATATTTTGTTTTCAAACAACATTTAACATTTTATTTGTGTTTTTATTTTGAGCAATTCGCTACTTGAACAATTCTTTATGTACATTAATTTTGGGTTCTACCGGGAGGGCGTAGGGTATTTAAATTTGTGTATACTCTTGCAGAAGGTTTATTGCTTAGATATCTTAGAGAGAAATTGTTAAAGTTTTTTTTTTTTGGAGAATAATTTATGGAAATTAATGAGAAGACTTGTAAAAGATACGGTTCGAACCTGAAATGTTGAATTATTTTTTTTGAGAAAAAATATATGAAACTGAACTGGTTCCGCATACAAGTTGTCGATTTGATTCAACAAGAATTATACCTTCAAAAATCTAAATTAGTAAATTATCTGGATTTTGCAAAAGAGTCTTAAAATTGAAAAGCAAGTATTAGGCCGCGTTTGTGAAAGTTCTGGACTAAGCTTAGTATACACCTCAACAAAGGAGCTGACAAAACAAAAAATTCCATTTAAAATTCCATTTGATATATGAATTAATGAAGCTTTATAGAGCTTAGAACCATCAGTGTAGATCAATGGTGCCCAAAATGGAAAATGCCTATCCCATGAGATTGGAACTCATTATTCTGCCGGCGTCGCTGACTCACGCATATAGTGAGAGAATACGTGTGTTCTATAAATAGCACGCTCGGCGGCTAGCTTTCTCACGAGGCGTGCATTCGGCTTTTTCTTCTCTCACTAGGCATTTGTTCGCTTGCTTGTTGCGCATGCTTGACGTCATGGCGTTTACTTTGTGTTTCGCTACTACGCACACAAGCGCAAAGCTCGATAGTGTGAGTTTTGGGCACCACTGGTGTAGATGTTAATGGCGTTAACTCTGCTGTGGGGAGGGTTGTTCCAATCGTTTCGGCTTGGGATATAGACGTCGTATAATTTTTCGAACGTCGTTTGTGAAAATCACCAGCCCAGTCAGAATAAAAACGATGTTGTAAGTTTTATAAAATTGTCTTAGTATGCGAGCCGGTCTTTCATTTCAAATATTCTAAGTTCGGTTAATTTTGAAAGAGTATTTGATCATACTTTCATTTTTATAGATCATATAATTTGTCATGGGCTAATTTCTGTTGACATGGAATGCTTTCAAAGACAGACTACAATCAAACCCAAAGGATTAAGACTTATGCTATTATTTATGAAAGCTCTAATACTGTCTCGTAAACTCATCTTGAGCTGCCTTTTCACAGAAAGAAGGAAAGATAGAAATTAGTTTCAAAAACTCGATAACGGAAATAGCATCAAAAATGCATTGAACATGAACCACTGAACCGAAAAAACATGATCTACCACGATATAAAGCAGGGGCCGGCAAATAACACATTCATAATTTGGCCTTTAATATAAGTTCACTTTACTCGGCGGCATTGTTGGCAAAAGCAGCGCAGCGACGAGCTTGTACTGTCGGTTTGTCGACTGCGCTGCTGCTGAGGACTTTTGTATGCACAGTAGATGGCGAAGCGCCGACCCCTGGCTTAAGGCCTGTGTGAACTAGTAAACCGAACCAGTCCTAACTGCCTAGAGTTATATAGAGGCATCCCCAAACCGGCTTTCTCTACTACTACTCTTATTGGTTGCTTAAACAATAGGAAATTTAGTCCTTAGTTTCTCAGTTTTCTCCAAGCTTCCACACATCTGCAAGTGTATAAAAGCTTCGACTTGGCCGAAGGGTCTTTGTTTTGTTGGATAAATATTTTGAAAAAGTGAAAAACGAAGAGTATTTGGTCCTTTCAAAATAAGCATAAATTTTGTTTAAATTAATTTAATTAAATTTGAATTTCTTTCGAAAAATATCTTACATGTTTTGTTTTCTTTTTGTTTCGTTTCTTTTCTTTTTTTTTTGGAAGGAATTTGTTCGTGCCTGGTAAGTTTTTTAATAACCTTTTCATGTACATTTTAAACTATAGTTTATATATTTAAATTCTCTGCTCTTACACACATAAAATATTTAACAAAATCAGTCGCTTGGCAAGTGTTTCATTTTTTTTTTTGTTCGAAAAAGGAACTTAAAGTATTCAACTTTTAACAAAGATTTCTTTCGTCTTTTACTTTTGTTTAATTTGGTTTGGCATTTACGTTTAAGCACTACACACACATACAGTTACAAGTTTAGGGCTACGGTAAAAATATGTTGGAGTGTCTTTTTGGAACACCGCCGCAGAATAGTTAGTAATTTTTTGCGTTTAGGGGTTTGAGTAAAATGTTATCAACTTAGGTGCCTAAAATGCTGGCTTAGTTTTGTTTGGGGACTATAATTCCATTTTGATGCTTGGCTAAATTGGTTACAAATACAACACACACATACATATAGTATAGTAGCTATATAGAGTAGAGTAGTTCATAGTTGCGGGTAGTAATATTGAATAGGGGGGATATACATATATAGAGTTATATATAAGAGTTGGTTCAACACGCACACTCACTCACTCGCCCATGCACTCATTCAAATGGATTCACACCTTCAATGGCAACGGAAAATACTAATAAGAGCCAATGCCAATGCAAGTTCCATTGGCAGAACTTTCTCGGTAGCCGCATTATTCGTAAACACCGGAAAATGTATTTGCTCCGGCCGATTTAGCTCTTCCTCTTCATCATCATCTATCGAATTGGACATTTGTCGATGGTGGCGTTTGGTGAAGTTCACATTGAAAACGGCCTCAGCCACACCACCTGGCGTTGAGACAATAAAGTAAAAGATACGCGGCACGCGCTCATGCATGCTGACGTAGGTAAGGCGGGCCTCCTTGCAATACGGCGTGGGCAGATCCTGTTGAAGGGAAAACATTCTAAGTTTCAGCAAGAGCAAAGTTAAATAAGGATGACAACCCTACCTTAACGGAGTAGGCCAAAACAGTGCTGCCATACTGATTGCCGGGTGTAAAGACACGGTCGCCATGTAACCAGCGAGCGGCATGGGCCGGCGGATTGGCACAAAACTCCACATTGAGATGTAGAGGAGAGCCTGGATAGGCCACGGGTGTGGCATTCAAGGCCACCACAGTGGGAGCACCTGAAAGTAAAGAAAACAAAATTTAAATTTTTGTGAAATTAAGCTTTTTCAACTATTTTCATCAATTCCTTTTCTTTTAATCCTCTTCGAGAGATTCTCTCAACTCTCTAAGCCCTTAGTACGCCACACTTCACACTTGCTAAGCCCTCTTAGCTGGAGCATACACAACTGTACTTTTCTTTTTATGTTTCACTTCGCATCAGTTGCAATTAAAAACAGTGGAGTGGGTGCAAAAGTTTACTACCATCGCCACTAATTAAAAGCGTATCACCCAGCAAATGTGCCACTAACTCCTCTCAAGTAACCAGTGTTGGTAAAGTTGCCAAAATCAAAATAAATAGAGAACAACATGTCGTTGTTGGAAAGAAAAAGTTTTTTTTCAAGAACGCCAAAACTTCATTAAAAAGTTTTGGCCAAAGCGGGTTTTTGTGTGCGTGCGACTTATGTGGGTCAGGGATTAATTCTTACCCAAAGAGAGAAAGAGATGCTGATAATGTCTGACAACGTTAGCCAACACTAAGACAATCCAATTAGACACATGTGCCCACGATGAGCATATCTAATTATCGAAAGGCGCACGAGAATTTTGCAATTTTCCTCATCAATGCACGAGAAAGAGGCGGGCATAAACTTGAGTCGCAAACAAAATGGCCAAAAGTGTTAAGTGCAAATGAGTGTTTGGAATGGAGGGGGAGGCGAGGCGGTGGGAAAGTTGTTAGCTCAAACCCATCGACTGGGTGTAAAATCAATTAAGGCAAGTGAGTATCACTCTGTCTCTCTCTGTCGGGGGTGGTGCGTCTGCCCGGCCAAATTATGCATTCAACGCCATTTTGTAGACAGCGCAAAAAAAAAACCCGTTGTAATTTATTTGACAGCTCAGCCCAGCTCTCAAAGAGATTTAAATTTTATTTCTGATTTGCACTCACTGAGCCGTGTGCCAGCATTTCCAGACACAGGTGGTTAGGCCCCCGGGGGTCAGGGCTTGGTCATTGGTGCGATTTTTAATTTGATTTCCTCGCCGAAAAGTTGGGTGCTAAATTGAAATGAGTTTGGATTTGTGCGAAAAATAATGAAGGGGGAACATTATTGGGGCATACTTTTGGGGGAGGTTAAATTTCAAAGGGGATTCGTAGTTTGTTTTCTTTTAAGAAAAACAATAGTCAATAAACAATAACCCGCCAGAGCAACGACTGTTTGCAGTGTCATCAAAAAAAGGAGAATGCATAAATTCAATTACTTTCGGTGACTATTATTTCGCTCTCACCAAGTGCGTTTAACAACACTGAACAGTCCCGTTCTCACTCACACTTTCACGTCCATTGTGTTACCGCTGTTACCTCTTGGCCAAAAGTTCTTTTCGCTTACAAAAGGCAACTACGAAAAATTAGGTTAACTTTTTCGGGCAACGGCAACGGAAATTGAGTAATTTTCAGCTGTAAAACTTTATTATTTCGGACTCCAGGTCCTGGTCTTTTGTTGTTGCAACAATTGCAGCACTGCATGCAAAGTTGTTGTTATTGTTTAAATGTTTATTTCAGCTGTAGTTGGTTAAAAGTTGCCCCATACCAAAATGTAGGCGAAAAATATGCAAATTAAACTTGCAAACTTGCAATTTTCAGACAATGAACTAAAACGGTCATCTTAATTTTATTAAGTAGCGAAATTGTGGTACTGGCTAAGCACTTGAACAACTTTGAAGACGCTTGGGAATGCGGCCTACAAACATTGAGTACTTTTAAAGAAAAGTTCTACAATACACGAAAGTTAGGTCAACCTTAAATATTTCAAAAATTCACTCAGATCGCGTCTGTTAAACCTAAGATCCAGACTTTGGAGTACTTGTCCTCGATACCTAAAAAGTCCATACCAGAGAGCGATCCCTCAGTTATGTATTTAAGTAGTCCACGCACTCATAACACAGTGCCACAAAATTAAACTTTTTGTAAAGACTGGGAACGTGACCAATAAATTGTTAAACTAGAGCCATCGGGTAGCAACACCTCATACCCAGTTTTTCTTGATCAATTGGGGTCACTAGCACCACACAGCTACAACATCTGTTGTTGGTTAAAAAATATGAGAGCTAATATTATATATTGGATCACCAAAGCTAAAGGGAGTCATACGGGGGTGTCACAGAAATCTCTAGAGATTTTGGCCTTGGTTGGTTTGCAAATCGCTCGAAAAATCCGTCGGTGTCCCCGAACTTCAAGAGATTTCATTTTCTTATTTGAAAATCGAGTTGGAAGGTTTGTGTCCATGCTTATGGTATTTTTCTCTCAAATCTATAAACAGGGTTGTCATTTCTGGCAAAAAAAATTTCCCTTCTTCTAGTTTTGAGTTAATTTTATGTTCAAATGGAATTTTTTGATTGTGTTACATGTTTTACGATGCATTTTTAAATTACAATTCAAATTTAAGTCATATTCCTCAAAAATAAAATGCAAAATTTAAAAATATTTTTGCGCCAATCATTAAATGTAACTAGGCAACCCTTAGCGCTTGTTGGTACTCAGAGAGAGCCACCATGTGTAGAGAGCGCCCGCTGACGTTGAGAGCGAGTTGATTTGTCCCCGTTCGGTTGGTTTTGCGAACAAAATATTGAAACACAAATTTTAATATTAAAACAATTGAAATATTTAATTCATTTGATGCAACCTATGTAGAAAAATAGCGTTGTTTACATTTCCAATACCAATTTTAGATATCAAAATTGTTTTAGTGGTGGAATTTCGCCAAATCTCCCAATAAAACGCGAGAGATTTAAAAACCAACCGAAAGAGATTCCTGTGACACCGAGAATTGATTTTGGGTTGGAATTTGGTTGGAAGAGATTTCTGTGACACCGCTGATAGTAATTGTTATACCAAATTCCCGCCGGTAATGGACAAGCGGTTAGTAACCTGCCTATAGGGGTCTAACTTAGAACATGAAAACCTGCTCTATAGAATTTTGGAAAAATGCATCGAAAAACTGCTAGAGTGGGTACCACATTTGACAGCACCCATTATCGAGACTATTTAGGCCAATCAATAAACTATAGATTAAAATAGACCGAATAGCGTTTTCAGTTTTACCAAAGAAGCCTCTGAGGAAAAAAGCCAAAACACGCTTCGTGAGGGAGCAAGCCGCCGGGCGTTCTATTTATAGAACTCACGTATTCTCTCTGTGTTATTACACAGTACAACACTAAAAAAAGCCCGGCATAAGACCCATAAATTATGATAAAAGACACCTTTGTAAGCTTCACCTCATATCCAGTTTTTCAAATGCACCCTCGGTTCGCGTTTAATGGGTACTTTTGTACTTGCAACACACAACTACAACAATTTTAGCTTAGTTTTTAATGGCTTAAGATAAAATTTTCCAAAATTCAGCAAATGTGGACAGGGTCATTGGGAACGACATATAAAAAATTCACTCAATTCGCGTGAACGGTTAAGGTATCTCCAGAAGGGGTTAAATCTTCATTCTTTAGATTTTTGTTAAAATCGTTGTGTATGATGGTATAATGGGCTATTGCAACAGCCTCAACAGCCAAAAAACCGCGAATTGGAGTACCATTTTTGGACACACCCACAAATCAATTCACGTAGGCCATAGACAAGATCTAAAAATAGACAGTTCTGCGTTTTCAGTTTTGCCAACGAAGCTTTGGTTCGCGGTTTATAGGCATTTTTGTGCCAGCAACTGCCTTAGAACAACTTTGACCATTTAGGTAAAACCAGCTTCTCCACCGACCTCAAGCCAGCCAAAATGCAAAAACTTTGACAAAAAACAGGTCGCTAAAACCCATATAAGTATGATATAATGGACGGCACGCCATAATGTTTGCAATAAAAACCAAAAAACGGTTTCCCTATTGAAAAACAAACAAAAACAAATACCCTGTGTATTTACAAAAAACGCCGTGACTCTGCTATGGAGGATCATTGGACAGACTGTTCAACCACCTTGCGGAGCTCAAAGGCAAAAGAAATTAATTACAACAATTGGAAAAGCAAAAGCAACACGTTCAAATAAACATAGCAGAATTCTAGGCTGAATCGTGGTCTCGTCCCATAGCAAATTGGAGTCCCCAACTCGTTATTCGGCGATATGAAGATTTATAAGGGAGTCTGCGTGGTCGTTTGAATGTGAATATGCAATACAAAAGTCTGCTGATGATAAGATGTGGTTATCTTTGAAACAGCGATCGTTGTACAGACATACCAATTGCTATTCCAAATTGTTGTAATTAATCTCTGTTGATTTGTGTTGATTACATTGAATTGTAACTCTCCACCGACCTCAAGCCAGCCAAAATGCAAAAACTTCACAAAAATTATGAAATTAAATTTATAAGTACATTGCTTCATTGCAAGCAGGAAAACAGATCATACCATTTAAATACTTTAGTTCAGCGCATCTTGGTGTACCACGGATGGTCCACCAAAGACAATTTATATTACACAGTACAACACTAAAAAAAGCCCGGCATAAGACCAATAAATTATGATAAAAGGCACCTTTGTAAGCATCCCTACCCCAGTTTTTCAAATCCACCCTCGGTTCGCGTTTAATGGGTACTTTTGTACTTGCAACACACAACTACAACAATTTTAACTAAGTTTTACTGGCTTAAGATAAAAATTCTCCAAAATTCAGCATATGTGGACAAAGGTCATTGGGAACGACATATGAAAAATTCACTAATTCAGTTCAATCGGTTAAGGTACCTCCAGAAAGAGTTAAACGTTCATTCTTCAATATCTTTAAAAGCGCACGGTAGATTTTTTCTTAAAATCGTTGTGTATGATGGTATAATGGGCTATTGCATTTCCCTAAGAGATGGTACTTGACAGCCAAAAAACCGCGAATTGGAGTACCAATTTTATATTCACCCACGGAGCACTCCATATGAACTATATACCCGACGTACAAATAGACTGAACTGTGTTTTCAGTTTCACCAAGGAAGCTTTGGTTCGCGTTTTATAGGCAATTTTGTACCAGCAATTGCCTTTAAACAACATATACCAATGGGTATCACAGCCTCCCCCAAAAATTATGCAATTAATCTTATGATTACAATTCGTCGATTCCACCAAGAAAAAGTAAATCTTTAATAAAATTTGTCTTTGGTGGGCCATCCGTGGTACACCAAGATGCGCTGAACTAAAGTATTTAAATGATATGATCTGTTTTCCTGCTTGCAATGAAGCAATTTACTTATAAATTTAATTTCATAATTTTGGTAAAGCTGGTTTCACCTAAATGGTCAATGTTGTTCTAAGGCAGTTGCTGGTACAAAAATGCCTATAAACCGCGAACCAAGGCTTCGTTGACAAAACTGAAAACACAGATCTGTCTATTTTTAAACCTTGTTTATGGCCTATATGAATTGATTTGTGGGTGAATATAAAATTGGTACTCCAATTCGCGGTTTTTTGGCTGTCGAGTACCATCTCTTAGGGAAATGCAATAGCCCACTATACCATCATACACAACGATTTTAAGAAAAATCTACCGTGCGCTTTTAAAGATATTGAAGAATGAACGTTTAACTCCTTCTGGAGGTACCTTAACCGATTGAGCGAATTAAGTGAATTTTTCATATGTCGTTCCCAATGACCCTGTCCACATATGCTGAATTTTGGAGAATTTTATCTTAAGCCAGTAAAAACTTAGTTAAAATTGTTGTAGTTGTGTGTTGCAAGTACACAAGTACCCATTAAACGCGAACCGAGGGTGGATTTGAAAAACTGGGTATGAGGTGATGCTTACAAAGGTGCCTTTTATCATAATTTATTGGTCTTATGCCGGGCTTTTAAAAAAAGTTGGATTTTGTCGAACTGTGTTATATATTTACTTTTTCTTTATGGAAGCGACGAATTTTTATCATAAGATTAATTGCATAATTTTTGGGGGAGGCTGTGATACCCAGATGGTAAATGTTGTTCTAAGGCAATTGCTGGTACAAAATTTCCTATAAAACGCGAACCAAAGCTTCCTTGGTGAAACTGAAAACACAGTTCAGTCTATTTGTACGTCGGGTATATAGTTCATATGGAGTGCTCCGTGGGTGTCAAGTACCATCTCTTAGGGACATGCAATAGCCCATTATACCATCATACACAACGATTTTAAGAAAAATCTACCGTGCGCTTTTAAAGATATTGAAGAATGAACGTTTAACTCCTTCTGGAGGTACCTTAACCGTTTGCGCGAATTAAGTGAACTTTTCATATGTCGTTCCCAATTACCCTGTCCATATATGCTGAATTTTGGAAAATTTTATCTTAAGTCATTAAAAACTAAGCTAAAATTGTTGTAGTTGTGTGTTGCAAGTACAAAAGTACCCATTAAACGCGAACCGAGGGTGCATTTGAAAAACTGGATATGAGGTGAAGCTTACAAAGGTGTCTTTTATCATAATTTATGGGTCTTATGCCGGGATTTTAAAAAAATTAGGATTTTGTCGAACTGTGTTATCACATGGGATAGGCTTTGGGCATTTTGGGCACCTCTGATTTAGACTTAGATTGTTTTTTTACCGCATGTCTTGGGATTCGGAACTATTTCAAATTTCAACTAATTGAATTCGAAAAAGAAAACAAGTCTGAATAATTTGAGATCTACAGAGAAAGTTAAATATGGTCTAAATTTAAAATCGATTTTGATACTTGCTAATGATATAATTTTCATTTTAGACTCGCTATCAGTATTAATACTATTTAATCATAATTTTGCCACTTCCCAATCAACTTGAAAATGATTAAATTCCAGCTATTGACTCTGCAAAAAAGCTAAGTCTGGTGGGAAAATATCTCAGTTGGCAACGCTGGTTTTAAGTCCCCTGGTTTGTCAGAGTACACTATCCTTTTCTTGTTTTTATATAAAAATGCTCTAAAATTACTTTAGTGCATATTTTTCCAAGTTCAAGAAAACATTTTTCAGTTTATTGAAAAATTTTCCTAAATACCAGGGCAATTTTAAAAATAGGGCTAATTTCAAATGTACATGGCATATTTTTCCAAAGTGCAGCACAATTACAATTACATTTCACTAAAGCTGAGTTGGAGATGTTGAGGAATGAAAGAAAGCAGAGAAGCAGAAGTGGTCAGTCCCTCTGAATTCATAATACCGAGAACTGAACTGAAAGACAAAATATCAGTATACCAAGGTCGAGGCGTGTGATCAAACTCTAAGCATTACCAAGATGGGCGGGTGCATAGGAGCTGCAGTAGAGCCGATCGCTGCAACGAGCATATACTGTTAGTGTGTCGACTGCGCTGCGGCTAAGCATGTTTGTATGCACAGTAGATAGCGGCGCGCCCACACCTGACTAAAAATATATGTTATGAGTTTATTTAAGCTTACACCTTAAAGGCCTTTAGTGTCAAAAGTTTTGAGTTATTTTTATATTATGGAATTTTTTGTTTTGGCAGTTCCTTTGTTGAGCATAAACTGCTGAGTACAACCTAAACATTTACCAACAAATTTGAAATAAATTTTTGCGCAAAATATTAAATCTTCTGATTCACTGACAACAACACCTAACCAAAAACTGAACAACGATTCCCCGTAGTCTCGAACATGGCTTAAGTACCCACAACCAAACACGTGGGCACGAATTTGGCAGCTCCGGTAGCCTCATAATTCCTGCCCTCCAGAGCAATCTCAGACAGTGAGCAAAGCCGAACAGAACAGACAATTACAGGTGAGCGACATTTAAAAGACGTAAACAAGAGCAAAACATGCCCCCGGGGCTAAAAATCTCCTGAAACAGGCAACAGAATGAAAACGAACCGTATTAAATATGCACAGATAAAGAGCCAAACAGAGACGCCGAGACCGGGAGGGTGAGTGGGGAATACACACTAAAACAACAGGCAATCCGAGACAGGCAGCAAGTGAAAATAACAATCATAATATTCAATTATGCACTGCTGGCCGGAGGGCAAGGGGAGCCAAGACTGACCTCCTCGCCTCGTGTTCTGGTCCTTGAATAATTAATAAACATTGTGTGTGCACTTAATGCAAAAAGCTGCAAATAAAATTACCAACAAACAGGCCGTTCTCCTCCGTTGTGTGCAAAAATCATTTGCTGGAATTAAAATTACGTGCTTTGGCTGAGCAATCAAAAAGGGATTAGCGCGCTACGTTTGGGCGGGCAGTTTGGACCATTTGTCACTTGCTCGTTTCACCTTTGGGCGATTTTAATTGAATTTATTGTCATTGAGTAGCAGGCGCTGAATTATAGATTAGACGACCGATGACAAGTTAACGCCGAACCAAAAACCTTTCAACATTTATCTTAAGTATTTTTTGGGGTAACTTTTCCAAGGACTAATCTGGGGAAAACTGCTTAAAAATTAATGAGCAGGAGCTGAGGGGGCGTGAAGTGAAGTGGGGATATAGGGCAGGTGAAAACTTTGAAAAGCCTTGTTTGTTGTTTTGAAAGTTTGTGCGGTTTTCTTAGCTTTTGTTAGTCCAAGCACGCGTTTTGCTGGCGTTTTAAAACGCGCGAAGTTTTAATATTTGCAGGGAATTACCTTAAAGGTTTAAAAAGTTGAGAAATAGTGGATTATCTATGCATATTTTTAAAGGCTGGTACTGACGATATTTTAAGGCCACAAGAAAAGAAAAAGCAATGCGCCTTCTCTCTTGTCTCTGAGCTGTGAGCCACATCTCGAGAGCCGTGAGCCACTCTTCAAGTTCAAGTTTTGCATCGATTTCTCAATTTGATACAGCGATTATCAACGAGAACGTGACTAAAAAGTAAGAGTGTATTGGTGTGCGAAAACAAAGCGCCGTGCACCAGCTGCGATCTGACCTCGTCGACGAAATGGAGCAATAGACATTAGAAACAAAATTTACCAAGTTGACAGGGCTTCTGTTAGAAATTAGTCAGCTGTTCGCTCTCACTTTCGCTCTCGGAACATTTTGGATTTTCTACTGGCACTCTATCTTTTTGAGCACTATAAGTGTATTTTTGGGCACTATCGTTTAGAACGATCAAAGAGAGAGACAGCGCAAATATCTCTATAATACTTATTGCTCCATATCGAAGGTTAGCCAGCGACTGAAGGCCTGTTTCTCTCTTGGACTCAGCTTGGGCATGCGTTCAGCTTGTGTATGTGTAAATAGCGAAATGTCTTCGGCCCCGGAGGGCATCCGGTTACAATCGCTAGTTTAGAAAAGCGATCGCCTCGACTGGCCCGTAAAAGGCCGAACACATTTCGCTATTCACATCCATTCAAGTTGATTTCATGCCAAGGCTTGTGCCAAGAAAGCAATTAGCTTTTCAGTCGCTAGCCAGCGGTCGATGAAGCAGGTCGCAGCTAGTTTGTGTAGCTTTATTTTCGCTCACCAACAAACTAAGTCTGGTTGATGGTTTTTCTTGAAATTTCCAAAAACCAGAGACTGAAAAAGAGTCTAAAAGAATACATCTCCCTTTCTCTGTCTCTGCAGAACGTGTTTCTTTAGCTATAGTTCTTCCCAATAAGGAACTCTAACTCGACTCAGTTAGTCCTTCTGTTTAAGACTAAAAGTATATACATAATGTGTTTTAAATCGACACCTTCTATTCTATAGTGGAATAATTAAAGTCGCTCCACTAACCCGGCCAACCTCTAAACGCTTCAGCTCTCAACTATTTCCAAAATAAATTTAAATACTGCAATTGCCATATTGTGCGACCAACCTTTTCCATTTAGCAAACCGTCAACTATCGCAGCTCCATCCTTTCCCCTTGCTCCTCCACATATCCGGAAAATGCTCATTTAATGAGCTGTTCACGCATAAAATGTGTAATTTTTCGGTATGCCCCAAGGCTATGCAATAAAATTCAAATGCATATTTTAATTGCATTTCACTGCAGTCTGCAGTTGGAGTCGATGTCCTGGACAATGCTCGGGCCCAGGATATGCAGATAATGCATATAAAAATGCATGAACGTTGTTCGCAGCGCGTAAAGTAATTAAACGCCGCCGCCACAAAGCTAATAAAAATGTCAAATGTCAGCCCATAAAGCATAGGCCTCATACACGTTCCCCGTGCCCCGTAACCGCAACGTGCGCAGACCGTTCGCTATGGGACACCAGTTTTATGAGGCGCCACTGACTGCATTTGTGAGGCGCTTGGCGCCAGTTATAGAGTTTAATGTTGAGGGTGGATCAGTTTTTGAAGTGTTTTTTAATCAATTGGGTTGGTGTTCTTAAAGCGAACATTAAGTTGGTTTGAGTCTTTGGGCCAATAAAAAGGCAATGGATCTATGTACTTTAAAATAAGACAATGAATTTTGCAGGGTTGTAGAGAAATATTTTCAAGAATGTTTCAAAAGACTGTTGAACTTACAGTTTTGTGAAATTTTATATATTAATGCCGCGATGCTCAATGTGAGCGAGGCCAAAAAGTGAGAGTGTATAAGTGTGCGAAAATAAATCTTCGTGAATTAGCTTCGACCTCGAGCGAATGACGGCTTTCTGCTCTCATGGTCTGAGCTTCGGCATGCGTTCGGGTTGTGTACGTGTGACTAGTGAAATGATTTCGCCCCATTGCTGCTCTACAAGCATTATGAATATCGCTTCTGTCTCAAAATACCTTTACGGGAAATTCTTATCGACACATTTACTTATATTTATTTGGCGGCTATTTACAAATAATTCCCAAGTCTACAGTAAAAGTAAATTAATATAAAAAAACTCGTTCTCACACAACATTTATCTGTTTTCCCTTTAAAAAATTTTGCTTTTATTTCAGCTCAATTTTCCATATTTACTCCCAGTTGTGCTCTGTACTTATCCACATCACTTAAAACTTTGCCAACATCTCACTTTCATCATACAACCAGAAAAAAAAACTATGCTCTAAAATTTGATTAAATTTACAAGTGGAAGCCAGGTACACAAAAAAAAAAAAACAGAATAACGTAAACTATACTTACAACTTGGGTAAACTACACGAGTAGGACCAAGCCCAAAGCCAAAAACTTTAAGTGGCACATGTGAAGCGATTTTTGGCAACTTGTGCAATTTGCAAGGGTTGGCGGCTGCTCTCACTACTTCCTCCCTCTCTAAAAAGTAGAACGAGTTGCAATCTTGGCAACTGCAAAAGTTGCCCAGCCACTCATTTGATATTGAAAGTGAAAGAGCATATTTAAATACGCAAACTATGACAGAGGGCAAAGGGCAAAGCGAAACAGGGAAGGGGGCTAACATGGCATTCAGTTTTACATGTTTGGCTTAATTTGTGTTGACAGTAAAAGACAGAGAGGGAGATAGAGAGAGAACGAGAGAGATAGCAGCTGGTCTATAGAAACGCTTTTTGTACATTTCCAAGATTTGGGTTAGAGATATTTACATACACACACACACACACACTCACATCAGAAGCAAGGCAATTTTATTACTTTTTACGCCATGGAACTGCACTTTACCTTAGTTATCTCCGCATTTGTATCTCTTGCTTTAAGGTCGCCCTAAAATAATAACCAAGAGATTTCAAAATGGGAGTGAAAAGCTAATGCCTTTAAGCTTTATCTTATAAAATGGTTATTTACCAAGCAAATTGATCATCTAGAAACTGTTTCTAGCCTCAGGACTACAATTACAGCATTAAGTTTGGAAATAGACAAAGATAGTAGAGTAAACAATTTTTGTGGAACTTGGCTTAAGCTAGAACTAAATTTTTAAAAATTTGAAAGAACTCGGTGCGAAACACATGAGTATTACATGCCAAGGCATGTGTCAAGAGAGCAAACAGCTTTCGCTGGCCGGCAGTCGAAGAAGGTCTGACCTGGTACACACCAATACGCTCTCAAAAATGTTGTGAAAAGATCGATAGTTTGAACATCGATAGTGTTAATAAATAACAACAAAAACATATATCTCCATTTTATTTTATCAAAGAAATTTCATGACACATTAAAAAATTTTAACTCTTAGGCTTTCACACGGTTCTACACATGAAACATGATAGTCCAGTAGTCCTGCTTTTTGTTTTAATTGGAATAAAATTTATAGATAGAATTTCATGGGGAAATGATGGGCTACTAGTTATCGATGGTTGGCCAAAAGCACATATGGGCTAATCCGAAAATTTTTAAACCAAGGGTTGAAATTTAAAGTTGTCCAAATTCCAAATGTTTGTTAATGGAATAATAGGGTACATATTCAAGCTTCAAAATATGTAAGCAATATTGTTCTACGGTGGTTTGTCTGCTCTTGGCAGAGGCATACCTACACCTTCCTCTTGCTTCTATTAATTCTTGAAAAAAAGGGTTTTTTTATTGGTCACAAAAATGGTAAAAACAGTCGTTATAGTATTTTCCGCTTAGCAAAACTTAAAGTTTATTTCAATTCCTTTAATTTAAGGTACTCATTATATTTGTAGGATATCTAATATATATTAAAAATTTTAACTAAAAATCGGTTTGCTGTGTGTAACGTCCGCAACGGAAAATTGGATTTTTTTAATTTAGCAGAATGAATTTTAATAATTCGGTTATCCAAACTTACTTTATAAACAGAGTTTTTTATGCCCTTTAAACTGATGAAAAAAAAATATACCTTTATTACACATATTTTTGAAAAAGGGTTAATGCCAAAATGTGTAACGTCCGCAACGGCAAGAAAATACTCAAAAAAATTTTTTTAATATGAGGTGAATATATATGTGTTTATAATGAATTATTGCCTGCTGAGTCTGAATCTAGGCTCCAAATTGCTCTAGGTTGTCGAGAGTCCGAAAAACATAACCTCAAAGTAACAAAAAAGTGTGTTTAAATAATATTAATATTAATAATTGATAAATATCGATAAAAATCGGTATTTCCAACATCGGAAAATGAAAAACCAAATGAATTCGAGTTTTATCACTACAAACTGAATTTCAAGCCAATCGGATAAAAAATAATTTTTTTACGGAAATTTTCTTCGTGGGCGGATTTTTCAAAATCGGGAAAACACGTGTCGTACTATTTCGCGTACTAAGCTTACAAACCCAGTTTCAAGTCAATGGGATGAAAAAAAAAATTTTTTTATACCATTTGGGTCAATGGAAAAAGTGTAACGTCCGCAACGTAACGTCCGCAACAGCACAAAAATTAAGATATTTTAATAACGGGACCACTTATCATTCTTTTGAAAGCTGGGTTGAATTGGTCATATATTCTACTAAAGTTTTTGTTATTAGACTTTTTTTTGTTTATTATGCAAAATTCGCTAAAAAATGTGGAAATGCACATAAGCCTCAAAGTTGACTTCCATTTTTTGTAACGTCCGCAACGGAACTTTAAACAAGCATAACTTTTTTTCAAAAACAGATAACCTATTATCTTAAAATAGGTTTCAAAGTACTCCCAAAGAACTGCATTTTGCACCAAAAGTATTTTAAATATACCAAAGTGGACGCCAGCTGTGTCAATTTTAAGAAGCAAATTTGCGTACAAATGTAACGTCCGCAACGCAGGATTAGCCCATATGTACATCGATAGTATCGATAGTGCTTTCGATGTTCTCACAACACTAACTCGCACGTATTGGCCTCGCTTTGATTGGCGAACGCTGATTTAAAGCTTGATAAAAGAACAATTGCGAAAAGGGGAGATGTTCAAGGTCCTAACGAATAGGGTTGTCCAAATATCGATATCAAAAAACTTTAGACAATATTTTTTCTTGGATTTTGGACAAAAAGGAAGGTTTCCTAGGAACATTCTCTTGGATATTAGTAATATCAGTAATACTAGCAATATCCAAGAGAATGCTTTTAAAAAATCTCCCTTTTTGTGAACGAAACTAACAAAAATTCACAAGTAACAAATATTCAAAAAGTATTCGATATCGATATTTCGGCATCCGTACTAAGGACCAAAGGCTCTTTTTACTGAAGAAAGATTTTGGACCACCACACAGAAAGAAAGAAACTACTTCTGGTTCTAGATCACTTTTGTGTGTTAATCCAACGAATTTGTTTTGGAAAATGATTTATTACTTCGTGATTTTTGGTAGTTTAAACGTAAAAATACCGATTTCGAACACTTTTAGGACTCTTTATTTTACTCATCGTAAAGTTTTATTTTCTAGCTTTAAGATAAATGATGGCAATTAATTCTTTTAATTTCTTAAGCGAAGATAGGCTATTTTAAAAGCATGTGATTGAAGTGTCAACATTTTCTACACTTGTACAAGAATATTTCATATTGAACATGAGTTGGAAATGGATTTGAACCCTGTCCTGGGCTTTTGCCTTGCCCAAAATAAAGGGCCCTATTCCGAATTCCCAGTCGATTTTTGTGTAAACGGTAGCATTTCCATTACTAGTTGAATAAAGTTATATTTAAGTGCCAAACAAATCTGTGGTTACTAGGTAGCCGTCCTTATTTTCTCTCGAATTGAATGCAATTGGGCATGATACAACTATTACAGGTAAGGTGCTCTCTGAGTGTGCTCTCTTTTCGGGACTCCGAAGTTTCATTGTGTTGCTGTCATTTGATTGAAAAGGTTAGGTTAGGTTAGGTTAGGTTGCAATGGTTAGAATAGGAGAGTCCTATTTCTTCACTTAGGCCAATGAAGGCCCGTTGTGCTACCATATAACCCTTTCTACGCTGTCCACGTAGAGGGAGGGTCTGCCCCGTTAAACCATTTAGAAAATAGTAGAAATTTGAGCAGCGAGGCTATATCTATTTCAGAGATGTCCGACAGATCGTTTAGAAAAGGACGACCCAGAACTGTAAGTCGTCTTCTACTAAGAGCTGGACAATGACAGAAGAGGTGTTGTACACTCTCCTCCATATCCACTGAGCTGCAGCTTCTACAGTAGTCATTGTGTCTGATGCCAAGCCTAGCGGCGTGTCTTCCTATTAGGCAGTGTCCAGTAAGGGCCCCTACTAGTAAAGAGATATTCACTCTATCTTGACGGAGTAAATTCCTAGATTTTTTAGTATTAAGGGTCGGCCATGTAAGCCTAGATATTTCGCATGTGTGAATTGTTTGCCATCGATCCATGGTTTTGCGATAGGTAGTTTCCTTTGTTTGTAGCTTAAAGGTCGCAAGAGGCACGCCTATGTTGCTCTTATCCGGTAGGAGCTGCGTGATGGTGCCAAGTCTAGCGAGGTGATCGGCCATCTCGTTGCCTTCTATGTTGGAATGTCCAGGCACCCAAACGAGATTAATTTCAAAGTGCTGAGCAATCTCATTAAGGGATCTGCGGCACTCTGTAAGAGTTTTGGTGTTGTTAACAAAGCCGTCAAGGGCTTTTAATGCAGCTTGACTGTCTGAGAAAATAAATACTTTACTTCCTGGGATTGCAGTGGTTTCCAGAAGGTTGGAAGCCTCGTGGATGGCCACAACCTTTGCCTGGAAAACACTACAATGATCAGGAAGTCTAAATGAAGTTTTTATCCCAAGTTCTGGACTGAATACTCCTCCTCCCACCTGTACATCCAGTTTGGAGCCACCAGTGTAGAAATTAATGGCATTCGGTTTTGAGTGTGTCATTGAGTTCCAGTTCAGCCGACTTGGTATGGTGACTTTATACATAGTGGTGAACGTGATTGTTGGGGTGCAGTAATCAAGTTTTGGCGGTATCGCCACTTGATGCAGTAGTATAGAAGAGTGGCCAGAGCTACTATCTTCCTAGGTACCACTTTTTCTCAGCCTGAGAGCAGTATTACTAGCGATTTCTCTTCCCAGAAGATCTAGAGGCATAAGGTGTAACATTATGTTAAGTGCATCTGTTGGGGTTGTACGCAATGCACCAGTCATACATAGTGCAGCACTGCGCTGAACTTTAGTTATGGTCCTAAGGACGGATGGTTTCCCCAGAGCCGGCCACCATACGATGATTCCGTATAGTAGTATTGGACGTACAACGGCTGTGTACAGCCAGTGAACTATTTCAGGGGAGAATCCCCATCTACGACCAATCGCACGTTTGCACGAGAAAAGTTGAAGAGGTTGTGTGCGCAATAATTTTTCTTTGATTTGCCAATACTGTTGCGTATGTTGATGTAAAGCAGTGCCGGCCCATAGCTACTAAGAATTGATGTCAGTCCTGGATTTATGAAAACGCGAGAACTCTTGATTGTGTGAATCGGTGAACACTGAATTGCAAGTAAGACGGTTGTGGTCTGGAAAACACGACTAACATCGGCTAGTGTGAGCTGTGGATCGCCGCCTCTGTTCTGAGGAGAGCTCTCATGGCCGGCAATGAAGAAAAACAGGGTTCCCCAAGAAGAGAGCGCGAAGCGATTTGGCTTTATCAGCTTAAGTCATGTATATACTATGTGTTTGTAATTGTGAGGGTGCTTTGCTTTTTGATTTATTTTCTCTCTCTCGTTATTAGCAAAAGCTGTCAGTACTCGATAAACTCTGACTGCCATACCTTGCATAGTTGTATCCAAGGCATACTAAACTAGGGTTTGGCTTACTCAAGCTCTCTCAGAACTCCGTATATTTGTGTCAAAGCGCCGCGAGACGTAGAGTAGAATATATAGTACAAAGCCTACTAATCTACTAAGTAAAACACAAAAATTTCGTCCGCGGAGATGCTTTGCTTACAACAGTTACTTACTGACTGAAATTTAACAAGTTGTCAAGAGAGAGAGAGAATGAGTGAGCCTACCTTGTTTAGTATGCCTTGGTTGTATCATGCAATTGGGACTGAGCAATCGGTTTTAGCTCCGAGTTTTGTTATACCTGATCTAGAAACCGTTCGTATATTTGTCACGTTCTATACAATGTTTACATGGAAATGGAGTCACTTGAAAAGTGTATTATAATTTTGACCAGAAGTTTGCAACGCATAGAAGGAATCATCTCCGACCACATAAAGTATATATATTCTTGATCAACATGACGAGCTGAGTCGATTAAGCCTTATCCGTCCGTCTGTCCGTCTGTCTGTTTCTACGCGAACTAGCTCCTCAGTTTTGAAACTTTGCACAGAGTCTTCTTTTGTCTGCACCCTGCTAATATGTCGGAACCGACTGGATCAGCTGACTACTTCTTGTAGCTGCCATACAAATGATCGTTCGAAAATGGGTTTTAATGAGAAAAACTGTTTTTTTCTTAATATTACCGCTGTCAATCACGGTCATGGGTAATCAGCGAAATTTGGTCGAAGTCACTAACCGTTGAGACAAGCGTTTTCAAGTGTATAAAAACTTCGGCACAGACGAAGTTAGCCTTGCCTTTCTCGTTTTTTGTCAATTTTACTCCGATATGACTAAGATGAAATTATTATGTTCAAAAATATCTACATGGTATTTTCGAACACAGCAGGCTCACACATTACGCGCTGCACCACGCCCGGCCACACTATGTTAATCTCTCACAGCTAAAATGAACTTGCCGTCGCTTTCAGTTCCTTCCTCAATTCAAATAAAAAATATGATATTTTTAAAAGTTCATTTTAACCAGCGAATATCAATATGAACCTTAACTTTTTGTTCCTCTGACTTAACAACTTAGTTTCAGCCCTAACTTTCTATTGGCTTTCTGAAAGTCTTTTGCATTTCAATTGTACATTTTTTACTAGAGATTCTTTTCAATTCTTTATGAAGCCAAGTGTTCTGCTAGTTTCCACATTTAACCCAAATTTTCTTAAGAATAACAATGGATTGCAACTTTACTAAGCATTCAATAAAAATTTTTCTGATTTCTTTAATAAAATTTAATCTCCAAGGGAAACTTAAGAAATAAAATTGTTACTCAAAGCAATCTCCATGAACAATTTCTATTACTTCCGTTGTTCAGAGTTTGAAGAGTTAGCTCGGACCTTTTGCAAAATTTCTTTAAAAATTGCATTTAGAATAATTTCATTTCATTTGAGGAGCCAAAAGAAAAACATTTGTCCAAAACTTTCGCTCATTCATTTCTCTTCTGTTCGGTTGTCAACGGTTTTTACCCCTTCTATGGCTTCCGCTTCTTGCTTCTTTTACTCCGTATTTTTTTCTCTGTGTGTGTGAGTGTTGTCTTTTGCACAAAATGCACTCAAGCATTAATTTTTACGCTTCAATTTTTACACACACACACACAAATACCAGAAGACGAAATTATAATTTTCCATATGTATGTCCATCTCGCTCTCACTATGTCTACAGTCGTTAGTTAAAATATGAACTTGTCATCAAAAACAGCAAAAAAAAAGAAGAAGAAAAACACCCCATGAAGCTAAAAAATGGCTGCCAAGGCAGCAGGCGGCAGTCAGCATCATGTAAAAACTTTTCAGACAGTTGCAGAAAATCATTTTTGGCCAGAAGAAGCATATCAAAAGGGTTAGAAAGAGACAGCGGGTGTCTACAACTGCAGCGGAAATGAGTTGAAAAAGTTGTGCAAATAGACGACAACAGTGGTCAACCCTTCGCCCACCGCCCCCGGCCCCCGCCCTCACTCTCGAAATGAGCGTCTGGCCAGGCCGGATATAAGCAGTAAAACAAGCTGACAGTTCGACCTTTGACCAAATCAAAACTAATTTGCAGTCGAAAAATACTTGAAAATCCCAAATATTGAGCATGCAAATTTTGCACCCCAAGACTTCAGCCAGTGAGGCCACCAATTGTGCCCAGCGGCAGCCACATTTGCTGGTTGCACCAACTAATAAGTTGGCAGGCAGCGACTGAGTTGCTCTATAATGATGACAATCCCCAGGAGGGTAGGGCGACCTCCTGCCAGTTGCCTCAAGTGGATAATGTGAAATTGCCAAAGGTTTTTTCGCATATTTTTAGGGGAATGAGTGCCTGGCAGGGGGTGGCCTAAAAGAAGGGCTGAGGATTGCACATTGATAATGCAATTTGTCGCCTGGCTACATGGAAAAAGCTGAGGTTGAGGGAGTAAAAGAAATAGCTGAGGTCAACACCTAAGCATCAACAGAGCGAAACTCATCTGGGGTGAGTTCTTAAGCTGGATTGATTAAAAATGTTAAGTACAGCAATCAAAGTCTACAATTGTCAGTATTGCGCCCAGAAAGCTGTTATATCTTTTCAAATTAGAATCTCAAAAATACTTCAAAGTATTTCCCAGTTAAACTTAGAATTTACCAAAATGAATTGAGAATTCCCCAGAGTGTTTTTTCGTTACTCAAAATCCAAGACTTTGAAGTTGCATCTGTCTGGCAGTTTAATTTTCATTTCAACCCTTGGTAAATACATTTAGAAAATCGCTTATCTAATGCTCAAGATCAAGCGAGAAGGGGCCAAGCCCAAGGGGGGGCGGGGCACTGTAAACATTTAACATGCAATTTGGCGCAGCTGCTGTAAAAAAACAAAAATTGTGCGTTGGGCACAATAAATTGCCATTTAAATGAGGCACAAATGAAACTCGCATATTTTATGCCTTGGAACCCTGGCAGCCATCTAATGAGTAGAAACAAAGCAATCTTTCCCAGCAAACGCGCCAAATTCCAAAAGCAAATTTGCCAAAAATGAAAAATTACGCAGGGGATGGCAAGGCCAAGGAAAATGCCTCATATGTTGATCAAAAGGAAGGAAAAATGCGAAGGGAGGTACATGCATATAACAAATTAGCATGCATAAAGCAAGCACCAAGTGGGTTGGCCGGGGTAGGCGAGAGCATAAAGCAATATTTTTGCTGAAGAAGGACTTTCGTTGCTTTCTTCCTTTTCCAAATTAAGCATGGAATATGCGAAGAAGCTTTTATTAGAAATCATTTGGTAGCATGAAAAGGGAATGGGAATGATGAGTGAGCATTCACAGTACAGGCAATCCATGAGTTGGGTTTTTGTAATCAAAATTCCGCAAAAATAAAGGCAAGGAGTACACCATCAATTGGGCAAAATTAAATTTCTAAAGACCTAAAAAGATCAGAACATTTCCCTAAATGGTTTCTAATATTTTAAGCCAGATGGCCCAGAGAGCCCAATACAAATTATGAAAGAATTTCTGAAGCAACAACAACCACAAGAAATAGAAAGACGGATAAATGATGTCTGACGCACACGGAAACAAAATCTACGATGAAGTATTTATTCTGCTTTCGCACTATTTAGCACTATTTAAGTACAAAATCTTATTTAAAGTACCATTTTTCAATTCCAAAATTCTTGATTTCAGACAGTAAATTTTAAAATAATACAAGTTCCAAATCCGATTTACATTTAAAAATAAGTGCAAAACTTTCTTTATTTCTACCCCCTTAAATCTTGAAAGAAAAACTTAAAAATTGAAAAAACAAATTTAAATAATTTCTGCATTTCTAAATTAGTAAACTTGGAGGACTTTTTAGAGTAAAATGTCTTAAGTACAAAAAACTATTTCAACCCTTGACTGAATTATCATATAAAATAGTACTCAAAAATAAAATGCAGAAGGACTCGGTGTTAAGAAAACGCACTTGATTTTATCCTGTTTCGGTCTAGCATTTATTAAGAACGATTCGCCCTTAAAAATTCTTACTTTGTTTAAGAATCGTTCTTAAATTGGAAATTGAACGTTAAAAATTAAAAAATATAAATAAAATTCTTGATTGAAGAAAAAAAAGTTTTAATTTGAGATCATTTTGTTCTTGATGTAAAAATAATCGCTCTTAGCTAACACAAATTGGTTTAGTCAAGCTTATTTTGAGCTTTAAAAGTTCTTTGAAAAATCCCGCATTGTGCTTAACATATCCAAAACGTTTTTGAAATCAAGAATTAAGGGATTTTTAAAAAAGCTCTTGAATCAAGAAATTTGTTGGCTTATTGAAGTTTTGAAACTGAACTGGAACTTTATACTGGAATTAACCGATTAAAACTTAGAATCGGGACCGTTATTTTCAATTTTTTGGAACTGAAAAGACTTACAAGTACCTACCGGTATAGTTCCAGTTCTAAATGTAACAACAAGAGCAAAGCAAGCACTTAGTTTTGGGAAAATTTTAAGTAATTTGGCTAATTAGTGAGGACTTAGATAAACACTTTGTATTGTGAACTAGAAAAAGACGAGAGTCTATGTGAAAATATAGCTTTGAAAAGTAAAGAACTTGTGTTTTCCGAAACTGTTCAACTGCAACTAAGCAAGGAATTTAGCTCTGACCCAAATACTTTACCAGGTTCCAAATTAAAACCAAATACCGCAAATTTTTAAAACCAAAACAGATCCTTTTGCCGAACCACCGGTACACAGAGGGAAAAAACCGAGGACATTGGACTCAAAACGAGTACAATCGTTAACAAAAAGTATGCATGAACGGGTTTTCTCATTTGAAGTTCAATTTTCTCACTTCAAGAACAATTTATTGAGAACGCAAAACCTCAAATGGAGTTGACATTGTTCCATTTTTGAGAACATTTTAAACTCACCTCAAAAAAAAAATTGATTGCAATTTGGACCAGGTGTGGGCGGATTCCTAACATTTGGAGGGAACGCGGACATACCTCGTTTGATTGGAAGTGAAGGGAGGCAAGGCTACTCTGGATATGAGCGCTGCTGCTTCTCCCTCCACTCATATTATGTGCCATAGAAATCAGAATCACTCCACCTGACTCGTTTGATTTTGGTTATTAAGATAAACACAGAAAAATTTATTCGGGCTTGACTGGGATTTGAGCTCGGTACCTTACGCACTCAACGCATGGGTTGACGCGTTAGCCAATTCAGCCGTTGAACAGTTTTGCAAATGCACGTCTAGAGGGCTACTTATGCTTTGCTGATCAGACAAGAGAGAGATCAAAACGAGAGCCAACTCGCTCTCACTTACTCTCTCTTCTGTATATCTCTGTGCTGAAAGCCGGTTTTATTTTTGTTTAAAGCAAATATTTTTCGATTAAGAGCAACTTTACTCATTCCAAGAACATTTAAAACATTTGTTCTCAAAAATTTAAAAAAATTTTTTTTCTCATTTTAAGTTGATGGCAACTTATTGTCTGAACACGTTTTTTCCCTCTGTGTAGGTACCAGAACCAGAACTGAAATACTTTTCAGTTTGATTTCCTGATGGTAAGTCTATTTTGTCCTCAACCCAATATATTATGTACCTGAAGTTCTATAATCTACGAAAAGTTTTTGATTGATTTCACATTAGACCCTTAAGGCCTAAGTTTCTCTATCATACCAATTGGTAATAATAATAATAATTTAAGTATATCCCAAAACACAAATCACTTCAAATTTAACCAAAAAACGGTATTAATTCTATCCCGATTTGCTTTTCGAATTTTCTTTTATTTAGTTTTAGTTCAGTGTCCGGCAAAACACACATGCTTATTTTGCGCTCTCAGTTAGCACATGTTCGTTAGTGCAAAAGAGAGCAGTGTACGCTCGTATAGTGTCTGTGTATCGACGCCGCTGCTACAGAGGATGGACGTCGCTACTTCTACATTGAACGGTGCCGGACACTATTTTAGTCCTACGAACAGCACTAGAATCAGAAATAATTAAGAACATCAACTTTGTTTTTTCTTTGAAATTTCCGACGGATATCACTCCCAAAAACAATTATTGGAGCTTTTTATCTATCCTCTATTTAACTGTCATTTTCTATACGAAAAAAAATCTTCATTAAATTGCACTTTGTAGCTCATGAAAAATTCTTGGATGGAAAAGCTGCTCATTTTGTTCCACTTTTTGGCTAAATTACAATAAAATAAAATGGCAACAAACAAAAAACTAGCCGAGCCACTTTTAACAGTTAACATATGCAGAGCTGGGCCACGCCCACTTCCACACACACTGTCAACAAGAAAACGCCCAACCAAAGTTAACGACAGCGGAAAAAAGTCGAAAAAAAGAGGAAACCAAAGCAAAGTAGAGCCAAAGCCAAAGCGAAATTGTGAGAGAAAATTGTTATTTAATTTGTGTGAGTGCTGAACATTTTTGCAGCTGCTTCGGCTTCAGCTTCAGCTGCTGCTGTTGCTCAAGTTTTTGCAAGGCAAAAGTTTTTGCGCCCAGCACACGCACTAAACTTTAACACAAGCATAAATTTTGGCTCACACACACACACGCACACACATGCGAGCTCTTAAGTAAGTGCACTTTCCATCCAGTATTTTTTTTTTTGCCTTTCTTCAAAATTCATATGCACATTTATTTTATTCTTAGTTGCATATGCAAGTAGGTGCAAGCTCTTCTCGCTGGGTTCAGCTTCTTGGCATAATTTCAGGCGCCCAACTTAAACGAAGCGTAAAGGCAACGAGTTCATTACGGGACAAGGCGAGGGGGAGGGGCAGGAGTGGCGGTAGCACAAACAACATATGCATAATGAAGCTTTCTTTTTGTAGATTTTTCGTTTGGTTTCCCCACCCCGCGCCCCCACCAACTAATCAAAAATGTCAGGCCAAGCAAATGATTGAGGTCATAATTAATATTCTCTTTGTCAGCGCGTTTTTTTTTGGATTTTGGCATTTGACTTGGTAATTAAAAGCCCAGGTAATCAGGCTACAGTGGGGGAAAGGCGGCCTCAGTGCACTTAATTTTCAACCGACTTGGTATATTTAACATTTTAACAACTTCAAAAAGAAACGGAAACTTTGTAGACGGCAAGCAGAAAGTTTCGCAGGAACTTCTTTTCTTTGCATTTTGTTTAATTTTACAAGCAAACACAAATAGTACAAGTCCTGCCCAAAGGAATTCTCGTCTCCTTTCCCGAGTCGTAAATTTAATCTATTGTGTGTGCTTTATCAAACTCCACCTGTCTCTGATATCCTGGGGAATCCTTTGCTTGATAAATATGACTATCTTCCCCTGCACCCGCCCGTCCCAGCTCGGTTGTTTATTTGTGTTAAGCGTTAGCGGCGACGCCCGGTGCTCCCTCTCCCCAGTCGCTCCTTTGCGTATTTTGTTTACCCAGCACTCAATTTCGCAGTTTTAATGACAAAATGTCTTACCTTGAAATTGCAGGCGAGAGCATTATAAGTGTTGTGTGTCCACATGCCCCTGTCAACGTCCCTCCGACTTTGTTTGATTGCTTGGCTTGGGTTGGCTTGGCTAGGGCCGGGCTGGCCTGTGTGTTCCCTGTTTGGATTGCACTCAAGGGTAAGCTTGGCCAAGGCGCTGCTGCCACTGCCAGCTCCCACATAAGAGCACTTGCCAAGTTTTATTGTCTCAATGTCCACTTGGCTTTCGCCTCAAGACAGCCTAAGAAGCCAGATGAAGAGTTGAAAACTCTGCTTAATTTCCGGCCGCATGATTTCCAATTTTTCTGATTGGAATTGCCTCAGTTTCAGCTTCAGTCTCCGACTGGTGCCAAGTCATCAATCATGCGTCGTTTTTCCACACGCCCAGTCAAAAGATTTTCTGACAAGTGTCAGGGCGACAAGAGAGAAGCGAGATAAATCGGAAAGATGGAGACCAAAATCACATGCAAAGTAAAATGTCGAAGTTTTTGACAGCAAGAAAATAAAACTTTTCATTTGTTTTGCCATGTTCCGAAACTGCTGTCAAAGTTTTTAATGTTTTTTTTTTTTGCCAACTCGTCGCTGCTGTCACCTGAATACCTGGCAAAAGTAGGCTAAAGTGGGCCACAAGCCCCACTCCAACCGCCCACTTAACGTTATAAAAGTTCACTTAACTAATTGTGACTTCACTTGAAGTGAGTTGTTAGTACTCAGGGAAGCTAAACGGGCAGCGGTTTACAGTTGAGTTAAATTAGAAATTAACACATGAGAGATTTAGCATTCTCTTGCATAATGGAAAAGCTGGAGATAGGATTGTGCTCATGACACTAACAACAGCTAAATCATCAGTAGGCTTTGCATTTAAACCTTTTTTCTGATTCAAGAGCGTTGACATTTGAATTTATAGAAAAGTTTATAGGAAGCTTTTTCAAATGTTTGGAGAAATTTGAGTAATTTCAAACTTAGTTTCCAAGATCGATCAATTCTGTTCATTATTAGATTGGGCGATTCCAGGTAAAGCCCCATACGGAGTACGACGAAAAATTCGTTTTTTTACAGTGTTTCATATAATTAGAAACACCTTGGCTTTGCTTTGATGTTCATGTGCTGATAGAAAGTGTTTCTATTTATGTGAAATACTGTAAAAAAACGAATTTTTCGTCGTACTCCGTATGGGGCTTAAACAATTTTATTTTATAGTATTGAGCTTAATATCAGTTGGGAAAAATATTATATGTACCAAGTGCTCTCAAAATCGAATCCGACCCAAAAACGACCCCTACGAGTTTGAAGAGCACACGGGAATATCAATTTTGAAATTGATAACTTACTTAAGCTAATGGTCTAGTCAATATTTAATAATGGCTTTTGTGTCTGAACTCCTTTTTACCATTACTTGAATCGAATCAAATTCATTTCCATTTTTAATTATTTTAAAAATATCATATTTCCATTTTTGAAAATATATTTTTCTAAAATGTATAAATATTTTTATTTCATTTGCCATAAAAATGGAATAATCTTCTGTGAAAAATTTATTATTACAATTAAATTGATATATAAATTTAGAGTTTCAGATCCCGATTTTCCACTATAAAATTGTTAGAATTTTAATAATATGTGAAAAAAATATATTTAAGAAATTTCTTTTAACAAAAATTGCACACTTGTGTCGAAAAATGAAAGTGTCATTCCAGTAACCATTTCAACACGTCAATTTGACACGTCAATACAAACAAAACAATTTAACGAACTAATTCAACACTGCACAATTAAAGCACAAGTTATTTCAACACATTTACAATTTCAACATAATATATTTTATCACAAAGCAAACTTTCAAATTTCAACACAGTACAATTTCAACACCGTACAATTTTAACCGTAGAACACCACAAAAATTTAAAAAATAATTATATTATAAGTCCTACAAGTAGAAGGGTCAGTCGACCATGACTTTTGTATCCTACGAAAGTGAAAGCACATTTGAGAGCAGCAGAGCTAACATTCTTTTTTCATAACTTGAACAACTTTCATCCGAATGCAGGCGTTGTAAGTATCGTAAAATTTTTGCCTGCCGCTTTTCACAGGATGATCACCGTATCAACTTAATGATATACATCCTACTTCCTAAACGCATAACAAAAATCATCGTTACTCAACTTAATATATGATTTTTAACCGAGCTATGATTGTGTCATATCGCTGCAGGACAACTAAGATATGACGCTCTTGCATAACATGAAATGACCGTAAAATAATATTTTGTCTAGTGTTGTATATGTATTAAAGTTTTACCAAAATAGTACACATATTGCGTAAATATCGCATCATTAAGTCAAAATCGGTATTGAGTCACGCCATTGAGTAAGTGAGCGATATGATTGCTTCATTGAATTATTATTATTGCTGTGTTGTACTGTATTAAAGTTTTATATTGTGTGCGAGGCCTTTAAGATATGCAATTATGTCCTCGTTAGTGTGGTAGAATAAATCAACTTTTCAGGCGAGCGAGAGAGACTACCTCTGTATTTCTTCCGCTTCTTCTGGTCAATATCTCGGTAGGGTGAAATGACTTTGTAATATAATATATATATAGACGTGTGTTGACATTGTTTTATGGTGAATTTTTTCGTCCTTAATTTGATTTGTGTTGAATTAACGTGTATTGAATTGTTGTGTTCTGTAAAATGACTTTATGATATATTGACGTGTGTTGAAATTGTTTTGTGATGTATTTGTTTTGTGTAAAATTTGTTTGTGTTGAAATTGACGAATTGTTGAATCGCTGCGTTGGGTGAAATGACTATCAGGCAGGGATCGCAAATAAGAGTTATGGAAAAGAAAAAATTAAAGCGAAAAAAGCGTCAAATTTCATACAGAAGTAAGCCACACTACTTATTTTTAACTCTCTCTGCTATGGAGGATCATTGGACAGATTGTTCAACCACCTTGCGGAGCTCAAAGGCAAAAAGAAATTAATTACAACAATTGGAAAAGCAAAAGCAACACGTTCAAATAAACATAGCAGAATTCTAGGCTGAATCGTAGTCTCGTCCCATAGCAAATTGGAGTCCCCAACTCGTTATTCGGCGATATGAAGATTTATAAGGGAGTCTGTGTGGTCGTTTGAATGTGAATATGCAATACAAAAAGTCTGCTGATGATAAGATGTGGTTATCTTTGAAACAGCGATCGTTGTACAGACATACCAATTGCTATTCCAAATTGTTGTAATTAATCTCTGTTGATTTGTGTTGATTACATTGAATTGTAACTCTCTACCGACCTCAAGCCAGCCAAATGCAAAAACGTTAAATTTTAAAAAAAAAAAAATATGTAGTATAAATTTCCCCAGTGACTCGAACCAGTTTTATTCACCAAGTGTTGAATCTATCACCTCTGATCCATAGGGCACCTTGTCAAACTCGATATTTAAGCGTACCACTTGATCAAGGCAGAGCAAATCTTAAATGTTACGAAAAATGTTGACTTTTTAGATCCTTTAAGGACATGTGATGTACCAAGAAAGGTATTGAGCCATAGATCATATATGTGTTTACGTTTTAGTCCTACGCCGCTTGGTTAAAAGTTATTTGAATTCAGTCTTTATTATTGATTTTTAAAATAAAAATTACAAATAATCCTTTTTTTGTTTTTATAATAAAAATCAGATAATTTTTAATATAATTATTTTTATTAAAGTTGAATTAAGAGTTATTATAAAATAAAAATTAATCGTTATTTTACATTTTTATTTTTAAATCAAAAATAAGAGTTATTTCTGATTTAAATGAAAAAAATTAATAAATAATCCTTAATCGTAATTTTTATTTTTAAAATTGTAATCGTTACTATCCCTGCTATCAGGTGTTCTAAAATCTCTAGATATTGCGTATGCGTTTTATAGACTCCTTGAGTCAAATAGAGGCTTTTAAAATCACCATATCGAAGTAAAAATTTATATGAAAGTAACTTAGATTTACTATGTGTTTTATACGTCAGTTCGATGAATTTATTCAAAGTTTGCTAAATTCGCTAAACATTTTCAGGTTATCTGCAAAAATTAATGTTTTCGCAGAACACATAACAAGAGAGTAAGAGAAAATACTCTCTGTTCTGTATATGATTCCCTGTGGACAGTTTCTATTTAAAAACTGGAGCCAAATTCTTTACATCATCGTCAACAGCGCAACTTCGCTGTGCGTACTGTTCTTATCTAGGGAGTTTGTGTTTCTATATGTGAGAATATCTCAAGGTACAGGATATGTAGGAGTCAGGTTTTGTATTAAGTAAATCTTGGGTCAGCTTGGTTCCGGAGTAATATGACCTTAGGAGAGCTGTAGGCGAAACTTTTTGTTGATTTTATAAATGTGTTGATGAGTTTTTAAGACCTCTATACGATTGCACTAGGTTGCCAATTCAGGATTATGGACGACCACTCTTAGTTTGCATTTTCACACTTACTCACGGCTTACCTCATTATCAAACTAAATGTTTAATTATTTCAACTTGGCTTTCCTCACTTAACAAATTTAGCACATCTAATTTAATTCAACCCAAAAGACATTCCTACTCACCCTTTACGGAGACCGTCACACTTTGCAGCACCTCCAGTTTCTTTTTGTTGGCCAACGATTGACCCACACATTTATAAATGCCCGCATCCTGATACATCACATCTTTGAGCGAGAATTGTCCTGTGGGCTGGGAGCTGCCATAGCCCAGACCACGCAAACGTGCCGAAATGGGATCCAAATGCGACCAGCAGCCCAGGGAGCCTAAATGGCAAAGAAGAACATAAAAGTCATTGCCTAATTTAATTAATTGACTCTTCGGAGGGGGGTCGAGACTTTAATTTCTTTAATTGATGCGCAGTCACGCCCACTTTCTGTGTCCATTTGCCCAAAAGTGAGCAAAGTAAATTGCACGCATAATTAATTTTCAATTGCGCTAATTAATGATGGAGAAACAAATGAGAAAACGAAAGCCATTTCCATTTCTATTTTCGAAGCGAAATTTAATTACAAGTCAGACACTTTTTCGTTTGGGCTTTGATCTATGGGCTGGGCCCCTTACCTTGCGGACATTGTAGGGTAACGGCTCCGCCCAGTTGCACCTCCAGTTGCCCCTTGTTGGGATTATGCGAGGCAGCTGCCACCGAGACATCCTGATCGTCGGGCTCCGAGGTGACATCCACTGAGTCATCTGGAAATGAGTATTTAAAGTCAGTTGATGATGATCAGGCTGTCAGCGATTGTCAAATGTGACAATATTTCAATGACAGAGGACTAAACAAATTGTAGCAGCAAGGACACCTGAGTCATCCGCACACAATGACTAGGCAAGGCGGTAGCAGCGATTTTTTGTGTGTTATTCGCTCGAATCGCTGCTGCTCAGGTAGCTGGAAAATTGTGTGGCAAACCGTAAGACCCCGCAGATGCTTCATTCTAATAAGAAAAATTTATTTATGTCATGCACTTCGCATATTTTGTGCTTAGCGACAACCCGGAGACCTGCTTTAAATTTTCCCTTTGTGTGTGTGAGTGTGTGTCACATACTTTATGGCAATGTTCATATTACAATATAAATTACAATTTATGCTGACATGCGCCTAAAAGTACGCAGCAGCCACAGCCAAAGTCTTTGTTTGAGGCCGGATAACGTAACAAAGGAATATAAAAATTATGATAAAACGGAAGAATTTCCACACAAGCCGTACAAAATGTGTGTAAAAACTTTTCCTTTTCGCAACACAAACCGTAAAAATAAAAACCCAACTACCAATTACCCAAAGAAACCCTCGAAATTCGTTTCAGATTTGTCTGCTCGAGCCACAATTAATTGCCAGAGCTCTGCCTCGAATGTCAATCAGGAGGGTTCGGTCAGCCACCCCTGGCCAAGAACATTTTATTGCTGACAATAGCGCAAAAATACTGTCAGCGGGGGAGAAGGCGGGGCGTGTTACTTAGTCAAAATCACGTAGTTATAAAATTTTTTTATTACACTCCCCACCACCCCCTCTTGCGCAACACAAAGCAACCGAGCTTAAATTGACAAGTGACTAGGTGAGAGGGAGGGACGAAATAAGAAGAACTGTCTCTTTGGGAAAATGTCTAATGAGCTCAGCTCAACTGACAGACATTTGTCAATGGAGTTGGCCGGAGGCCTGTTTCGAGAGCCAGCGATAAGAATTGTCGGGGAGAAGGGGCTGCACGGGAGGGTAAATGGCAGGGCCATAAAGTGGGAAAAGTAAGCGCTGAGTACAGAGCAGTTGTTCTATGTTTTATGCTCAATTTAAGCAGTTTGGCCAAAAATCAAAGCATACTTTTGGGCATCGAAATAGTCATAAAAATACTGGTGGATTTATCACTTTATCGCTGCAAAGTGAGTGGGAAGCGCTAGGCAATTATTTTGAGCTTGAGGAAATTCGTTTGGAAAATACTTAGGATCGTTTTCACATCTGTCACATAATCTAGCACAATCGAGAGTTAAATCTAAGATTATCTGTTACATAGCAGATATTTGGAAGAAGAGCAATCGGGCCTTAGACTAACAATTTTATATTTTACCATATGGGAAATCAGCGATGGGAGCAGTCCAACAACAGAAAATCCACCCTCATCAGCCAGGCTTGAGTTTAGTAGCGATTCACATACTGCATATATTTGGTTTTTATGAAGCCGTCCGTCAATACACTTGTTGCGCTGTCTGCTTCTGCGCCGCTTGAATTTTGTAACTCACTTCGAAGCGATGCACTAGCTCGTGCTTCAGATTAACGTCCATTGCTAACAATTCTCGAAGCAATGGAACGTTGTGTTTGAAGTGATGTGTTTTAAATATTCAATATGGGCGTTAGAATACTTTTTGAAGTATTTGAAGCAAGGCTCCATGTAGGACTAGAACCAAACTCTGTAGGACAGAGCATGCCGATTTTAAAAACTATAGGGAAAAGTTTTTAAGAGTCTAAAAAGCTTTGTACTAATGCTAGAACCAAAGTTTAGTTTAGAAACTTGTTAGCCAATTGAGCCCTAAACCAGATGATGTGTTCGATGTTTTAAACCAAACCTTCAACAAAATTTTTGAAGGTTTACAAACTGACTACTTCATGACATTTACTTTATTTAAGCACGCCAAGTCTTGACTTGAGATAAAAAAAGTGGACTTTATAAATTAATCACAAATAACACAACATTTTTAAAACGTTTCAGGAATTTCGAGTTGGTTTTTCTATAATGCGGGGAGAAAGCAATGAAGATGGTTGGAAAGATGACATTTTTTTAGATAAATGTAACGCTTCGACAGCTCGTGCTGTCATCTTTAGGAGTTGGCTCGAGTGATTGAACATAGCTTCTTGAGGGATTTGATGTCGCTTCTCGGTATTGATGTTTTTTGGTTACAGCTAGCCAAAGATAATGCTAAACATTGATCGAAAGATAATCTCTTTTTATAACGATCCTAGCTGACCCGACTATGAGCCTGGCGAAAGGCGAATTGAGGTTATATACACGATATACATCCTTAATGCCCATGAAGTAGATTTGTAAAAATGTGTTTGGATCGCAATGAGCCTACTTTATGGTACACTTGACCTTTGATTATGAATTTTGAATTAAATTGCTGACCATTTGCCGCTGTATTGTGCATTATTTCTGTTGCTCCTAAAGAAGTAATTTTAAAGCAGGAATTTATTCTTCGAAGGGACCTCAGAAACAGGTTTAAGGTTTCATGAGCACTTTTTTTAATGATTCGACAATCACGTTAAATTGATTTGAATTAAATAATTTGGCACTGAGTCATTTACTTTACTTATTTACCTTATTATTTACCTTACTTATCTGGGTACATAGCAAATACCGTGCTGCGTTCTATACGGAAAGTAATTTTGACAATCATTTTTTGATTAATACTAACAAATTAGATTTGTCCTATTTGTAGGCAAATTCTTTTGGACAGTTTGTACACCAGGGAACATATGTATGCTGAAATTGAGTTTGACAATTTATGATTAATAAAAGTAACTTTCCCTTTCTTTTGGCACTCACACTCACTCCATTTAATCGCCGCCCTAACTAAGTGTATCCAGCACAACAACTTTATTCAACATTTTCTCAACACACACACATTCATAATTCCCAACACTTGTTCCACGCATATTTTGCTCCTCAATGGCCATTCATAAAAATCTCCCCCTGCCCCGCCCACTCAGCCTCATTCAAGGAGAAAAGAAAGCAAATAAACAAAGGCAAACAAATGTGCATCAAGTACCGTCCATATGGCGACAGTGAAACAGAAGCGGAGCAAAAGAGACTCTTGTGAATATCTTTTAGGAGCGAAGGCGCACACACGCACATAAATCCTTACACAACAAATATGAAGAGCAAACGGCAAACACTAATGCAAACACAGAAGAATCAATATGCCAGCTCACAGGCACAATATTCAATGCGACAGACCGAGCGGGAGGGTGAACTGGCTGAAGAGGTTGCTCGATTCTCGCCACCAATCATTAATCATAAAGCATCATCATCAGCCATGCTGAAGTGGTGGCTGAGGACGAGGGTAAGAGGACTTGGGTCTGCCTGCCAAATACAGGCCAGTCCCAGGAGCCGAACCCAACTCAGGGCACATCAATATGTCGACACATTCACACTCATCCCTTGTCCGCCGAAATAGTGTGTGCGGTTCTGGTTTTCACTTTCATCCACATTTGGTCTTCAAGACTTGGTGGTGATTCTCTCGTTTCCTTTAAGTTGCATTTCCATTCCATGACTTTCTCATATTTATTCATGAATATGGGAAGCTGCATCATCAGAGGCAACAATCAACTTAACTTACCAGCTTCATAAACAGTCGGCGGAAGCAGCCACAGTAAAGTCAAGGAGCGCTGAAGGAGGAAGAGGAGCAGGAGGGGGAGGAGTAGGGTTTATGAAGTGGCTCTGTGGTGGATGCATTTGATTGCGTTTGTGTCTTGGTTATAAATTTTAATTTTTCTTTTTGCTGGCAGCAACTGGAATTTGTTGCCCTGCTCTTTTTTTCTTCTCCCCAAACTTAAGCTAAAGGAATGGCTTGGAATGGCTGAGAATTTTCAGTATACGCGATTAATTTGCAATGAGCTGAAATTGAAGATGATTGCGAAACACAGAAAAGTAGGAGAATAAGTAGAAAATTATGGTTTATGAGTGGAGGGAAGTAAATGGGAAACGGGAAAAGTTTTCTGAGTGATGGAAATACAAGATGGAAAGCGAAACAGATAACTCCAAAAACTGTAAAGCATGCTTTTAGGGTCATTAAATAAATTGAATGTGAGGAGTAAAATGGTAGATATCAGAAATAATTTGAAAACTTTAATTGGAGGATATATATTTTGGAAAGATTGGAATTTCATTGCCCACTTTTAGGACTATGTGGAAAAATTGGGAACTTTTCTTATTTAATAATCGAAAAATTAGGAAGCTTTCAGAAAGCTTGAAAATTGTTAATTTATCCCTTTTTTCTACATCCCAGTTCTACTCATTTATTTCTCCCCCCAAATGTTCGTCCATAAAAGTTAATCTCCTGACAAATTTACATTTATTTCATCAAAAAATAAACATAAAAATTTCTCATTCCCTTCAAACGGCATTTGTCCACAAATGAGTTTTTAATACTTCCTTAGCTTGTCCAAAAATATAACAGCCAAATTCCAAATGAGTTTTGTGTTTCAGCAACAACAACAACAACAAAAGCGGCAAAAAAAAGAAGTCAAATAAAATTTTATTGAAAATCTTTTTCTACCCTCAAGGAGCCCCTCAACACATACCGAAACATAATCGCTGGCTATAAAAACAAAAGCAGCAAACAGAAAAACTAATAATCGTGCGCGCCGATAAACACACGCCAAATGCAAGAAGGAGAGAGAGCGAGAGAGAGTGGTCCAAGGACTGTCGGACATACTGCCAAGGAGGGTGGACAAAATGCTTCATATCGTTCATTCGGATACAAGGCGGAATAAACAATAAAGTTAAACCGCGATAACCAGCATGACAAAGGATAATGTATAACATAAGCAAGGACATTGCCGATTAGCCCTAGACGCCAGTTGAGGCGTAAGGAAGGAGAATGCTTACGCTAGCGTGTAAAATTAAATTTTATTGTAATGCTCGTCCTTCCAATTGTGGGGAAATTTCTATTACCAGCTTCTTCGAATGGTCTTCCTTTTGGGGACATTGTTTTGTAGTTTGTTTTTGTCGCAAACCAAAGTGGTTGACAGTCTACCAGGAACGAGGGTGATTCTATGTGATGCATTTTGATAACAGTTGGTTGATCAAATTAGTTTTGTGGCCAGGACAATGCAATTTTGCCAGAATTTCGAGGGCTAGCCGCAAAAGGTCCTTGAAGAGTATGGGAAAGGTCACATGGGATTACTCAAAAAAAATTATTTAAAAAAGAAGAAGACTAAGAAAAACGAAGAAAGATTTCTGTTTTAACAAGCGGTGCAACTTTTTGGCATTTCCCAAACCATAAAGTCTAATCAAATAAAGAGTCTTGTTGAGCCAGCTTAAAATTTTTCGGGTTTCGTTTAATGGAATGCTTTTGAAAAGACGAAAATTTCGAGTGGATACCCTACTCTTAAAAATCCGTTTGTTCCGTTTGTTTTGTAGAACATATATTCCCAAGCCGTCTTTTTCCAAAATGGAAAAGAGTAAAAGTAAATTTTTTGGGAATCGTTTGCCTGCGTTTTGAATGTGCACAGTGGATACGATTTGAGACGGTGACCAAACAGATTTACTCCTGTAAATAATATTACGCGTCAGGGGTAAGATGGTTTAAAAAAGCTTAAAAAGAACAATACTTCTGTATAAAATATTTGGACATAGTATTTACTGAAAAAATAAGATTATTAATTGGCCGCTTTTGTCTGCATGGTTTGTTAAATTTTATACTAATAACCGTAACCGAAACCCGAAACAGAATTAGGTCAATAACCGTAACCGATATCCCACAACCGTAATAGAACCGTAACCAGAAAAAGCCATTAGCGAAAACCATAACCGTAACCCTAACCCTAATTCATTTGGTCTTAGTCTCTGGCACAAACGTTACCGCTTTTCGCATTTCTAGTAAAACGTTCTCACTTGAAGAATTTTTTAAAATTTTATTAAATCGCAGAAACTCAAAGCATGTTGATATTAATTCGTTTTTAAGAACTTGATTTGAGATGATATTTTTCCGTTTTTAAGACCAGTGTATGCTCAGCTGGGAAAGAACTTGGATTGATTTTGGATAATGTTTGTAAAAGCGAATTCTTCACATTTTGTGGAGGAACGGGATATGCCGCTTTGAATAGGAAGGGAAGGGAGTGCTATTATATTATATCAAAACAGTCGGATATGCGCTGTCCATATTCCATAGTCTGATCCTAATCCTGACAGCGCTGTAGAACAACTTTTCGGGCTTGACTGGGAATCGAAACCAATACTTTACTATCTGCACTTAACGAACAATGTATGGAATGGCGCGATAGCACATCGAGCTTCTGCACACTTTATTATCTTTACATCAACGTCAATCGTATTCAGCGTTAAAGCACAATCCGTTCCGCTGCAGTACACTGCAAAAAAACATTTATATATTTCCTTTCCTATCTTGATGGTGAATTCTGATCTAAGGCCCTCTATCTCTATACTTATCCTATTCTGTGTGGTGGAAGGGCGAACAAAATGTTTAGTTGAAAAAAAGAGAGAGATTGAGCTTGACGAAGTTTGAGTTGATCCGAGGCTAGGAAAAGCTTGCGGTTTATGCCCGGAAGTTCAAAAAAGTACTTACTAGACTTAGGCAAAAGCCGGAAAAAATATACATATACTTTTCTCTAGTATTTGATACGATAACGAGTTGGTTTACTGGGAACAAATCAAGCCCATTCGGTATCAATTCAAGCCACAGGGATAATAAAAAAGCTTTAATAAGGACAAATGTCTCAAACCAGAACCGATCGGGATACAATTGAAAGATTAGAGGGGAGCGGGTAAAGAGTTAGGAAACAAGACTGACCACAACACCCCTACTCCCTTATTTTGCTGCTGTGGCTAGATTTTGTTATCATTTGAAATTTCCTTTTTAGTTTACCTTTTTTGGGACTTGAACTCAAGAACCTCGAAGACTGAAAACATACGGCATCTCAGCTCATACGGCTAGCACACGCGAGAGATAGCGATCAAATCATAGTAAATCGAAGTTATCTTTAGACCTAACATATTTTTGCAAAAAAAAAAGTACTTTAACATAAATTTCATTTATTATGTTAATATGTCACTACTTCAACCATTAGCTATGACATTAATCTAGCTTATTTCACATCAAATCTGTTTCAAACTCTGCTTTACTTTAACTGTTAGACCCATTTCCAGTGTAAAGAAAAAAACTTTCACTAATTGCACTTTGTTAGGCAAACATCATGCATCGAGACCCACTCAACATTAATTAGCCTCAATTCGAACTTTAACTCATTAATGAGCCGGGCAAACACAGAACGAAACTTCAATATATACCTGAGTCCCAATGCCCAAAGTCAATAGCCCATGTGCCCACCCAGTGTACCTCCCTGCTGACGTACGTGTCAAATTAGCGACGTTTTAACAAGCTCAATGCCAGTTCGGTCCGGGCAAATCAATCACTGGGGAAGTGGCCATCGCCTGCGCCAGCGGAGAAAACTTTGAGCTGAAATTGCCTGCTCGCTGATTGCTTTTTCATTGCATTTTGTCAGCGCAAAGTTTTCGTACCTTTCCATGGCGTTTCTTTCCTTGTTCGCCATTTTCCAGCCCAATGAATGGCGGAGCGGAAGAAAACATATCGTCAGCAATTAAGCCGGCATTCAGGCAACGTCTGTCTGTGCGCTTTCAGTTGCTTTTTATTCTGAGATTTGTCTTTCGGCTTAAATTTCTGCAATTTTGTGGAAAACAATATTTTGTGCCATTTATCATATCATCTTCGGGATATTGGACCTTTTCAAAGTTTATCCACAGGCGCGCCTTGTGTCGTAAATGGGGTTTATTTGCCGACTGTTGCCGGCGTTCGATTTGCCATTTTGGCAGAAACGTTTTTACAAATTGATTTATGTGCTTAACATGTTGCCAGCAGTCCCTTTTTTCTGCAGCCACGTCTCTTACAATTAGATTTCAAAAGTTTCCTTTTTTTCGGTATTTTTTGTGGCCATCAATCATCGATAATGCCGAAGTCCTCACTTCTTGGCCTGTTTTATTTGTATTAATAAAGCATTTGTTTTAGCCCTAATGAGCAGCGACAGGCGGCTGTCACGGGAGGGAGGGGCAGCACTTTGTCAAGCTGTTATTACCAATTTTTTATTTCATTTCCAATTTCTGTGTCTGCCTGATGGATGCACATTTCGCTCGCTAAACGAATTTCGTCGATTCTCCGCAATTTAATGAGCCTGAAAATGAGTTTCTGGCCTAAGACTTTCAATGGCTAATCGAATTTGATTTGCTTTTAGGCGGCCGACAGCCACATAAATTCAATAAAATTATTTACAAGCATTAACACGCGCATCGAGCATAAAATGCTCGCAAATGAGAAAATACTGACAGCAAAATGGCGCCCGGCCACCACCCACAGCCACAGCCACTCAATGCCAATGCCAATGGAAATTTGCCGCCTTTTGCATACGTGGCAGCTAGGCTAAGCAGCGACCATGCAACATCCCCCGAAAATGTCACGGTCGCCATGTGCGTGGGTCGTAAAATTCACACTTTTGGCTCTTTTCCGCTGGTAATTCCGTTTCGCAGACATTTTTATCACCAGAAACTAATGGGGAAAATATGATGCCTGGGCAATTTCACGCATTCGCGCTCTAATTTCACTTTGAAGTACTCACATCTTACGCTCAGGTAATAGCCAATCGAGGAATATTGAAAGTTCAGATGCCGCGAGGTGCACTTGTACCAGCCGGAATGTTCGCGCCGTATCGAGGTGAAGTTGAGGAAGCCATCGCCCGTTTGCGGCACCTGCAGAATGGAAAAGGGGAAATGAGTTTCCACGCTCGTTATGCGTAAACAATTTTTGGTAATTAAGGCTAGGCAAATAGTTTGCGACAACTGCACGAAAATCCATTTAAAACTTGCTCCTTGCTCGGCCAAGAATCACAAAAGCCCCGGCCTACGTATGCAGGCAGAAGTTTTGGTTCCCGCCGCCATCTTCGGCTGACTTACCGGCGTGTCACCATCGTCCTTCTGCCAGCGTGGCGTACTTGGTGGATTCGAGTCGACATCGCACTTGAGGCTAACTTCGATGCCCTCGCGCAGTGGATAACCAAAGCCAGGTGTACGCGAGATGGCGAACGAGGGTGTGTCTGCAATAGAAGAAGGAGAGTGAGCAGAGCAGATGGTTATTTTTAGCAGTTTGACTTCGGTTAGTTATTTTTGGAAGACAGCTACAAAATAGTTTTTTAATTAAAAAAGAGTGTTGGGAGACCGAAAACTTTTATAATTAAACTAAAGGCAAATATGTAATTTCGGGCTGTTTTCTTGTTTTCAGTCAAAAGTGAAGAGAAGTAAATAAACGGATTTAAGCGGGAAATATTGGAAAATATTTTGATAAATGATGAATAAGTGATTGTTTCCCTTAGAATTAGGGCCCAGAATCAGCTTTCACGTGTAAATATATCGTAAGCAACAACAACCGCAAAAAATATCAAGAGAAAACAGAATTTTGTTTGTGCCTGTGCGTGTCAGTGCTCAAGTCTGTCTGAAGATCACGCAGCCTACAACAAAACCCTAGCTCGAAGAGAACGAGAAGATAGAAGCTAGATAGAGCTAGTTGCTTTGCGTGAAGGCTATACCAGCTATTCGTAGCCAACAACAAAACCTTTGCTTGGAAAGATGGAGTGAAGGGAACCACATATGAAGTTGTTGTGGCTCTACGTATATCCATAAGCTATGCGTACGCGTTCCATCTGAATGTAGCCTTATTTGTGTCGCAATCTGATGTACTTTTTGAATAGATCATTCCTGGTGGAACTATTGACTAAATGAGGGGCAATGCAGACACAATGAATGAATGAGTTGTTGTCTGGTTATTTTAGAGAGCTGTGTGTATGCCTATGGCTACGTGCTTTACAACAACACTTTACTAAATATAATACTAAATAGTCTTGTGAATCCTAGCCACGCGGTTTTTAAACTCTTTTAAAGTAACAACTTGAACAAATAACTAAACAGGTTAACAAGTTTACAAAGGTAAAACTCGTGTGTGTGTGACATGCTTTCATTTCGTACAAATTACACAACAGCTCAATCTCCCTATTCCAATTGCCGACTTTTAGGGGCTGGCCCCATAATAAAATATCGTTGCTCACTCATAATATTTAAATGTTAAGCAAAAAACGTGAACTTTTTAATAAAAGCCAAACACAGCAAAATTTGCACCTTGTTTAATTAACACAACCAGCAAATGCGAATGAGAACGAGAACGAGAGTAAGAGGTGCGAGTGGGGGTTGCCAGTAAAAGTGAAAACCAAAAAGCAAATATTGAGCGTGTTCAGCAGCATAAATCGATGACAAAAAATCGACTATTTTTGTTAGATTGTGCTGCTGAACGGGCATGATGCGCAATCATGTTTGCTATTTTTCGTGATTGTGTTAGATGTGAATCTAACAAAGAAATAGTTTGTTAGAATTGCTTGATTATGATTTGTTATCGATAGCAAACAGCTGCCAGAAGTAAACAAACATGGAATTTTGAGAAGGCAAATGCAAAATGAATGTGGAAACCTCTTTGTTTTTAATAAATGATTGGCAGAGGACGTGGTTTGGCAAGTAGCTCACGGAAATTCGTGGAAGGCTCTGAAGACTCTACTGGTTGTTGCGGAGGAGGAGGGAATCTTGAAAAGCCGCCACTCCAAAAAGGAGAAGCCCCACGCGTAGTAACCACCTTATCAGGGTACATGGACACCTCAACATAGATTGTCAAGGCACCACCATTCAGCTCATCCCAAAAAAAGCTTGACAGGGACGCCCATACACTCTGACAAGATAGTCACAAGGAATGAAACCCGGCGTCTGGTTACGGAAGAATGGTTCCGGCTTGCGCAGTAGCTAGGGTCACATGGTCCTCGTTTAACCTGAAATCGAAAACATCTTACTTGTGGTCTTGGCCCTACCGGGTCACTGCCTTATTGGCAGGCATGCTGCACGCATGGGCGTCGCTCAAGGACTCATAGCTAGAGATGGGCTCGCGACGGGATTCCAGCTGGACCCGAGAGAAGTAGGGGATCAAGTACGACGATATTGAATTTAAATTTGTTGGTCTGGATCGGGAGGGAACGGGGGCGAACTGTCCTTATTCGCCCATCTCTACTCTTAGCCCATTGCCACTTTGTTAAAATTAGCATTTTTAGACCCTTCTTTGCGTGGTCAGGAGTCCTTTTTAATGGACCCGCCGGGGCTGGGCTTACAACAAAGTAAAAACATTAACGGGCTAACCAAGTCTTAAGGAAAATTTAAGGGGAATTCTAGGAGCAGTTGTAGTTACGACGGTCATAAATATTTAGAGGTCAGTTCTTAATTATATTAAGCTGTTTGTTGTCAAAAATTCAAACCTTCCGCCAACAAAAATATATCGATAACTTTGTTGCCTAAAAATTCTAACAAGTTCGTTCACCAGCAGACAAACACTTTTTTTTTGATTGATGATTTTTGTTAGATGATTGGTGTATGCTGCTGAACACGCTCGTTGATTAAAAAGTTAAATTGCTAAAGTTAACACACGCCACCAGCCAGAGGCTGGGCAATTTACAGGTCGACGGGCAAAGAAGAAAAACAACGGCGAAAAAATTATTATGCACCTGCAGCGAACAAAGTCAGCAGAATGAAAGAAAGCAAAGGTGAAATTATATAAATTGAAAGTGCAGCGAAAATATGTAAAAAATGCTGCGAATTGAGGTGAAGGGACAGTGCCAGGACACGGCGTTATAATAAGTGCGACAGTTGAGCAAAAAGGCCAGTCTCTGAGGGGGCGGAGGGGAAATGAAATGCAAGGAATACGAGAGACCGAGCTTTCATTAAGTTTTTAATTAACTTACTGAAGGATGAGGAAGAGGACAAAAGCGAAAACCAAGTGCCATAACACTCAAGATATACAATAACAGCTGTAGGGGAATTGGATATAAATCACGTTTATTTGCTAATAAGCCACAAGCTCAAAATGTATCTTTAGTTGATATTCAGTTGGTTGATTGAGAAGCTGAAGCGTAGATATTACTAGATATTGGGTGGCTGCAGAAGGTTGCTACTAGAAAGAAATGTAATTACTTTTTCACTGGAAAATTAACGACCGAATAGGTGATGCATTGTGACTTGAAATGAACAATGTAAGCAATATTGAATTTAAGTTACATATTTTGTATGGTATTAAAAATGGCTGTTTTTCTTATATAATGTACTGGACATTAGCTTTGAACACGCAGCCTTTAACTTCTCTATATGCGGCGTTAACATATTTATTTTCAACATGTCATCAGTTTTTTTGCACGCCACTTGTAGCTTTCTGCATTTTGTCGGAGCGAAATACGAATCGTTTAGGATTAACGTTTCTTCATTTCTGTATAGTGTGACCAGAATTAAGAAAAACTCTGGCTGAAACTGAAAGTTGGCGGTATTTTTAAATTACTTGGGTAAAGGTCACTCTAACTGATCAGCAGTGATTTGTTAAAAAGGGACTTTGACTTTGACTATCCAATATGATTGATTGTGATATTGAGGCCACTCAATCTTAATGATAGTTGCCACAGCCTATTTACATAGACTCCACAAATGTGATGTTTAGTATAATTTATTTTTAGCTGCAGACATTTAAAATGGTAAAAGGTGCGAAATCGTTACTTCTGCTGTTTCTGCCCTTAATTTTCTCGTTACTTTGCCTTAAAGCTGTAAACCCATATATCAGCGGTGGGCATGCCCTTGCTCCAATTGCGCAAAAGAAATTGTGTCGCAATTGCTTAGCTTTGAAGTCCATTCACACGCAGACGGCGCAGCAACTGCAGTGTGCGCGATCGGGACTCGCTGATAAGGGTTGCGGTTTCAATAGTTGTTGTTCAAACTCAAACTCATATCAATCAAATTTATTAGGTTGACACTTTCTTTTGGCATGCTTTTTGTGGAATGGAAAAATTGAAACTTTTTCCTAAAAGTCGGATTTTTTCTATGTTTCTGTCCAAAGAACGCATGCTACCTTACGAAACGCTTACTTCCCTACGCAGTATACGCATAAACCCTTTATATAAGCACCTCATTCCTATTCAAGCCTTAACCACATCAATCACAACTTGATGTCTGGACAAAATAAGTTGCCTAGCATTTAGCTTTTTGTTCTCTTCAAATCCAACTACCAGAAATGAAAGTCATCATCACCTTCAATTTTCCACCCTCATCCATCACAACATGAACAAAAAAAAATCAATGCCTGCGACCAGGGCGACAATTAGAAGGACTCACACTAATTGGCAGTAACAAAGCCACACACACACACGAATCCCCATGTACAGGACTCACAGGTCCTGGCCCAGGTTAGAACAAAGTGCCACAGTTATTTGCTTTATTAATGCCCGTCAAGCCACATAATGCCATGACAAATGCCAAGGTAGACATACCAGAGAGCAGAGGCCCATGGAAATGATTGGAAAATATAGAAAAGCTGTAAGGGATTGGGATTTGCATGGCTGAGTCCTGGCTGGGCATGAAAATTGTAAAAACCGCAATAACAGCAACAACAAACAATAACAAACGCGACCCAACCGCAACCGTTTTGCACACACACACACACACACACAACAAAAGCAGCAAAAGAACTGTAGGAACTGTAGATCCTGATTCGTCCTTGTTGTATAAATTAAAATGCACACACATGAAAGCACTTTTACTCCAGAATTCCAGACAGTTTGAGGGTTTTGCTGTAATTGTTGGGGCATTTTAATTTTCACAGTTTTTTATGCCAGACAGAAGACACAGACGACAGTCAACAGCATCAAGGACATGGGACATCAATTTAAATCTGAACAAGAATGCAAACACGCAGTGAGGTAAATGTTGTAATATTTGCAGCAAATGTTTCAAAAAGTTGATTCCTTTTAATTTGAGTTATTTTTGAATGATTTTCAGAAAAATCAACAATTTTGTGCCTCCCACTTTGACTTTGTGGTCTAGTCCAGACATGGTCCTATCCCATCAGTTGGTCTCCAATGGCCATTCATACATATGTATGATGTCTGACGACTGACGGCTGTCTGCATGTCGCACTCACACAGACAGTGAGACTCTCTATTGAATAGTTTGGCAAACAACCGACAAACAAATTTCATTTGTCCCCACCCTTGCGATACCATAATCAAATTGTATTAGTTACAAAAGCCCACAGAAAACACATCGACCCACACACAGCCAGAGGGAAAGAGAGATGGAAAAAATGAAAAGATTGAAATCAATGTTGCAGCATATTTTTTGGAGGCTAACACTAATTAAAAAACATTTGATTTATGCCTATGAATATGCATTGAATGATGGCTGGAGAGGGGTGTGGAGAGGGGTTCGTATTATTTACATTTACATTTTGTCGATGGCTTTTTGACATGGAATTGAATGGATATTTGATTGGCAGTTTGCGATTGCAGAATGTTGTGCACATACGAGCACTATCAGTTGGATTTGAAAATGCAAAAGTGGAGGCAAACTTGGCTGGGAATCAAATCAATGCCCAATAAAATGAGTTGGACTCGAATAATTGAATGGGAAAGTGAAATTCCTAAATCACCTGTGAGTGAAATGAAAACTTGCTGTACTTAATTCTTTCAAAGATTTTGCAACTAGATTCCATTTTGTAATTTTTTAACAATTTTGTAAAGTTTTGCATTTTTTTTTAGCAAAATACGCGCAATCTTTGTAAGGTTAAATGTGTTAAGTTTGACATTAAAAAAAGTCATTAATTCCGTTCAGTATATAATGCATGTCTCTAACGCGTTGAGTAGACGAGATTCGCCCATATCACAGGTTGACAAAATCAGACCATTAATACTTTCAGCAATACTTTTTTTTTAAAGTTTTAAAAATTCTAAAAAATAGGTCTAAGGACAAAAAATTCTTTGGAATGGTAATTTCTCTCCTCTAATTGATCACATTTTCCGAAAATTATGAACCGAAAATTATGAAAATTCACGACTAATTCTTACGTTTTTGAAACAATATTTACCTCCAAAATGTCTTTAAATTTACAAAAATCAATTAAAAATGCATTTTTAAAATCTTTTTTTTTGTTTTTAAATAATTACTTTCTTTTTTCCGACCTATAAGAAATTTTCATAGTAAGTATTATGCTAAAAAGTCGATAATTAGTTTAGTTTTTAAGCTATAGTTTTTGAAAACGCGGTGATATCGAAAAACTGAAGATATAGTAAATTAGAAGAGACAAAAGACTAGAGTGATTTCTGAGAATTTTGATAAATGCAGACAATTTTTCATAATTTGTGAAACTGGGGAGAAAATTTTATTTGATTTTATCAAATAACCGCCTTTGCCAAATTTAAATCAAACAATTTTTATTTTATGAAAAAAATTCCAAACTTCGCGTTTGGTTGTCCACACAATAAAACAAATGAACAGAACTTTTGCTAAGCACACGTTTATGCAAACACCTGACGTGCTAGGAGAAATAGGTCAATTGATTTGAAAAATACATAAAGAACGATTGCTAACTTCTCTGTTGCAAAACCTTATAACCTTGTGTAATCTTTAGTCTTCTTTTAGGTAAAGCGGCCCAATGGTAGAGCAGGTCATGGTATGTGACGACAAGGATTTTGCTCGGGCTGGGTGCGCTGTGGCGCCGTCTTGTTGAAACCAATAGTAGTATATATCGTTGGCATTTAGAGTTAGCAAGTTAATATTTTGTTTTCGTGGCGCTATAATGATCTCCATTGCTGTTTACTGCTGCTCCAGCATTATCTTATTTTAAAGGGTGCAAATATTTGCACTGTTATAGGTAAGCTTCAAAAAATGTACCTAGATAAGGTTAAATCGATCCGAAAATTTCAGTAAAGGTAGAGATACAAAAAAAGTGCAAGTTATTTTGGTAATTTGAGACTTCCTCACAATTTCAGCATATTTAGTAGCGGGGTTAACGGAGAAAAATAAACAGATTCTCGGAATAAAACAGTATTTAGCAGGGCTGCAAACCTCCTAAAAATCGGGAGGGGTTCACTCCGGGGTTCGAACCCGCGAAACTTTTTGGGTTCGGGTTCCAGGAGCAGGTTCAGAAGGTCGCTGAACCTAGGTTCGGGTTCGAACCGGGGTTGAAAAAATTTGTTCTTCCCTAATTGAGAAAATATTTATCTATTTTTTTCAGATAGCTGCTATGTGTCAGATAAGCTCACAATTTTCTCTGCTCTTTGCAGGGTTATGTGACATATGGCTCTAAGAGAAACATAAGATGAGAAATCGGCCCATTTTATTCATAAGTTTAGAGGCTTTATAATATCATATTCCAGGTTGGATCTGGTGTCGACAGCGCAACCGTTCAGTCTATATCAGGCCTGTTCCCGTTTCTAAGTTCGATTGATCGGAATTTGTAAATGTTGTGTTTTCCAAAAAACTATTAAAGAACTCGACCGTATATGTTTGCTATCAAGAGGATTGCATGATGATAAGTGGGATTTTTAAGTAAAAAGCCCAATAGAACTGTCGGTTCTTGGAAGTGGGAACATTTAAGAATTCCGATGCTGCATGATTTGATCGAAATCGAAAACGGGAACAGGCCTGTATATATATGTTTAATTAGAACAGCTGATACAACAAATTTGATGTCCTTAAGTCCTTTACAATGATAGTTTTTTCAAAACTTTAAAGCAAAAATATTGCTTTTTATCTTTATCAAATATAAACATGGTTAAGAAATATTACATATTATTTTATTTATCATTCTTAAAGCTTTTGATTATTAGTTTCTTCTGAATATTATATAATGAAGCAAAATGTATCTTTGTAAGCTGTTTTTATTTCAAGGCTTACAAATATTGGGAAATGGCATTGGCAAGAAAAAATTGAATAAAATACGTGTTTTGAACCGAAACCTTTTCTACTATTTTTTGCTCCGGTTCAGGTTCGGGTTCGGGAAGATAAAAGTTGTTCTGCTCCGGTTCAGGTTCGGTTCGGACTTCCCGAAAATCCCGGAGTCTCCGACTCCGGAGCGGTTCAACTCCAAACTGGTTTGCAGCCCTGGTATTTAGAGTCGATTCCCAAAAATAAAGGCCAGACATATAAAGAGTGATTTTTATGCTATTGGTGGTTCAGAGACCTCACGAGTGATTCGTAACATGTGGCAGCACCAAAAATGCTCAGTAAGGCTAGCGATTTCAAACACCAAGGGGGCGGGGCGACCATATTCCCAAATGTATCCAGAGATCGTAAGTGAGAGCAAGCAGCTGACTAATTTCTAGCAGAAGCTGTGACGACAGAGCACACGCTCTGTACGCATTCTCCATGAATAGACTAGTAAACAAACAGCGCTTGTTAATCATTGAATATTATTTTCAAACTTAATTTTTGGAACTTGGTCGACATGTAGTTTCAACAAAACATATTTAAACAATTGTTGCATTATTCCTATAAAAACACTCATGACCTAAAGGGCCAGCACGTCGATAAAGATAATTTTTTACAACTTCTAGAAAGGTTATGCTAGCAAGTTGATAGAAAAGTCTGCTGATAACGAGAATTTGGTTTGTTGTATGTAAAGTTTAATGCTTAGAGCTTATAAATATAAATGATGCGAAGAATTCTGGAATTAGTTTAGCTACGCCCCCTGTCTAATCACTCTCATGGAAACTAAAATTAAGTACCTAGTCCCTTACTTTTTCAGAAGGTAAATACAAATTTGGACCACGGTACACCAAATTTGTATCTAGGTACTTTCTGGCACTGTCCATCACATCACGCATAACCAAAAACATTCCTTTGCAGCAACACAGTTTCCGACGTCGTTTCATTTAACTATCCCTCTTTAAAACTAAAGAATGCTACGTTTAAATTCTACTTACATTGAACATCCAGCAGCAGGGAAGCATTCTGTCGTATCTTTAAGGTGGGATGCTCCATCACACACAAAATTCGTGCATTGTGATGTGCCCGATAGACGGCCGGCAGCCGGGCCTCACTCTTGGCTCCACTGTTGATTTTGTAGCCGTTCTTATCCTGCTGCACAAGTAAAAGAAGAAGAAGGATGATAAAAATTCCATTTAAATTAAATGCTAAATGGGTGGAGGGGGAACGGTATGGGTAGGCCAATTAGTCAAAAGCCTGTTATCAGCGAGCGACATCATTAATTTAAATTAAAATACAAGGGCAAGGGCATTGACCCCCACCTCACCCGTCCATTGCCTCGGCAAGCAAATTTTGTTGGCACAGTTTTCAATCAATCATCGGGGGAGAATGTGTCCAACCGAACACGCAAATTTGTGGCATTTAGGGTCTAAGCGACAAACACACACAGTGGGACAGAGACAACAACTTCGATGTGTTTGACAGGTGAGTGGCTGGGGAGGGGTGGTTTATGCAGCGCTTGACCAAAATGTCTGCTTTACATTATGCTCGAGTGCAAGACAAACAAATTTCGGCCTAACCGCAGGCTCCCTGAATCCAGCCAGCCGGAAGTTCGCTGCTGTTATCCGCACTTAATGTGTTTGTCCCGTCCGTTGTCCTTGTGGCTGGCCACATGTCCATGTGTCAGTCGATGAAGTTATCGCTTCGCCACTTGCCACTCACGCTGTTTAATCACTAGGCCATGTGTGGGGGGATGGGCTTACCTTCTCGTTTTTGATCTCCTCCAGTTCGAGGACTTCGGCCGAGACTTTCTGGGCATGGCGATCTACACCGGGACTGAGTAGAACTTCCCAGGTTAAAGTGGGACGCGGGTTGCCGCCCTCACTGACACAGGCCAGATTTAGTTCGGAATTCTCTTTGACGGGCACAAAAATGTTGCCAGCATCCAGGCGTCGTGAGTCGATCAAAAGGTAGGGGGGCTTGGGACGATCTGAAAGGTGTAAAATTTAAATTAAAGTGCGAAGTTGAAATATTTTTAATTATATTTAGAAAATACACTGTTATCTCTTATTTGGTAAATAGTCGGACTCCATATGCTAGCTTTTTCCCCCAAAAATATGCCACCGGAAATTCCATTTTCAAACAAATTATGCAAAATACTTAAGTTTTCCATTTGACGAAAACATTTCTTTTTGGCCCAAGTTTTGTCACCTTCTCCACTGCAGCAACTGATGTGCAATGATGACAGCCATAAGACTGCCATTTGCAGCTAGCTTAACGCTTGACACAACTGTACTTTTACTTTTCCTTCACGTCCCACTCCCGCCCCACCCCACCCCCTAATCAGCAAAGTTTTTAGCTGAATTCGCTTTGGCTCATTGCCCAACAACGCTGCTCGTCCTCAGCTAATTTCGCAAATGTAACGACTTTCATTCTGTCTCTTTTTTTAATGTTTGTCTAAACTTTTGTAGCATGTACTCTGGTACTCACCCAGCACGACCAGCTTGACGGGTCGGGCATTCTCCGTATAGCGTCGCGTATTCTCCGCCTCGCATTGCCACTTGCCGTCATCCTCCAGCATGACATTGGTGATGGTTAGCGCACCATTAGCCTCCTTGATGAAGCGATAGTCGGTGACGCGAGCGGTGCGATCCATGGCATGAACCACCTGGCGGATGAAAGAAGTTTTGTGCGGCATTAAAAACTAATGTCACTTGAGATGGGCGGAATTATGCAACAAAAAAAAAATGGAAGAGAAAACTTTTAATGCAGCGCATTAAACGCCCATAAATTCTGGTCTATTCCCTCCCCCCACCCAACAATTGCGTTTAATGTTTTAATATCGGCTGCATTTATTTACACTTGGGCCTCAGTCCTCGCACTGCGTGCAGTTTTATTACATTCTCGCCTCAAACATGCATAATAACGATAATTAAATGAGGATCCACTGGTAATGTGGCAACAATGAACTGATGGCTTAAACACAGAAACTCTGCCCGCTGTCTGTAGTACTCGCATTCGAACAATTTATGTGCGCATTCAAATGCTGAAGGAAAATGTGAAATGGAAAAAAATTATATGCGTAAATGCATAAAATGTTTCATGTTTTTAATGCATTTAAGTGCCAATTAAGTGCCGGGCAAAGGGAAAGGGAAATGGTTTTCATAAATGAAATACAATTTTAATTGCATTTGTAGGCAGAGGGCTTAACTTTTGTAGATTGGATTAAGGTGAAATAAAAGTGAACTGTGCGGAACATGCGGCCTTCCACATATGCCTCTGCTCTATCGCAAACGTAGGGTAAGTGTGCTAAGGGAGAAGGGGAAAAGTTCAAATGTACACCCAACAAAATTTGTATTCATATCAACTGGATAAGCATCGTCTCACATCCATAGCATATTGTTTCAATATAAAAATATAAAGTATCAAATTGATATTTTAAGTGTTAAATAGATGCTTAGAATATTAATTTGATACGAAAAGTATTGATTGAAAACCAAAATCGTTATTAAGACAACGAATGTAACTTTGGAGGTTTACAAAAGTCCCTTAAGATTGTGAGAAGTCGATGCTTTCCATGTCACATTTAAAGTTTTGTTCAAACTTATCAGTACCTAGTAAAAAGTACACAATACCCCAGAAGACGTGTTGGAGATAAATTAATGAATTTTAATATGGAGCACAAATTTCTATATTTTGAAGGTAAGTTTAAAAAGTGTTATGAAGCAACTTTTTCTGATGCGTCCAAATATAGGTTGCCGGCTCAGGGGTGTGCACGACCCCGTTACATGGACAATCGGATAACAAAATTTTAAAATTTTTTTTTTTTTTTTTTTTTTATTTTTTTTTTTTTTTTTTTTTGGAAAAAAAATTTTTTTTTTTTTTGTTATTATATTTTTTTTTTTTGTTTTTTTTTTTTTTTTTTAAATTTTTTTTTTAAAAAATGATTTTTTTTTTTTTTTTTTCTCTGCCCTCCTTCCCTACCTTTTAGTTGGCCATTTCATTTTGTTAGCCAACTCCCGAACCTACTCATTCCCGAGATGCCCTTGCTCTTGTAGTGGCGCTTGGATATACAAATTGAAAGGAAAACTTAAAGGAAAAGCCTAAAAGTAGGCAACACGATTTTAGATGAAAGCACATCAAATGAATTGGCAATGTTTTAGTAGTGTATTTAGTTGTTGATATTTTAGGAAATAAAAATAACAAAACAATGAATATGAACTAGCTCAACGAACATTAATTAGAAATAAATTCTTTTATAATATAAGAAAATTAATTTCGATAAATCTCTTAATCAGAGTGACCATAAAAGAACTCGATAGTTCACAAGTGACGGCTGAGTGACAATTGCGTGTCACCAGTATTTCCGAGTCGCGGCAAGGTGGCTTTTGACAAGCTTAACTTCCGCCTATTTAATTTGTACCAGCATCCAGAGCACAACGTGAGCGGAAAAATATTACCTCAAAAGGTAATCAACCTCCGAGTGACTCATATATAAGGTTGTCAAAAAAGTCTTGCGGTATTTTTAATGCGATTTAAGTCAAATATGCACCGTTTTGTTCGATGACGAGTTCCCAACGAGATGCCAACTTCATAATGCCCCTCTTATAGAAACTCGCTTCCCTATTGGCAAAAAACTCGGAGAGCCAATTTTTACAGGACTCTCTTGTGGACAACTTCCGACTACCAAGCTCGTTCGCCATGGACAGAAATAGGTGGTAATCACTTGGTGCGAGATCCGGACTATACGGTGGATGCAAAAGAACCTCCCATCCGAGCTCCCGGAGCTTCTGGCGCGTCACCAAAGATGTGTGTGGCCTGGCGTTGTCCTGATGGAAGACCATTCGGCCTCTGTTGATCAAAGATGGCCTCTTCTGCATGAGTGCTGCATTCAAGCGGTCCAGTTGTTGGCAGTACAGGTCCGAATTGACCGTTTGGCCATAGGGGAGCAGCTCATAGTGGATGATTCCCTGCCAATCCCACCAAACACACAGAAGTACCTTCCTGGCCGTCAATCCAGGATTGGCCACCGTCTGGGCAGCTTCACCGCTTTTCGACCACGACCGTTTGCGCTTCACGTTGTCGTAAGTGACCCACTTTTCATCGCCAGTCACCATCCGCTTCAAAAACGGGTCGATTTTGTTGCGATTCAGAAGCGATTCGCATGCATCCATACGGGCAAAAAAGCTTTTTTGCGTCAAGTCGTGTGGCACCCATACATCAGCTTCTTTTTGAATCCAAGCTTCTTCAAATGGCTTATAACGGTTTGATGACTCATGCCCAGCTCTTGGCCGATGCTACGGCTGCTACTATGCCGGTCTCTTTCGATCAAATCAGCGATTTTATCGCAATTTTCGACGACAGGCCTTGCGGACCGTGGCGCATCTTCGATCACCTCTGCACCAGAACGAAAACGTTGAAACCATCGTTGTGCGGTGGAAATGGAAACTGTATCGGGTCCATAAACTGCACAAATTTTATTGGCAGCATGAGATGCATTTTTGCCTTTATCGTAGTAGTACTGTAAAATATGCCGTATTTTCTCTTTATTTTGCTCCATGTTTGCGACGCTATAACTCACGAACGACTAAAAACAAACAACAATACATCAAACACGTGTTAGCGCGTGAAAAGAGCTTTCCAAAAAGCTCTAGCGTGAGCCGATGCGACGAATACAACTAGAACTACGCGCTTGCAAAGACAAGCTTGCGAAAATACCGCAAGACTTTTTTGACAACCTTATACATCACCGCAACCATATACAAATTGTGTAAATCAAGTTAGTTATCCACTACACTGCCGCTTAAATATACTTTCCCCGCAAGGGTCAAGAAGCCGGAGTGAATTATCAATTTTTTTGGTGTGCCAACGGATCGTGAAGACCGCCCACACAATAAAAGTGCCAAGCCCCTAAATATAAAAGGGGAGTGGCCCCTAGGGTTAGCTAAGCTAGCCTCCACCCTCGTCCAGAAGGTGAGCGGAAAAAGCTCCAGTGGCTGCTAAAAATCTTGTCCACACCGAAGGGTGCAAAGGTCGACCCCGACCAATCTTTATTTTTCACCATTTGGAAAGGTGATTCTCTGGAGATCGTGCCAAAATCACCTATGCCCTCGAAAAGAGACGAATTCAGATGCGCCAAGCAGTGCCTATAGTGACGTCGAGTTGGGAAGACCTTAAACAGCAGCCAGAGAGAACTAGCAGACGCATCAGCTGGATATTGTTTTAGTTTAATTGTTTTTTTTGCAACAAATAAGGCATAAGTGAAAGAAGGAAGATAAGTGGTTAACAAAGAGAGAAGCAGGGAGAATCAACATATTTTGAATTCTATTAATTTTTATTGTGTATTTGGCTTAACACTTTAACCGACAAAAGTACAAACCGAAAAGTTAATCCAATCACAACCAACCAAAGTTATTGATCATCCCCAAAATCTCGAAACGTGGCTTTCAATGTAAGAGTGGCAAATTCCTAATTATAATCATTGCAGGCTACACCTAAATTACCTTCCAGCTCGTCCGACCGAAAGTACTTTCAGCGCGGAATAGCGGTAAGTCAGATCAGCCTTTTATGGCCCCCTTACGATTGTTTTGATTTGGATATTCTCTTCGCATCGGCTGTTCGAGTGCCCGAAAAATGTTAAGCAAACGCATAGCCTAAATATAGAACAACCGTTGATCGACCGATGAAGGTTGGCCAGTAGACAAAACAAAGTAAACAAAAGGAAATGCGTTTGCTGTTTGAATTATTACAATTAGTAGAGTACAGTGCGACCTCGATATGAAGTTTACACTGTTTACAAATTAGAAGTCTTTAATTGAATAAGAAAATTTAAAACGCCTTTATACACTGAGAAAAACAAAATGAATAAGTCACCCTATGCGAAATACTTGATCTACCCACACAATTAATTTTTGATAACCAACTTTCTTTCTACATTAATACCAAGTTAGAGTACATGCCTTAATATCATCTACATATTGTTATCTACTATATATATTTTAATTTTTCTTACATTATCCACCTTTTATATGAATTTTGAATTGCGGTGGATTTTGCTTTTGTTTATTAATGCGTATAAATAACTTTAAAAGAATTTAGAAGTAGGAGTTTATGTTAGGGACTAAAATAAATAGGTTTAATGAATATTATGAATAAATACTGAAATATGAATTGCTAAAGAAGTTTAGTGTTTGGGAGTCATGCATCGTCTAAAAAGGAATATAAGGATTTATATGTAAATTTACATGTCTTTTTATTGGGATCACCAGTTAATTTTTAGGAGCAAGGTGATCATGCTAGGGAGGGCACCAGCTGTTGCAATAACACCAGCACAGCACCAGGAGCGTCAGTTGCCGCACTGACATGGCACTGCCAATGCATGGAGCTAGCACCCTTTACCTTTTTTTTTCTCTCCTCTTAACTTTTCTTTTCCCCTTTTGGATTGATCGAACCTAATGGAACTTAGCACGCGATTTATTAATGAGATTCGGAATTATATAGCCTTGAGTAAGAAGTCCAGGTAATCCTAATGGGAACCCACCCCCATCTACTGACCATACAGCCGGAACAAGCGCGTGCTCTACTGTTGAACTTCATTTACACCAGCTCGCTTTTGGCAAGAACTTTGTAACTTATTGTTACAGGTTACATGCTACACTCTCGAATGACTTTCAACTTTTTAATGTGCAACATCTTTATTTTCGGTACAGACGATTTTAGTAGGAGTAAAATTTGATTTCAGCGTCACGTGACGCTGACGTCGTTCATATTTTGTGTTGTTGTTTTGCGGAGTTTCCCGACAAACACACACACAAACACAAGAGAATGGTCGGAGAGGAAAGCGAAGAGGTCGGAAAGATGCTGAAGAGGGGCAACTGGGTGGGTTCTGGGAAAGATGTGGGTGAGATCTTGGGGGATCTAAGTGGGATCTGGTGGTATTTGAGAGGGGTTTGGGTGGAGTCTTATATGGGCGAGATCTGGGTGGCATCGGGTTGAGGTCTGGGTGGGATCTGGGAAGGATTTGACTGGGATCTAGCTGGGATCTGGGTGGGATCTGGGTAGGATCTGGATGGGACCAGGGTGGATGGGATCTGGATGGGATCTGGAAGGGATCTGGAATGGATCTGAGGGCTCTGAGTGAGATCGGGCTGGGATCTGGGTGGTATCTGGGTGAGATTTGGTTGGGATTTGGGTAGAGTCTGGATGGGAATTGGGTGGGATGTGGGTGGGTTCTGGTTGGGTTCTGGGCGGGATCTAGAAAGTCTTAAGCAAAGCATCCTGTTTCACATCAAAAACTCGTGAGTGCTAGCGACACTCACTCCTTTTTTTTTCCTTCCTAGACTCCTTTTCTTTTTCGATCTACCTCCCTCCCACTAATAGTAAAGCAGGAATATTTATTTTGGGCACACGAGATAAATTTATCCCTTTTAACCTCGAATCACGCTCCCAAAGTCATCATAATACTGATATATCGATAAGTGATGATCCATGTTGTTTCTAGTTTGATTATTTACAACACAATTTGCAATAAAACAGTCCGTAACAAGAGCTAAACATACATTTTATATTTAAATGCAAATAATAATTTTTATTCTTTAGACGAGGTATATGTTACCACGCTACAATGCTGTTGTGGCTATATCTGCGCTAAACAAGATGACGCCCAATGCGAAAGGTTCAAGACAAAATTCGCTGTAAAGAGATGTAGAAGAGACTTTTTTTTTCATTAATCCAAATTAAATGCACTTTTTAATTGCTCTTAATGAAAGTTAACAGTTTTTAAAATGTAATGTTTTAGTTTTACTGGGAGTTTGTAAACAATTCCAAAATTTTTAGTCCCAAGGTTTCGAATCGAGCCCTGACCAAAAAACAGACATGTTTAATTAAAACCTAGAAATGTAGGAAAGGGCTTTAAGATTAAAGTCGGATCAAGGATTACCAGGGATTAACATGCCAACTAAGCTCCAAAGACTAAATAGTTAAGGTTGACGATTAAAAGATTTCCACAGGTTCGGGTGGTTCTTAAATAGAAGGGATCAGTTTATGGTCCGGTTCGAAGGACCAGGTTTTAGAGAAACGTTTTTCGAACGGCTTGCAGAATAGGTTTGGTTCTCTATCGATCTTAGTTTTGAAGTCATAATCAGGACTAAGCCAGTACGGAGGCAAGTTTATTATCTGTTCTAGAATATCGCCTAGGTAATGTAGTCTGTTTGGACTCTGTTCAGGGTGAGGCAGTATGTCCAGTAGCTGTAAAAGGCAAAATTTGAACTTTAAAACTAGTCCCAACATTCCAATTCTTCTAATATTTTCTGCGATCACCTAGAGCCACCCCTGGCATAGCAAACTGTAGACAGCACGATCCACATTGGTGACAGTAGAAAACACTTGTCAAGGGACGTAGACGTAACATCAGCAGTATAAGCTGTGCATATTACAGGGCCTAGAACACTTCCCTGCGGAACGACTGGAACGTACATTTACATAGTGTTGTGTATGGAATATATACGTTTACGTTTCAATACCACGTTCCAAATAGGTTCATAAACCTTATTAAGTATTTACTCGAATATGTTATCGATTACTACATTGTATCCTCACTACTGAAAGTGTCATCTCTAAGAATGTCTACCTTATAATTTCTGATTAATAAATATTACTTAAAATACAAAAGTGGTGTCAGAATTGGAATGAAAACATGCCACTAGATACAGAGGACATTCGCCAACTGACTACAAGCCTGGCCGATGCGCTACGGCAAGCTATGTCACAGGTTACGGCAGCAGCAGCGGAGACCAGTGCGTCTCAACAAAATGGCGCCTCAGCAGCGGCAAAAGTTCCTTCCTTCCAAATGGAAGAATACAAAGCGACAGATACGTCGTCGGTGGAAAGCTACTTCCATCGGTTTGGGCTGGCTCTTAGTATCAGCAAAATTCCTGAAAATGACTTCGCCAACTACGCACGAGTACATATGGGTGCTCACTTGTATGAGGCCCTGCGATGTCTGCTACACCCGGCACTCCCGGATACGGCTACATATGAAGACATGAAGTCAACATTGATTCAGCATTTTGATATCAAAAGAAACAAGTACGTCGAGAGTATCAAGTTTCGACAAATTACTCAACTGGAGGGCGAACCAATTTCATCTTTTGGACTACGCTTAAAACAAGCAGCAATTCATTGCGAGTACGGTGACTTCTTGGATAGAATGCTAATTGAACAATTGATTTTTGGCATGACGTCACGGCCCATGTGTGACGAAATAATATCAAAAAATCCTACAGCATTTAGCGTTGCATTCGAAATGGCCAGTTCATTGGAGGCAGTACGTAATACTTCGATCTCAGTGAAAGCGCCGTCCCTGGAACTCAAAGAAGAACAAACAAATAAGTTGGGTTATGATGCAAAGAAGAAGAAGAAAGACAATGCGACGGGCAGTTCGAGATACAGACGTGAGCCATCGGCAACAATATGCCATGGCTGTGGAGGAAAACACTCGAGAGATCAATGCAGATTTCGTGATGCGTCTTGTTACAGATGCGGAAGGAAAGGGCACATTTCTAAAGTATGCAAGTCCAAGACTCATCAAATTGCTAATGAATCGGACTTGAGCGATTGCGACAATGAGTCATCACAAGGCGACAGTGAGATTAACTTCATTAATAATAGGAGTACAAACAAAGGGTTACTCCTAGTAAACATTAAAGATTCTAATGTTCAAATGGAAGTAGACACGGGTGCTCCGTGTGGAATTTTAAGCAAAGCTACCTTTGCGAAGATCAAGCATACAGGTTCACTGCAGCGAACGGGCAGACAATTCACAAGTTACACGGGGCACAATATACCTTGCTTGGGTAGAGCCCCAGTATGGGTAAAAATTGGGAGAATTAAGCGGAAGCTTAATGTGTACGTCGTTGATGGGAATTTCGACTCGCTATTCGGGCGAGAATGGATCAGACATTTCTCAACAGAAATCGACTGGGAAAATTTATTCACTTCAAAAGAGCAAATTAAGGCTATAAAGGTGTCCACACCAGCACTGAGTCCCAGTGAGCAGCGACGTTTGCAAAATATTCTTTCAGAGTATCAACAGATTTTCAGTGATACACCGGGCAAACTGGTTGGAGCTCCGGCCTCACTTCACCTCAAACCAGGAGCAACCCCAATATTTTTCAAAGCTAGAGAAATTCCGCTTGCCCTCAGAGACGCTTATGCAGCTGAAATAGATGCCAAAATTCAATCAGGGCTGTTTCAGAAAGTAGAATTTTCGGAGTGGGCTTCACCCACACATATGGTTACAAAGAAAAATGGGAAAATTCGAATTACGGGTAACTACAAGCCAACATTAAATCCAAGAATGATAATTGATGAACATCCGATACCGAAGGTCGAATTCCTTCTTAACAAAATGAGTAACGCCAAGTTGTTTTGCCATTTGGATATAACAGATGCCTACTCACATCTGACTATTGACAACGATTTTGCTCACGCACTGACCCTTAACACGCCTACTCATGGCTTAATACGACCGACACGTGCAGTATATGGTGCTGCAAATATACCAGCTATTTGGCAAAGACATATGGAGAACGTGTTGAAAGACCTACCCAACGTTTGCAGTTTTTTTGATGACATCCTGATCTACGCAGAAGACTTTGATAAGCTGATCATCGCATTACGAAATACGCTAGAAAAGTTGAAAAATCATGGACTTCGTCTAAATCGGGCCAAATGTGTATTCGCAGCCCCAGCGGTAGAATTTTTAGGTCACAAAATTGATTGCAACGGTATTCAGAAGTCCGATACACACGTTAAAGCAGTTCTGCTGGCACCTAAGCCTTCCTCAGTAGAAGAAATGCAGCTTTTCTTAGGTAAGGCATGCTATTACAATTCATTTATATGCAATTTGTCAGCGCGAAGTAAACCGTTGAGGGACATGCTTCTAAAAGACAAATTTCAATGGACACCAGAGGCAAATTCAGCGTACGTGGACATTAAGAATGCACTAACGTCGTCAGAAGTCTTAATGCCATATGATCCCACACTCCCATTACTCCTAGCCACAGATGCGAGCAAAACGGGACTAGGAGCAGTATTATCGCACCGGTTGTCAAACGGTCAAGAACGGCCTATAGCTTATGCGAGTCGTACGCTGACAGGTACAGAACAGAAATACCCGCAAATGGACAAAGAGGCGCTAGCCATCATATGGGCAGTCAAAAAATTCTTTTTGTACTTATACGCTCGTCACTTTACACTAATCACTGACCACATGCCACTCTCACAGATTTAGCAACCACACAAGTCACTTCCGACACAACTATTTGGATTTCTTGGCTAAATTTGATTTCGATGTTGTTTTTAAGAAGATGCGGACTACTGTTCCCGAGCAATTACAGTTCACGATATAAATTGCATTAAGGCCAAACACGAGAAATGGAATTATGACGAATTCGATTTGTTTATTGTCAACCAAATCCAACAATTACCAATTACTGCATCCAGAATTACAAAAGAAACAAAAACGGACGAGAAACTGGGACAAATCGTAAAAGAGTTAGAGGCAGGAAAGGACTTAATTAGATGTGGATTTAAGTCACCAGAAATGAATTACAAACTCATGTCAGGATGCCTTCTGTTTGAACATCGCGTTGTGATTCCACAGTCGCTACAACAAAGAATACTGCAGGATTTACACAAGGCACACCTAGGCATCGTTAAAATGAAAGGACTTGCACGGTCTTTCGTCTATTGGCCGGGATTGGATGCCGACATCGAGAAGCTAGCAAATTTATGCGAGAGCTGCAATAAGAATGCCCATAACCCACCTCAGTTTAGTCAACATCACTGGGAATATCCTAAAGGACCATGGGAGAGAATCCACATCGACTACGCTGGGCCTGTAGCTGGGAAAATGCTATTGGTGATTTCCGACGCATACAGCAAATGGTTGGAAGTCAAGACGACCAACACAATTACAACGTCCTCTACTATTGGAATCCTCGACGAAGTCTTTTCTACTTTTGGAGTTCCCGTTACCCTCGTATCTGATAATGGTACCAATTTTACTTCCAAAGAATTCGAAAATTTTTTAACAAGCGTGGGAGTCAAATATCACAAACGAACGGCACCTTATCATCCAGCAACCAATGGACAAGCAGAACGATCAGTTCAAACGATAAAAAATGCACTAAAAGCGATGAAAACTACTCCAGCTACAATCCAAGGAAACATTAACGAATTTCTGCGACAATATCGACGTGCCCCACACTCAACAACAGGCCAAGCTCCATCACAGTTATTTTTTGGCCGACTTATCCGCACACGCTTGGATCTTATAACTCCTGACACGGTGGATGTACGAATCAAGGAAAAGCAATTTCAAAAACTTGACAAACAGTTTCGTACATTTCAAACAGGACACAGAGTTTGGTTCCTCTCCAATAAGCCAAGAGCAGATAAATGGTTACAGGGTGTTATTGTCAGGCGACTAGGTGACATACACTATGAAATACAACATAATAACCGGATTTATAAGCGCCACATCAACCAAATGCGGAAGGGAGAGAAGAAAGGATTGGATGATAACCCAAAAGCAGCGCTACAAAGCGGACATCGTCCTAGTGAAGTTCAGGAAAGACGCATACACTACTACCCTCCGGCCCAACAACCAACTGTAACCCCGAATACTCCAACGTCGCCTATGACGCCACCGAGGTCTTGCATAAGTAATCAACAGATACCCCAAGCACCTCAACATCGTCCAGCAGCTCCTTCAAGCATTAGGCGATCGACAAGAAATCGAAGACCTCGTTTAACTTACTCACCATAGATGAAGGGGAAGAAATGTTGTGTATGGAATATATACGTTTACGTTTCAATACCACGTTCCAAATAGGTTCATAAACCTTATTAAGTATTTACTCGAATATGTTATCGATTACTACATTGTATCCTCACTACTGAAAGTGTCATCTCTAAGAATGTCTACCTTATAATTTCTGATTAATAAATATTACTTAAAATACAAAACATAGATTGCTCTGTGCATCATAAAAGAGACAACAAGCCTACAAAATCTATACGAAAGGATCGTCATGAAAATCGTAACCAATTATCTAGATCATTCCTGTATACTGCCGATCAGTACTTTCCCAATAAGAGTTCATACTACATGAGTTATTTCCTCTTTACGACACCACAAGACTCCCAAAAATTATTCACTTCTGCCGACATAATAAAGAATAACTTGTACCTCCATGAGGGCTTTCAAAACTTCAGTTTTTATGCTATAATTCTGTTTCCGATTCTGTAAATTATTTTTTTTATTTTTTATCCAGTTTCTTGGAAATTTTTTTAAAATTACAGTTTTAAGCTCCTCAAAGAATGTTCTAAAATGCAGAGAATTATTTTCCGCCCTATAAATTCATTTCACATTTCATAATTCCCGATTCATTCCCATATGCAAAGCCATCCAGCGGTCAATATCCGTTGAGCTGCGGCTTAGTCCCCGCATCCCGACCAAAAAAAAAACAGAAAAACTAAAATATATCCATAAAATCTTTTCGCTCTAGCACAAAGTGACCCAAAAAATATTCTCTACTCTAACGACTATGATAAATTTTCCATAATGCGTTCAGCTTTTGTTGCTGGCGACAATCCACGAAACACAAAACAGACAAAAAATCACTGTGAAAATATGTAAACAAAAATATATTTGTATGCTCAAACTTCCGTTTCCGTTGCGTGCATTTGCATTTGGCCATTTGCTGTTTAGTATAAATTTTTCAAATTTAGTGCAAATATTTATGCGTATATGCATTTCACTTTTCCATTTTTTTGCTGTAGTTGTTTTCCCAGCTTCCGTCGAGCTTTTGCCGCAGCGGCCATTTTTGCTGGAAATTTATTAACCAAACGACGCATCTGACTGGCAACTGGCAACTGGATTCTCGATTGTGCAGCGGGGCATTCAGTTGGAAATTTATGAGGCTGAGTCAGTGCGACAGAGAAGGAGAGCTGAGTTTTTGGCACCTGTGTGTGAGGAGATATCGCTGGGCTTTTGGCCGCTGGACAAAAGCGTTAAATGAGCGTGGCAAATCCTTGTTTACAGCAACGCATCGGGCGTCCAGCGGATTACACGCTCGATTGTTTTGGACTGGGGCCATTGTTATGAGGGAAATGCCGATCTGTTCAGTTTGGCTTTGTTCTGGGGTAATTATGATTTTTCGCCTGTTGTCTTTCGGTGGGTTTTGGGTCTGCAGCTGCCTCGATTCGCATAAATTGTTGCATAACTTTGCATAATTTGCGACGCCGCAACATTTAAGGGTTTTTGGCCAGGTTGGGTGAATGTATTTTGTAATTTTCTAATTGCAATGTTGGCCATTCTCCTTTTTTTTTTGTGGCAGTTTTGGCATTTTACATTTAATTTTTGGCAAACTAAAATTGTGTAATATTTATGCGTGAATAATAATGTACAATTTTGTGGAAAATGTTTTGAAAATAAATGGAATAAAGCAGATGTCGACAATGTGAGCAGAGAAGTCGGCAGTACTCAGCCGATGAAATTGTATTGTCACGGGAGCGGATTGTCAATGTGTAGAACGCAGTGACACTTGGAAAACTCTCTCTAGGTCTGGCCTGGACATAGTCAACGGCATAATACAACTTATAAGGCATGGCCACACTAAAAGAAAACTAGAACGCTCTAGAAAAAATTTTAATTCGTTCTTGAATTTTCACTCTTGAAATCGAGATAAATTCGTTCTCAATTTGTTTCTTATAGGCAAGGGGAGTAATGAGAAGCAATCTTTAAGATAATAACGTTGGACACGCTCTTACAAAGAGAGAACGTATGCGCAGATTGTCGTTGCGTGCAAATACCAACAGCGTATATTCTTAAGTATGATTTGGACGAACGTTTTGCTGATGCGAGATAGTCAAGTTAGCTAACGCTCCGTCGTCCTTGGAGGTCCCGAGATTAAGTCCCAGTAAAGTAATTAAGAATTTAAAAAAATGTTTTATAAAAATGTAACAAAAAGTAATGTAACAAAGGAGAAGGGGAGATCAAGACCACGTCGCCTAGTTTTGAGAATTACGTCTATTATTTTAAGAATTATTCGTACTTGGATCAAGTACTGAATCTCTAGAGTGAGCATAAGAAAGCAAGTAAATCCGCTTTAATCTCTTATGCTCACTAACGTAAGCATATTTTTTGTGCTCTTCATTTGGCCGGCCCTGATATAAGTCACTATTAACAGTAAAAGCTCTTTATAAAGCTTCACTTCATGGATTTCGGCTCTTCCTGCGCTGCATTGGCTATGCAAAAAATGTGATTGTGTTTTGTGCCGACCACTGATGTGTACAACTATTTCTCAGTTATCAGTGGCATCTTATCTGCTCACATTGCCAACCCCTTGAAACGAGGAGCTCAATTGATTCAGCTCAAAGATGGTCTACAATATTCTAGAAGCAATTGTTTTCAAAATTAGCTTTAATATATCTTGAAACATGTCCTACCATAAAGATCTGTTATACTTTGCCTTCTTTAGCAAATACTACAAATATTTTGAGCATTTCAATTTGTCTCAAACGCTATGTGATAGTTAACGAATTGTCAATTTTAGGTATCAACTAACAAAGTGCAGCTCGTATGTATACTACTGACTCAGTGCCAGGGAAGGTTTTGGCATCATATTTTAACAGAGTGTGAAAACGTTTCCCTTTAATTAGCTTTCAGTTGCACTCCCAAACCCAGACAATCTCTACATATCGGGGCTCAGAGTTCACTTGGGCTGGGTAATATGGCCACTTATATGTTTCACTCGCTTTTGGGTATGGCAAAAATCTTGTCAGCAAACATTACTCGCTGGCTGTCGCGTTGTTTGAACTGCTTCCTCCGTCTCCGGCTACAGCCTGCTCCTTCAGCTGTTGGCCCCAAGCTACTAACTTGAAATTGCTTTCGGCAAATATATTAGCCTCTTGATAATTTTCAACAATAAATTCTTTGGCACACAAACACACACTCCACCCCCCCACCCCATCTCTTGGAGACGAGGTTGGTCTGGTCTGCTCTGGGATAAACTCCATGCCAGCTCTGGGACTCTAATGCATTGTGTGCAACGCTCTAGAAAGTACAACAAAAGTCGCTCATGTTGCAAGCTGTCAGTGCAACACTTGTCGCATGTCATTGCCGCACTGGCACTGGACGAAAGAGGGGGGAGCAGGAGGAAGCAGAGGTTGCAGTTTTGCTGAAGACAGCGCACAAGACAAAAGTCAGCGCGAATGAGAAGCAGCTCAAATGCAATTGCAAATGCCCTGCGACGTGGGGGAAACTAATGGAAAAGCAGAAGCGGGGCACAGCCTGTGATAATGATAAAATACTCAAACAAGCCTTTCGTGCTCTTTCGCCCAGAATTTCTTAAGAATTTTCATAGCATTCTTTAACTGGGAATTAGAGGTAATGCCGATTTGGCTAACAAAAGTATTTAAAAAGCTTTAAGCAATGTTTAAAATGATTTTGATTAAATGTTAAGATGAAAATCCTTTAAACTATTGCGAAAGGTCTATAAAACAGCATCTAACGTACGATTATAATAATGTTCTAGAGAAAGCTATTTGTTGCCTAAGACGGGATTTACTTGATGTTATCTCAGTAGGCGAGACATACACGTGTGGTTCTATACATTTTGATTAACAAATCTTGTAGAATTCCTACGATTTTCATCGTGTAAGTCCCGACTAAGACACAACTTTCAAAATGATCTGATTCTTGGTTTACTGATCCCAAAATTAATGGCTTAGGCTGAGTTTAGTAAATGTTTTGGGTTTCAGTTTTAGCTAAAATAAGTTTTCTAGACTCTAGCTTAAGGTAAAGTGTATTACAAATTCGTACACACTTACCTTCCGGCCAAACGCTCACACACACTCGCATTGCCTTCGCACATTGTTGCCGCATCATTGTTGTAATTGCAGCTGCCGTACCCTTCCCCCCCACAATTCGCGCCCGCTGTTCATCTGCTTCTTTTGCTCTTTCACATGGCTGGCTTTTGTTTTAACACAACTAATACAATTGCACCGTGGGGAAATGTGCTGCGCTGGCAGCTCGAAGACCGAAGATGGCGTTGATTTTATTTGCCAAGAAGAGCGACTGCCCCATCCTCAACCCGCGAATCCCGTGCAGAGTCAGACATTGTAACTAACGTAATAAACTTGTCAAAGGTACAAAGTAAGCGGCGTGTTGGCAACTTGTGGTGCCCCCCGGCCCCCTTACTAACCCGCTCTGTTGCTCATTTTCATTTGGGGATTCTGAGGCTGAGTGATTAATTTCTTGACTTGATGTGATTTACTTGCAGTTGCAGCACCTCTGGGCGACGCAGATGCAGCAGAATAAGGGACACTAATTGACTAATGGAGGCTTAGCGCGGCTTTTGACAAGCCAACGCTTGGCTGCAATTTAAAGTCTGTTGAACTTAAACCCGAGAAGGCAGCCATAAAACTGTGGCAACTAGCTCCTTATTGTTTCTGTCTGGCGATTGTCAGCCAAGCGAAACATATGGCGACTATAAAGCCGACAAATTGCCACAACAACAAACCGGTTTCAGTTTACACCATGAAATCTCTATAAAATGCTTTATCGTTGTCCTTGTCGGGGACAAATTGGAAATTTCACAGTAAATAAGAAAAACCCAAAGAAAATCCATAAGCATGGCAATCAGGTGGAAAATCGCAAGTTCAATCTGTTGTCACACAAATTTCGTGGTTCAAAATCTAATATAAAATGCAAAACAAACTTGAACATTGTGTGCGCCGTCAAGTATGCAACACTTTGTGAGTTGCTGCTAGTTGCAGGTGCAAAGCCAAGCCACAGCAACAACAAAGAACACGTACACAAGGTGTTGCAGTTGTTGTTGTTGGTTTAGTTGCAACTATTATTTGCCCATCAACAACTTGGCCTGCCAACTTGTTGTATTTACACTTAAACCAGAGCGCAAAAAGCAAAAAGCAACAGCTACAACAAGAACAACAGACAGAAGGGCAAAAATAACAACAGACTCTGAATTGAGCTTTCCACATTATGATTATACGAATGTTTTTACATTTGTAAACTTACTCTTGGGTTAGGTGTTTTGGGTTATATTGAATTGTAAAGCAACTTGCTGAAAGTGTAATTAAGATCGAGATAGAACAGCTGGCCAGGATGGCTTTATGAAGAAAATTAGAAATTGAAAACAATTTGGCTTTGCTTTGATGCTCATGTGCTGTGAGAAAGTGTTTTTATTTATTTTAAACTTAAGCGCAGAACGAGGAAGTGAAACTTCATTAACAATTTGCATCTATCAAATCTATATAATAATCGAATCTCATACAATTATGCAAAATTTTCCATTTATTTAACTTTTTAATCTTCACCATCCAGTCTTTATGATAATCTAAACTCCTAAAATTTTTGCAAATATTGCGATCATTTTATAATTTTACCCGACTTCAGTTAATCTAAACTAGAATGCCAATTTTTCCACATATCAAAAAATATTTTAAACGATTGACCGACACCTTTTATTTACCCGTCTTGAATTGCCAACGATTAAATCGTCGTGATAATCAAACCTCATTATAAAATTTTGCAACTTTCGCTAATATTTGATTTGTTCCATCTACACTTTTTACCCGTTTATTTACCCGTCTATATGAAATTCTAAATTCAAACAAGAATTTCTGCAAATTTCGCGAATCTTTTAAGGGGGTATTCTCCATGTGCAACATTTTTTCGATTTTTTTTGCAGTTTTTGATTGCTTGGATATTTGAGAATATCGCCCCAAACAGGATTTTTTGAATTTCGAAATACTTAAGAAGATATTCAGGCCTGTTCCCGATTTCGATTTCGATCAAATCATGCGGTGTTCTCGTTTCCAAAATCCGACAGTGTTATTCGATTTTTAGCTTCAAAATCCGAATTACCTTCATTCGATCCTCTGCATGGCTAAAAGATTCGACCGAATTCTTTGATCGTTTCTTAGAAATCACAACTCTTACCAATTCCGATTAATTCGGATTCGGAAACGGGAACAGGCCTGATTGCCTTTTTGTCGAACAAAGTCTTCGCGAAAACAAGAAATTTTTGAGTAAATAAATTGCGAGTACATAAAGCTGCGAAATAACGGTTGGTTCTTTAATTTTAATGGTTACATGACGTCGCCTCCAATCGATATCGATTATTTATCGACTTTTAATCAATAGTTATCGAAGGCTATCCTACACAATTCTCAGCCTGACTAAACCGCTCAGAAACTAGAACTGCGACCGCATCTAAAAAAGGCAGAATGGAACGCAGAGCAGAGAGAGCTGCTGCTGAAAATTGTTTATTTTAAGATGATGCAGCTGGCATCGCCCACTAATATCTGTAATATTTTTGGTTATTTTTAAAGCCACTTTTTCGGACTGCCAAGCCATTTTTCTCAAGTTCTACTAAACCGAAATGAAATAACATGCAATCGACTCGGAATTGTCTCCATTCTAGAACTGCATTTTTTTCATTTTTGATTTTTTTTCCCAAAAAAAGGGAACTTCAAACTTTAAACGTGTTCATCTCGAAACTACGTTTTTCGAACTGGCGGCCATGATTTCTCAGGTTACACTGAACCGATTTCGATTATTAAGACTGAAATCTACGCAGAATTGTCACCATTCTGGTCTGAAATGCGGAACAATTTCTATTGGATTGATTACAAGAATAAGGCCCCGCGTTTAGATTTTCTGGCCGCCATTTGCACACTTTAGAGACATGGAATCGTGGCCGCCAGCACTACCTACATGCCAAAACTTCTGCCTCTATCTATTACAGTCTCTGAGATCGACGCGTTCATACAAACAGACAGACGGACAGACGGACATGGCTAAATCGACTCGGCTGTTGATGCTGATCAAAAATATATACAGGCCTGTTCCCGTTTTCGATTTCGATCAAATCATGTGGAATCGGAATTGATAGCTGTTCCCGTTTCCGAAAAACGATCAAATTATTCGGTTTTGCTTTTGAGTGAGTCATCAATCAAAAGTAATTGACCATTTTCATGTCAACGGTTATATTTTTTATCTATCCAAAATTTTTATATTAATAAGTCATATTTTGAGAAGATTTTAAAGTAACCATAAAAATATTGGGCATTCAGTTTGATTTAAAATTATTTATTTCAATGCTCTACCCCATAAATTGCATGTAGACGAAAGCAAAAACGATCGAAATGAAACCGAGCTGTTCGCAATTCCGCATCAGCGCATGCGCAGTGCTGATCGAAATTGTTTATGTTACCATTGCTGAATTATAGTTCGAAAACGATTCGAACTTTCATTCGGAAAGTAAATCGATTTCTATTTCACTCGGAAACGGGAACATCAAATGAAAACGATTCGGAAACACAATCGTTTTACTTTTTAAATCCACTCGGAAATGGGAACAGACCTGATATACTTTATGGGGTAGGAGGTGCTTCCTTCTCCCTGTTACATACATTTGCATAACTTCATGATCCCCTTTTTCCCATTTTTATTGGGAACAGGGTATAAAAATCAGAATTGGAAAAACTTTTTCATTTTTCAAATAAGATTTTTTTAAAAAAGATCAAAGAAACAGAAGCCATGGAGAATAAAGAAATTCCTTGAATGAATAAAAAGTGTTTCTTGGTTAAAAGTAATCCTAAATAATAAATACAGCGTACACAAATTTCCAAATAAATAACCAAAAGAGCAGACCACAAAATATTAAAAAAAAAACTAAAAATTTCTGTGTTTTCATTGATTTGCTTGTAAATAAGTCAAGGCCAGTTCGGTTGAGGTTTAAAAGATCTTTTGAATAATATATCCGAACTTTAAACCGAACCGTACCAATTTTCTTGGTAAATGGCTCAAAATATATGTTTATTTCATCCTCTTCAACTAAATATTTCCTTTAGAATAATAAGATAGAAAAATGTTGGATCAGTGCCCAGTCTATATTTCGTTTTAAGCGTTTAAGAAGGATTAAAATATAGCAGTTATATAATGCCTACAAAGAAGGCCTTTGCCCTTTTGCAAAATACCAAAAATCCTACGCAAACGCAAACTGAAAACCAACACAAATTATTCCGGAAATTCCAGAAAAACCAATAAATTCAGTTGAAAAATTTTACCAAATGAAAAACTACAACCATTTCTGATTAATTTGTGTTTTATTTCGGCATATTTGTTGGACTTTTTTAAGAGCATTTCCGCTTCGTTTTTGTACAAAAACTCAATGGCGTTATCCCCTCCACCTACCCCTGCTACTTCAACTCAACGATACCTGCAGCCAAACACTCGGCAAGTGCTGTGTGTTATAATTGCATTACGCCAAAAGGTAGACTACAGTTTTTGCACTTCTCATTCTATCTCTCTCTCTGTGTTTTCCAGTCGACAACTGTTTGTGTTGGCAATTACAACTCAATAACTTTTGCCAGTTGGCAGAGTTAACTTTTTGCCTGATGCTTGTTAATATTTGTGTAGCCTGCTTTGGGGCGTTGCCGACGCTTTCACGTAATTAGAAGTTGCAAAAAAAAGAGTATGAAAGCAGCGCAGGACGAACTCTTAAAGCGCCTTTTGACATCAGAAACTATCAAATAATAACGATTATCCCATTTGCATAATGCGACAGTTAAACGACAAATAAGCGGACACAAAAGACCAGACAGATAGTGAGACAGGGGCCAGGAGGGGCATAATGCTGGCACTCGAGACGTCTGAGAAAAGCATAAAAAATAAGGCCCCACAGACACAAAGGACAAACAGAAGAAGGAAAATAACTCAAGAAGAAGCTAAGAATGCAATTAAAGTCAAAAGCGGCAAACAAGTTGGCAGCCCTGACAGCTCCACTTGAGGAAGACAAAAAGGAGGAAGAAACACAGTGAGAGTATGCTTACCTGTCCATTCTTGTACCACATGCTAGAAGCTATGTCCAGATCCACTTCACACATTAGTCTTATCTCCGAATGCTGCTCCGCATAGACCACAGACATTTCCTCATCCTCATAGGGATTGGGCAAAACGGGACGAAGTGGCAGTACCCGGGGTTCCAAAGACTCCTCATCCTCTCGCGTGGGGACCCCGCTATCAAACTCCTCTACATCATCTATGATGATGACAGGCTCGGGCTTGGCCTTTGGCTTAAGATCCAGCGAGGTGGAGCGTGCTCGCTTGGGCACCAGCAACAGAGCTGACTCATTGGCATAGGCACTGCGCACGGAGGAGGTCCAACTGTTGACCAGCGATGCGGTGGTAACAATTGCACTAGTGGTGGGTGTGACCAGCAACTCCTCCACTTCATCCTCTTCGGTTTCGCGACGCAAACGCCGACGCAGCGCACGATGCGCCTGATGGAATAGACCCGTACGCGGGTGAACCTTTTTGTATTTGGCCTTACCATTGCCATGATTCTGGTGAAGGTCAACTGTATGATCGGTTCGTGTATGAAGTCCCAGAAGTCCATGTGTTTGCTCTGATATGCTCAGCCATTTTTTGGCTGCTCGATGCTCGGCGGGCTTTGTCTTTGTTAATGACTTGGCATTGATATTCTGTGGTTGTGTGTTGGTGGTGCCTGCAATGAGAGAGAAGGGTGGAAGCGATGGATGAGTATTGGTAATACAGATGGAATAGGGATTAAAAGTATCAACTTTAGAGTAAAAAAATTCTTTTGGCTTTGTGCAGACACTCGCCGAATTTCGACGCAACAATAATTCTACAGCAAACGCTTCACTCTAGAGATGTTATATATTATAGACACACACACCGACAAAAGACTTAACTACAAAACTGATCCAACTCCACGCCAAACGCAATAGAAGTGTAAAACAAGGTATGTAAAGGTGTGAACGGGACAGAGAAAATTTAGAAAATAAACTTGAAGCGGTATCTGAACTGGTTGGAATAACAAATGAGTCTCAACTTGCATTTCCTACATTTGAAACGGAATCACACTTGTGGTTTTTTGCAACCATTTCACATGGGTAAATTTTTACCCATTAAAAACAAATTCGTTTGACAGTTTACGTCGGTTTTTTTAACCAAGTACTCCCAATTGATAAATTTCTACTAATTTTACTTCTGGAATTGGGTTAGCCTGGCTCACTTTCAGTCGCATACGAATCAATTCATTTTTCGCAATTTATTTCAATTTCTGTGTTTTTTCTGACCCTCGTTCAGCAAATATCAACTTTTTATTCGGCTTTATCAATATGCAAAATGGCATCGCGTCGAGGGGCGTGTCTGGCAATCAAGCGCTGACATAATTACATGCTCGTATATGTCAGCCTGATTACAGACGATTTTCCCTTAGATCCGAACATGCAAATGACATGAAGTGGTGGGTAATTTTTTGTATTCTTGTCGGTTTGCCTATAAAGCTTCAACTGTTTTTTAATTATGTCAACAATAATTTAATGCACTCTCTGCCTGAGAGTGTGTGTGTTGGCTATAATAATATTATTTTATGCAAATGCATAAAAAACTGGTGCATATTGAACAGGACAAATATGCAAAAGTTTTGAAACGAGACTTTAAAATTTTAATTCAAGCACTTTTTCGTGCCTCTCCTTTTGCTGTTTCACCCACGCAGGCATATAAAATCAAAGTCCAAACATTAAACAATAACTCACATGGGGTGTGTGTGCAGTCAATACTCTTGCTCAGCTCTGCTCAGCTCGACTCGGCTCCATTTCCGCCCATTGTCAACAAGGACTAAGCTCCGCACGGTATGCAACACAAGTTCCACACAAGTTGACTCCTGTGTGTGTGTGAGGTTCGTGCCTTGCACTGAGCGTTGATTAGGTTAATGTCCTTAAGGCATAAGACCAGCTGGCAAGCTCTTCTCCACCCCAACCCCTCTGAGCCGCTTATGTGTGTGTTATGCACTCGGCTTGCAACTTGCACCTGGGCGAAAAACACAACCAGCAGCAGGTCCTGTGTGCAATCCTTGTTGTGCATTGTTTAAGTTTCACAACGTCGACAACTTTGCCAACCGCCACTTAATGCAAGCGCAAGAGTATGGCGAGTGCGAGAGGGGGAGGAGGGCGGCGTGACTGCACTTTGCCTGGCTTGCGGTGGCGGCTTTTGTGGCAATGCCTTCGTGGCCAAACAGCAAAACAACAGCCGGAGAAGAGCAGCAATTGCCAACTACTGGCTCTCTGGCAACTAAAAGCCTTTTAATCGATTCTAAATGGTCTACAAAATTATTGTGTTAATTTACATTTTCATGTTTGAACATTCAGCGACATTTTGCCTTTTGTGACCGAAGCAGAAGGCAGAAGGAGATGGAGAACTGATTAGAAATTGATTAATTGACCCAGGCTGCTCCTTTGTGAGTTGTACAGTTTGTTTATTTGAATAAATAAACCAAATTAGAAATAATAAAATAAATTATTAATATATCAGCGACCACAAAAGGAAGAGCGGAAAGCAAGCTAAGCGTTCTGAGAGATAGAAAATATTTGGACAACATGTTAAGAGAAGCAAAATCTTACTTACAAGTGTCTCTGGGGTAACACAGCTTGCAAACAGCTGAGCTCTGAATATAGCCTAATTCTTGTTATGTAAATGTAAAATGTAGTTCAATTATAAACAAAAAATAAACAAAGATGACTTACAACATTTTTGGTAAGCAATCGTCTGTACAACACTGTTTCGAGGGTCTCTCAATCTTCTCATCAGCAGACTTTATTGCTTTCACACTTCAGCAACCTGCTTATTTCTTTATTATTATTGGGCTTAATTGGGAATAAAACCTTGGGTATTTTATTTTTGTAAGTTCCAGCCAAATATTGTAATTAAATTTCTTTTATTTAAATTAGTACACAAAAATGCTTATTTCTCGCTATTTATTTGGAAACCCATTTTCCATTCATTCTTCCATTTAATTCAATAAATCACTTGTGTTATACGTTGTCAGGCAGAACACCAAAAAAAGGGAAAAATGAAAGAAAAACTATTGCAACACAATGTGGGAATTCAAAACTCTTCGACTTTTGGCCAACACTCAATCATTTTTACACTCAGACAGAGGGCAGTTTCTCGGTTTCTTATCAGGCGTAAATAATCGCAGACGTTGGCTAAATAATAAATACATATGTACCATGTACAAACATACAATTCGACCCCGCTACAGCCCTGGCCTAGCTGACCAATCAACTGGCCCTAATAGCCTCGAACCGAAGAGGCACTTAAGCGGGCAACATGAAAAATGATGCAGTAGAGAGAGAGAAACGGAAGGAGAAAAGTCTGTCATGGCAAAATGGAAATAAATATTAAATAATCATTTATTTCCACAAGTTTTATTTCTTTTCTTATTTTCATTTATTTGTTTTCTTTAATGGTTTTGGTTTCCACCTAAGGCGGTGTCACTGTATGCTATGCTCTAAAAGTTGTCTGGATTTTAACGCCTAAGTGCATACACTCTTGGAGTTTTTCAGGATATTTTCTTATTTTTATCCAACTTAGGGCCGATTTCACATCTTCCACATAGAGCTATTGTCACATAAACTAACAAATAACAGTGTAAAATCGATGACTATCTGATACATAGCAGCTATCTGGGAGAACAGATGCGGCCCTTAGAAGCGAAATACTGGAAAATTCACACAAATTGGCAAGAAAATTTGAACATATTATGAAAATTCGGACAAAAAACACCAAGTTGCAGCAAAAATATAATTTCTAAATGACATTGCATACGCTGTTGAACAGGTCAAGTATAGCTTTTCCTCACACTTGGCATTTTCCTAACACTCTCAAAATCTGAAGTATGTATCTCATGAAATGTAACTTTAAATAAATTGATATAACTCGCGCGTGGATCTTTTAATTGTTTAAAACCTTATTGAATCCGACAGCGTCGAGAGGAATCAAATACATTTTAATCAATGGTTTGAATGATTTAATGAGATGCTCCTTACAGATCTGGCATTTTCAACTATTTTGAGAAATTTATTCTTCCACTGGTTTAACTATTATATTCTATTAGAGTTTTCCTTGAAGTTTATTATAAGAGTCCATTTAATTCGATTTCTGGGCCAAGATTGACGGTCTCCAATAATGTTTCCTATTAAGCCAGCTTAAGCTATTTTGTAAATACAGTAAAAACAACCCTTATAGACGAGTCTCGGTTCTGTTTATGCGGGCCTCGCCAACATGCTTGGACTTAGTTGTTTTAACTCACTTTACAGCGAGCAGCGCCTTAAAACGAGGCATATTATTATGTGCTGAGTCCACTGAGTATTTTATGAGGAAATGCTAAAGCAAAACAAATTCATATTTTCATTTTTGTAAAAGAAACATGTTTTTCTCCGCCTAAACTGTCATTTACTATTGAAAAAATGTTTTGGCGTTAACAATTTATTGTTGGTAAACTCCAAATTGCGGAGCATCAAGGAAAAATGAATTGTCAAAATTGCGAAAAGATATCAATAAAAGAATGAGGAGGTTTTCCAATTTGTTCAGAACCAGGGCTGCATTTTGAGGGCAAAAGCATGTCCAAAAAGCGGGGGATTCTGAAAATTAGAATCAAATGCGAGTAAGTGGGAAGTGTTTGCAAAAACACATTCTTTGCGAAATAAAAGTTTGTAGACTGGGATACTGTGAGAGTCTTTGGAGAAGTAATATTCTTGGACAAGGTCCAGACCAACTATAGTAGACTGGAAAAACTTCAATTCAAGATAATATCCAAATGTTTTAATCCCCTATATATCTTGTCATAACAGCCTCGTATAGTGTCGTCTTCGTCTTGTCGTTCGTCTGTCCCCGTCGTCCGTCGTCCTTGACAAACAGATCTCGATGTAAATGAGCTTTGCATGTTAGGACAAATGTTTCTTATAGCTGCACAGATCATTTATTTTCGATTTTGCCACGCCCCCTCCCGCCCCCACAATTTGGAAAACGTTTATCTCCTACAGTTTTGAAGATAGACGATTCGTACCTTTTAGAAATGTTAGTAATTTTCAAAATGTATCGATTTGCTGAAGAAATGATAAAGATCGGTGAGCGGTTCTTAGTTATGAGCAAAATTTTCTTCTCCCCCTTCCCCCTCCCACCCTTTACAACTAACACCGCACAATTTTAAGAACAGTGTGGGGGGGGCTTGCTTTAGCTTCTACTCAGTACAGTATGTTATAGTCGGGCTTGACCGACTTTCTCACTTGTTTTTTATTGTATCAGTTCAAGATCGCTGCAATAAAACACTTCTGGCAATAATAAAGGAACGCATCGCCGAGGGAACAACTATTGTGTTAGATTGTTGGAAGGCGTGTAATTGTCTGGAAAGAGAGAGAGTTATAAAGGGTGATTTCTTAGCTATTATCTTTTTGGCAACACTGGTTTCGTGTTTTTTTTCACTGTCAAACATCTTCAGTTTGGTATATAATTTAACCATGAATCGTCTTACAAACGAACAACGCTTGCAAATTAGTGAATTTTATAATCAAAATGCCAGCTCTGTTAAGAAAGTTCATCGCGCTCTTCTTCCACTTCCGCTTCTTCCTTCAGTTTGATCGACCCACTGAAGCGTTACTCAACAACGTGGTCAATTGGCCTAGATCGTGCGACTTAACGCCTTTAGACTATTTATTGTGGGACTATGTTAAAGCCTGTCTTACGCAGCCGCTCATGTCATTGAAGCATTAATTCGTGAGATACCGGCCGAAATGTTGGAAAGAGTATGCCAAAATTGGACTAAGCGGATGGACCATTTGAGGCGCAGTCACGGTCAACATTTGCATGAAATAATCTTCAAACATTAAATTATATAGACCGTACTATCGATTCATATAAAGGTATCATTAATTTTTCTAAATTTTATGATTTTTTTGTTTTTAAAACTTTCCAATAGCTCTTAAAAAATCACACTTTACATCAATCAGTAATTCACTCCAAATTCGTTGTTGATTCTGATACAAAAGGGCACACACAGAACATAGAAAGCCTATAGTGAGACATGCGGTCACAGTAACCAAGATTTGGAAGAAGAAACAAACACTATATTGGATACCTGTCGAAGTTCCAGTTTTTTCAAAAACTACTCGGATCACTCAAAAAGAATCTAACTAACCTCTCTACCTAATCTAAATTATTTGTGAAATTTTCCGAGGTAAGTCAGTATTGTCTTAAAGCACTTAAAAAAACCGCGCGATTTAAAAAAAAAATTCAATTTGCAAACATAATTTAAAGGAGGAGAATGGTCACGAGGAGTAGGCAAACACCAAACCTGAATAAATATTCGAAAAATGCTTTGTTTCTTAAATTATAAAACCACCATCCGATCGAGCTTCCAGTCGAGTTAGGCAAGTTATTGGACATCTTACCTTAGGCTAAGCTTTTCCTAATTGATTTTGGGGCAATCTTGTATTTTCTAGTAGGATATTTTCCCGTAACATCGATTTGCTGTTTGAAAGAACTTTATTAAGCTTCTGGCCAAAGATTAAGATAGCTTTTCTAAAACAAAGAAATAAGCTTTCGAAAATCAGGAAACTAGTCTGCGAGCTTACAAATCGACTTTAAAATAGATCAGAAGAAATCAAACCAATTACTCTTAGCAAATAATTTACCATAAATAAAAAGGCAAGTCCAAGTGACTGGCGCTTGCTGTTGACGCTGTGCGTATTGCGATTGCCAATAAGTCAGTCAGTCAGTGTATGCAGTACATAGGAATGCGGATCATCTTGTGTTAGGTCCCAGTATTTAGCTGTACTCCGATATACATTTTCCCCTTTACAATTCAATTTGCACTTTGTAGTCACCTGTTGGCCCCAAAAGATTCCCCCAAAAGCATAGGAGTATCAATTGCAATCCTTTTGTTAGGTGTAAAATGCATGCAAGGAGTGCCATACGGCTCCTTTTACAGAGCTCATACATTTATTTATGACATTTTGCAATAACCGAAAATGTGCGTAGTTCGAGTGGGAGTAAAGTTGGTCAGAGGTAGTTACTTTGCCTCTTGCAATATTTACCCTATGCATGCAAATTCTTTGGTAATCCTTTGCACATTCAAAGCTATTTTCAGGCCTAAGTTTAGCATGTGTGTGTGTGCTGCTGCTGCTCCTGCCTCCATTGTTGTTGTTGTTGTTGATAAATTTACACAAGTGTATGACAAGCTTTCAAATGGTAATTAATATTCATCTGAGACTCGCCCACTCTCTTTCTCACTCTCTCCGTCTCGTGCATTCTCCGTCAACTGAAGTCAACTAGAGGCAAACGCAGGCCCAGTGTAGACTCTGTGTGTGGTTAGATGACAAAAGCAGAGCCAGATCCTTGGAGCTGGCACCCATTGTCATTGTCTGCTTTTGTCTATCCAGCCCTTTTCTGGTTCGTCGTTTTTGTGTGTTTGTAGCTAAATTAAAGTTGTCATTTTTCAAGTGAACGCACAAAAGTATGCAATGCGCCTAATAAATTTCAGCCTGGCAAAAGGAAGTGGAAGTTGCAGTTGGAGATAAACCTGCCCTCCCACTTGCACACACACACACACAGACACAGCGCTAAAATGTTTTCACAACAGCTTAAAAGTCTGCAACACTTTTTGTTCCCTGCGTGTGTGTGTGTGGGCCTTGTTTGTTTACATGCAGTTGTAGTTGTTTGTGCTGTAACTTAAGTTGTAAATGAAGATTGCGCCGGAAATTGCACAAAACTGATGACTGGTAGACGGCCACGCCCCCATCCTAACGCCTTTAAGTTGTGCGTGTAAATTTAATGAAGCTGCCACCCACACATGCAAAAACCAACACTCAAGCAGAGGGCGCGGCACATGCTCCTGCATTGACGGCTGCAAAGTGTGTTGCATACGCTGCGGCGCATAAATTTTCATTTCAGAGAAAAGGAAGGGGGAAAAGCTTGTTGTTTGATAGCTAATAAAATTGTTAGTTTTAGGCTAAAAACTTATTTGGCTGCCTTTTGGCTCATTGCGTGGAGGAAGTTAAGCGAAAACTTAACGAAGGAAATCGAAGGAAATTTATGAAATTTTGAGATCATTTTCAGTTTAGAAAATAAAGTGAACATTCGTGGATGAACAAGGGTAAATCCATCAATCAGAATTAATTCATTTTTGGGGTCGAAAAATAGTAATAAAATAAATTTCCCTTGTTTGCCTTAAAGTCGAGAAAGTTGCTTAGTTAACATTCCGCACTCATTGAACCGTAGAGACAATCCCTCACACTCGCAATGGGCCACATCAAGGCGGAATGAAAGCGAAAAGGGCTGTCCAGTTGGGCGAGGAGGGGAGAGGAAAGAGAGTTGGCACGTTTAATGAATTGGAAGGTAATAAGCAAAGCATTACGGCTATTTCTTCATCATCTTCATCTCGTTTCAGTTTTTCTGTATTTTTTTTTGGGTCCGGCTCTTCACTTTGATTATTGATTTTTATTGAAGTAGAAGTTTTTTTTTGCTTGGCCGCCTTATTGGATTTTGTGTGCACAGAAGAGAGTCAAAGTTAATAAGATTTGCTTTGTTTTTCTTTTTTTTTTGTTTCTGTGGGGGTTGAGCGAATTAATTAAAGCACATAAAAAATGGTCGAGTGCTAGGAATGCAATAAAGCTAGTGGAAAGGGGAGAAGGGAGGAAGGAACAAGCACGCATCATTTAAGCGCAAAATTATTGCAGACTTTTATGCGGCAGGTTATAATTCACCGGACGTGCGAAATGCAATTGCAGCAGAAGAGCCAGTGCGGTTCAGGGGCGACAGTGGTAAAATTATCATTTTAATTGCGCATTTCCCGAGCGCGAGCGGCAAAGTCAAAGCAAAAGTAAATAAATTATACTGCAGACTTCAAAAACAACAATTTTATGGCTCGTTTTATTTAACTCGCGCCGCAAAATGAAATGATAAAGTCAAAAATGAAAAAAAAACAGGCAAGTTGCCATCGAAATTTGGTCACGTGCTGCTCCGGGACTTTGACTCTGACTCTCTGGAGTTATTTACGTGCCTCGCTCGTTTTTTGGCGCTTAATTCATGTTGTTTGAGCAAAAGTTGCACAAACAACAGAGCGCTCTGTCTCCTGTCCTCCCTGTCTCCGCTTTGTTTGTTGTCTCACCATTTTTGTTTGCTCATGAGGCACAACTGCAGCATACTTTTAGGTGGCATTGCGGCGTATACTTAATTTGTGGTTGGCACTGGTCACATCACGTAGAGTTGCCGCTAAGTACGGCTCTTGCGTAATGACCAAGAAAAAGAACAAGCAAAAACATAAAAAGTCAAAGAGCAGGACATTCTTTTTTGGGGCAGTTTTTACTGCTAAGGAAGAATAGGAAACACCCTTCCCAAAGAGGGAATATTATTGAAAGAATTTATTGTTCTTTAGAAACATTCATGATAATAATGTGAACAGTTAGGAATTCGTACATACTGTGCATCAGTTTATGAGCTTTTCCGTCTAAGCAAAGCTTCTGCCTTTGCTCTTATAATCAGCTTCAATGACTCACTGTGAGCTTTTCAGTCTAAGCAAGGCTTTTGCATTTGCTCTCTTCTTGCGTTACGTTACGTTACGTTTTACGTTACTTCTCTCTTTCTCTACCAAACGGCTTTATGTAGTAGACATACTTTACCTTGCCCTTCAATCATAAACAAGCCGAAAAAAAAGTTGACGAAACAAACGGTCGACCTTTTTGGCAAAGTCACCAGTCGACATAAATAACACAAAAGCCAAACAGAGACACACACACACACACCCAGTGAGAGAGTGAGAAGCAGAGATGCCTTTTAGTTGGCCAACCAGTTTCTTGCCTTAAATATAATGTTTTATCTAATTTTTTTTTCTCTCATTTTTTTAATGTTTTCGTAATGTTGCCTGCGTGCTGAAGTGAGAAATATGAGCAAAGCACGTGGCCAGCCCAAGCAGTGAGTCAACCACAAAGCTATCAATTTCTATTAGGCCAGGCCAACTTTAGTCCACTTTAAAATGCAACCCAAGAACAAAAAGTCAAAAGAAATGGGACAAACTGCAAAACTGGCAAGAAAAATGTGAAACAGCAGCAAAAATTGCTCTTAATTGGCGGCAGCCATTAAATGCAATTTATCAAACCGAGGACAGACTCATGTGTGTGTGTGCGAGGAAGGGAGATGGGAAGAGCGAGGGACAACAGTTGACAATTAATTTGACACAATTGCAAAGCAGAGAACACACAGCCAACTGAGTCAACTGAGCCAACGCATGTGACCAAAGGTGTTCCCAATTGCACCTGACCCGTTGCCTCCTCGTCGTGCTGTCAGGCAACTTTATAGTTGACATTGTGTAAATGTCGCTGACATTGCCGTTGCTCCGGTTTCCCAGTTTTGTTTGTATTTGTGTGTAATGAAGCCACCTCGCACATTTTGGTAAGTGAAAGGGGGGCAAGCCAAAAGGCAGGGCTAGTAATTGTTGAGAACATTAGGGTCTAATGACTCTAGAACTGGGACCAGCGGGTAAAGGTTTTCCACATGCATAATCATACAAAAAATGGATCCAACTTAATCATGGCAATGGATCCTAGACTAGGACAGGGCAAAGGTTTAAAGAGAAGAAAGTATGGAGAAATAAAGGTACTACTAAGGGAATGATCAATGTTCAACTTAAATTTCAAAAAATCATTAAGCTAAAGCCTTAATCATTACTTTAACAATAATTGAGATGGGTGCCGCACTTGCTTACAGTTCGCAAACCAAAAACCAATTCAATAAATGATTGTCGTTGTACAATTTGTTAAAAGGTGTGCATCTTCTTGTTACTTGTCAATTGCATTGATTCCGCAGGATAGGAAAACCAATAGGAAGAAGAAAATTTCAGTTTGATAACTATAGAAATCATAGAAAGTCTTGCTTTTAAACAGACGGACGAACGGACCACCAAGAATGTAAATATATGTACATTAGGTCGGACCCCAAAAGGGCAAAATGGAAAAAACTGGTCTCAGCATTCCCAAAGCTAATATTTAGGATATAACACTACATTACATAATAATAAAAGTACTGCGATCCCGAACTTTTGGTAGCAATTTCTTATGTAAGTCCCCCCGCTGAGGCCAAAAATCCATTAATCGAAAAGAGTCGAAAATATGTAACGCCCGCAAGCATATTGAGAGCATTTTTGCATTCAATTTGACGCCTTACATTTATTTTTCAACCTAAGTCAATCACAAAATAACCTAACCAGGTACAAAATAAAATCGCAGGTCATAGTAGCTCTTAAATAGAATAGTTTGAATGTTACCTGTGCCTCCTGTGACGAACATAAAACAGTCAAACTAAGTCAATTTGCTTGAAGTTGAAACCTTACATTTTTTTCTAAAAAACCCTTCATAATGAGTTACGAATTCCGAGTCGATTTTCGTGTAAACGTTTGAATTTGGAATTCAATTTATATAAATTTAAAAGTAATTGTGAAGTTAATTTGCTACCAGATCCCTTCGCAATTTTCTCTCGATTTAAATTCATTTGGGATTAAGCAATCAGTTTCAGCTGCTCCTACTTTTCCGATTTTTGTTATACCTGATCTAAACAATTTTTAGCCGTAGGTATATTTGTCGCCTTCTGTACAACGTTTCAAATTAGAATGCAAAATATTAAATTTTACACGAAAATCGAGTCGAAAAGTCGGAAACTCTTTTGAAATAGCACAGGGCAGTAGTATTTTATTGTTTTTCAAATTCCAATAGTTTTTTTAAAAAAAAAAACCCCCATTTTTTAAAAAATAAAAAAATTATAATAAAAAACAAAAAATTTTTTTTATAAAATATAAAAAATATTTAATTCGCATCCGTTAAAACTCGATTTTTTTACTTTTAATTTGGTTTACGCTTAGTATACAACAAAAAGTATCAGATAGGGGGGTGAGACCATGAGATTAAAAATTTATGGTATACTATACCACGAGCACTGCAACATTTTCAAATTGGACAAGTTTTGTCGAAAGTGAAAACCAGTCGGAGAATTATTTAAAGGGGGTATTCTCCATGTCGAGGAGGATTTTTTCACCTTTTTTAAAAAAATCTTTACACCTCAAACAGTCTACAAACAGTTTGAAGAAAAAAAAATATTACCGCTTCGATGCGAGGGCTGTTTAAAAAGTTATCGGACGTCAAATTGGGGGGTAAAAGAAAGAAATAGTGCTGGTGACCGCGATTTTACGTCTCCATGTTGCGTGATATAAAATCTAAAGACGGGCTATAATCAGTAAAGATGTCATTCTGGTCTGACCCTCAACAAAATTTTGTGATTTTTTTTTGACAAAATGGCGGCCCTTTTAAAAATTAGAATTAGATTTTGGCCCTTTTTATTAAAGTTTAATGTAAACTTAAAATAGCAAACATTTTTTAAAATGATTATGCAGGATAAGACCAGAATGGTGACAATTCTGCGTAGATTTTGCTTTGAGTCATCAAAATCGGTTCAGTGGAACTGCAGATATCATGGCCGCCAGTTCGAATAACGTGGTTTCAAGATAATCGCGTTTATAGATTTGACACAAAAAATTATATATCTTCTAAGGTATTTCGAATGTCAAAAAAACCCTTTTGGGGCAATATTCTTAAATATTCAAGCTATAAAAAAAAATCCAAAAAAATGGGAAACACCCCTTTAAGCGACTAAAAATGGCATTAGGGCTCTGTCGAACTAGTAGTATTTTTTTAAATATCGAAAATTTTTCTACTTTGTACGCAATTTCGATATTTCGCTATTTCGATAACGACTTTTTGAGTATAATTCATAAGTTCTTTTTTCTGTTAAACTTCTAGGATCATTGCTAAACTCTATGCGAAAATCCACTAATTAGCAAACGAGTAGAAAGTGGGAGAGAGACAGAGCTTAAGCGGAAAACATTTTAATAAACTGAACTCGTACATCAAACGAAAGGTAAGCATGAACACACACACACACAGACTTAACTGCTGCCATCACACACACACACTTGTGCACGTAATTGGCGGCAAAACAATTAGTAGCATTTTACAGTTAGTTTTCTACATAACATACATTTACCTCTCTCCCGCAGCTTAAAATATTTCGCACAAAATTGCACAACAAAAACAAAAGCTGACGAGCTGACTAAGTGCCAAAGGTGGCTCCCGATGGGGTTTGTGCTGGGGCCAGAGCGGCAACAGTTGGCAGTTCACCTGGAGCCGTAGCCAAAGCCAAAAGCAATGAAACTTTTGACACACTTTGCCATTGAAATGCACATTTGTAACTGAGGAAGAGGAGGTGGTGCAGTACGGCTGGGGTATGTAATAAATTACGGTAATTTAGAAAACACTTAGTGCGTATGCCACACAGAAAGAGATGGCTAGACATTAGCATACGTGCACATATTTTTAAGCAGCTGCCAAAGAAACGTAGCCAAACGCAGGAGGGGGGAGGGGAACAGAAGCAATATGTGTGTCGCAATTTCCGTTCTCAACTTGCAAATGCCATGCAAATACTCGCATTGCACCTGCCACTTGTCAAGGTTGGCCCGTTCGTTGATTGCCTGCATAAGCTGCTGGCAGATCTCTCGGCTTCAACTCGAAACTTAATGGAAAACCCATGCTCTACTTGTCAGCGTATAGATGAGAGTGAAATATGTGTGTGGCCTACTTATGAGCGCAGAAAAAGGAAAGAGACACAGATGTAGGCACAACAGCTTGGCCAAATCGGTGTCCCAAAAAAATTATGAAATAGATTGAATTTGAAGCAGCTAAGATCGGCTGGGAAGTGAGAGAGACCAAATCTGTCCAGGGTAACCCACAGGTTATGCCCTAGCTGCACATTTCTGTCTAATTGATATTGCGTCAAAATATTACCAAAGATTTTAAAAGGAAAACCTCTTTAATTTATTTACTCAAGAATCACATCAAAATTTCATCAATTTTATTCAATTAAAACGATTCATTTTCCAAAAATTTAATAGACATTTTTTCGCTTGATTTCTTGCAACAGCTGCTGCTGCTGCTGCCAGTTTTCCATCTCACAGACTGCAAAGCATAAATGTCATAACACACAAAATTGAATAAAACGAAAAACTTGAACTACATGACGTATGCTTGATATTTGCCAAGGGCCTGCTGATATTTCTTCAACTATTTTCTATTGCTTCTCCATCAGTCCTAGGTCCTCCGCCGGGATGACAACTGCAACTTGAATGGCCACTTCAAGTGTAACTGTTGCACATCAAACAGACATCAAAAAGTGCAAACAAGAGGATGGCAAAGCGAATGCGAATGAAGTTGCCAAGTTGTTTGAGCAACTTTTGAAAAAGGTTAGCAGAGGCGTGGGCCGGCCTGTGTGTGTGTCTGTGTGTGTGGACACTCGAAAAACAAGCTCATCAACGGGGACAACAACAAAACGTCGCCATCGTCGCCGTTGGCATGACCACGATGACGATGATGCAGTCGAGAGTCCAGCACACTTGCAGTCCATATCCGTTCACCCACGAATAGACCAACTGACCATTGTCGCTGTCAGACTCAATTGAAGATGTTTCGATGTCACCGTGATTTGCTGTCTACTTGAAAAAAAACAACTTGATGTCATTTCAAAAAGAAGCCAAAATGGGGTCATATTGATTGGGAAGGTGAATTCGGAAATGAAAGAGAATATGAAGATTTTTTTAAAATAGAAAAAGAGCTTAATTTTACATTTTGTTTTTATAATTTAAAAATAGATCTCGTCGACCGAGTTTATATACCCTTTAGTTGATATTGCCTGACAGTTTGTATGGCAGTATACTATATAGTGGTCCGATTTCGAAAAATTTTGTGAATGATGTAAAATCATTAAAAATTATAAATACCGTTGGGAGCTATAACATTGAAAACAAAAAAGTTTTCTCACTAGAGACTTTTTTCAGACCTAACTTTTGTATGGCAGCTATCTATATAGTTGTCCGATTTCGACATGGCTTTGAATTATGTAAAATCTTAAAAAACTTATAAATACGGCGTTGACGAACATTGAAAAAAAAAGTTTTTCTCCTAAAATGGTTTTTAAATCGTTTATGGATTTATAGTTCCTCCGGCCGGTCCGCAAATGTAGCGTATCTAACCAAGCTCATTTACGACCTTAAACACGAAAAACAACACCAGACGACAACGACCTCAACCACCCGCGCAAGATACTTATAGGTCGTGTTTTACGCTCGAAGTACGAGAATAGCTGTTTAAAAATCGCCCATCATCCCCGTTCTGCAATACGGCGCAGAAGCATGGGTAATATCATCAGCGGATGAGGTGGCGATAGGGGCTTTCGAGCAAAAGATTCTTCGGAGAATTTATGGACCTTTGTAAGTTGGCGGGGGTTTCGCATTTGAAAGAATGACGAACTGTGTGAGCTCTGTGAAAAACCTATTGCTATCAAGTGCATAAGAGCAGGCTGCGCTGGCTACGACATGTTACCCTTAAGGATGAACAAGCTCCAGCAAAAATGCTCTGCAAGAGGAATGCATAAGAACTGGGACAAACAATGGGCGACAAGGCCACTTGTAAAGACTGGGCACCGCCCGTCTTGGCCCCCGAGGCAAAAGCGACTGGCGAGCATTAGTAGCAGCGGTCGAGACCGTCAAACGGTTGTAATGGCCCATGAGGAAGAAGAAGAAGTTTAGGTAACAATGGTGAAATTCAATCAAAGAAATGATTCCTAATGGAGTGGTAACTCCGGTGCTAGCTTCTCTAAGCCAATTGACCTCATTCTTTTTTTTTGTCAATACTCAACGATTAATCAAGTCACTATCACGGATGATCAGTTCACTGTCACAAAATTTAGCTTGTTTCCGCTAAAAGGCTAGATTTTCTATCGATATGCTATCGAATTCCCTAGTGTCACCAATAGAAACAGCTGCAGTGTTACTGGCGTTGCCATGGGAGAGACTTTTGCTTAGTTGGGGAAAATTATGGCCTCCCTACAACCATGAATTGTGTATGTCCAAGGCCGCCAAATTTCATCTTTCTTTGTTATTCAATGTTAAAATGCGACTCTGTGAACTAGATCCTGTTCAAATGTATCAAATTATATGTATCGATAGTCTGACTTGTACACATCCCTAATATATCGACTCCAATCACCTAAATCAAATGGACTCACAATATTTAAAACAGATTCCTGGAACCGTAATCGTGTCACGTATGTGTGATCGATAAGGGGCGGAGTACCTTCTGCTTCGCTCTCAAATCTCTTTGCGCCTGACCCACCAAGTGGTGAATTTGCCCTTATCCCCTAACAAAGACTAGTTCCGCTCGACCAACCCACCCAAATATAGCTACAAAAAGAATAAATCTCTAGAGCTGGCTATATCGTGGAGGATCTACCAGGATAACTTGGTGCTTCAAATTTAGATGTGGAGCTTTGATCCAATCAGCTATTCTTTATTAACGTTAGTGTGACCGTATTCAAAATTCATCAGGAAACATTTACTTTTTCACATTGATGTGGAGCAAGAGAATAAGCTGCTTTTAAGGCTTAACAAAAGCACACAATTAATTTTAATAAATTAACCAATTTTAATTGTAAGTTTTTGTTCTTACGTAGGATTAAAAAAGCCTTGAAATTCTATAGAATTTTTTTAAATCTCAGCTGCTCTCTTTAGTTTCTTTTTCGCAAAAACTCATTTTCATTAAATTGTCCTGACAAAAAAAAAAAATGAAAACAATTTGCCAACGAAAGCAATAAAGAGGCCGCCTTGTAGGTCCATAAATACATGTACATGCGTACACATGTGTGTGTGTGTGTGTGTGTGTGGGTGTTTATGTGCTCTCAGTCTCATTGGCGCTTTACTGTAATGTGAGCTCGTCTCCTTGGGTCTCGTTATATGGCTTCTCTCATATTTGTTTAGCCTCGCCATTTTATTTTTACTGTTTATAAGCTGACAAAATTGTTTCGCAGCCTCCATGGAGAGCCATGAACGAACCGCAAGGAATAATTGGCCGCAGCCAAAAAGGACCTTGTCTTGTCACTGAACTGAAATTTGCTATGGAAAAAAAATGGGAATTCCCTTCATTTTCTATTTTTTTTTTGGGTTTTCCAATTTCATACGCTTGGCTGCAGCCGCTGGCCAGTTCCATGCCATTTCCTTCACTTTGCTTGCCATGCGTGCGTTCGCATTCTTCTCCATCTCTCCATCTGATGAAATTTTGAAGTTATGCATGTGCATTCAGATTCTATTTTTTTGCGCATCGCTGATTTTGGGCGAGAATAGAAAATGAAACTCAAATTGTATTCCATATCTGTGTCAGTTTAGCATTGTTTCCAATTTCTGTTTTGTGAATGAAAACTTGAATAAGCATACGGTGTGGGGGTGAAAAGGATGAACCGGAAGCAGTTTTGAATCTTACATCAATTGTTACTAAAACTTTAATATAACTTGCAGAAAGATTTCACAATGCAGCATAAATTTAAGTTTCTAGAAGGAGTGGAATTGATTCCAGATGTTGATGATGACAAAACATGTTTCTGTTTTGGAAAGGCCAAGTTAGCTTTCCTCTATTTTTTTAATGATAATTCTCCTTTCAACTCAAGCCTTTTCCTCGTATATCATAAACGTTTCTGTTTAATTCCTCTTGCGTGTTAATCCCCTTTTTTTTACCAGGCGCCGTAATTCAATAAACTCAATTAGTGGAAAGTCTAATGAGCAATCAGACGCCCTTGGCCCGCCTCCCGCGCATGACCCGACCCCACGATACAACGTAATTAACATGCCAAAAGCCCATAGACGTTAACGTAAGGTGAGACTTCGGTTCAGGGCATTTTCATGCTTCCTTTCTTTATTTTTTTTTTTAATGGCGCATTGTTAAGGCGCCAAAGGAAAAATGGGGAAAAGCGAAAAACTCTGCAATACAATTTGCCGTGACAAATGCGGCCATAAACAAAAATGGCGACGCCGCCGTCCTAGTGCAGCGACAAGAGGACGACAAAATGGCTGCCAGGATCTGCACTGTGGATGGTCTGGGATGAAAATTTCATTTAACAGGCGACGGCGGCAACCTTTTATGGAATTTATCGCACGCGAACTCGCTGTGCGAGTGCATTTGGTCTCGCGTTTTTGGTAATGAAAATTCGCTTTGGCAATTACCCAGATCCCCAAAAGGGCAACTAAAGTCGACGGCCGAGAACTGCATAAATTCCAAACTTGAAATCAATTTCAGGCTTCAGCTTTTGTGTATCGACAAGCAGCAGCAGCATCATAATAAACTCTCTCTCTCCGGCTTCCCTGAAAGAGCAGGGAAAACTGAAAAACAGAAAAACAATAACAAAAAAAAAAATAAATACATTTTATAAAAATATTTTCCTGCCCGGCAGCTAAAATGTTATTAAAGCCAATAACACATCGGGCAGTGGGACAGTTTGCTCCATTTTGTTTTCTCACAAATATAAATAGCTGACAAAGAAGGAGAAGGAGCCCAAAAAGGAGACGGCGATGTAATAAAAATAAATAATGGCTAAAAGTTTGAATATTTATGAGTTTTTTATGTGCGAAGAACAAAAGTTTGACGAGTTGTAATCATAATGTGACCATTAATTGATTGCAAAACGTTGTTGAACACTGGACGATGCGGCCAGCAGCAAGTGGGCAGAGCTAAAGAACTCGCTGGAAAAATCAAAGCGACAAGCAAATGGTAAGACCATAGGAAATCACACTGGTTAGAGCGAGACGAACATTTTGCAAACAGCTGACCAATTTCTGACAGTAGCGGCGTCCACGGTGTCATTTTTCAGTCTAAATATTCTAATCTGCGACTAAATAGTTTTCAAGTGAACATGAAAATGAAAAAACCCTTACAAGAAAGTTCCAATAAATGCATGAAGGAGCTACGTGCGGCAATGGCACAACGGAGAGGTCTGCAGGCGCGTTGCGCCGTTGCTGGGCAATAAAAATCTGCTGCATGCTATTCATGGTCTTGTCCGGGTCTTTGACATCCAAAAGGGTTGCCTGCGGGACAAGCCACTCGAGGCTGCCTTCAAGCACAATCCGCAGCCGGCCAAGGTACAAGAAGTGTCCGTTGTGCAGCCATCGATGGAGTTTAGTGGCTTGGAATACAATCCCTATAAGTTGCCGGAGAAGACGCAACAATTGTATCTTCAGCATTTGGATGAGGTTTTCGTCGAGAGGGGCGGCTTTCAGGTATGAAATTAAATGTGTGGATTACTTGGAAGTTATCGAAGATATCGACAGACGAAGTGCAGTAGTCCTGTTTTTTGTTATGTTTGAAATTTGAGTTGCTAGTCTAATAATAATAGGAAATGCAGGCCTACTACTCAGCTGATACACTCAGAAAAAAACGACCGGGATAGTTCTAGACCAATCAGGATAGTTTTTTTGCCGTTTTGTACTTGAAATTTGAAGTATGTTTTGTTCTTGAATGTACTTAAATTAAGTATGAAACATACTAGTATAGAAAACGACTGTTAAAGTCATTAAAATGAGAACAATCGTTCTTGAATCAAGTACATTTCGTAATTATAGTTAGCCTAAAAATTTAAGAAAAGATCGTACTTAGTTCAAGTACAAAATTTCTTGGATTAAGTACAGAATAGACTTACTATGCAAGCTCCAAAAAGTGTGCTACGAAAACTGCGAATTATTTTACATTGAATCTATTCTTAAAACTCCCTCCTGGTTCTAACATTTTGGTAATGGAGTGGGGGTCGATTTTCGACCTACAGTATAAACATCTTGGTCTTTGGTTAATTCATTTTCTTTGGATTTTGATATTATATAGAGACCTTTATAGGCTTAGACCATTTTGCACTTATTTTTTAAGTATTATTTTGCTTCAAACATGTTTTGGGGTTGACTTTTGAATTATTAAACTTTGATGAAGAACATTTTTGCACTTATTTCGAGAGTAAATCGGGCTGTACTTAGGACAATAACCAATTTATAATATGACCAAAAACATATAATACTAGTTCGAAATGTACTTAAAATATCCCGAAACAATTTCAAACAAGTATTTTGGGATTGAAAAAATCGTACTTCAAATAAGGATTTTGTACTTAAATCAAGTATTTTCATACTTACCGTACTATTGACACCGTTCGTTCTTGATTCAAGTACAAAGTTCTTTTTTTCTGAGTGTACTTACATTTTTTGGACAGATTTCACGTAGTCCCACAAAAAATATTCTAGTAGAGTAAAATTACATAATCTGGGCTAGAGTTGTCGATATTTCTCAAAATATCAAAAATCTAAATTTTCAATATCGATATTTGATATATCAGGTTCAATCCAAACATTAAGATATCGTTATTTTCTAAAGTTTAAGAATACTGATACTTCCCCTCAGCCAAAAGACAATTTCTAGTCGACTTTATATCTTTCTCATGATATAACTTTATGACTTAAATGACTTATTGGAAACTAGATTACAGTCTTAGAGCTCGATTTTATAGGCGGGGGGCTTGTTTCACTTTTTTGCTCATAACTTGAGAACCGTTCATCCGATCTTTATCATTTCTTCGGCAAATCGATTCATTTTAATCGTCTATCTTCAAAACTGTAGGAGATATAACGTTTTTACCAAATTGCGAGGGCGGGAGGGGGCGTGGCCAAAGTTTGAAACAAACTTGATCTGCGTGCAGATAAGAGAAGCATTTGTCCCATACTTGTAAAACCTCTATCTCTTACCATTTTTGAGATCTAGGTGTTCATACAGACAGACGGACGGACGGACAGACGGACATGTCTATATCGACTCGGCTGTTGATGCTGATCAAGAATATATATACTTCATATGGTCGGAAATGATTCCTTCTGCCTGTTACATACATTTGCACGACATTAGTATACCCTTTTTACTCTACGAGTAACGGGTATAAAAAGGAATTACGAAATATTCTAAGAAAGTTTCACCTTGAACCCATAGGTCCAAAATGAATTCCAAGTCGGTGCAAATCGATCTTAAATATGAAAGATATTTATGATTTTGTCCTTTTGAACGTGACTATTTTATATATTTAGCTTAGAAATCGCTTTTTTACAAAGAAAATCAGGTATAAGTGCAGAAAATCCCACCAAGTAACCATGGGTTTGAAATGAATTCCTTGCCCGACGATTAGATCAAGCTGTATGGAGGAACTCATTTTAAGCCCGTGGTTTTTGGACGAAATTTTTCAAAGATTACGTTTTTTCTATACGCATTGAAAAAAAAATCGAGTCTTGTTATGACAATTTGCTGCTTCAATTACACTGTGATAGTTTTTTTCAAAAAAAAAAAAAGACAAGACCAAACTCGACGGTTTCCCCCTATTTCGGGTCCTACGAATCGAACTGCATCATTACTTTTTTGAGTTACAATCATGGTTTCATACAAAATTATTTGTTGAAGTTTTTCATTGTATGGCAGCTACAAGAAGTAGTTATCCGATCCGGTCGGTTCCGACATATTAGCAGCGTGCAGGGAAAAGAAGACTCTGTGCAAAATTTCAGCTCGATTGCTTCAAAACTGAGGGTGTCCTTATAGCCAATATGTCGAAAAAAGTGAAACTTAACATTAACATTTTATATAACATTTAACACTTTAAACACTTTAACATTTTTATACACTTGAAAAGTGTATTATAATTTTGCCAAGAAGTTTGAAACGCATAGAAGGAATCATCTCCGACCACATAAAGTATATATATTATTGATCAGCGTGACGAGCTGAGTCGATTAAGCTTTGTCCGCCCGTCTGTCCGTCCGTCTGTCCGTCTGTTTCTACGCGAACTAGTCCCTCAGGTTTGAAGCAATCGAGCTGAAATTTTGCACAGAGTCTTCTTTTCTCTGCACGCTGCTAATATGTCGGAACCGACCGGATCGGATAACTACTTCTTGTAGCTGCCATACAATGAAAAACTTCAACAAATAATTTTGTATGAAACCATGGTTGTAACTCAAAAAAGTAATGATGCAGTTCGATTCGTAGGACCCGAAATAGGGGGAATCCGTCGAGTTTGGTCTTGTCTTTTTATACTCTGTACCGAAGGTACATAGAGTATATTAAGTTTGTGCAAAAGTATGTAACAGGGAGAAGGAATCATTTCCGACTATATAAAGTATATATATTCTTGATCAGCATCAACAGGCGAGTCGATATAGCCATGTCCGTCTGTCCGTCTGTCCGTCTGTCTGTCCGTCTGTCCGTCCGTCCGTCCGTATGAACAAACAGATCTCGGAGATGGTAAGAGATAGAGGTTTGACATGTATGGGACAAATGTTTCTTATAGCTGCAGGCAGATCAAGTTTATTTTCAATTTTTGCCACGCCCCCTCCCGCCCCCGCAATTCGGAAAAAACGTTATATCTCCTACAGTTTTAAAGATAGACGTTTCGTACCTTCTAGAGATAGTTAGTAATTAGCAATATGTATCGATTTGCCGAAGGAATGATAAAGATCGGATCAGCGGTTCTCAAGTTATGAGAAAAAAAGGACATCGCCCTCCCCCACCCCCTCCCACCCATTCACATCTAACACCACACAATCTTAGAAAGAGAGATAGAGCGAGAGAGAGAGTAAGAGAGAGACTTTGAGATGAGCGCAGCACCAGCATTGCATTCAGCTTCTACTCCAGGTACAGAGTATGTTATAGTCGGGGTTTGACTTTTTTTTCTTTTTTTTTTTTTTAATAATGTTACCAGAGTAATTTTTTATGATATATCGATTATAAAAATATCGATAACCGCCCATATCGGTACAAGAATCGTCCCACCAACCCTAATCTGGGCAGCTACTGAACAAGTCCAAATTGTGAGATTAATTGCTCACCAAACTCGCTTCTCCATTGGTCTTTGGTCTCGCGTGCCGTGTGACACTGACACCGTCCTGTTGAAATTACATGCCAACGAAGTTCAATTCTTTGATTTTGGACAAATCATCGCACGGTAATTTGCTTCATTGACTCTAAGTTTTGCGATTTTCATTATTTTTAAAAAATCATCACATTGAAATTTGTGTCCCCCATTAGTTATTGTATCATAAAGCAGGCAGCTCTGAATAACTCAGCACAATTAAAAATAAGCAAAAAATAATCTAAACGGTAATAGACAGATTAAAAGAAATGGAAACCCCTTTACAGCGCCAATCTCTCGTTGAGGCCATGTCCTTTGAGGCCATAGCGGCCTTCAAGGCCAAGCGTTTGGCTCACAAAAGGGAAAATCAAGACGAAAGGACGGAGGAGCAACGTGCCGCATTGGCTCAACGGGCTATGGAACGAGAACGCCAACATCGTACTCGCGATGAGCTGTTGCTGGGCAATAAGGAGCTGCCGGGTGTTATGCGTACTCTTGCCCGAGTCTTTGACTGTAAGAAGCTTCGTCTGCTGGACAAGCCACGCGAGGCTGCCATTAAGCCACTGGCCGTCTCCACTAGCCAGCCTCAGCCGGCCAAGTTACGAGAGGTGCCCGTGGTGCCACCTCAATTGGAGCCATCTATGCAGCCAAGTGGATCGAAATACAATCGTTATGGGCAGGAGAAATTTCTTAAGCCAAAACAGGACTTTGGCATCAATCCATTGGGGACCAATGTTATGAAGAACTCTGCCACGAAGCAGCCTCGAGGCACTTTGGTGCCGATGCGTGTACGACGTCTACCTCCGGAGGGTATGATCCCCTCGCGCAAGGTCATTATAGTGGTACCGGAGGGTTTGACCAGTTTGATTACCTTGCACAATGTCAAGCAATTGCTGCAAGATATGCGCTATGAGTCGTCGGAGAAGATGCGCCAATTGGGTCCACAGCATTTGGATGAGGTGATCATCGAGAGGCGTTTTCAGGTATGAAATTACAAAATTAAATATGTTAACGGTTAGGGAAACTAAGAAAGCCACTTGTTTAACAGTGTACGCTTACTCTTAATATATTCGAAAATGAAAATTAACATTCCTCATAAAATAGTAAGAACTAGAGATAAGAACGTTTAAATTTTTCCAGCACGGGAAATTAATCAACTAAAGCAGGGGCGCCCAAGCCCATTCCGTAAGGTACTCATTTGTTGTTGTGTAACGCAAAGGTGCCACAAATTAACATGCGTGCTCTCCTCTCTTTCTTTCCTAACTAAGGTTTTGTTGTTGTCGCGTTCAGACCGCGTTCTTTTATCGAAAAAAACTCTTCTCCTATTTCCTGGTTTCCAGATTTAAATATGAACTAATTATATATTTTTCTCTCATTTTTCTCCCATTTTAGGGTGATATTCATCGATTCCGGGTGATCGATAACGTTTCCCGTCTGTCGGCTGACGAGTGGGAACGCGTGGCGGCTGTTTTTGCTGTGGGTCCCAACTGGCAATTCAAGGGATGGCCCTACAATGGTGATTCAGCCATTATATTTCATCGTATATGCGCTTTCCATCTCCACTTCAAGGATACACCCATCCATCGTGATCTAAAGAATATGAAAGTGATTCCCTTGAGTCTACCGCAATATGAACGGCATTTGGATTGTGGCATTCTAATGGAATTCTGGAATAAGTTGGATCAACACATTGCCCTCAATCAGCGACAGTTTGCATTTATGAAGCAGAAGTAGAGCAGACGCACAAACAATATACCCAGCTAATCCCAGATATAAATAAAAAATCAATAAAAGAAATTGAATCAGGCGAAACAAAGCTTCTGTGGGGAGTGGGTGGGATAATAATAAAAAAAAGAAGCGAACGAACGCATCAGAGAAATACATCACGTATGTACAAAAAAAAAAACACATAAAAACGTAGCAAAAACTGCAAAGTTGGCAGAAAAATTAAGAGCACAAACAAGTCGCATGGCGGATGGTGGATTCCAGGGGCGAAATGTACGCGTGAGACAAAAGCTAAATGACACACAAAGGAGCCGTTGCAAGCGTAAAACTGTCAACGATGAGTGGAGAAAAAGGATGAGGAGGCGCATGAGGTGGCTTAGTAAGGGACGCAATAAAAATCACTGGCAAAATGACAATTTTTATATATTTAAATAAAGTGCGTGGCAAGAGCTCTTGGATTATTGTGTATGAGGTGGGATATATGGGGCAATTGACAGGCTTTCAACGATTGGACAGTGGAATGAAATAGAAATAGGAAACTAAGAATACTCACTCACGGCCTGCTTTGTATTATTAAGAGAGCATAAACCCCGACAGTAGCTTATTTCCTTAGATATTGTCTTAGTGTTAAAATGCTCTGAATTGAATAAAAAACTACAAAGTATAAGGAACTGGAAGAATTTCTAAAAATTTTAGTAAATTATTTGCCTGTGGGAGCTTAGCTCAAATGAATTTCTTACCCAAATTTCTATTTATATGAATAGCTGAACAAAAGGTTTGAAATTCTGTACTCTGGCTATGCTCATAGGTAATTTGCGTGTCTAACAGAGATTAAACCCCGAACGAGTTTCAGTCAAGGCCCTTAAGCTTATTTTAACTGCATAGGAAACCGATAAGCAACCTGTGTCCGTTTCCCATGATATAAACGTGTTTGTCACCGCAACCGATATAACGAGAGCGTAAATTAAAGTCGGTTCTAACCGACTTCGATATACCCGTTACATGTGAAAAATCATGTTTAGCAGTGTTCCTGCGTTCCTTAGGGTGACCATCCGAAAGCGGGGTGGGCCTGGTTCACTTTTTTGCTCATAACTTGAGAACCGTTCATCCGATCTTTATCATTTCTTTGGCAAATCGATTCATTTTGCTAATTTCTAACTATCTCGTAAGTTGGCGAATTACGAATCGTCTATCTTCGAAACGAAGGAGATATACTGCTTTTTCCAAATTGCGGGGGCGGGAAAGGGCGTGGCCAAAATTTGAAACAAACTTGATTTGCGTGCAGATAAAAGAAGCATTTGTCCCATACACGTCGAACCTCTATCTCTTACCATCTCTGAGATCTAGGTGTTCATACAGACGGACGGACAATATATCTATCGACTCGGCTGTTGATGCTGATCAAGAAAATATACTTTATATGGTCGGAAATGATTCCTTCTGCCTGTTACAAACATTGTATACCCTTTTTACTCTACGAAAAATTCGTCCGATTTTATTTCTCTGGTTTACAAAATCGCTTTTGATCCAAAAACAAACCAAATCGTATGAGAATTGGGTCGTTTATTGAAAAGAGTGATTTTTTGAGCACCTCACGACAACTACAAGAACTGGATCTACTCACACACTCGCATCACGGAGAGATATAGCTCTTCAGAGTCTCAAAAAGGTTTAAAATGGAATCCCTTATAACAATGTTGTTAAGTCTTGAGAATTATTTGGAAATGTCCGCCGCACAGTGGTCCCAAATCCCAAAAAGCTGGCCAAAAATTAAAAAAAAAATATTTTGTATAGACTTTCAATGATTGGAATAGTTGTAGTGGTACATCAAGTTTGTATTCTGACCGTTAATAAGGAGAAAGTGTCCCCACCTGGCTCAGGTTTGAACTCCGTTCGTGAGCGTCAAGCGTGCCTCATAATTTATTCGTCATACGTCGAAAATAACACAACGTTCAGAAGCGTATAGATTCGCGAAAAATTAACCGATTAGGATTCTGAAAAATGGATTCTACTCTAGAAAGTCAGTACAATTTAAACGTATTGCTCAAAATTATTATTAACAATGCATGAAATAGTGAATCATTAATAAAAGTAGTGGTTTTTTTTCGGTCACATTCTGAAAAATCGTGTTAAAAAAGCAATAAGTCAAAACTCAGCAGATCCCACTCTCAAACGAATAAGAAATTGTTATTTAGACAATTCTTCAAAACATAGTAAAAAATTAGCTGCCCATAGCAGCCGATTTAGTCTCGGTGATTATTTTTGTGCGACAATTGTCGCGACATTACAAATATACACTGCTCGACAACACTCTCCCCCAATTCACCAAACCAACTTTTTCTAAAGTATTTTGGCCCGCTGAGCACGAAAATAGACATGAAAAAAAATCTGCCGAACAGTTATCAAGATATTATCGATAAACGGGTTTTTCGATGTTTCAGCCAAATCAAGTACGTTTCCGAAGAAATTGTCCGCCATTTTGTTTTTCTAAGTTGTGACTTCGGATTCGTGATCTGCAACCCCGAAAACCCCCGAGTATAGACTTTCAGCCAAATCCAATGCGATTTTGAAGAAATTGACCGCCATATTGGATCCGCCATTTTGTTTTCATATTTTTTGACGTCGGATTCGTGATCAGCCACCCCGAAAACCCCGAGTACAAACTTTAAGCCAATTCAAAAACGTTTTTCCACTTTTGGCCGTGTTTTTGTGTTGTGAATTTGTACAGGATTAGTGTAAAGGTATTGTTAAGGCATCGAATGATGGTCATACTGCAGACACTGTTTATAAAGGACGAGACAGACAGAAAGAAAGAAAAGAAAAAACCGTATCGACAAATCGTTTAAAATCAGTGTAATTAGAAAACAGTTTGAATAAAACAAGTAAGAGCGTTACAGTCGAGTGACCCGACTCCGATATACCCTGTACAATTTGAGACACACATACGAACATACACAAACACACACATAAATGCGCACACTCATACGCCCTAGCTGCCTGAAATAGGCACAGAGTCCCCCTCATTTGCAGATGCTTTATTTACTTTTAAATAAAGATTCGCTAAATATGCGCACAGGGGCCTAAATGGATGTCGAGCGTCACAGTTGCTGACTGGTTCAACTTGTGATTCTGCCTTCCTGTATTTCCAGTTGACTCTCGTTTCCTTATTGGTTGACATCCGAAAACAGAGCGATTCACCCTCAAAGCTGCTGGCTAGCGTGAGCTACTTGCGAATACAACGCTTTGTTGTGGACTATACATATACATACATATGCCTTAAACGCTATTTTCCACTTTTTCACCCCATAGTCAATGTCAATTGCTGAGCAAGGTACTCAGTAGCAAAAGCCACTTACGTAAGCTTTGCTCCTCCCTCCCTGATTGACTATCAGATAATTCGCCAACTTACGCAACAAGCTGAAGACAAAGGCAGGTCTAGCTCTGCCATCCATGTGTGAGAAAATCGAGTTTCGTTTGCCAATATTCAATTTTATAAATTGAAATAAAGTAGAAGTAAAAAAGAGGAACAAAAGAAAAGAAAAAAATAAATTGAGTTCATGATTACAACTCAAGACATAAAACTTACGCACATTGTGAGGTGTTAAAAGTGTACAATACAGTTTTGTTGATTTCAAGTCGAATAGATTTTTGGAATTTGGAACTTAAAGGTATATTTAAGAATTTTAAAACTATATTAAAGCCATTAAATCAAACGAAAACTCAATCTATTAAATGGTAGATTGTGAAAGATTTTAGTTTCTATTTTGAACATTTAAATAATTTATTAACTTCTGCTTCAAAATTTCAAGTGAGCCAATTTTGCACTGTTCTGGCACTTTTCTTATTAATTGAACCCGTAAGTGAATTGATATGATCTTTCTGGTATTACAGGCAACTTAAAACTGATTACCAAAGCTTTCACACACTGACTTACTTAAGTATATGCTTCGCCACGCACATACTTATGTTTTCGTATGTGGGTGCATACTTTTACTTAAGACCAAAGTTTTTTCACTTCACACCCCACACCAAAGACGAGAAGCACTTTGAGCTACCCATAAATCCCAGAAACTTAAAAAAAAAAACAAACTCTGGCAAAAGTTTCTAGTCCACCACATACACACATACACACATATCAGTGGAAAGTCAGCCTCAACTTCAAATGGTTCAGTTACCGTAAGGGGACGGGGCGGTAGAGAAATCAGCGACAAGAAAGAAGCTTACAGTGCGCGACATAAATGTGGCAACGAAATCAAGTGGAAAAATCAAAGAGAAAAATCAAAAGCGCTTTGCTGGCAGTGAAAGCTTTGATTTGCCTGCCATTTAAAAGAAAAATTATTTAAATTATTTACAGATAAGGCAATTTTCCACATGAGTTAGTTGGCTAGAAAGTTAATTTATCTAATGCATGAACTTTTTAGGTACTTGTCATATTTTAAACAACTTAGAGATTGTATTTGATACTCTGGGAAAAAGATGCGCACAGCCTATGCACTAGGAGCGCAAACATAGACACACATAGAGAATAATAAACAGCATTAAATGAGGGGGTCAGTCAAATTTTATTATTATTGATGACTTTTAAATACACAGACTTATAGTAGAAGATTTACCTTTTGTTTTAAAAAACAAGAATGACGGTCAAACCTGTCTGGTATATAATCTTTACTTGCCCAAGTTTGTATACAACTAATAACTTTTAAAGGTGGCGCCACTTAAACTTTGTGAAGTACGACACTTTGTCAAGGCGTAAGTGGGAGCGTGAGTATTCAGAATTCCATTGGCACGATCACTGAATGTTAATTTAGTTTCTGTGTATATAATTAAAACGAACCCCCCCCCTTCAACCTCCGATTTGGTGCCACGCCCCTCCCCCCTTTGAGTCTTACTTTGAAATTTACTTTCTGAGATTAAGAATTTTGAAATACGTTCTTGTTATGAGCAAAATAACAGCCCCTCCTCCCACCCTAAAAAATTTGAATTAATGTCATTTGGCATAGACACTTAAACTGTTTTTTTAGTATATCGAAGTGGCAAGCCGACTTTACTTACCTCGTTTTCATAAAAAGTCATTTGAACATTTTGGTAAAAGAGATATTGTCACCCGCGAAGTCTGTTACGAGAGCTAGATGAAGACCTTTGTTTAGTTATGCAGGAGAGCAAAAAAAAGAACATTTGGAAAATTTGTTCGCGAAGTGGGTGAAAACACCAAAGAAAAGTTTAAATGGGCCTCATAAAATTAACTAAGGCGTTCAGACAATATGGTGGACTAAGCTGTTTTCGGGGGGGATATTTCTAGAGAGCAAGACTTTGCTCAGTCGACACCGCTTCTGTCAAAAATTGTCACCTGCTCTCATTACGCTCTCTAATACTTTAATCAGCTCCTCTCTGCAACATTTGGGTTATGGTCGTCTCGCTCGAACCACAGTGATTTCACTCACACTCAGTATCTTTTGTTTTAAAATAGGGGGACCCCCCACAACCCCCCCAAAAAATTTAAAAAAAAAAAAAAACAAATTAGGTGTGTGTTGTATGTATGTATCTTGGCTCTCTGAGTCAGATGATAGCTGCTATGAGAGACATTTGTTGAAAAGAAATAGCAGTTAACAAGAGAGAGGAGGAGAGGACGAAATGATAGGGCGGGGAGGGCTAGGAATGAGGGAGGATGGGAAAAAGTGGAGAGTGCAGGAAGAGGACGAGGGGAAAGAGTCGAGAATTAAAAAAAATTACACATACAAGTTTGATATATTCTTGCCACCTGTGAACACAACACTGATTGGATAAAACAACACAATTTCAAGTCGCAATGGGTTCAGCTAGTATTGCATACGAATCAAATTTCTTACATTTCGAGAATGTTACTAAACCTGCATACCAGTTTGATTTACCTTTAAAAAGATTATTAATTCAATATGGTTAAAAATTTCATTAAAAGTTTTGTTGTTGTTCAATTGAATTTCATTTGAAACCGAATTCAATTCAATTGAAAAGGAGAAGCTTTGCTTGTAAGTGGGCAATGCTATCCATAACCAGGACATGCAAAGAATTTTACCAAGTGGCACACGAACCGGATGCCGTATTTACATTACAAGTGTTGCACACACACACAAACGCAGAGACTGGTGCGGTCAACTCTTTCACTTCCCTTCCGCCAACCTCCTTTCAACAGCAACTTTTCAACTTGCGCCAATCAAACAAGTTCAATAACGGTAATTAACAGAGCAATGGGAATTGCTGTTCAGAAGGGGGTGTCCATCGACAGACAGAAAGAGAGAAGCGGGGCTAGTGCCTGCAATTTGCGAAAAGTTCAAAGCTATTAGCATGTCGATGCTTCAACCTGTACCAATGTCCACGGATGTTCCACACCCTTCAAACCCCTTTCGGGCTAATGATGGAACTGCCCGCCATCAGTTAGAGGCTATTAGCGAACTCAGAGTGCGAGGGAGCGAGGCATTTCTGTTTGGTAGCCATTTAGGCCGTCGACATTGTTGGCAGCCACTTGGCATGTCAGTTTTGATTGAGCCTGATGGAAGCCACAGTACTCCCTCCCGCTTTCCTCTCATCATTACCTTATAATGTGGTTTAATTGTGAGTGAAGTGGCAGAGCAGTCACAACGGAAAGGGCACATAACGGTTATTAACGCGAGGCAAGAGAGTCATTAAAGTTTAATTTTAAATACCGTTGAGGAACTGCTTATTTCCCGAAGAGGTACACCAGTTAGCTCAATGATTCCCAACCGATGCCTACATTTGAACACTCACTTACACATCACTTAGAGAAACCACAAAAGGTAAACTAGATTTATACACCATCATCATGTCTTTATATACCAGACTGGGTCTCTTAAACGGATCCTGAGACTTCAAGTAGCCCCACAAAAAATAGTACAGTAGGATCAAAACCAGTTGTCAAACAAATCCAATTCTTTCACTTTGGACAAACAAAAGTCTGTAATCATCGCACGGTACTTTGCTCCATTGAATGTAACGTTCCGATTTTCATTTTTTTAAACCGTTCTTGAGAGGAATAACGAAACAGGCGTAGAGGTCTCATTGGGCTATTGGTTGCCCATCGCTGGCTTTAAGACCTGGCCACTGAAACAATCGAAGCGCGCGGAAGCTTGGTAAGCAAGTCAGCCTTATCCAAAAATAAAGGCTCATTTTACGACATTGTAAGAGAAAACATAACTGTAAAGTCCAAGTTAACATGAAATGTAAAGTCCGCTCTGTGGCATAACATTCACTCGTAACTTGAACCCGTAATAAACAGATAGTTCACAATGTGTTAGCGGATCTATCAATTTGTAACATTTTCAAGCTCATATAAACCACACACTTCAGACTCCCCCCAACACCCTCCCAGCCAGACACGCGCCACCTGACGGCCGCATGAAAACATGGCCAACTGAAGAGCGAAATGGAGTGTGGGGAGTGGGTACTGGGCCTTGCATCCGTTTCACTTGATTCTTTTCGTCGGCAGCCACTTTGGGCAGCAGCAGCAGCACAGCAGAACTTGAACATGAGTGCAATCAAATGTATTACATTTTGTGCAACTTAAGCGACGGTTGAAGTGCCGAAGACAGCTGCTGAAAGAGCAGCAGGGTCGACGGAGGGCTTGGCTCCGGATGGCAGGGATATATCCGCCTTTGGGTGCAATGATTTCCTGCAAAACCCGAGTCAAGGCTGAGAGAAACTAAGCAGATGAAGCACATGTGAAGCTTTGGCGCCGTAAAGTATGCAACATGAGCCATAAAAAATGGGCCAAACAAGGAAATTGCCAAGAAATGCATTTTGTGGCTTATAGAGCATGAAGAAGGGAGGAAGGATGGCTGGATGGATGGCTGGATACCTCGAGCAAAGGAAATCAATTGAGTTTGTTCGACAAATACACGCTCAAATGGAAATTGACAGGCCGGGAGAAGGCGACAGAGAGTGGCAATTAAAACCCACTACATCAACAAAAGGATTTTTAACTATGACAAATTCACATTGTTTGCTCAATTGGCTATAATGCCTTGATTGATGACAAGCAGCAGGAGCCGATGACATGCCATGATATGATTATCCAACAATTTAAACTGCACTCCAGTGTTTGCCAACTAATCAAGGAGAAGCCGAGACTCCCCTCTTTGTTTTTCCATCTCTCAGCTCTCGTCATTGTCCTTGGCGTTTGTCAAACTCACACAAAAAAAAGAACGGAAAGGAGACGAGAACTTTGCTAAATTCTCTGCTCAAACAGTTGAAGCATAAAAAAAAATTTGAAAGACAGAGTAAAGAACTTTATACCTAAAAGGGATTTATTTGATGACTTGTCTAACTCGTGCCGTTGACTCACACGACGTCCCCCCCCAGACTGTCCCGGCATGACGCAGCACTTTTACAAATGAAGTTTTATAACTTTGCCTTTAGCAAAAGGCGGAGGAGGAGCAGACAACGACGACGAGAACGACAGTCACCCAAAAGTGAAATGCGACAAAATGGAATGAAATTAAATGCATTTTGAAAAATGATAAAGTTGATGCCGTCATGGCCCAATAGTTGAGAGCAGGAGGATGCATATCACAGACAGGAGGGAAAGGTATTTGGTGTCGGCAGCAAATTGAAGTGAAAAACAAATGTCAAAGCCGACAAAAATTTGCAAAAAAAAAAAGAGCGGATGACTTACGAATTGTGTGGGGCCAAATGGGAAACTCACCTGCAAAGAGAAGAAGAAAGAACAGAATGTTATTATATTGAAAATAAGTTTCAAATAATTTGTTGGATTTTTAATATGAAACATACAAAATTGTGAGCTTCACGCTTAAACGTAGCCAAACCATAGGTCGTATAAATATAAATATCCCATATTAAGGGCCTATTTTGGGGATAAATATATTCCCATTATTACAGCGCCTACATTTTTGCGGCACAAGTAATTACCGACTTATACAAAAGCGTAATTAAGAGCGATAAAACTTTCGAAAAAAGGTTACAAACAGACACCTTTGATTCTGTATTGCTCAAAAACTGTTTACGCTCAACCAAACTTCGAATGTCTTTCACTGACCTTTTTCCAAGCCGATTGATTTTAGAAGCATTTTGTGTGGATTCCATACTTTTGATTTGACTTTATTTGATATTATCCTCCTTAACTTTGAAATAAACTTTCCCAATTAATTTTAGGATTTTTTTCAATAGGGAATATACCTTTTTTAGTAGTGCGCATACACATTCACAAAAACCTATTTTATTGTTGCTGCCCCAAAGTATGCAATTGGTTTTGTTGAACATTTTCATTGAAATTCTATACAAATTACTAGCCTGCTGTACAGTTTTGCAAGGTATACCTTTGGGCAGCAGACAATTTGGTTTCTTTGTTGTTATCGAGACTATGTATTCAAAATAGTATATTTTTGTCAAAATAATCGTAAAATTCCTTGTGATATTTTGATGTGAAACATCTTTAATTTCGGTACGGACGATTTTAGTAGGAGTAAAATTTGATTTCAGCGTCACGTGACGCTGACGTCGTTCATATTTTGTGTTGTTGTTTTGCGGAGTTTCCCGACAAACACACTCACAAACACAAATGAATGGTCGGAGGGGAAAGCGAAGAGGTAGGAAAGATGCTGAAGAGGGGCAACTGGGTGGGTTCTGGGAAAGATCTGGGTGAGATCTTGGTGGGATCTTAGTGGGATCTGGTGGTATTTGAGAGGGGTTTGGGTGAAGTCTTATATTGGCGAGATCTGGGTGGTATCTGGGTGAGATCTGGGTGGGATCTGGTTAGGATTTGACTAGGATCTAGCTGGGATCTGGGTGGGATCCCGGCGGGATCTAGGTTGGATCTGGGTAGAGTTTAGAAGGAATCTGGGTAGGATTTGGGTGGGACCAGAGTAAGATCTGGGCGGGATCAGGAAGGGATCTGGATGGGATCTGGAAGGGATCTGGAAGGATCTGGAATGGATCTGGGCGGGATTTGGAAAAGATCTGGGAGAGATCTGGAAGGGATCTGGGTGGGATCTAAATAAAGAAATGTGGGCGGGATCTGGTCGGAATCTGGTTGGCCTCTGGATGGGATCTGGGTGGGATCTCGGCGGGATCTAGGTAGGATCTGTTGAGATCTGGGTGGGATCTTGGGATTTGGGATCTGGGGGAGTGGGATCTGGTTGGGTTTTGGATGGGATCTGGGTGGGATCTCAACGGAGCTGGGTTCTGAGAGATCGTGGGTCTGGGGGTTCTGGGTGGATTTGCTTGGATGATGGGACCTTGGTTGGATCTGGGTATGACATTTGTGTGATCTAGATGGGTTTTGGGATGGATCTGAGTAGGATCTTGGTGGGATCTAGCTGGGATTTCTGTGGTTTCTAGGTAGTATCCAGGAGAGAGCTGGGTGGGATCTGGGAGGGAAATGATTGGGATCTTGGATTTCACCTTGGTGGTATCTTGGCAGAAAAAACTTCCTGAAACTCTGCAGCAAGTGATCTTCTTTCTGGTATTTCCACTCCCCGTTAATGTTCTTCTTTCGAAAGAGTGCCCTTGCTCATTTAGATACATTGAGATAGCTTGTGATTTGAACATAAGCTCTTAAGCTGAGCATCCTGTTTCACATCAAAGACTCGTGAGTGCTAGCGACACTCACTCTTTTTTTTTTAAGTCAAGTAATAGTATTTTACGAACATGTCAAAAAAAGTCGAAACAAAATTATAGGTTAGCCAAAATGCGCGTCTAAAAAGAAATTTTTTTGCCATTTTAAGCTCGAATTACTAAAAAACTCGACGTGATGGTCTTTTTCACAGGAAATCATTTAGAATCAACACCAACCTTTCGATATACTGGTTCTTTTTGCGTAGTGTTATTATTAACATATCAAATGATAACCAGAAAATATTAATTTTTGTTTTGCTTAAGGCATAAACATATTGATAAAACAATTGATTTTTGGTTGTCTCATGGTTGTTACAAATAAAGTCCATTATGTGTTTTAAAAACTTGCATTGATTCCAAAGTCAATAAAATAACATGCGCCGTAATAAGGTAACAAACTTAAAATTTTCCAAGAACACTTCCTAACGACCTTTTGATGGTTTATTAATAAACTAGACTCAAAATCCTTGGTCAATGGTGATATATATTAAGTAATACCTGAAAATTGTTAAAATTTCCCATAGTGCATAAAATTGGCCGAACGAAAATGTACTTTTTTTATGCTTCTAAATCCAAAGTTTTGTAATATTTCTATTCCAATAAATCCCCAGCATAAGGGATGGATTCATAGGAATCAAGACTTTTTTCCCATTTAAGCAATTATTTTTTCCACATTTTCAAATATTGCTAACCTTATTGTTCCATTTTGTTTGTCCCATGTCCTTAAAAGAGATTTCATTTTCTCTTATCAGAAATCTTTCCTCAAGCTTTAATTAGTTTAATTTTGTTATCCTTTTGCTTTCTTAACCCACGCTGGCGTTAACTTTTGTTCTGGAATTTGACTGTGATTGCATTAATTAAATGTTCCATGGCAAATGTGTAAGAGTTTTAAGCTACTCATATGGGGGTAGCTACCCCTTTGGCTGTACATCCGCCCGGAAAGATTTGTGTAAGACTCACAAAAAGTTTGCCAGTTTTGACTACCAACAAAGTTTATTGTCAAAAAACCAGCCCCCTTTCGTCCCCTGAGTGAACTAAGTTGTCTTCTTGAACATTGAATTAACCGAAATTTCAGTTAATTACAAATGTGTTGCCTACTCTTAGGCTTGGGTCCTTGGGAAAATACTTTTCTTTTAGCTAATGCTGACAAACTGCAGCTTTGGCACAAAATTGTTGCAGAAATTTATTATTGGCTTAAGGCAACAGCAGCAACAAATGGTGGTCTGGTGCTGGAGGTGGGATTTGGGGGATGGGCATGGCAGGTGCCATGAGCTGAGTGCACTTTGGCGCTGAAAAGCGTGAGTTATGTTCGAGCCAGCGACTCGGGTCTGCGTACTATGAAAGCACCTAAAAGCAGACTATACAGACTGCACACACACACACACGTACACCGACTGCCTGTGTGTGTCTGGCGAGGACCTGGCAAGTGTTGCTATTGAAGGAAGCTCACAAAAAAAAATGCATAGTATATTGAGGCAGGCGCCTGCTTTGAGCCACAGTGCCGCAAGTTATGCTTCAGCCAAAGATGCTTTATGGCACAAAGCTGAAGAGTTAAAAGCAGAGAGCAAAAGAAAATGATAACTTATGGAGCTAATCAACTAGATGGGATCATATCAAGGGCTTAACTGTAAATAGAAATGGACAAATATTTCGGGAATACTGGCAAAAGAAATGTGCTTTAGAAATATAAAAGGAGAACGGCACTTTACTGTTTGTGGGTTAGAAAAGAAAGAAGTCTATAAATGACTAAGGAACAGTTAATGGGATTATAATAAAGAATCAAGCAGAGGATACAGAAAACTTAATTGGGAAAAATGAAAAAGAAAAAATGAAAAAGAAACCGAACTGTGAACTCGACAAAGTTTGCACATTTGCCTTTGAGAAGAGCAAGTAATCGTAGAAAGTTTATTAGTTGGAGTGTAATATTATTGTCATCGGGAAAAAATTGAACGGACACAAAATTTACTCTTAAAATATTAACGGTACATACCAGTACGTACCGGTATACCGAAAGAAATATTAAGGTAACGTTACAGAACCGAATACCGAATCAATATTAAAATGTTCCTACCAAAACATAAGTTTCAGTACGTACCAGAACCGGAACCGGTATACGATATGGTTTGATCACCTGATATAAAGTATATATATTCCTGATCACTGATCAGTGATCAGCAACATTAGTCGAGTCGATCTGCTGGTACAGAGTATATTACAGTCGGACATAAACGACATTCTTCGACTTCAGTAGAGCTACAAGCCAATAAAATTTATGTTCCACAGCGCTACCAGCAGCCGCCAGGGTTGCCAGACCTTTTTTTACTTGCTTACCCATCCTTTGAAATAAGACAGATCCAGATTTAATTATATTTTATTACTTTTGTAAATTTTTTCCTACATTTTTTCCACTTTCTTGCTTTAAAAGCAGCAAATTTTTGCCATAATTATGCAGCTTGTTATGATATTTTTTTTTTGCCCGAAATGAAATTAACAGAAATTCATTATTTTAATTAAAAAAGTAATTTATAATTTGCAATGCGACCAACTCAAACACACTCACAAATGTATACACGTATGAAACAAGACAGCAACAACAATAGCAATTAGCAAAATTCACTGGAGCAGGCAGAGCAGCAGCAGGAGCCAGCAAATGTGAATAAAAGTAGTGTCATTGTTGTTGTTGTTGTTGTTCCATGTAAGTTGGCTGCTGACGCCACTTTAGCCAGTGACTTGTCCAATTACTACAACAACAGCACGAAGCTGTGGCCAACAGAGAGGAGCAGCGACGGGAGGAGCATTCAAATGGCATGCCCCAGGCCACGCACAGACGGTACGGTCAGACTGCAGGTTCCCACAACGGAAGCGACAACTACAAAGTTTTTTCATATCCTGTGAAAATTATTATACGCTTTGGCCAAATAGTCCAAGCTCACACTGAACTGCACTTTTGACCAGGATGCAGGACAACAAGCGTTCGACAGTTTGAGCAGCACAAAACTTTTGTCAAATTGTTTTTTTCCTCTACCTCTCTCTTTGCCGCTGCAACAGCTTGTGCGCTATAGCGATAGTTTTAATCATTTTTTTTGGGGGAGGTCCTTTTCGAAAGTGCTTGTCATATTTGCGTTAATGAAATAAATATTTTAAATTTTTAAAAGCAACGACAATTTAATAGCATTTTATGGTGCAAAGATGAATGAGATAAATGGGATACAAAGAAATGAAATGAGAGTTTTTCAGTCTACGTTAAGCTATTGCAATGCGTAAGCTTTAAGCCGAAATGTCTCTTTGTCTTGGTATAGATTTAGAAATTGATAATAGAAAAATATTTCGAAATTAGTTTATTCGATTTCGATCAAAAATTTCTTTCAGTCAAAATTTCTGTACCCTTTAAATTAGTTATTAATTAAGACTCGAACATTTGCATTAACCCATCAAAATAAATTTAAATCTACCCTCCCTTCCAATTATTGCCACTCAGACGCTCATAAATCAAGACCGCGTTCGGCCTCTAACATGCTGAAATCCCCTCTGTGGCCATTTTCACTGAACTTTGACACAAAACAACAACTCGTCGCGTTGTTTATAAGCCAGCCAAATCCCTCATATTAAATGCTTTCGAGCCTCAACATGCTCGCTCCTCTGCTTAGTCCAAGGGTTGTGCAACCATCCACTAAACTAATCCAGGTCCAGGTCCAGCCCTTGCTCTTACCCTCTTACCCTGCTGCGACACAACTCGTGCATAACACAAGCAACACGTGGCCCGCTAATAAAGGTAATTTCACAGCATCACCCTCTTGCCCCCCCCCACTGCGGCCAAAGAGTGCAACAACTTTTCAATGTCACCGAGCTGACAAAGTGCTGGGCGTGATTTGCCTGGCAGAGAGACAGACTGGAGGATGAAGGATGAGTTCTTTTGTTGGCTTTGACATTTTTCTAATTGCATGAGCACAGAGCCGGACACGTGTCGCTTCATTAAATAAATCAATTAAAATTTATATTCAAATGCATTTAAAATTCCATTTCGCCTGTTAATTATATTTTCTTTTTGTTAAGCTTGTAATTTTTGGTGTAATATTTTATGTAAATCATGCAATTGGCCACCCGATCAAAAGTTAAATCCCATAAATGATGTTTTTCGCAGCTATTGAAATTTTACATATATATTTCTCCTATGTTTTTTCCTTCCTATCAATTTGCAGCTATTGTTTGTGTATGTATTTGCTTTCATTTCTGTTTTTGTTTGATTGAACGAACGATAAAGGCAGAGGGAGGGAGAGAGTGAGGGAGAGACACCGCAACTTTATTGCATAAATGTGGTGATTTAATTAATATGCTTAATGAGTTGCAATAATAAAAAAAAGGCTACAAAAATAAACAAAATATTTAAAACGTAAAAACTCCAAGGGAAACAAAGGAAATTAGCAACAATTTGCAGCAAATTAAGAACATAAACAAACAAGAGGACAAATGAGTTAAAAAACAGGATGATTAATTTAATTAAATGCGAAATGTCAAACGGGGTATTGTCACAATTTTCAAGGGAAATTTCACAACTTTGAAGAGAATGGTGGAAAAAGTTGAAATATTTAGGGCAACTGAATTGAACACGGAGGTTGGGCAAGGTTAGATAGCATCTACTTAAAGTCTCTAAATAAACCAAAGATGCCCAGAACCAGCTTACGGTTGCGTACATAAAGAAAAAATTTGCTAAACAACAGAAAACCACAGGAAATAAAAAGAGAACAACAGCTTGCAGAGAAAGAACACAAGTTGTTGTTGCGCTACGCTCAGCAATAAACTTTGCGTGAAGGCTATACCTATGCGGAAACTAAAAGGAATGCGCTGCACGTCAAATCTTTTCCAACAGAGTACTGGAGTATGATACAGAGTCCGGACCAAATCAGAATCAGATCACAGGAGGAGTCCCTCAAGGCTCTGTACTTGGCCCGCTACTGTGGAATGTGTCCTAAGACGATGTCCTTCGAGTCCAGCTGACAAATATATGCACCTCTGTAGGATTTACAGACGATGTTATCACTATAGTGGACTACAACTCGCCGAACACAAAACGGAAGCTCTACTCATAAGTAGCAGGAAGGCAATCGAATCTACCAGCATAGGAAGTGCCACAAGGACATAGACAGTTGAGTTCCTAGCTGACGCAACTGCTGACAGGATATGGGTTTTTCAAATATTACCTCTGGAGGTTTAAGCAGAAGGACGACCCAACCTGTACCGACTGTTAGGGGAACATATATTTTTTGAGTGTACGACATTTAATCGAGAAACAAACGAGCTTAAGCTCTATTTACACGACCAGATCATTCATCTGAGTTTTTGTCTGATTTGCTGTCTGACCGTGTAAAAAGGCGTCTGAGTAGACTTGAAGCTATTCAGATGAGCGATCAGACGAAATAGAACCGGTTTTATTTGGCCTGAGCACTCATCTGAGTGACATTTATCGAATTACAGTGTTGCCTAACTGCAGTGTGCTGGCGTTGCCATTTTCTGACAATCGATATACAGTTCTTATCGAATTTTGGCTATCGGTAAATTTTCTTGTCTTCTTCTTCTATTTAAACAAAGCAACGTCACAATGTTCATATGAACGAGATTATTCCGATGAACCAACGGTTCTGTAACTGGCTCATCTAAGCTTCTCAGGCATGTGTAAAAGCAAATGGAGCTTTAGCATGAGGGTGGGGAGGACACCAGCCGCTTATAACCTGGTAAACATCATGCTTGACTGGAAAGCAAATTGCAACATGGCCACAATAGTATTCCCCCCTGCGAAGTAATACCGAAAGGAAATTCCTCCGGAAAACGGGTAAGGTGGCGGTTGCTTGTGCAGTTAGAGTCCCACACTTCGGGCGCAGTCCCGCGATCGAGTTGGTTGTTGGGTGAGTATATTAGACGAGTGCAAGGTGCGAGGTACCCCTTCTGCCCAAAATTTGAATTTCCATTTTACTTCAATCATGCCATTCTAAAGAGGTTTTTGACAGTTACCCAGACAAGAGTAATGAAATGTGCTTAGATTTGGTTCAAGGCTGTCAACATGCTGCGAACTAAGTTGCCTTTTGTGGCGAATGTCCACTGAAACTGAATGTTTCTTAAAATTTCTTCCAAGGTTTGGATTAATTAAGTCGCTAGGCTACATAGATCTCTGCCTGAAAAACTCTGCGACATTTTGGTGGGCAGAATGAGAGTTGTGTCGGAGAAGATACTTGCTCCTGTGCCCTCTACCGTCCTAGAGCCCTGGCAAGTTTGCACCGTCTGTGTAAATGGCAAGCTCGTTCTACCTTATGGTAGTTTCTTGTTTCCAGTGCTCTCTCTCTCCGGGAACCAAGTTCTAAATATGTCGTTTCATTTCTGAGCTGGTATAAAGTAGTCTCTTTCGTTTGCCTCAGGAGTTATTGCTTGATTAGGTTTCGGAGCACATTTTGGGCATGTTTTTTGTTTGTTAGGAAAATGCTTTAAATTTTAAAATTTCTCATATATGCTTACAGTTTTTGTTTTGTTTGGGAAGCAAACTGCATATTCTGTAGCTTAATTAAAAATAAAAAGAAACAAAAGTGTTAACCTCATCCTGGCCACAAAGTCATCTTATACCAAAGGCAATTGCATTTCCATATCGCCAACTGCCATATCTTTCTATTGTTTTGCCAGAGCTCGAGCCTGGTTCTAACTTTGCATTTGGCAATCAACAAAATTGATTAGAACAGAAATGGCAATCGCTGGCCAACGGCGCACGGGGCTCGCCAGGATTTCCTCTGCATACACACACACACACACACACGCACAGTCAAGTGGACACGAGTGCAGCCAATTGGCAAAATGGTAGCCTATACCCCCCCCATCCACACCCCAAAAAAAAACTGCTGGCAAAATAAACTCGAAACCAAAAACCAAAAGCAAAACTATGCAACTCAATTGCCAACGAAGGCAGAGCAAAGTCCAGGGATCAGAACCAAAACTATTTTTTGGGGGTTTATTTTCGAGGACCCAGAGGACCCAGAGCCGGAGCGAGAGCATCATCAATATGAAACAGGGGACATGCATAATCGGGCGGATGGCTCCCAGTGCGCTGCATTTATGCGTTGCGTTCTAGGAAATCCCGTCCAGACAGGAATTTTTGGTCAATGCTTTGGTGGTCAAGGGGGGAGTGGTTTTTGGTTTAGTTGGTGGCTGGCAAAAGATGATAATAAAAAAAAATGCGCCTAGAGATAATAAAACCCAGATTAGAGGGAGAAAGAGAGAATGCAAACTGAATTAGTATTCTGATAGCATTTTTTTACTTTATTGGAAATTTATTCTTAAACTCCCTTGAAATAGATAACCTAACAGATTCTTAAAGTTGCTGCTTTAACCGATCGTAAACCGAACAGAGACATGAAGAATTTCCGAATTCTGAAATCCCCAGTGAGAATTTATCAGTTGAAACAAAAAACGAGTTGGCAGGACCGTGGTCATTCTCGGAGCTGATTAGGGTTTCTGTACTCATACTGAAGTCATACTGACTTCTCAGAACATTTTCCCTTTACGTAGTATATTTATAAAAAGAACTTCCAAATTCGCCCTGTGTGTCTTTTGCCGGGAAGTCTTCCATCTGTCTCATTAAGTAAACACACATTTTCATGGCATACTTTTGGGTGCCATGTGCAAATAGAACATAATAGACTAGTAGTAAAGGGCATAAAACTCACACCATGCCACTCAAATTAGAGCTCATTAAATTCACTTACCAGCCATCAAACACCCCTTCTAAGGGGCGTGGCTCACACTCTCTCTATGCCTCCTCGTCATGTACTTGAGTATTAATTATGGCCGTAAATATTATGTCACTTCATATACAACACCAACGGTCGTGTTTATGGTTACCGAGCAAATCCTTTGAGCCTTAGCGTCACGCAACTGTCAATTAATTTGACACTCGCCATGACGGAAACGAACAGGTTGATGAAAATTGTGCGGGGAAAATGCTGTATTTAGCGAACAGCAAAATTTTAATATTGATTGAACCACTGAACCATTGACACAGTGACTCACCGGTTTTTTGATTTGATGAAATTAGATTTAATTCATAGAAAACTGTTAACAGGCAGGTGATTGAGAATGAATTTAACTTTTCAGGGTAATTAATAGACAGCATATATGACAAAAGATTTACTCCCCTCTAGTAATTTACTGCCGCAAAAGTCCGCAAGCAGACTTTGATCTTTGACAAAAACTTTTCAATTTGCTTTAAAAAATGGTCTGACAATTTTATTCAATTTGCCAACAGGCAAACAAAAATGTCTGCCATAAAAATATTTAAATTTTCTATATATAAATGCATATACATACAAAGGCATGCATGTTGCTTTCACAGCGAAATTTATAGCTTATTTATATAACAATAAAAGCAGCAACAACAACAACAATAACACGCACAACAATCACAGAAATAACAACACGCAGACACAACATGAAAATGTCGCCCTGTTTGGCACAGCTCGAAGCCCGACGACTGTCACAAAAAAAAAACATATTTATATATGCACCAAACAAAAATGAATGAAATATTATGCAAGTGCGTCTGTCTGCCTGGTTGTGGTGCTCTGTCTGTGTGTGTGTGTGTGTGTGAGAGCATACAAATTAAACAAGATGCAACACTCAGGCAGCCAGCCAGCTAACTGCCTCACTGCCTGTCTGCCCCACACGCCCCCTTTCCTCTTGTTGTGGTCTTTTGTGGGTGTGCCCACCATTAAAAATGGCCAACAGCTTGCAAAAAACAACAACATCACGCACATTTATATAAAAAAAATGAAAAATTGTCGAAAAGCGTTCAATGACTTTATAGAGACAGCATCAGCAGCAGCATTTACCGTGGTTTGCGGTGAGAACTCGGATGTGCCAATGTACATAAATCCAGGCTTGAAATGAATAAATGAATAGAAACCAGAGAATATGTAATGAAAAGTAAACACAAAATGCTTCAGAAAATGATGCTGCTGTGACTGAATTAAGCATTTTGTCTTATCCCTTAAAGTAGGCTTTAATTAATGCGGGACAGCAAAACCAAAGAGGAAATTAATTTCTATACAAAAATTTAACTTTATGTAAAAGATATTTTGGGGAATCCTTCGTCTTGATTCCTTCAGGTTTGTTTTCTTTTTTAATGTAAGTAAAGTCATAGGCTGGACTTACGAATACTGCAATCGGTAATAGTCGGGTTTTATTCAACTTTTGTTGGTGGTTGCCTCTAAGTTCGTACAATGTTTTTATAACGGTTAAATATATTTTTTAATAAAGAATTTTTACTTGAAATAGAATGTAGTTTTAAGATAATATCTGTCCACCAAATTTTGGGGATTTCTTCCTCCTTAGTAGAGTATTTTGCATTCGAAAATATATTCCTTGGAGGAAGGTTTAACCCTCAAAACCACATCCCCCTGCGTACGCCACACAGCTAACCGATCCGAAGTGTAACAAAATATTTGAAACTGCATCTGTTCCGAACCAAAGTTTTCGGTGCGGTGTAACAAAAATTGTATCTTTAAGCCTAGTAAGGAGGGCGTTCGAATTTTCCATTTTAGAAATTTGCCTGATATTTGTGGAACGTTAAAGGCAGTGTGACCAGATAACATTAAAAAATATACCGAAAACGGAAAATAAATAAGCTGTTAAGCTGAAGAATGTGAGCAATACTTCAGAATTGGATTCGCCTGTTGCCAAGAATCTAATGGTCACGAGGCCGGATAAGTCCAATTATAATTGTTTTATTTCCATTTGGAACATCATTCCGGGCGAGGACCCCACTCAGGTGCACATATCGCTGCCACGAAAGGAAATAAGTGTAGAGGAGAAAGCGATACCACTACACCTCTCTCCTACAAGCCAGAACTTTTTGAAAAACTTCATGAAGCTTGCTTCACCGTGTAAGTCCCGTCTTAGTCTTTCTTGCGCTAACCCCATTTGACTACGCATATACCACTTTGCTGTTGCTTTCGAATTTGCAAGAGACATAGGAGAGAGAGTGAAAAATGAGACACATAGAAAGTTTTAGTTGCAGGTCAGTAATCGCTAACAACAAAACCATCGCTCAGAAAGAAAGAGGGGAGAAAACGCATATGCATTTTTTATTGCTCTACGTGCACTCAGAGAAAAAATAGAGGATTTCACTCCATTTTCTTATCAAAACTACGGTATGAGTAAGAATTCTTGATCCAAGAGCGAATTTTCACAAAATAAGAATATAGAAGATATAAAAGATATTGGAATAAAACATATTGGAGCGAATTTTTTAAGAGTATTCGAACTCAAATTATTTGTTCTAGATTTTTTTGTGTAGCCATATGGCATCTGAGACAACGAATGCGCTTTTGGTTGATTCTAAACGTACACATTTTCAAAAGCAACAAATTTACTTACACTAATTGCAATTTTTCCAGAAAACAAATTTTCAAATTTGAGATTTTTTATTAAGTTTTAATTTTTGTGGATATATCCGTGGATATACCCGTTACTCGTAGAGTAAAAAGGGTGTACTCAAGTCGTGCAAATGTATGTAACAGGCAGAAGAGAATCATTTCCGACCATATAAAGTATATATATTCTTGATCAGCATCAAAAGCCGATTCGATATAGACATGTCCGTCTGTCCGTCCGTCGGTCTGTCCGTCTGTCTGTATGAACACCTAGATCTCAGAGATCTAATAGATAGTTTGACATGATAGACGATTCGTATCTTCTAAAGATAGTAGTTAGCAAAATAAATAGATTTGCCAAAGAAATGATAAAGATCGGATGAGCGGTTCTCAAGTTATGAGCAAAAAAGTGAACCAAGCCCCCCGCTACCCCCTCCCAACCTAAAGAAAATGTTGCATACTTTTCTGTTGGTCACCCTAACATGTTTTTCATGAGTAAAGGGTATATCGAAGTCGGTTAGAGATACAACTTATTTCTTTGTTTTTTTTTTTATTTTGCCAATAGAATTCAAAACTTCTTGTGTATTTAGAGCAAACACATATTTTTGATCGTTGTATTCGCTCTTTTTGACCGATATTTTAGAAATTAAATTATCATTTGATTCATCTCTTGACTTTATATAACAATTCTGAATTGATTTTTTATTTTCTGGCTTACCACAACATGAAAAACGAAGCAAGCTAACCTCGCCGAAGTTCTTTACCGCAAATGTTTTAATACTTGTTTACGAACGTTAGCATTAAAACAAACATTTTTCAAAAAAAATCCACCTTTCGCGTAGTTTCTATGGCAGCTATAGATATAGTCATCCGATCCGGTCGGTTCCGACATATTATCAGTGTGCAGTAAAAGAAGACTCTGTGCAAAGTTTCAGCTCGATAGCTTTAAAACTGAGAGACTAGTTTGCGTAGAAACAGACAACAGACAGACGGACGGACAAATCAATCGACTCAGCTCGTCGCCCTGATCAAATATATAGTTTATGGGGTCGGAAATGAATATTTCTATGCGTTGGCAAAATTATAATACCCTTTGCAAGGGTATAAATATAGAATGTATTGAAATATACTTATAAGAATATTAAAGTAGTTCCCTTATAAACAAATATTTGAAATCGTTTTTTAAATTCAGTAATATCACGTTTAACAAAAAATAAATTGTAATAGAAAATTCATTGAAATATTTTATTTTCGTTAACTAGTCTAACCAGTGCTGCTCTTTTTCTAGTTGTCATAAAATAGTTCATTTGTGATTTTTCCATTTCATGATTTATAAACTCTTTTCTTTTTTGTAATAAGCAGACCCAATTGTTGTCACTCTTTAATTTGCCTGCCAACTACCTTTACTTGTTTTTATTTTTTTCACCTTTTTTTTTGTTGCCATTTTCGCTCCTCTGCTTTTGTCACATTTATTGCGATTGCATTGTTGGCATTTTGCAAATTAAACGGATTTCCGCCAAAGGCCATTTCCGCTTGTCCCACAAACCAGCAGAACGAAGCGTTTCAAAGCCTCGTTCGATTTTTTATTTATTCCTTTTTTTATGTTGTTGTTTTATTTCGATTTATTTGTAGCTCGTTTTTTATGTATTGACAAATGTTTTCTAACGTTTTTTTTTGTTTATACAGATTTCTACTGCTGCAGTTTATGACAGTTGCTGGCCCGAGGTAATGCTTTGAATATTTTTGTTGTTATTTATTTTGTGTGTGAAGCAAGAAAAAATTTAATAGAATTTTGCTGACTATTTGCATTTGTCAATTGATATTTGTTATTTGCCTCAAAAAACGTTGATTACTTTATTATGGACTGGCAATAATGTTTTTGTTGCTATTGTTATGGCTGGTCACGTTTTAATTTATGTTGCTTCGTTAATTAAGCAAATTAGACTTCAATGAACTGGAAATGTATGCCAATTAGCTGGCAGAGATTTATAATTAGGGCATAAATTTAATAAAAAATGACAAATGTAATGTGAAATGATTTTCAAACTGATACGAAGCGGGAAAAGTTCTTCACAGATTAAGAAAATTTAGCATACTTTTGTTAAAACGATTTTTTAAACTTTTCCGTCTGACCTTGCGGCTGTCCTTCGCCGCGGCATCTAAAATGTATGCAACACCTGGCCACCATCAGCGTTCGGTCGCTCGGTCGCTCGGTCGCTCATTAACATATTGAATTTTAATGTCATGTCGACAGAGTCTGAATACCAAGGCATCCATCCTCTTGCTTTGCCAAGTCCCTTAGGCAAACACAAAACCACAAAGCAGAGAAGAAAACAACCCTCGAACGAGCCGCAAAAATTCTAAACTACTTTTGTTCTTCCCATTTGCATTTCACATTCAAAAAGCCAAAAAAAAAAAGGAAGGGAGACAAACAGTCAGTGGAATGAGTGAGGCCAGCAAACTCATTTAAATATTTTGTTGTTGTTGAATGATTAAATGGCTGCCAAAGCTCTTAATAATAATGTCGAAAGTATTTTGCATTAAAATTGCCATGAAAAAATGTGAGGGAATAGCTGACTGAATATTCGATTGAATTTTTAATGATTTATGAAGAAATATTTTCAAGGGAAATCAAACGAGGGGGTTGCCTTAAGCAGAAACAAATTACCCAGAAATACCTTAAACGTATCCCGGCACCTTGGACAAACTCTAGATTTTGGTTTCACACGCCAGGCCAGAGTCTCTTATTGCATAATTGCGCCTAATGGCATGCAACGAAATTTGCCCGAAATTCAATTTGCTACGAATCCTGTTGCCAGCACTGAAGTGCAGCAGTGCAGCAGAGCGGAGTGCATACAAAAGCCAAAATAACATAATTAGGTGAGTCCTTGGTCATTTAATGGCAATTTAATTGTGCTCATAATTGAGTTCGTCTGTGTGTGCCGCCCGCCTTAGCTTCAGCTTGGTTTCGTTATGTTGTTTTCCAGGCTTCAATTAATCATTGACCATAATTAGAAGGTAACTTAAATTTCAATTGATTTATGCTATTTTCCAGCAATTATTCAGCAAACAGCAAAATCGGAAACTGTGTCAAATGGGCGAGAACTTAAATGGCGCCAGCTCAACCACAGGATGGGACTCACATGATTTATTATTTTTGAGCGCAACACAACAAAAAAAAAAGACACGAGCGGTGTTTTTTCTTTTCTCTTTTTGGTTTTCCTAATGTGCAAAATGACCCAGTGACAAATTGTGTAGCCAACTTTTGGGCGTATTCCATTGTCCACTTGAAAAGCGTAAAGAAAATGCTCATAATATCCTTCATGACCGTCGCCTTGTTTAACTGGACACCAAAGAAAATTTATGTGAAAATGTGCCACTGATTTATGTTTTTTAAGCGAAGCTAAAATATCAATAAATTATTGATATAATTTGGTGGGGATTTAAGTTGATTTTCAAGTTAATAAACTTCAGTTTCAGGCAATGGCTCTTGTGGTGGGTAGAAAGGAAGAAGCAAGTCGAAGGATAGACTAAATTACTGATGATTTAATTAAAGGAGAATCCAAGTTTTCAATCGTTAAGTAACTTAGAAGTTCCTTTCCGGAAATTGCACACAAAAAACATAAAATAATTCCCAATTAATAAGGTAGGTTGTTCAGATCAGAATCAGTTTAGTTCGTAAGTGAGAGAGAAAGTTTGGCAACTGCCATAACAGATTTCCCCACTTCAGTTTACCCATTTAATGCCCAACCTTTTGCAAATTAATTTGTTCTTTTTCAATAATTCATTTCAACAGAACCTAAGCCAAATAAATTGCACATTTCCTGTCACAATTTATCAAAAAGATTGACCCATTTCAGCATTTAGTCTCATTCCTTGGCCACAGACTTAATTTAGCGAACTTCCTTTGACACATTTTTCAACTTATTAATTCTCCATTAATTCTCTTACAAGCAATTAAACTTTACCATGGAAAATTATGAACACGTTCCGCTTATTAAGAGTGCTGTTGAAATCCTTTTTGTGCAATCTGTCACAATTGTGTGCCAGAGGAAAGGCATCGAAAATCAAAAACAATTTGAAGAGTAAATATTTTTCGGTTGCGTACATTTTATGCTTGAGGAATTTTGATTTCCATTTGAATTTCTGCTTTAAAGCGGAAGCTCGCACACAGAGACAACTCCTAGAGATGGCCATATCCTTGAGGGTCTTGCATAATGCCGTTCAAAAGCTGCCATCAGCCAGCTGTGGCACTTGAAGCAATTTATGAAGCATTTTACTTACTTAGCTGCTGATTTACTCGCCATGTCTGTCTCTCTTTTCTCTGTGTGAGCGTGTGTGTGTGTGTGTATCCTGGCCCAGGACCTTCAGCAGCACATGTGTTTGCAATTTTTCTATGAATATGAAATAAGTTTTCTCTTTTTGCCTGTGCGTAAATAAACAAACAGGGCAAACAGCAGACAGAAATAGCGATCGAGCGTTAGAAAGAGTCGTTATGTTTGCCCAAGGCGTTACCAGCTCCAAATTAAATGCATACATAGCCTACTTTTTTTACTTTTAAGTAAAACATATACAAAAAGCTTAAGCTCAAGTTTTACGTGGGCTCCATAATTGCACAAAGACCTTCACTTCGTTAGAAGATTTGATGTACTTTGTTTACACAGAAACATTGCAAAAGCAAAACATAATGAAGCAGACAACAAACTCAGACTCAGACTCAGACGGTGCAGACATCGAGGCGACAGTCTAGAAGCTGCAACTGTTGCAAAATAATAATAAAGAAAAAATGGCAAATAAAAATCCACCAGACAAAGTGGTAAACAGACGTAAAATGCGTGACTTTCACTTTGATGTGCAGCCGGAGGTGGGGAGGCCAGACAAGTGTCGATGCGAATACAGCTAGTTTTTCATCGGCGGCAATATGAAACACGAGAAGCCGATGCTGCTGAGCGACTGTTGTTTGTATAGCCAACTGGCACGTGCAAAGCCCCCTTGGAGGTTAAAGACAAATATATGCAATGTTTTTTTTTTTATTTTATTTTTCCTATTTTTCTATTAGACTTAAGCCTGGCCAAGCGCCAATGGCAAAGACCGAGCCAAATAGAAAGAGTTATCTTAGAAAGTTATTTCAACTTTTCGACCCATCTTTATGGATGGTCTTATAGTTGACCGATTTTGCTAAGAAATTTGGCAAAAACAAATGGAGGGAAATGGAAGTGACATCAAAAAACAAGTTCATATAATTGCTTTGGTTTGAAATAAAGAAATAAATTTAAGTTCCATTAAAAAAGAAGTAAGAAAGTCTGTTAGGCCCAACTGTAATATGCTCTGTACCTTAGGGGGGATATCGATTATCACTAATGGCTATTATAGTCCTTAATCAATTTTTTAAAATGGGTTTTAGTTTATTACTCACACGTACTGTTGCCCTTGGCAACATTATAAATTTTTAAGTAGTTGGCGTAGACTTGGTTTGAAGTCATAAGATTTGACAAAAAGGAATTATTACCAATAAAAAATAACATGTACTAAATATATAATTCTGCGAAATCGATTTTTACTGCAAAGTTTCTACTATTCTTTGCTGTTCACTTCTAGATGTAAACAAGTTATGGCCGTACTCTAAGAGGCTATCAAAATAACTTTAACTTTAACATCACGGTTGCGGCCGTGGACCATGCTGTCTCCAACCTGCGTCTGCCAGACTAGTCGCCGTTTCCGAAATGGTCAGGCCTTAAACTTTAGTCCCATATAGGAGGGTGGATAAAACGCATCTCTTCGTTTGAAAGGGGCTCACTTCGTCCTAGTTCACCGACCAAAAACATAATCGATAACAGCTCCATATTTGATTTTTGCTCAATTAAATTCAAATTTAATAGCGGAGAATTTTTTCATGAAATAATGAAAAGGGGAACGTGTCTTATCCGTAATATTAGTGGAAACTTAGACTTTAGCTCAAATTAAAATTTTTAGATTTTTTGATTTATTATGCACACCCTTAAAGCAATAGTTTATGATGGTATTTATCAGTTAATTATAATACTGTACCTGCAGTAGCAGCTGAAAGCTGCGCTGCGGCAGCGAACTTTCTTTTGGTCATACTTGTCCACTAGATGGCGCCACTACTTGCTCGTTGAACAATGCTATTTCAAACGACAATGTGGCCACGCACGCACTTTACTATTAACCTTCTCGAGCGCGTAGACGCACTCCATATAAAAAACAGCGGAAAGTTTCCCTGATATTTTCCGGTCTGAGACGCGCTAATAAATGCAGCTCGCCTATCGATAGTTGACGTACAATAGCGTTTCGTTTGAAAGAACAGCTTTTGACTCGCGTAGCTCTTTATTTGACAAATAAATATTATGGGGAAAAATCCCTGAGCGCGAACAGAAAGTTTCAGACGAGGAGCCCCAGCTAGGGCCCCTGCCCAACAAATGACGACGGCACGAGGGACGTACGAAAACAGCTCCAAGCACGTGACGCTTGAGACGCCTCGGCCGGTACGGACGGTTGCGTCCGATCGGAGGAAATCCGTGATAATCATACCGACCGGTCTCATTTACCACCACCGCGAAAACTGGTCGCCCGGCGGCTTCTCCTTGTTGAAGGTCAAAAATATAACGCACCCCGGGAGGGATTTTGTTTAACGACAAATAAAACAAAAATGTTTGATAAAAACTTGAATTTGCAATCTCTAGGTAGCGTTTCAGTTGAGAGTAAAACGTCTTCACAGCCAAGTCCTGTTTGCAAATACTCCAAGTAACCTCCGCGAAGAACAGTCAACCAACTTGGAATCAAGCCTTAAATGCACCACCCACCCCCATCTTCTCACATATCGGGCATCCGTCACCCTGATCCTAATACTCAGAAACTGCTCCATTTGGACCCACACTGTAGGCCGTTAACCAATCTCTTGTACAAACTTCTGCAAACGTTATAGTTGCCCGAACGGAAACTTGAAAGCCTAACTGGATTGGACTATGTCCGACAGCTCAAATAAATGACCTTGTTGAGACATGCTCGGCCCCTTGGACGATAGCAGACTGCAATATCTGTACATTGTAGCCTCTTCAATCCACCTGCTCGAAGTCACAAATGTGTCTCATACGGAATATTTGATCCTCCTCACCCCTTGAATGGATTTGGCGCACGCTACCGGCTCAACTTATGTTTCCTGATATTTTGGCAAAGACACCATTTAAATTTTTCTGTAAACAAACAGCTGACCCCGTGGCCGTTACTTTGACTCATTGGCTTGTCTAAGCCACTTTAACTATTAAGTTTTAAACACAGGTTAGGTTTAAGTTCGGATTATTGGAGACCTAAGTCAAATAAAGAGGAGGGAGTATCAAGCATCGATAGTTGTAAGAGAAACAGATAGATGAGCTGGATCTCAAGTCACTGTCAAGACACTGTCACGTCACTGTTTAGCAGAGCTGTAAGGTATTCATTACTTTCCGTATTTAATTACTTTTCATTACTATAAGCAAAATTTTGTAGGTAATGAAAAACTATTCCTGATTACGATTTTTTAATAATCGTAATTGTAACTTAGAACTATGATTATTCAGTAAATATTCTAAAATTAAATTACTTTTACAATTACTTAGATAATTGTAACTGTAAATGGTAATTGTGCTTGAAGTGTTCAATTATTTTGTATTTGTAGGTGAAAATGATGGTAATTTTTTACAAATCAAGTTTGGAAAACACCAAATTTAATTTAAGGTAACACAACCCAAGCTAATAATATGAATCATTTAATTAAATTATGGATAAATGTAAATGTTGGCTATATAGCTCCTCCAACGGGGCCAAGCCAAGCTTCTCACGATCTCTTGGCGTGTGTGCTTTAAATTTTTCGCACAAGAGAAAGGGACCTACAGTTTAACGCCGGATCCGAACGGCAAAGTTTGAGAATTTGCTTTTTCATGGCTAGTTACTTCACAGCTGGCGCCAATAGCTGGTGAAGGTGACCGTATGTGTAAAAGCTATTTTCTAAAGAAAGAAAAAAACTTTTATTATTAGATGTTCAGAGGCGGGATCGAACCCACGACCTCCCCCGCCCAGCAGTCCAGCACACTAACCACTGGGCCACATACGGCCAGGTAATCAATATAGCAACAATTTAAAACTTTCTTCAGAAAGAGAACAATTTACATTTTCGGCATTGAATACCCTGGCAGTAAAGTTGCAGAGGATCTCTGATTCCACTGAGATATTAAGCTCTAAGAGTGTAACGAACTCAAGAATCGGTTTTCAAATATTTTCCAACTTTCAACAAAAGCGAACAGTGTGATTGTTGCAACTGATTTAATTGTCTTGGAAAATTTGCTTTCATGGTCAGGAATCTGATCAAATTCAGCAAATTGTTATAGCGGAAGCTGTGAAATGTGCTTTGACACATAGAAATACAGTGGACTCAAGAATCCCCAAACATAAATTTTATGACTTCGACGAAAGCAGTAGGGTAACAAATATCTTTTTGCAAATTGATGACTTCTTGTTGCGCTGTCCAGGTACCCAGATGAGGTGGACGCGCAACTTGTACTATCCCCTTAAGTCTTCATAATAATATTTGCTCATATGAAAAATTGAAAATTTTGCGATTCTTTTCAAAATTTCGATCAACAACTCGTGTTTATCAGTCTATTTTGCCAACCATAAAGTCTTCATTATAATCTTAGGTCATACGACAAATTTGGCAATCAAGTGGTTTAATAAATGCTCTTATACGTTGTAATTTTGCAAATTCCGTGGTATTTTGTTTCATTAGCCTATGTTCAGGTCCAGGTTATTAACTATCTGATTGCCAAATTTATTTCAAATTCATTAAGCCATTTGTGTGTGATTGATTCAAAGAATGTTTTTATATGCAAATATTATTAACGACTCAAGAAGTCATGCCATATCCGATTATTCGTTTGAAAATTTAGTTGTCATGAAGGCCAATTTGAATTTAATGGGTAATATGAATAAACTTGTTATTATATTTAAACAAGAACATGTTATATAAACCATGAAATTGATAATTGGGCTTAAGTAATTTAATTTGACACCTTAAAATTCATGAATAATTCAACATTTCATTCACCATTACTCAATAATCACCCTTTACAGCTACAATTATCTAAGTAATTGTAAAAGTAATTAAATTTTAAAATATTTACTGAGTTACAATTACGATTATTAAAAAATGGTAATGGTAATTCAAGTTTACAGCTCTGCTGTTAAGTCACTGTTTGGTTAGAGTTAGCCCAATTCCCCCCAAACATTCCCTCCATTTACCTCCCAGCTCCCAACTCGTTTCCCTCTCTATTTTCCCCCTTAATTTCCCTCTTCTTTCCACCCTATTTCACTACTCTGCCCCTGGGACTCTCCACTGAAACAACAACACAAAATATGCAGCGCAGCGCTGCAGCGTAACGTGACGATGAAATCAAATTTTACTCCAACTAATATCTTCGTACCGAAATTTTAAGATTTTTCCCATGAAAAGGCGGGAGTAGCGAGAATCGATAGTTGTTTGTGATGTGTTCATTAGTTAGATTACGACCATTTGGCTGCGGCAGTTATAAACTGAATAGATTTATCCGACCTTTATCATTCCATCAGGAAATCGATTAAAGTTCTATCTACAAAACTATAAAAGAAATTGCGATTTTTTTTTCAAATTGCGTGTAAGGCAGGATTCGTGGCATGTATTGAAAACAAATTTGATCTTCCTGCAAGTATAAGAAGTATATGTTTTGGCCTTTATAACTTTGGAATCCCCAACTGAGTATCTCAATAAATGGTGGCTTTTTTTGGGGCAATTCTTTTATATCTGAAAGCTCTTTATAGAAAACATTCTGAATCTTGTGCTTTGTTTTTGAATCAGCAACACCTAAAAATTTTACTATGTTTTCCACACTGACGACCAAAAACAGCAGACCGCAGGCCTCTGACTGTCACAGGCCAAAGTTCTGCTCAAGTTTTAAGCAAGAGCTAGCGAGGGGAAGATAGCGCCCTACTATTTAGTGAGAATGCAGAAAGCCAGACAGATGAAAACTTACAGTCAAGTTGCAAGTGACACACCTTGGGGCGCAACTGTGAAGCAAAACTAGAGCTGGCAAATGTTTGCTTGAGCCCGTTTGGTGGCGCTTATCAGCGGCAAGCCACACGACTGCATTCTTTTGACTGAACATGAAATGAAGGCCTTGGGCCAACTGGACATGTGAGGTATTCAAAAAAAAGTTTCAAAAGACTGGCAGTTGCATTTCCTTCGAAATGATAAAACCAAAAGGAAAACCCACTATGACATAATGAGTACGATTTTTGGTTTAAATGGTAGGAAAAGAAATGAACCCCAAAGTATGCAAATAATAAATGCTCAAGTATACTCTCGGCGATAAAAGTTTCACAAATTGTGTGTAAATACTTAAAAAGTCGTTAGTGTTTGGCCAAGCAATGGACAGTTCTCTTCCCCTCATTTTCTTTTAATGAGCTCCGATGACGTCATCATCATTAAAAAATTCTGCTGATTGATTCAGTTTTGTGCGTTTGATGGCAAGCACTTGGCATTAATTACGCCTGAAAGCGCGCACTTCCATAAATTTGCTTAATCAAACTATTTAGGTTGCAGCGGAAGTCAAGCAGCCTCCATCCGCCATTCCCATTTCCATGCCCAGCTGCTGTTTGGTACGTGGCAAGGGTAACGAGACGATGACGACATGTGTTGCATGCTTTTAGGCGCCGACCAGACGATGACGACGACGACGGCTACGACACACATAATCCTAATTAATTGCTGGCATCGACATCAGCAGGCAGAGTCAGAGTCAGGGCAGGTGCATGTGAGCACTTCGTGTGCGCCATTTAGTCCTCGAGGGTGTGAGTGTGTGTGTGTGTGTGTGTGTGTAGGGAACTTCTCCTCCTGCATGCCACAGCGCTATTATTTCCTTTTGATTTGCTTTGGCTGCAAAAGTCGTGGCATGTTGAATGGCATCAACGTGGCGGGCTGGTTGGTTGGTTTGTGGCACGGGCAACGCATTTCATGCACTTGGCTGAGCTTTGAAGTTGCTTAACGCGTTTGATGTTTGCCTTCTGCCCATAAAGTTAAATGCATGCAGTCGGTGTGACAGCTAGCAAGGGCGAGGGTCCTTTGGCAAAGCCTAGAGAAAGTCCCTAAGCCTAAGAGGTGACAATAATGCCACGCCTGAGGTATATTTTTAGGCAAGTCAAGTGGAATTCGCTTGAATTTTAAAGAATTTGTAAGCAAAAATGGTTTGACTGTTTAATAAAGTTTGAGAATAAATTTTGAAAATCTATAAAAATCAAAACTCTCCAGAAACTAATTTCTTGATTTTATGATTTTACATTTATTTGCTAGCAGAATTCACACTGAAAAACAACTGAAAAGCGAGCAAGATCGGTTGTCTTTTTTGTCAGATTTAAATCTCAAAGCTATAACTTCTAAAGCAGGGGTCGGCAATGTCAGCAGAGAAGTTGCCACTGGCAACTGAGAAAATTTTCAAATGGACATAACGATATATAAAATAAATAATTTTACTCCGCAGTTTAGTTTACGGATTTATTTAGACTTCATACAGCCCGCCCTGCATTTTCACATTTCTCATAAGAATCAGCCGTATCTGCTGTTCAACTTCGTTATATCCTCAAAAAAGGAAAGTCCAACCCCTCAAAGAAAAATGGCCAAAAGTTTGCTCAGTCCACCATAATCGAAGTTAAAGTCGAACATCAATGGATGCCCAGACCAAAGACCAAGACCCAGATCACTTGCTTGCCTTCGGCCCTGGCCAGGCTCATTTGCCAACGAGGGGCAAAGGCTTGAGGCAAAAAGGACGACTGCCCCAAAAGTATGCAACACAATTTTAATTAGTTTTGAAAAGTATTTTAATTTTTGCAATTTGTGTGCCAGGAGAAATCTTGCGCCTCAATTTGTCCACGCCCCTCCAACCCCCCTCAGGCCGCGTAACAACCCTCAAATGAGTGAGGAATGCGGCACTTTAATGATTATTAACATTATTAGTTGTAATGAGCGTCGTCAGCGCGTTTTAAAGTTTGCCATTCAAGCATAGAAAATGGCAGCAAAAATTTGCCTGCGTACAAAACGGAAGACAACAAAAAATAAGTGAAAAAAGTGAAAAAAACGCAGAGAGAAAAGTTGAAAAAGTTGTGAGAAATTTTTGCAATTATTTTTCTGTTTTAATGTAATAGTGGGGATTTTGCTGTTGTTGTTGTTGTTGCTCTACGCTTTGAAACAAAAAAGTTTGCTTAAACTATGTGGCCGGGTTGAATGGACGCTTGGACGGCTGGACGGACGGTTGGGCAGTTTAGCGGTTGCGTTGAGCATGCTGAAAAGTATGCTTTGATTTTCGCCTCTGCCGTTTGACGTTTGGCCATTGCGTGGAATTCTGTGTTCGAATTGTTTGTGCTTCGGGTTTCTATATTTTTTTTCTTTTGGTTTTTGCTTATTTTGGATATTCTATTTTGGTGCGCAAAAGTTTTCAAATTAAAGGAAAGTTTTTATGGGGAATTTGTTTTTAGACTTACGATACTTTCAGTTAAAGCCAAAACGAAAAGAAAAGAAACTATTATCAAAGCTCTTTAACATTTCACTTGGCTTATCAATTTCTGTCTCCTGTGTTCATCAGTTGGGCCAATTTGCAGCTCGAATTCCCCTGCGAAACACACACACACACACAGCCAGCAGCAAGCCAGTCAGGACTTAATTACACACAACTCATTTGTCGCACACAACAAAAACCAACTCTCGGCCTTCAGTCTTCGTCTGCAGTTGAAATAGAATACCCATCCCCCCCTTGCCCAATCCCTCGCCTTCACCGAAAAACGAGACAGCGGCGAGGACACATGACAGCAGGCGAAACCAGTCAACTGTGGAACTAACACAGACTTTTGTTTATATGTCATAAGAATTACTCATACGTTAATAATTTAAACGGATGGCTGCTGCTGATGAAGGACTGGCCCAAAGAGGCGTCTGTAAATTTGTTTTGCCGGCGAATCAATACGAAATGAAAACCAAATACGCATCCTGTCCCCCCTGTCCAAAGCTGTCAACATTGTCCAAATATGAGTAGACCAGCACCTCAAGCTTGTTTACTCGGTTGCCCCAAGATAACTTTCATTATTATGGCATAAAATTCATAACCCCAAAGCAAAGATAGACATGGTAAAGCACATGTGTGTGTGTGTGTGTGTGTGCGGTGGTAAATTCATTATTTCATCAATAAAACAAAGCAGCAATCAATATTTTGACAGTCCCTTTTTGTTTGCTTTGTCATGAGCCAACAATATTTGCGCAATTATTTACTTATTTTTTGGCCAAAGACTTTCACAAAGGAGATGCAACAATATCACATAAAGGAGATAATGATCGTCTGATGAGTCTTGGTGGAAACTACAGACTTTACTTAAGCTTAGCTTGTCTTTTTAAAGAAAAGAACATAAAGTAAATCCTTAAGACTTCTTAAGGATTCAAGATTCGGCCAAAACACACTAGACACATAATGCCTATTATAAAAGTGTATACGAACTCTTTCAGGTAAATATCGGCATCTATCTTGCTCCTTGTTTAAAGGCTGCAGGTGCAAATGGCCTGCCAAATCAGCATCTTACGAAAAAATATTTCTGTGTGTAATGTCAACACAGACTCGTCAACAGTACTGTCTCTCTCTTTAGTGGATATGTGTAGACCGGCTATCGTCCATCTCAATGACACTCGAATGCGCCATTTCACAACTGATCATAAAGCTTTCGAGCTCTCTGGATTTTTTCAAGCTTTTTGTTTTTTTGTATGTCTTTACTAAAGACTCTTAAGTCTATTCCTCAGTTTCACCCTTTTAATCATTGATACGCTTGTGTTCGGTAAATTTTGACATAAACTTCAAACGACATCGATTTATTTCACTTTAAGCCAGACTTTTAGTGAACAAGTCTTCACGAAGCTAATAATGATGATTTTCTCGCTATTTGTACTAATTTTTCAATTATTCATAAAATTGGTTATAATAATGCGATTTAAGTCAAATATGCGCCGTTTTGTTCGATGACGAGTTCCCAAAGAGATGCCAACTTCATTGAATGCCCCTCTTATAGAACTCCTTCATTGGCAAAAAACTCGGAGAGCCAATTTTCATAGGACTCTTTTTGGCCAACTTCCGATTACCAAGCTCGTTCGCTGAACAGAAATAGGTGGTAATCACTTGTGCGAATGGCTATACTGGATGCAAAAGAACCCCATCCGAGCTCTTGAGCTTCGTCACCTGATTGTGGCCTGGGGTTGTCCTATGAAGAAATTTTGTTGATCAAAGATGGCCTCTTCTGTGAGTGCTGCATTCAGCGGTCCAGTTGTTGCGTACAGGTCCGATTGAGCGTTTGGCCTAGGAGCAGCTCATAGTGATGATTCCCTGCCAATCCTACCAAACACCGAAGAACCTTCCTGGCCGTCAACCAGCTTCACCGCTGGGCAGCTTTACCGCTTTCGACCACGACCGTTTGCGCTTCACGTTGTCGTAAGTGACCCACTTTTCATCGCCAGTCACCATCCGCTTCAAAAACGGGTCGATTTTGTTGCGATTCAGAAGCGATGCATCAAGTCGTGTGGCACCCATATATCGAGATTCTTTTTGAATCCAAGCTTCTTCAAATGGTTTATATCGGTTTGATGACTCTGCCCAGCTCTTGGCTGCGGTGTCTTGGGTCTCTTTCGATCAATTCAGAGATTCTATCGCAATTTTCGACGCAGGCCTCACGGACCGTGGCGCATCTTCGATCACCTCTGCACCGGAACGAAAACGTTGAAACATCGTTTGCGGTGAAATGGAAACTGTATCGGGTCCATAAACTGCACAAATTTTATTGGCAGCATGAGATGCATTTTTGCCTTTATCGTAGTAGTACTGTAAAATATGCCGTATTTCTCTTAATTTTGCTCCAAGTTTGCGACGCTATAACTCCGAACGACTAAAAACAAACAACAATAAAAAACACGTTTACGCGTGAAGAGCTTTCCAAAAGCTCTAGCGTGAACCGATCGACGAATACAACTAGAACTACGCGCTTGCAAAGACAAGCTTGCCGAAATGCCCCAAACCTTTTTTTAATATGTATTATTGATCAGGGCGACGAGCTGAGTCGATTGAGCTTTGACCCTCTGTCTGTCTGTCTGTTTCTACGCAAACTAGTCTCTTAGTTTTCAAGCTAGCGTGTCGGAACCGACCGGATCGGATGACTATATCTTATAGCTGCCATAGGACCTATCGGTCGAAAAGTGGGTCTTTGTGAGAAAAACTTTTTTGTTCTAAATGTTAACGCCTTCCGCTTTAGCGATAATTAGTTACATACGCATTTACACAGATTTGGAAGATTTGGTCAAAATCGGATGACTATATCCTTTCTTTTGACTTTTTGTTTTAAAGAACGCTTTACCGTTTTAAGTTTTGGTCAAAATCGGATGACTCTTTTATAGCTGCATAAAACTATCGGTTGAAAAGTGGGTTTTATTTAGAAAAAATTTTTGTTTTAATGCTGACGTTCGTAAACTCTGATGTATGAAAACATTCGCAAGGGTATAAAAACTTTGGCAAAGACGAAGATAGCTTGGCCTTTTCGTTATTATACATTTTAAATGGAAAAAAAAATTGGGGAAAAACTAGCTTTGGCAGTGGGTAATATATTTGATAATATGAAAAGTTGATGCATCTTTAATATAATGATATAGGATGTTTCAGTTTTCACCATTTAGGATGATGACAACCTGTTGCTATGAGAACTAAGCATGTTGCCCATATAATTTTCTGATTTTCCTTCAATTCGGACAAACTTCTATGAAATGAGGTGTACAAAGAGCAATGAGCTTCCGTGCCCCTGGTGTAGTGTCTATTATTCACATCTAGCACTTCGCATCTCTCTTGGAAATTTGGTTTTGGCTGTTTTGGTTGTGGAAATAGTTTTTTTATAAAACTAAAATAAATTTAAAAAACTTTGACCAATAGTTCAGTTGCCTGCAGACTACTCTGTGTTCGCTCGCTCTTGCCAATCGAATAGATTTAAGCATAAGTCAGTTGCTAGCTTTCTCCACAATTTGTGAATGTGCCTCTTCCCACGAATCTGAGTTGCTGATGCTGACTCCAACACCGTGTTTTTCCGCAAGCCTGCTCCATACTTCAAAACACAGGGTTCCTAACGACTGTAAGTTCTTGGGAGGCGTGCAAAGGATTAAACTGGAGGTAGGAACATCTTGGAACATCCGGAATTTTATGCTATGTAGCATATTTGGGTTGCTTAGTTGAGGTGATCAGGTACTGTTAAGGGCTCTGACGGCATTGTGATATTTATATTGCAAATGGGTGCTGAGTGACATTTATGAAGGACTTAGGGGATTTTTCTCTCTCTATTTCCGGTCCGGTTATGTGCCACTTTTTAATCGCTTCTGATCCTTCCCTTGCTGTTCTGTACGGGTAGAGCTTTGGCATTTTCAACATTAATTGCGAGTACCCTGTTTCTGTTTTAAGCCACAGCAGTATGGTGGAACCAAAACACATTTTCAGGGACCACTTTGTTGAGAATAAGCTCCGGAAGTGTTCATTTTTTTGTAAATAATTTTTGTAAATGTATGAAATGAATTTTACGTCAAGCATATTATTGCTGCCTAATTATATTTCATACATTTCACATTTCATTAAATTCTTTTAGTTAAGCAAAATTTTACCTAATCTAAGACTTTCTACCTTTCGGCAAAACTAAATTGTTTACCATTAACTAATACAATGTCCATGAGAAGATTTGTCGGCTGCAATCTAATGCAGCTCTGCAGTCCGCAAATGCGCTGCATTCTCTCCAATTGTATGCACTCAGTGGCTCCGATGCCGCTGATCCGTTATCAGCTTCGTTCGTTTGGTGATAAGCCCCCCGAAAAGAGTTGTGCCGAATTCCGCAAGCAACGGGCCAAGGCTGAAAAGAAACGCCGACTGGCCAATAAGCGGAAAAGGGCCAAGGAGGCGGCAATCCAATTCGAAGCAAGTGTCAAGAAATGTGTGGAAGATCGAACAAAACGAGTTTGCGAGGGTATTAAAAGCCTGAATGAGGATGAGAAAAAGGCAATGCATTCTATGATGGATTGCGTAGTGAATGAAATTCGAAAGAGCTGTATCAAAAGGGAAATGCAAAAGGTATGCAAACAGCAGGAACTGAAAAGAAGATGTGCTGAACTGGCCAAGCAGAGTAAAGCGAAAGCAATGATCCAAACATGTAAGGAAAAAGAATCAGAGAAGGAAGATGATGAGATAGAACAAAGCGAAGAGAAGCAGGAAGACTGTGAGGAGGAAAATATGGGGGAAAAGAAGCAACAAAAAAATCGGTATATGCCCAGAAACTGGAACTCTGTGTGGAGAATGAATGGAGAGAACTCTGCGAAGCGCGGAAAAAGCTTAGTAAAAAAGAACAGAAGCAATTGGTAAAATATCATAAATGCCTCTGCAAACAGATCAAAGAAAAATGCCGAAAGAAGGTGATTCAGGAGTTGTGCAAAGCAGCTGGTGTGGAAAATGTGGATACAAAAAAAGAGAATCAGCTGCAGGAGAAGTGCAAACTGGAAGCTCTTAAAAAGAAATGTAAGAAACTCTCGCAATCGAGCAACAACGGAGTAAGCAAAGAGAAAGAGATAAAAGAGTTGAATAGGATTAAGAAAAAGTGCAAGCTGCAAGCTCTTAAGAAGAAATGTAAAGAGTTAGCATTAAAAGAGAAACGTGAAGAAGAAGATAAAGAAGATAGGAGAAGGGAGGAGGAAGCTTTGAGAAAGGATTGCGAAGAACTAAGGCTTAAGGAAGAATGTAAAAAGCTCGAAAAGAAGAAAGGAAAAGGAAAGAAAAAAGACAAAAAGGAAAAAAGGCTTAAGAAGAAAGGTAAAAAGCGTGAGTTAAAGAAAAAAAGCGCCGAGATTAAGAAGAGAAAGGGGGAAAAAGCTTCTGAAAAGGAATCCCCAGAAAGGGCTCAAAAGAGAAAAAGTGAAAAGCGCTCTCAGAGGAAAAGCAAAGGAAAGAAGAAAGACAAAGGCAAGAGGAACGACAAGAAGCTCAAAAAGAAGTCCAATAAAAAAGCACTTGAAAAGAAAAGTAAAGAGCGAGCTCTAAAGAAGAAATGTGCAGAGCTTAACAGAAAGAAGGAAGAAGAAGCCTTAAAAAAGAACAGCGAAGAAATGGCCCTAAAGGAGAAATGCAAAGAACTGGAGCAACAGCAAAAGCAGAAGAAAGGCAAGAAGCTTAATATAAGGAAGAAGAAGGACCAAGCTCTAAAAAAGAAAGACAAGAAAAACAAAAAGGAAAAAAGCCAAAAACTCTCGCAGAATAAAGGAAAACGACAGAAAAAAGACAGCAATAAAATGAGCCCCAAAAAGCTCAAGGAAAATTGCAAACCGCTGGCCCTGCGAGTAAATTTCTCCGACCAGGACAAGCAGAACAAGGATAAGGAAGACAAGAAAGAGAAAAAGGAAGACGAACCTACATTGGAGAAGGAAGAGGAACGAAAGGAGAAACAGAATAAGTCCAAAGACGAAAACGAGGCAGAGCCAAAGCAAAAGGGGAAGGACAAGAAAGGCAAAACGGAAGTGGCGCAAAAGGAGAAGCAGAATAAGTCCAATGAGAACGAGGCAGAGCCAAAGAAAGAGGGGAAGGACAAGAAATGTAAAAAGGAAGTAGCGCAAAAGGATAATCAGAATAAGTCCAAAGAAGAAAACGGGAAGGACAAGGAATGCAAAAAGGAAGTGGCGCAAAAGGAGAAGCAGAATAAGTCCAAAGAAGAAAACGAGACAGAGCCTAAAGAAAAGGGGAAGGACAAGGAAGGCAAAAAGGAACAGAATAATTCCAATGATGAAAAGGAGGACGAGCTAAAGAAAAAGCGTAACCAATTAGCGAAAGAAAAACATGCAAAAGAATTGAAACTCTTCCGCAGTTGCCTCTACAAATCCTTCCCCGTCCACGACACCGAACTAAGCCGCAAGGTGACCGTGGTGGGTGCGGGAAATGTGGGCATGTGCGCTGCCGTGGCGCTCCTTACCCAGCAGATCACTAACCATGTGGCTCTCTATGATAAAAACCAAGAATTGAGCTTGGCTGAGAGCAGGGACTTGGTGCACGGTTCAATATTCTTAAACAACGCATGTATTCAGCCGTGTGTTGATTTGGAGAGCACAAAGAACTCCCGCGTGATAGTCGTGACTGCCGGTTCTCGACCCTCCGGCACTCAGTCCCGCCTGGATGTAGCTCAAAAGTCAGCGGACATTATTAAGGACGTAATGCCAGGATTAGTCCAGCATAGTCCCAAGGCCACTTTCATAATTGTCTGCAATCCCCCCGATGTAATGGCCTGGGTGGCCCGACAGGTGTCCAAATTGCCTTGCGAGCGTATTTTGAGCACTGGCTGTCATCTTGATACATCCCGATTTCGAGTGTTCATTTCACGAATGTTGCGTGTCTCGCCGCGATCAGTCCACGGATATGTCATTGGCGAGCATGGTAGCAGCGCTGTGCCAGTTTGGTCCTCGGTCAGTGTGGGCGGGGTGAGGCTGCAATCGCTGCTGCCCACCATTGGCACTGACGAGGATCCACTGAACTTCTCGAAAATTAACAAGGAGGTGGTAATGGCGGCCATCAAAGTGACCAAAGTCAAGGGCTATACGAACTGGGCAGTTGGTCTATCTGTGGCCGATGTGGTTTCAGCCATTTTTGAGAATAGCCATCGCATCTTGTCGGTGACTACCAATGCTGAGGGCATCTGCGGCATTGAGGAAGAGGTCTTTCTTTCCTTACCCTGTCTCATCAACAAAGCGGGCGTCGTTGGCATTATTCAACCCCAACTGTCCGATTTGGAGAAGACCAAATTAGAAGCCTCCGCCAAGGTATTGCTTAAAGCTCAATCCAGCATCAAATTGTAGACTGCAGTTGAAGAAGTCAAATGATGTGACATTAATCATCCCCATATTGAAATGCATTAGCCAGGAATTAAAATTCTACAAGGCTTAGCTTGAAGGGTTCAGTACAAGGCGTACACACTGTACCATACAACTGAGCTTTGTTTAGGTTTTTAATAAATTTATTCGTGGCATTATATAAGAAATTAATTGTGTTTTATAAATTCACTATTTGGTAATCTTTAATTTTAGTGCACAGACAGAAAGAGCTAGTACCATAATTTTTTTGAATTGATTCTTGAAACTAGTAATATGTATAGAAAAAACTGTGACAACCAGTTCATATTGGGAGTTGAGCTTTTTTCTAAGACGTTAGAAGCGATTTGTATAGGGAAAATGGGCGTAAAGTTTGGTGGGTAAGATTTTTAATCCAATTGAAAGATGTTAAAAGAAAATAAGTCTTTTTACGGGGCACGTTTAAGAAAATACTAAGGAATTTCAGCTTGAACCATTGACCGAGACTTTTTTCTTTTCTCAGAGAACTATCAACTGATCAACTCTAAAAGTGGTAAACTTTTTGAGGAGGCAATGATGCCATGAAACTAACAACAGAAATAACAAGCCTTATTAGATAGGCTCTCGTCGAGAAGCGAGACACACATTATATATAATATATTTAGCGCCACGCGAGTATCGATCGCGCACACTGCTCTTGTCTTAAGGTCTGCTTGTGCGACTAGTAGACTCAGCGAGGCGATTCGCATGGACTTTGTTGTTGAAACACACTTCCAAGCGAGGCAATAGCACTTGCTGCGACGTCTGCTTGTGCGATTCGCTGCTACAAATCGAAGTCATTAGTTAATCTCGGAGCAATGGGCAAGGGCGTGGCCAACGCTGATCTAAACCATTGCAAAAGAGCTCTACTTACTCCAAACTGGTGCGTTTGAGCCAAGCAATTAAATTTTTAACTTTTCATTAATAATTTTGGAGCAGCAATATTGTCGGGCGAATTCAGCGAAAACCTTGAATAACCTTGGACAGTTCCTTGAGTAAGCAGCAATAGTTAGCAATAGCAATAGTTAAAACAAGTAAGAGTGTTGCGGTCGAGTGCCCCGACAGCAAAATACCCGGTCCCAAGTAATGTGGTTCCTTTAGCTTTGAATTCCATTTATTTTAAAATTTATTTCAATAGGCGCACTCGGTGTTTTTGCTCGGATCTCATTGTGGTACACAGATAGATTTTGGGCCTAACTTAGTCACAAGGTTCAAACTTAAAAATTGTAGCTCTGACAGTTTTTCGCGGTTAGAAGAAGATCAAGGAGGAATTTGCCAAACCTGGAGCAAACTTGATCTGGGTACGGTGCGAGACAGTTTTTCGCTGTTTAAAGATGGAGCAGGAGAAATTTATGAACTCTGAAACAAACTCGATGTGGGTACAGTATTCACCTACATACATGCCAAAATTTGTGGCTCCATCAATTACTGTTTCTGAGATCGACGCGTACAGACAGACGGACATGGCTAAATCGATTTGGCTGTTGCTGCTGATCAAGAATATATATGCTTTATGTGGTCGAAAATGCTTCCTTTCCCTGTTACATACTTTGAACAACTCAAGATCCCCCTTTTCCCATTTTTAATGGGAACAGGGTATAAAAAATAATATAATGGAGAAGAAAGCAAAGAAGAAGTTGAAGATTTTTGAAGAAATATGTTTTAGAGCAACTTCTTAGGCCGCACGAACACATGCGACTGAAAAATGAACTGACGGCTGACTATGATGTTTAGTAGGTCAACGACACGAACATGCTTGATTGATTCTGCCAATCTGAGCTAACCACTGAATTTCAAACATCAATCCAGTGTTTGCTCTCAGCGTAATCCAGTCATGTGGCCTTAGCTAATAAACTTTATAATAAAGATTTTGCAAATTCTCTTCAGATATGACGTAAACTGTCTTAAACAAATTTGTTTATCCGAAAGACTTATAAAGAATGCCAAATGTTTAAACAAGTATTTTCTGAAATATATTTCAACCCACTAAAAAGTCGGTTTATAAGTTCTAAAAGACAAAAAAGAAGGTTAACAGAAAGGGCTGAAAACTGGTTATGTACCTAACTAATTAAAACCCGAAACTGACCAAACCAAAAATATGAAATTGCCTGTTCCGAACCTAACCTTTTGATTCGGGTCAACAAAACAATAGACATTCTGAAGTCCAGCAAATCTGCTGTTCTCTGCTCTATATTGCGTGGCAATGAATAAAAATCGTCACGAAATTATAATGGATTTTTTCTTAAATTGTAGAACGGCGTTTAAAGGAAAAGCAGGAAAAGCGCCTTGCTTTATAATCTTTGTTCTTTAGAGACTTCGATGCAATTTTTGGAGAGTTGTCTTCTAAAAACCTCGAATCTTATATTTCTAAACATTAACTATTCATAATACTAAACTTGTAAAAATTCATAAAGATAGTTGGAAAATGTGTAAGACGAAATGTTATCGATCAACGGTATCAAGAACAAACCTTAACATTGACAAATGTATTTGAAACTCGATTTCGAAGGTCTGTGGGCTCACGTATTTACTATGTCACGTAAAAATCGATTCTTTTTCTGCTTAATTCTCTTTGGACCTTACAGAATGGATTTTAATGTATTAAAAGCAATTTTATTTCAGTTTTTATACGTGCGAAAACCAACAAAATTTCTCCTTGAAGTTTAATTATGTAAAAATTTTCAAGCAACTCTGTAGCCACGAGTCTTCATTCGATTTTTTTGATAACTTACAGCTTGGCGCTGTAACAAAATTTAGTTTTTTATTAAAATTCACCGTGAACAGTAAAATTTTTGTATTTAGTTTTTATTCCCCTTTTTGGATTTTGTGACCATCAAAATTTGTGGGCAAACCTAGTGTACAAATTTTTTACTTTCGATATGTGGCGCAACAGTTTAGGTGCACAAGTGCAACGACTTTTGTGCAACGGTTACGGGCGCGGTAGTTGTTGTTGTCCCTACGTACAATGCAAGAGTCGCAGCACATGTCTGGAACCCCAAATGGTTTCGCACCTATTCAAAGGGCATCGCAAAATAGAGCATGAGTTGGAGCCGCCCATGGCCTGTGACATACTCAACAGTGAGCTTTTAAAGGCAGAACTTGCCTCCAGTGTGTCCCTGATTGTGGATCCGGCCAAGGGAAGCCAACGTGGTCTAGTGTACGAATTGCACAACAAACCCAATACCCGTATCATTAATCAAAGTGCTATGTTAGGCAATTGCCGACCCCTAAGCAGCTCCATAAGTCGCCGGGGCCAGCGCTATCATAGAAAAACGGGAAACCATAGGACAATGTTGGCTTCCATGCCACGTATACGTCAACGCAGGGCTTTATCATTGCTTGATCGTCTGCTAAAGCTGTTGTACTACAGTCCCAAGCCGCAGAGGAGATCTCGCTCATCAAAGCAGTTGGAACCAGAGCTTTCTCGCCAGGAAGGCGTAGAGTATTTCAACTGCGAGGAACCCAAATTGAGTGTTAACGAATTTCTGGATATAGTCAAGACTAAATCCAGGGATGTCAAGGAACATTTGATGCTGGACGAGTATAAGGATGAAATGCAAGATTTAATAGGTAGAAAAATGTCGAAATATGAGGAAGATGAACAGGTTTATTTTGAACCCCGGAAACACATTTTACCTCCCACCCACCGGCAATTGAAGGCAGCGGAAGAAAAACTCTTAAGTCTGGCCAAGGAAGAATCCCAGGAACATGGGACAAGTGAGGTGAGAAAACCCAGCAAACAGTTTGAAGAGGAAAGTAAAAATCTACGACGCGTACCTGGCCATATGTGGTACTCTACCCAGACGCTGAAGCAACTGGATGGGGTTACCAATTACGCCAGGGAAATGCAGAGGCAAAACAATGAACGCAACCAACTAAGGTCGCCCAGTGAGCAAAAGCGCTTGATTTTGCAAACTGCGGAACTTCAGATGAAAAAACCAAGAGTCTTGAAAAAATTGAAAAGAAAACTCAAATCTTGTTTGCAAGAGCAACGTTTAAAGGAACCCCAAATGCAACATCCATTTCCCAAAATGATGACGGAACAGCAAATGCAACGAATGGGAATGGCACAAAAGGAGTTGAAACAAAAATGCATTATCACGGCTTTGCAGGAGTGCAAACTAGAAGCTGATCTTGAGACACAAAAGGGCAGAGTGAAGTTAGATGAGCAAATCCAAAGCCTATGCGAATTACAAAAGGAGCAAGAGCAGCTGGGCTTAGTGCTAATGTCGGAACAAAAAAATGTCAAATCGGCTACTGAAAATAAGCCCAAATGCAAAGCCGAAGAGGGCAAGAAGGAAGAGGAAGCAAGCGAAGAAGACGAATGTAGCGTCGGGGGCGGCGGCGGCAAGGGTAAAGATGGAAACGATGGCGAAGACGAAGTGAACAAAATTGTGGAAGACTTGTGGAAGAAATTCCAGGCAGACGAAAAGGCCAAACAGGCTGAGGTGGCTAAAAAAAAGGATGAAGAAAAAAAATTCCTAGAGTTGTCCAAAAAGCAAAGGGAGGAAGCCATTTTAAGCAAATGTAAAGAGTTGAAAAAGAAACACGAGGAGAACAAGCTGAAAGAGAAATGTCAAAAGCTAAAAGAAAAGGATGAGAAAAAGAAAGCCGCCCAAGGAGATCAAAAGAAAGAAGAGGCAGCCGAACAGAAGAAATGTTCGGAAGCCCAAGAGAAAAAGAAATGTGACGAAGACCAAAAAGAAAAATCTGAAAATTCAGAAGAGGGGACTAAAAAGAAATGCGCTGAAGCTGCCAAAAAGAAGAAGGAGGACGAATTAAGAAAAAAATGCCAGGAGGAGGAATTAAGAAAAAAATGCCAGGAGGACGAATTAAGAAAAAAATGCCAGGACCTCGAGCTCAAACGCAAATGCGAACAACAACAAGCAAAAGCCAAAAAGCAAGACTGCAACTCGGAAGAACAGAAAAAAAAGAAAGAATTGGAAAAAAGAAAACGCCAAGCGGAAGAGAAGCAAAAAAAGTGCCGAGAATATGCCGCACAACAAAAGAAAGCCGATTTGGCCAGGAAACATAAGGCAGAGGAGGATAAACGAAAGCTGAAAGAAGCCGCCGCTCAGCAGAAACGCTATCGTGCCGAGGCTTTGAAGAAGAAACGCGCCGAGGCGGACGAAAAGAAAAAACGCCAAAAGCAGGAAGAGGAAAAACGTTGTGCCGAGCAAATAAAAAGGGAAGAAGAGCAGTGTGCCGAAATCGAAAAACAGGAAAAGGAGGCAGCTTTAAAGAAGAAAGCACTGGAAGAGGCCAAGAAAAAGAAGGAAAAGAAACCGACGGAGGAAGATGATAAATGTAAAGATAAGTTTCAGTCCATTCAAGGTGATGGCTTGTTCCTCACACCCGCCATCTCGAGTTGGGGTATAATGGGAGCAGGCGGTCTAGAGGACACTTTGGAAGTTCCCATCCTGAAGTGTTTGCTGGATCAGACATTGATGTGCTCACATTTGCTGCCCAGTTGGAGACAACTCCAGGTCAATGATGCTCTCTGTGCTCCCTGGCTTAAGCAAATTCCCCATTTGACGCTGGGCACCGGGACCAGCTCGAGCCTGGCTTTGCGGCGTATTAATTGCAATTGGGAGCGCTTCATCATGGGTGGAACCGTTAGAAGATCACCGCTGATGTGGCCCTGTCAGGCGTTGGGCATGTGGCGTTGCAAAAACCACAACAACAACAATGAGAATCAGTAGAACCATAGCTCAAGGATCTTGGTTTGCCCAATAATAATTAAGGGGTTGAAATTAAATAAAAAATAGATTTAAAAATTCCTTGCTTAATTTATCTTTATTGTGATTTAATTGCCAAGTATTTTCCCTTAAAGCCAGAGGCAACAATTTGAAAATCTCTTGGAGGCAACCTCAAAAAATGTCAACAAATGTCAACAACGCAGCAGGGTAACGCCTTCTCGAAACTTTCCCCACACACACACACACTTGGCCACAACCACAACAGGGCACATATTCTCACACACACACGCGCAGATGCCGCTTCGTAGACTCATTCAGCCTTAAAATAGGCAACACAAAGTGCAAGCCGACAGACAAACAATTTTGTCGAAACATAAAATCGAGCACAACTTAATTAAATGTTAAAAGCGCGACCGCAACGTGGCTGTGGCAGCCAAAGGTGTGAATACGTAGGGGTTGCAAACGAGCGGGTTGAAAACTGCTGTCTGTTATCACAGAGCAAGACGCGCTGACAGGCCAAGACAGACGCTAACTTCATTTTCGGTGCTGCTGCCGCTGCTGCTGAAATTAGCAAAGCTGTCAACTGTCAGCGTGGTGTGTGGAGGGGGGGGGTTAAGAGAAATATGTCCCACAACTTCATGGCTGGCAGGCAAAGACAAGACAATGTATCTCACCTGCGCTTCAACACCTTAAGCGGAGAGGAAGTTGCTGTACGAACTTTGCCACGCCATCAATGCGCCTGAGTGAGTCGAGTGCGTGAGTGAGTGAGTGTGTGCGAGTGTAAATTATGGCATGTCTACTTCCGCCTGCAACCCCCCACTCCTCCATTTGGCGTTGTTTGTAATTTGTTAATTTCCCGCATTTAGAAATTAATTTTCACTTCATGCGCCGCCAAGCAGACAACGGCAGACGGCAGACAAGTTGCCACCGCTCTACCTGCCGCCCAAGTGGCACACATACTTAGCATACTTAGTTCAACATTTTCCTACACTCACACTACAAAACGAAGTTGCTCGACAATTAAAAGTGCACAGTGGGGAAATAGTGTTATTTTGTGGTCGCAATTATGTGTAAAGTTTTCTTCAGTGTAAGTCCTTCGAAAGGCAGACTCAAATTTTTGATAGAAGACGGAATAATGAAAGGAAAGGAGGAGCTTGAAAATATGAAGAACATCAGATCATGGTAATCGAGAAAGAAAATAGAGGCAAGCTAACTTCGGCTCGACCGAAGTTTATATACCCTTGGAGCTTGATATATGCCTGACTGTTTGTATGGCAGCTATCCTATATAGGGGTCCGATTTCGACAAATCTTGTTGAAATTATGAAAAATCATTCAAAACTTATAAATACGAGCGTTGGGAGCTATAGCACTAAAAACAAAAAAGTTTTTCTCACTAAAACTAGTTTTTCAGCCGATCGTTCCTATGGCAGCTACATGCTATAGTCATCCGATCCGGCCGGTTCCGACAAATGTGCAGCGTATTTATACCAAAAGACTTTGTGCAAAGTTTGGTTAAGATAGCTTTAAAACTGACGGGGGGTTAAAACAGAAGGACGGACGGACGGACGGCAGACGGACGGACATGGCTATATCAACTCAGCGCGTGTCAAGAATATATACTTTATGTGGTCGGAGATGCTTCCTTCTATGCGTTACAAACATCTGGACAATTTTAATATACCCTCTCCAAGGGTATAAAAATGAAAGAATGGAGCATTTATGTTTGGATAGTTGAAGGAGATGGATGAGATATGAAAATTTAAGTAGGATGAGTAAGAAAAAATGTAGCGAATATTGCTGAGACTCTGATAGCATTTTGCTGATTACGAGAGAAGGTTTACTGCTCTCTAAAGCAGCGACCGAAACGCCAGGCCCTCATAGGCCGAGGCTTGAGTCAAGACACCAAACAGCTTTTTGATGGCTATTCAACGGTCGATGAAGCAGGTCAGACCTGGCTTGTGTCGCTTTAATTTCGCACATACACAAGTATGGGAAAGTATAAAGTGGGAAAAACGGAAGATATACTAATTTAAGCCAAAATATTAAAAAAAAATAGAAGCCGAAACGTGTAGAAGAAAATCGGAAATTATAAATTAATATAATAATAAATATTTATATATATAAATAATATTTTTTCATAATAATTTTTCTTTGATATTAAATCATATCAAATTGATACGTTTGAAATTTCAAAACGATATTTTTAAACATATTATCATAACAATTTTATTATTATACTGAAACTGTTTTATTATTGTCAAGTGAATGACACTATTTTGGATCAGAAAGATATTATTTTTTTTATTAAAACTAGAATGAAAATATTGAATATCAAGAATATATATACTTTATGTGGTTGGAGATGATTCCTTCCATGCGTTGCAAACTTCTGGGCAAAATTATAGTACACTTTTCAAGTGTATAAAAACAGACTAGGAAAACTGTAAAGTGAAGAAGGATGGTCTATGAAAATGAGGAATGAAAATAAAACAGACAAAAATATAACCGACTTTTCGACCGATAGTTTCTATGGCAGCTATAAAATCATCCGATTTTGACCCAAAATTTCCAAATCTGTGTGAAAGCGAATAAGATAAATAATTGCTGAAGTGGAAGGCATTAACATTAAAAACAAAAAATTTTTTGTCATTAAAACCCACTTTTCGACCGATAGTTCCTATGACAGCTATAAGATATCGGATGACTGATCCGTTCGGCTCCGACATATTGGCAGTGTGCAGTAAAAAAAAGTCTCTGTGCAAAGTTTCAGCTCGATAGCTTTAGAACTGAGAGACTAGTTTGCGTAGAAACAGACAGACGGACGGACAAAGCTTGATCGTCCCAGCTCGTCATGCTGATCAAGAATATATATAGTTTATAGGGTCGGAAATGAATATTTCTATGCGTTACAATCTTCAGGTCAAAATGATAATACCCTTTGTACGGGTATAAAAAGAAGTAATATAAAAAGCTATAAAAAAAGGGAGAAAAGAAAAGGATGAAGCGCAATGGTAATGAAAAAGTAGAAAGCGGTTGGAAAAAAGCAGACAAAGACACGAAACCAAGTGGCAGTAAGTTAAAAGGGATAGGTAAGGAAGGAATAAGATGAGCCAGAAGAGAAAGAAAGAAAAAAGAGGCAAGTTAATTTCGTATATACCTTAGCTTGATATGTGCCTGACAGTTTTTGGCAGCTATACTATAAAGTGTCTGATTTCCACAAATTTTTTGAATTGTAAAGCATGATTCAAAATTTAATCAATTCGATAGCATTTAATTACTAAAACTAGTTTTTTAACCGATCGTTCTTATTGTGAGAAGGATCCAGTTCGAAAATTATATGTATTATAAAATAAAAAGAGAAAGCATGGAAACAGACGGACAGACAAGGACAAAAATTGTATGCTGAAAGAAAATAATTTGTGTCGGGATAAATACCCTCAGGGTATAAAAGGAAAAGTATTAAGACAGCGGAGAGCAGATTCAAACGGTTTAAACGGGAGAAGGAAGAAAAATAAATTATACAATCAAAGAAAGCTGGAAACAAGGGTTAAAGAAAATAGTGTCGGGATAAATTCAATTAGGGCTTTCACTTCAATGAGGTTATCAAGTAATCTGTTTAAAAATTATATTTAATCTTCAACTGCAGTGAACGAACTTGTGTGTGCTTTGCATAATCAGCGGTGTCACAGAAATCTCTTCCAACCAAATTCCAACCCAAAACCAATTCTCGGGCTCACAGAAATCTATTTCGGTTGGTTTTAAATCTCTCGTGTTTTGTCGGGAGATTTGGCGAAATTCACCACTAAAACAATTTTGATAAGTAAAATTGGTAATGGAAATGTAAAAACATTTTTTTTTTCTGCATAGGTTAGCTGACGCCCTCTACATATGGCTCTACATATGGTGACGCTCTCTAGTACCAACAAGCGCTAAGGGTTGTCAAATTACATTTAATGATTGGCGCAAAAAAATTTTTAAATTTTGCTTATGAATTATGAATGCATCGTAAAACATGTAACACAAACAAATAATACCATTTAATCATCAAATTTACTCATAACTAGAAGATGGGAAATTTGTTTTGCAGGAAATGACAACCCTGCTTAGAGATTTGATTGAAAAGTCCCATTAGCACGGACACAAACCTTACAACTCGATTTTCAAATAAGAAAATTAAATTCCCTAAAGTTCTGGGACACCGACGGATCTTTCGAGCGTTTTGCAAACCAACCGAGGCCAAAATCTCTAGAGATTTCTGTGACACCCCCGAATAACTTGATAATTGTTCAATACAACGAATAAAAATAATCAAACTTTTACGTGCCTTACCGTGACTTAAACCCAGGTTTGATTGACATTCATTCTCATATAGCTGTTTTCTCTGTCTTGTCAACTTATTTTATCACAGCACACTTTTTTGTTGGAGATTTAATTTTTAAACAGATTATGTGATAACCAAGTTGCTATGAAAACCCTAAACATTTTTATTTTTGACCAAGTCTGGCATGAGCTATACACAAAAAGAAAAATATTTATAGCAAAAATTTATCATCTTTTTTTTAAATTAAGAACATTTACTATTTCCGTTTAATTGAATTCGGAAACATACTTAACACAAAATTTATTCTTTTAATGTTCGCTTAAGAATCAAAACAAAAAGATGAGAAAAGTTTTCCCAAAAGCCGATTCATTTTTCTCGCCGTGTACTCTCCTTTTCCGCTCATACCTTTGTTATTTCAATTCCCTTAGGTTTTCATTAATTTTTGCAACTTATTTTTAAGGCTTTGTTGCTGTTAATTTTTAAGCGAAAACTGGAAGCACTCCGAAGGCTGGCGACAGACACGCTTTCATTTTAATTGTGCACATGTGTACAATGTTCATTTTATTGTTATTACGTGAACGGGCGAGCTGCGAAATGTATGGAGGCGAAATTCATGATGTTTGACAAGTAAAAATTTTAATTGCTTTATGATGTAGCACAGCGCCTCCTTGGCAGACAAAATGTGGAGAAACAAACAGATTTAAATGTCTACAAATTTCTCAGTCTTAATTTTTGTTTCGACAAAATTAACTCAAAATTTTGTGTTTAGATTTCTAACAAAATTCCATCTCTTTGAACATGTTACTGGGCCAACTTACACGCTGTGTTGTGACGGGAATAGCCAAATCGATAAATCCTTTACTGCTCAAGAATTGTGTGGGCCTGTCTAGACCATATCTCCATCTACAACACGTGGCATTTTCCAAAAAGCACGATGGAGATGAGAAAAACTGTGGCAATCCTGACCCCAGCAAGAAGAAAAAAGAGAAACCGGTAGAAAAACCCACTTGCATTAACTACAAGCCAAATGTTTGCGATCCCAATGATGAGCCACCAAAACTGGAGGTCCCCAAGCCAGCTCCCTGCATAACGAGAATGTCCAGAAAACGGAAATGCTTAGAGAAAAAGCGTATCAAAAAGGCACCCAAGGAGAAGAAGGCAGATCCCTGCGCCAAGTGGAAGAAACAAAAAGCCATGGAAGAGGCGAAACGTAAAAAGGAACGCGAGGAGCGGTGGAAGACCTGCGAGGCTCAGATAGAGGCCGCCCGTCTCGAAGCCAATGTTAAGAAATGCGAGAAGCAGCAGAAAGAAGTCTTGGTCAAGGAACTGAAGGATAACGAGTCCGCGCCGAGCATTATGGAATGCATGCTGTGTGGCATTAAGAAGTCCTGTCAGAATATAGAACAAAAGAAGCTGTGCCTGCAGAAGGAGGCGAAAGCCAAAGCCCAAGCAGAGGCCCTCAAGGAGGAAGAAAAGAAAAAATGTGAAGAGAAGGAGAAAGCTGAGCAAAATAAAGCCAAAAAAGCTGACAAAGATATTGATAAAAAGAAATGTGAAGAAGCGGAGCAAAAGAAGAAAATGGAAGAGGATTTAAAAAAGAAAAAGCAAGAAGAGGAAGCACAGCAAAAGAAACTCAAAGAGGAGTCGGAAAAGAAAAAATTAGAGGAGCAAGCCCAAAAAAAGAAGTGCGAAGAGGAAGCTCAGAGGAAAAAGTGCGAAGAGGAAGCTAAGCAAATGAAAAAGGAAGAAGAGGAGCTAAAAAGGAAATCGAAACCATTAAAGAGAAATGCCAGGAGGAAGGGCGAAAAAGAGCAATGGAAAAGAACGGCAAGGAATTGGACAAAAAAGAAGCTGAAGAAAAATGCAAAGCCAAGCAAAAAAAGGAATCTCAGGCCAAGGCTCTGCAGAAAAAATGTCAAGAATTGGACAAAAAGGAGAAGAGCGCCAAGGAAGCTGAGCTGAAGAAGAAATGCCAAGAGAAAAACAAAGAACTGGCTAAAAAGAAGAAGAGCGCCAAAGAAGAGAAGAAATGCCAAAAACTGGCTAAAAAAGAGAAGCCCACAAAGGAAAACTGTGGCAGCAAAAGTAAGAAAAATGTGGAAAGAAAAAAGAATTCAGAATCTGACAAAGCTCAGCAAGAAAAACCAGCATGTAGAAAGAAGGGCGGCGAAGCAAAAGCTAAGAAAAATAACGCACTGCAGAAAGAAAGCGAAGAATTGGCTGAACAGAAGAAATGTATTAAAGCAAACCTCAAAAAGATGCGAGAGAAATCAGAAGATGGAGATGAAGCCAAGCTGAAAAGATGTAAGGAAATGGAACAGAGAAGGAAATGTGATGAAATGTCTAAAGAGGACGGCGGAGATGCTGATCGGGAATAGAAGTAACTGAAAAAAATTCAAAATTTTTCATGTAATAAAGGCAACTTTTTTCTTCAACTTAAACTAAGTTTGTGCGACTTCAACTTAAGTCGCCATACCAGGAAGTCAGCCAGAGACAACCAACAACAACAATTGTCATTCATCATCAAGGAAGGCAAGTTGTTTCTTAAAGCTCCGATTTGCGGCTGCCATTGTCATTGTCACCTAGACATTCCCATTCCAATTCCCCTACCCTAGCCTCGGCCTCATTTAGACAGTTTGCTGCGCATTTGGCATTGTCAGTTTTTCCTTTTTTTTTTTCATTTTCATTTACTGCTGCTGCTGCTGTTGATTGTTGCACAAGGATTTGTCAAGGATAAAACACTCGAGGGCAGTCAGTCGACATTGTCGTCGTCGTCGTTCGCTTATGATTATGTTGCTACAGTGGTTCTTGTTCTTCATCGGCTGCTGTATATTAAGTGAGGTTTGAGGCGACACTCAAACCCCCAAAAAAAATCACATGTAAGGAAGTCGGTCAAACTCGACTGTAATATACTCTGTAACTGCAGCTGCGGCAGAGAACTTTCTTTTGGTCATTACTACAACAATAGATGGCGCCACTACTTGCTAATGCTGGTAGAGGGATTTTCAAAATCAGGCAAATAGATGGCGCCACTACTGTAACCATGTGGCGATCCCAGTTCATCCAGCTCCCATCAGTTCGCTTATGCGGTTCACACATCACTAACAACTGTCGATGCTCTATACTCCCGCCCTTTGATATCTCACATCTCTAACACACACGCACACAGGCTTAACTCTCTGCCAATGTGTTACAGTCATTCTTACCGACAACACAACCATTTGGCTGCGTCAGCGAACTTTCTTTTGGTCATAACTTAAGTATTGTTCATCCTTCGGCAAACGAATAATTAATCTTGATTAGTAATTATCTCTATAAGGCCTGCAAGTATAAAAAAAATAAGTCCCAGGCATGTCAAACCACCATCTCTTACCATCTCTGAGTTCTGTTTGCTTACACGGACAGACGGACTATATCGACTCGGATGTTAATGCTGATCAAGAAGGTCGGAAACAATTCCTTCTTCCTGTTTCATACTTTTGCACAAACTTAATATACTCTGTGTGCCTTTGGTACAGAGTATAACAACCCTACATGTATCTAATGGCGTTTCCTGCGACTAAGTATGTGTGTGGCGCATTATAAAACTATTATTGATTTTAAACTAAGAAGGGAGCTTTGTCTGAGCGACTCTGTGAAAAATGTGTAGCCTTGTGGGTAAGCTGGCACATTTTTTTAAAGTTAAGCAGAAGTATGCTGCAATTTTGCGTCACAATTTGTATATATAAGGAGTTAAGACTTGACCTTGATTTAGTAGGGTGATGCAAAAGGTTAAGAGTATTCTTTTTGTTTCAAACCAATAAACGGCTTGAAAGGAATGTTTAATAGAAAAATATGCAAAAATTTAAGATTTCCCTAAATGTTTAGATTTTAGTTGAGGCTTACCTAAAGAACGAAAGTAACGCACAACTTCAAGGACTTGACTCACTTATATCTAAATAAGAATGCTTGATACTTCAGTATACACCATAGCTGCGGGTCAAAGATATTTGAACAGTGCATTTTAAGACAACTGCCTGCGGTTGCCTCAAGCCGAGGCGCATAATAATAGAAATTACAAAACTAAAGCATCTGTTAGTAATAAGTTAGAAGCCGAGGAGCATTACGCTGCTTGGGGTAAAACCAAAAATTTATAAAAAGGAAAAACCAATGTCTTAATAATCATTCAGCTTCAAGAAGAGGAGCTAGTCACTTGCACCATATATGCGTTTTATTCATTGGTCCTTCGTCCCTGTAAAGGCAGAACTTGCTAAACTAAACGGCATTTTGCTCAGGTCGGAAAAAAGGCTTCCATGTAAATGGCAGTGTAGTTGCCTACAAGGAAAAAAGGCCTAAGGAAATTGTGAAAAGGAAGAATCCTTTTTTCCGAGCGTTAGGAATTGGCCCTGCGTTAGGAGGAAAATCGGTTAGAAGTTCACAGCGTTAGGGATGGGCCCTGCGTACGGCAGGATAACGGTGAGAAGTTCACCAAACACAACCAGCCGAGCGTTTGGGATTGGCCCTGCGTTACGAGAAAAACGAAAGGAAGAGAAGGAGAAGCGTCTGGTCCGAATACCGAAGGCAAAAACCCCAAAAAAAGAGAGTCGGAGCCCAAGCGAGGAATAGACGAAGAAGAGCTGCACTCCTGCAACAGATCAACGCCACACCCCCACCACCATACCAAGTCGCCCTTCGGATGTGGGAAGAGGTCATTAGGATCGAGAAGGAGCTTAGTAAGAAAATAACAGATGGTGACACAAAAAATATTCCGATGAATTTTTAAGCATACAAAATATGATTGGATCCCGACAAGAGCATTAACAATTTAAGTGCGTCAGCCTGAATTAATCCAACCGAGCGAGAGTGTGAGAAAGCGAACCAACTAAGAGCAAATGCACTCTTGGCTATAATTTGATCGCCATCTATAGCGTGTGCTTGACAGTCGTGTGAGCTAAGATGCCGTAGTCCGTGTGTTCAGTCTCTTAGGTCTTGGATCAATTGATGGACCAGGTAAGTAGGTAAGGGTGGGGTGGAGGTGTGGTTGGTCGTGTCTCTTCCTAACCTCCTTACCCCTCTTATAATTCATTTTAATTTTTTAAACTTGCGTTTGGTCCCGGTGCCATTCGGGGTTCTACCCATTTCAATTTCCTTTCCTTCCCAAGCTTTAAAGTGAGCTTTTGCCTGATCCTCCTCCATTACTTAACTTTAATTTTCGGACAAAATCTCAGATCGAAGAGTTAGAACTTTTTGGTCTGGTACAAAATATTTAAATTTTAATTAAAATCCACATTGCAGAGTTTTGCATATTTTTATTGTCTAAATTTTGTATGCAGTTCCCGCTGTGCTAATTTTGATTTACCAAATAATTTGTACGCAAAACGTGGCAAATAGATACTTAGACAGCAGCAAACCGCAGGCAGCCAGAATGACACAGACACAGACACAGTTGCGGTTGTCAATTTGTGTGGGCGTGGCATGTGGTAAGTTAAGCAAAAATAGTTGCGGTTACCATACACACACACTTACAACTTCACAAACTGGGTCAATGCATTTGAAAAGTGTCGCCAAGCCAGACACATTAAAGCTCCAAATTATGTAGCATACTTTACAGCGTCCACAACATAGAGTCAAAGTTGAACAACGAAATGTTACATTGTCTTAAGCACTTGAGAAAAGTTTGTTGCCAACCTCCTTCCGCAGTTCACCACCCACCTGTTCCGCTTGATTGTGCCCGGGCTCTGGTTCCCTCATCATGAAAGGTTAATGACGGCTGCTGTCAGCAGCGAAGGTCAGCCACCCCGCTCACCGCTCGGCGATGTCTCCGCTGTCTCTCTCTCTTTTGCTTCCCCTCTGGCTATTCCCTGCTGGTGTTCCTTTGTTGGGTCAAGCGTACAGCAGGTAAAAGTTTCGTTTCATGGGCCCAAAGTGTAACAAAAATAGCTGGGAATAAGAGGGTGCGGGTGCGGCGAGTGAGAGTGAGTGGGTGGCCCGGAGAAGTGTGCTAAATAGCAGGTCCTGCGAGGGGAAAAGCCGAGCGTAAAAGTTAAATGAAACGAAACACGTTAATGGCCTCTGAGAGCTCCTGCTGGCGACAGGCAGCCAACTTCCGAGCTGAAAGTGAAATTTTTTGCGCCTGAAAACAAGTTGGCAGCCCTGCCCGCTGCCCTAATAAAATGATATCGTTGGCTTAGTTAAGTAGGCAATAAGCAGAAAGGTAGCCAACTCCTTGCCTGCTTTCAGGCGCTTAACTCTCAATCACGGCATTTCAGGCTTGATATTAAGTTATTTGGGCTCTGGTCCTGGGCCCAAGTTGGTCATTAAAATGAAATTACGGTATATTAGGTTACTATTAGACGAGGCTGGCTCTTTCAGAGGGCCAATAATGAGTGGAAACTTACACTTTTAAATTGTTAAATGCAACCAAAAAAAGAAATCCCCCTACGGGAAGTAAAGAACCAGAAATACTACAAAGAATTATGTATCACTTCGTTACGACTTACTTCCACTTAATTTATTTTCAGTTGCTTTTTACGTACCCAAAGGGAGGGCAAAAGGCACAACGAATGGCGGCGACTTTGTTTGTGGCAGACAGCCAGACAGAATGAGCCAAAGAAGACGCTGGGAAACGACTATATATGTACATTGTATTTGGCTACAGTGGGCTTAAAATGTAGACAACAAATAGTAAATGAATTTGAAACGTTATAGAACTTACTTAGAATTTGTGGTGGTCGTAAAATGGAACCAGATTCCAAAAAAAAAGTTTGAACGTTCAAAAGCTGAAATGATCGTGCAGCAAAACGTTGCTTAGTGTGAACAGATCTTGATTATTTATGAATAATTTACAAACTTAAAGTGTGACCTTACTGATCATGCATCAATACGTCAATTAGAGTGACCAGAACTTAATTATTTTCGTATAAAAGAAAAACTCGACAAATTCCAAGCTTAAAGTGTGGTCATACTTTCAAAGAAAATGTGAACCAAATCACTAATCAGTGTGACCAGATATTTTACATATTTGCTTAAAACTTTTCGGTTGAGTAATTTAAGTCAAACGATTCAAAACTCAAATTGCGACCGTTCTCGTAGAGCATTAAACACCAATAGACATTTATCAGTGTGACCAGATCTTACAGAAACTGTTTTCTAAGTAGATCTAAAGCAGCGATGGCCAGCAAGAGCGAGGCCAAAAAGTGAGAGTGTATTTGTATGAGAAAACAAAGCTCCGTGAATTTGCTTCGACCTTGCTTTCTTGCTCTCTCGATGTCAGCTTTGGCAAGCGTTCGGCTCATGTATGTGTGAATAGCGAAATGTTGTCGCCGCCGGGATGGAACCGAGGGCCAACGCTGATCTAAAGGCATTTTAAGTTATACAAGAACATTTTTGCTATAGCCACACGTAAAACACTTGCTGAGCAGCAGTAGTTTGGTAAAGTCTACTGAAGAAATAAATGGGATATCCTAGAAACATCTGAGGTTCAGCCTTCTTTGTGGTTTGTACTTAGGATGTAAAATAAATCGTATTTAATTTATGAATTTCGTCCTCTTGACTCTAATACAAAATTCTTCCCTTTACTCTAGGTGCATCTCTTAATGTTCTCTCCGTCGACTGATTTTTAAGACCCACTGTTTAGCTAGTCAAAAAACTTCACCCACATTCTCAGTCTCACAGTCTCACTTCTGGTCAAAGCTAAACGATGCCGCCCCAGGCGTTGCCGTCAACTGGCCACAACTTGGCGCCCTGAAAAAGGCATTTGACTTTGCATTTCGCAAAAGTGCAGCTCCCCCGTAAATGCTTTTCTGGCCTTCACACCTTTTCGGCTCGCGTTTCGTTTTGTTCGCCTTCAAGTGCCCGGCGCATTAATTCTCAGGTGTGCAATTTAGTGTGCGGCCAATTTTCGTTGGGCTCTCTCTCCTGTCGCCGCGTCTGGCCGGCCGGGAAGCCTCTAGCCGCTAGCGTCTGGTTTGTTTTGACCACACGGGTGGGAAATTTGAAACGGAAGTGCGCGTTTTATGCCCTTTTTGGCTTTTATTGTTAGCTGCGCTTCCGCTTTTTGGCCCTATACCTGCAACATTTCCGGCTAAACGTACAGTCCAGCTTTTGGCCCTTTAAGTTGGAGAAATGTTTTTCAATTTACACGGAAAAGTCTTTAAGGAACTTTGCCAAAAAACTTTACTATCAACTTTTCAATGGACTACATTTGCCAAGCCATGTTTAACAGCACAAAGAGCACCGTGGGGAAAGGGAAAGGGGGGCAGGGGCAAGGGTGCGGAGAGCTATAATTTTCAACACACGATGGACGACAAAATAAAAAGAAATGCAAGAAAAATGCAACTTGAAAAAGTTTTCATAATTGCATTTTCCACAAGCGCACATAATAAACTCCGCGACGAACTGCCCTGCCCCTGCCCCTGACCCTGTCCCTCTTTGGTTTGTGCATCAACACGCCAACCGGGCTCACAAGAAGACAATCAGCCAGAGAGCCCCGACGATGACTGGGCCACAAAAATACACCGAAAAGTAAACTTGAGCACACAAAAGTCGAGTTTTAAAATAAACTTGCCGGCAAGCTTCCACTTCTATTTTTCTTTGCGGGAAAGGCGCGGGCGTGGTCGCCACTCGAGGCACACAAAAGGCGCATTTGATATAAAAGAAAAGTGGCTAACTAAGTCGCAGCAGACTCGGCATCATCATCATCCTCGTCGTCGTCGTCATCGTTGCAGTTTTCTTACACTAAGTGGCCGAGACTCTCTAGTGTCCTGCCTCTATCCTGCTGCCTGCATGCCGGGACACGCGATGCGGTTGTCTCTCGTGTTGATTTGTAGAGCAGGGGAAAAAATGGAAATAATAACAAGTGCCTGAAATTTAAGCTGATTTCTGGTGTTTTTGGAAGAGAAAAATGAAACAGCTTTGCCTACAGGGACGTGGTCAGATGTGATCGAGCAAAGCTCTGCATTTATCTGTGTCCTAAAAATAAAATGCATATTTTTGAAACTATTGTGTAAGACGTAAGGGTTCAGCAACAAGGCAGCATTGAACTTTACCTTTCGCTGGTTATTTGAACGACCTAGACGTGGAATTCGGTGGTGGTGTTCAACTGGAAGATATTAATATTGGAGTGTTGCCTAACGATAGATTTACTGAAAGTTTTAAAGTAAATGATCTAGAACAGGAGTGCCCACAATTGGCTTATGACAAAGCAGAGACCAATCCGTATTAAGAAGATATTTTCGCTAACAACAACAACAACCTCAAAAAGAGATAAAGAAAAACCGTTTATTACCGGCTGTTTTGAGTAAGCTTGACTGTGAGCCTATGACTGCGTGCCTTGCAACAACACTTCTATTTCTTCACCCTTTTGTCTATTTTGGTACATAGTATAAAAATAATATGATAAAACTGTCGATTCTAAAAATATCTAAGGGATTTCTGATCTACTATCTGGTGTGGGCCTTAACAACCTGTACAATGAACAGTTTAATAATATCTCTTTAAAAGCACATCCAGGATAGAACAATCGTTGCCGTATCTAGCATTGCAACTATAACTTGATCTTGATCTGGTTTAACCCTAAAAAGAAAGAAAGTTGTTTTATTAAACAACAAACCTTTTTATTAAAAATGCTTTTATGGAAAGGATGGGCAAATCTTCTAAGTCAGGGGATAGCAATGGAAGCAGAGACAGCGGTAGAATTTAAGCAACTAAAATAGTACTAGTAGAGAAAAGTTTTCAGTGCGTAGGGCCTTTAAGCTCTCAGTTCTCTCTCGGTCGAGATAAAAGGAAAACAGAAAATAGTGGAAATAACAAGGTGAAGCACTTAGCATCTGCTAATAGATGTATGCCTGTAAGGCTGCCTTCACACTGTTCGAGTAGTCCCGCATTTCCCCATGAAATTCTATGAATTTGACAAGCTATTCAAATGTAAAACAGAACAAAAAGCAGGACTACTAGACTATCATGTGTCATGTGTCGAACAGTGTGAAGGCAGCCTAAGATAGAAAGAGACTGCAGAACATTAGTTTGTATCTGCATGTGTATAGCCTTTCGCTTCTAGCATTCACAAAGCACTGGCTCTTTGGCCCTACAAACAGAGGGAGTGGTGTTTCGCTCGGCTTCTCCTTATTAATTCCACGATGGTTTTAGCTTATAGGAAGGACAGAATTAGGCACATGGGCTGCAATTTAAAACTACCAAAAACTTACGTAATACTGACTCATAAGTAGTAGCACATTTATAGATATTTAGATCAGAGAATCGCTCACCTTGAACATTATTCAATGGATTGCCTGTGTCAGAAAACGAACGAACATTGAATGGAGTTACCAAGACAATATGTGAGAGGAGACAAACAAATTTTTTGATATGAAACATTTTTAATTTCGGTACGAAAGATTTTAGTAGGAGTGAAAATTGATTTCAGCGTCACGTGACGCTGCGTCGCTGCGCTGACGACATGTATTCGTCGTCGTTGTTTTAGCGGAGTATCCCAGGAGAAGAGGGGCGAAAGAATGTATAAGTGGGGTCGACCAAACAGAGACAGAACAGTGATTTGCCAGTGACTAAACAGTTACTTAACAGTGACTTGAAATTGACTTGAAAGTGACAATACAATTACTTGACAGTGACTTGAAATTGACTTGAAAGTGACAATACAATTACTTGACAGTGACTTGAAAGTGACTAAGCAGTGAATTGACTGTGACATAGGAGAGACTTGACAGTGAACTAGCAGTGACTTGACAGTGACTCAACAGTGACTTTACATGACTTAATAGTGACTTAACGGTGAATTAACAATGTCTTGACGTAACTTAACAATGATTTGACAGTTTCTAAACAGTGACTTAACAGAAAAAAGAAAGAGCACAGCAGCCAGTGGTCTCCTTGCTTGTTGAAAGATTGTTATTTCTGATTTATGTACCTTTGGGAGAGCTTGTGACTATGAAATTAAGCTCTTAAATTTGGAATCATGTTTCAAATCTAAGCCTCGTAAGTGGTAGCGACCCTCACATCTTTCATTTTGTTTCTATTCCTCTCAGGGCTGTCTCGGACTTTTTGGCAAAATTCACTCATTCAAAAGGTCTTCCTTGTATATATGCATCGGGGTGTAAGCTTAGAGCCTAAGCTCGGCCAACAATATGAATGTATGCGACAAACTATTTGCGCTCTATCGTTCCCTCTCACACTGACTCGCTCTCAGATCATGCTAACCTTTGGCCTGGTATGGGGTTGCTCTCAGACCGACCAGTGCTGCCATTTAACAGTGAGCGAAAATGCAGCACACATTCGGTTGAGGGAAGCCCGCAAAAGTTTTGTTTTTGTTTTTTCGGTAAGTGACGTAAGCAGAGCAAACTGAATATTTGGTTAAGAGCTATCTATGAGCAATTAAAGAAGGTTGACAGAGCAACAGAATCTTAGAGAATTGGAATTACTGCACTTCCAAAATTTGAGCTAGAACAGAATCAAAGACACAAACCTTTTCACTAAGAGATATGCATTCCCTTGATAATGAATAGCTTAACATGTTCGAACACTTAGCGCAAAATTAAATTAAAACATAAAAACTTACACCAGCAGATGACAAAAGACAACAAAGCGCAGTTTTCTCCACCAAATCAATCATGACGCTTGAATTAATTCAAATGGAAAGTAACTTTCTAATAAATTTTTGCTTGCACATTTTCTTTAATACTGCATTTCCTTTTGCCATTCTCTCAGGGTCACTTCAAGGTTGCACAACTTAAAACCACATGCGTGTTACGAGCAACGAAACACACAGCAAAGGAGCAAAAACATAGCAGCAGGAACTAAAGTCAAGCCAAATGCCCGGCATATTCCTCGCTCTGCATGCTCCAAGCCAACTTCCAACATACAAAACGGAAACGGAAATACGCGTTCAAGAATTTTAATCTGCATGCGCAATTTCGCGTGTGAGCTGTATGCCAAAAATGGTGCGCACATGTCGGCCAGCTGCCAGCTCACCAGCTACCCCCATTCCCCCATACCCGCAGCACTTCACCCTTCGCATGTTTCAATGCGGTGCGCCTTGGAATTTCACGCGTTTATTTGCAAAGATTACGAAATGCTCCCGCTAAAGTTTTGCATGCGTTTCCTGTGCGGCTCCAGCTCCTTCCTTCCTTTATCCTTTTGCTGTTTGTACGTCTCGCTGACTTGTTATGCATGCAAAAGTCTGCGGCAAATATACACAGACCAGGCGCCCCACACACACACACACACACACACACGCGCAGTTGGGAGTGACATGCAAAATATTTTTGCATAAAAATGTTGGCCCACACCCGTCTACGGGCAGCTGCAACTGCAGTTTAAGGGGGAGGAAAAAATTGGTTAAATTTTAAAGCTTTCCAAATGAGCCCAAAGTTTCTCAGGTTTGTACATATTTTTGATGGAATTTTGTTTAATAAAGCTATTTTCTTTGAATGTCTCCCTAAGGTTCAATGTCCAACATTTTTATCTGCTGTATTTAAGCTGGAATATGCGTTTGCTACGTGTTTGTCATGCCAAAAGCGAAATTTACTCTCAATAATAGCCAGATGAAGCATATTTCATATTTAATAAAGTGGAACCGAGGGAGAGATGATGATGAGGAGATGTGAGTTACCTTTGGCAAATCAGTTAGCTTTCCCTCCTGAACTAACTGAAATTATCTGGCGCGTGTTGGAGAAGATGCGGTTTAAGAGGGTGGATGCAAAAGAATCAGATTCAATATAAAGTACTTCCCTATTTCGTCTTATCTTTGAAAATCAAAATCGTTGCCTAAGCTGATTACTCATACGCCCCATGAACCAAATGGACATTGACAATCGCTTATTACACACACACACACACACACACTTGTTTACCGACCCCTCCATTGATATGCACATCCAGTCCTGGGTTTTCTGTGTAGCCCAGGGTCAGCGTCAGCTTCTCGTTGCCTTCCTTTAGCCAAAACTCACATCAAATAAAAGAAATGGCTTTGTTTGCTGCATGTGGCATAGAATATCAAGCTGATAACCTAAGGACGAGGACGGGTCCTTGTTTCGTGTGCTCTGTGTGTGTGCCGGCGCATAAATAATGTGACCTGCCTGACTGCGATTATCTGTGAACTATTTTTCACACGTTGCCGGCATACAAAGTGGACCACCATTTGGTCGTTTCTTCCTTTTTTTCCCCCGTTTCTGTCCAGAGAATATATGAGCTGCTTGGCCTGCTGAGGCCACTTGGCCCATTCATTACTTGCCCAGCATATGTGAGGGGGTGGGGATTTCGGGCTCTATTTTAGTTTATTGTACTTACATTGTACTAAAATAATGAACAATAATATCCAGAGGCGTCGATCGAATGTCGGTCTCATGACTTCATCACTTATCCAGGAGTTTGTTGAGTGGATTCTGGAAACCTGGAAATATGCAGAAAATTTTCAAGGCAATTAAAATCCAACTTCAAAACGTTGTCAGGGTCAGAAGATAAAAAATTAAGAACTGTTTGCTTATGAAATTAATTAGTTTTCACAAAAAAAAAGAAGGAAATAACGTTGTTGCATAACGTTAGGCGGATTAACTGGCAGACAGGCAGAGAGCGAGCTTCAGAGGATAGAGACATCAGTCGACACAAAATTTTCGACAGCAGTTTGTCTGCAGTGTTTGAAGTACTCCGCAAACAAAGCGACAGAAGGGATTTTTAGGGACATGTGCGCATACTTTTCTCAAACACTGTGTGTGTGTGTGTGTGTGTGTGTGTGTGTGTGGGCAGCGACAAAAGGCAAACAAAATTAGCAGCAAAGCTGACGTAGATTTTAACGAATTGACGTTGTGCCCGGTTGCCAGGAGTCGGCTTTCTGAAATTCTACATAACTGACTGTGATTATGCAGAAGTGGAAAAGAGACATGGAAGGCTCAAGAGATTTGCTGGCCAAGTCAAAGTCAGTGACAAAGTTGCATCAGTTGTTATGTGGTCAGTCGGTGGAATTTCATTGTCTAACAAAGAGTAGTATGTAACCAGTTAGGGCAATCAAGGGCAAATGCAATTCGTAAAAAGGGCACTGGGATAAGTGAGTTTTGAGGGACAAACAAAACCATTGAAAATACAATTTAGAACCAGGGCTCAATACCGGAACCAGAACCGGAACCGTTAACCGAAATAAACCGTTTCAAATCGCGTACCGGAACCGGAACCTGAACCGATAAAAAATTTTTTGTAAGAACCGAATACCGTTTACCGCTATTATTGGAACCGAAAAAAACGAAAAAAAAAAAAAATTTCAAACCCGTTTTTTCGGTTTTTTTTTTTTTTTACAAAAATAAAAAAAATTTAAAGTTTGTGCAAAAGTATGTAACAGGGAGAAGGAATCATTTCCGACTATATAAAGTATATATATTCTTGATCAGCATCAACAGCCGAGTCGATATAGCCATGTCCGTCTGTCTGTCCGTCTGTCCGTCTGTCCGTCCGTCCGTATGAACAAACAGATCTCAGAGATGGTAAGAGATAGAGGTTTGACATGTATGGGACAAATGTTTCTTATAACTGCAGGCAGATCAAGTTTATTTTCAATTTTTGCCACGCCCCCTCCCGCCCCCGCAATTCGGAAAAAACGGTATATCTCCTACAGTTTTGAAGATAGACGTTTCGTACCTTCTAGAGATAGTTAGTAATCAGCAAAATGTATCGATTTGCCGAAGAAATGATAAAGATCGGATCAGCGGTTCTCAAGTTATGAGCAAAAAGTACTTCTCCCTCGCCCCCACCCCCTCCCACCCATTCACTACTAACACCACACAATCTTAGAGAGAGCGAGAGAGAGAATGAGAGGGAGAAAAAGAGAGAGAGACTTTGAGATAAGCGCAGCACCAGCATTGCATTCAGCTTCTACTCCAGGTACAGAGTATGTTATAGTCGGGCTTGACCGACTTTCTCACTTGTTTTTTATACGCTGTACCTATTTATGTTAGGAGTGTGCAAAATTATGTAACTGAGAGGAATCATTTCCGATTTTATAAAGTTCTTGATCTTATGTATGTAGACAAAAAAACAAAAGATTGAACAGTCCAAAATATTGCAAAGTATGGAAATGGCAATGAACATTTGAAAAATTTTCTCATTCCCAAAATTTTTATGAAGATTTGATAGACTGCAATAGAAGAGGGTAAAAATATGTGGTGTAGACCTAACTGTCTTAAAAATCGGAGATTTACAAAATTACATGAGTTCAGAAAAGTATAAATTTGCAAAAATTCTTAAATGAGTTAATGAGACGTGTTGATCACACGGACCAAAAAATCGAAAAATTTGAAAATTTTATAACGTTTTTGATTCTTATGAAGACGGGTAAATCGACGGATGGGGAATTTTGCTAGATGAAGATTTGATAGATGGTAATTGTAAGGTATGCTTCACTCCTTCGCTTTGTGAGCGGCGTAGCAACGCACGTCGGGTACATATTTATTAGAATTTTGTTTTTTTTTTTCAGTATTAAAAATAAGTAGTACTTATATCGGTGAGTACCGGTACGTACCGGTATACCGAAATAAAAATCCGGGTACCGTAACCGAAACCGAAAACCGAAATTAATTGAAAACCGATAAAGAACCTTTATCCGAAACATTCATTTCGGGACGTACCGGTACTGGAACCGGAACCGAAAATCGTTTCGGGATTAAGCCCTGTTTAGAACAGAAGTAATCTTAAAATATACAAGATTTCAAAAAAGTTCCACTATTCTTGCAAGTGCAGTCTGGCTATGATTCGAACCTTGAAGTTTTGCTGAACAAAACCACGTTTAGTTAGGTTTATTTCATTGATGATTTTGGTGATGTTTGATTACATCCGTCAGGTTTTTACTTCATGCGCAGCTTTTCACCACACTTATGTAGGTCTACAAATACAAAACATTGTTTCTACTATATTCGCATTTGTTTCAGCTAGCGTTGTATGTTCAATTTGTATTCAATCCAAAATATTTTGCACTTGAAGTAAGAACGCACATTTCTTAATTTTTTTCTGATTTTAGTACAGTTGTTTTTTGAATCTAAATTGAAACGTTTCTTCATATTTTAAGTAGTTTAAGTAGTTTTTACTTTTGCATTTGCTCTGTTTTTGGAATCCCCAAACTGTCATAGGAATGCTGGCATAAGATAAAACCGCGATGTTCTTGAAACAGCTGTACAGTCCATATTTCTTTGTGATGTGTGTATGTCTCGTTTTAATAGTTCTTTTTACACTGAGCATATCTAACACCATGACAACATGATATTAACTACCCCCAAGAACAAAACATACAAAACGGTGTAAATTCTAATCCGATCAATCTAGAACTCTCCAAATGGTTTTTTCTAGTAGTAGTAGTAGTTTATTATTTGCTGTCGTGGGCATGGCGTAGCGCCGTCAGCCTAAGCAGTTTCATACATTAAACATAAGTGATTATTTTATATTTTACATTAATAAGTTAGATTGTGAACAGCTATTTAAAAATTAATTTTGGTTGGACCTGGCACATGATTTACAAATTACTTAAAAGATTTTGATAATATTTTAGATCTATATTTTATAGCATCAGTGAGGAAACTGCCTGGTATCTCCTAATTTGTTTCGTTCAAAATGTTCAGGCACTCTTCCTCTTGCAGCTCTATTTTCCCGAAATGTAATACACCTGGCTACAATGTGTTTGGTGTCTTCTCTTTCTGTGGTATTGCAATGCGGACACTGTTCGCTTTCGTTTTCAAGGTGTGGGCGGTAGTTCAAATGTAGCATTTCTGCTCTCGCTTTAAAGATAAGCGATATTTTCGCTGTTTGCTCCTAGGTCGTATGTCAGTCTGCTGTAAGTGATCCTTGTGAGGCTTTGTCAGGCTGCGTTTACATAGGATTGCCTTGAAAGAGCTTCGATGCTGGTCAGTATATTTTCATGCTCAACATTCCATTTACTTTGGTTATCTAAGGATATCTGAATGTTGTATCGTGACGCAAGCTCTGCCCAATTCTGAAATAATCGTGCCCTATGTTGCAATAAGTAGGCTGCGATTACATTTGGGTACCGACTATCTGGCATTTTGAGAGCTTTTTTGATGTATTCAAAGTGAAGGCGCAGGGTATACAAAAAGAGTGGCGGCAGTCCAGTTTCTAGAAAGATGGCGTAGTTAGGTGTGTTAAAGGGCAGGACAAAAATTTTCTTGATAAAGAATATCAGGCTTCGTTCAACATCCTTGTATTGCTGGCCTCTCCAGACTTGTGCTGCATAGCAAGTTTTTTTCTAAATGTAGTACTTGAGACTGATTTAAGTTACAAAACGATCGCATAGCACCAAGACTAGACAGCGGAGTAGACTGATGAAAAGTCCTTGAGGTCCTTGAAAAAGTAATTTTCTGCGAAATGTTTAGTCTTAGTGCTGGTCTATACATTATATTTATTATTAAGCCATACAAAAACAATGCAATATCATAAATTAAAAACTCTATTTATGAGAAAAGCTTTAATTTTTTAATTAAAATTTAATGTTGCCTTACACAACGTTTCAAAAAACGTTAAATAGCCTTAAAAATATTAGTACCATGCTAAATTTCCTATTTTAAAAGATTTACAAAGATTTTTCAGTTCTTGTCTTTTATTCACACACTATTTACACCGCCTTACACACTGGGGTTTCTATTTACTAAGTCATTATCCAGGTTTGTCTCGTACGGTTTTTCAATACGGGCTTTACCTTCTGTCTCTCTGTCTGTCATTTTGTTTGCATTTCATTTTTAAATAACTACAAAGGCTGCAAAAGCTAAATTTATGAGGAACAATATGCCTCACCCGGCTTAGTTGCCAAGTCAATCGCATCTAATGCAACTGTGAAAATTTACAAGCCCAACTGGTACAACAACAATGACAGGGCATTGGGCAAACATATCACGCGATCAATTTGTCAAACAAGCAACGCAACATAAATGAAGTAACCGCTGCATTGATGCACAAACACTGCCATGTTGTGGGGTCAGAAGCCCACACACCATTGTGGCCAACGAAATTGACAGCAACAGCAACGGCATTTGACGCACATCATCAATATGTGACTCTGTCCCCTCCCCCGCTCTAAACCAAGTCCCCGTCTGCGTACTCGTTGTTGTTGTTGTTGTTGTTAGAGCTTATGACATGTCACACAGCTGTCATTATGCAAGACGAACTCGCTTGAACAAAAACAAGGCCCAGTGACTAACTATTACATGGCAATTGTTTGTTACTGAACAGAGAAAGCAACAAAAAGGTAAACCTGGCAACCTGTGTGGCTCTTAGTTCAGATGAAATGTGATATAAGTTTTCTTCTTCAATATGACAGACATGATGATGGCATATAAATCAAGCGTATGGCAAAGCATTTTGCCATAGCAACTGCCTCGCGCCATTAGAGCCAGGTGTTGTCAGTGCCAAAAAGAAGCTGAAGGCAGGAAGTGGGGAGCGGAGGGCAATATGGCACATTTTTCTCACGTTTTCGCAAAAAAAAAAATAAAAGAAGAAAACACTTAAGTCCCGATGTGGCCATTATTTATGGTCAAAATGTGAAGTCCGTTGCTGGAGGCTTTTGTTTATGGAGTTTAAAATGAGTTAGCAGCAGTTGCAGAAAAATATTGGTCCTTCGAGCCGGATGTGCGGCTAGTCCAAATATCAAAAAGAAGAGTTACTTAAGCGGTATTATTAAAATGAACGATTTGTAAAGACATCAATTAGTCTCTAACACACTTCTCTAGACACTTGAACCTCCCCCACTTGCATGTTTTTCCATGCAGTTTTAAAGTAAGCAAATTAGTCACCCAGTTTGACCATAAAACCAAAATTTGCCGTACTAAAATTTAATTAAAATCCAAATTGTGGCAGAATATATTAAAATTCGAATTTCCAACTAAACGCAAACACGTTCTGAGCAACTTTAAGCCCTGAATTATATAAATTGTAAGCTTCTTATCTACGATATTTAGTCTTTTAAGTTCTGCAGCCCACCCACACATGACAGCTGCACTTTTAATCCTTATTGACTTTGACCCACTTGTAAAAATTTCACAGGAAAAAAAAGCAAACCAACTATCTATATAACAAGCCAATTAGGTAAGGCTTATGGCATCCATTTCACAATTAACTATAAAGCTCGGCACAATTCATAACTAAAAATCCCAATTAAAATAAAAGTTGCCACAGTTTGAAAGCCATAAGCATGTTGGGTGTTGATGATGATATGACCATGCATAAACAATAAATACCAATGGTATGTACATTTTTTTTTGCCAATTTACCGCAACAATGCCAAACTATACCAAAAATGACTATCATTGGCTGCAGCATTGAACGTTGAACATTTTGTGGCTTAACCGCAGAACCGAAGTGCAGGAGAGAAGCGAACCAAATTGAAATTAAATTTACAGAGCTGAAAAATCACTTCGATTGGCTTTAAGAGACAACGGGAAATGACTTAATGATACAGATGCCGCCGCATTAATCGACGCAGGGGAGACGGCCCACTGCGGTTGCCTCATTGATGCGGCTGCAAATGAAATGCGAGCGGCTGGCAAACAAAGTCAACAGACATTAAGGCTCTGGTAAAATTTATGCGCGTAATTAAATTTCTTTTGGCTTTTATTTGTTTTTAATTTCATAAATTTTAATTGCAAAAATGCTTTCTGGGGATTCACGGAGACGAAACTTCGCAGCCAGCATTTTATGAAATTTCTGATCACATTCGAGATTCTTCAAAAAGAGTCATTTCTATTCCGTTTTCAGATCAGTTTCGACTTCCTTTGTTTTGTAATTTGCGAGTATTTTGTTGTGTCGATTGTTAATGAATCACATTTTGAGCAAAGGCATGAGTTATTTTTGAGTCTGCCTTAAATCGCACATGAGATTTATCTCTATTTAATCATCAAACGTATTTAGCTTTAACATTTTGCAGTCTTGCAGCTAAGAATTCAAGTTGCTCTTAACAGCACATTTATGGAATCTATGTAATATATCAAAATATCGATATTTTTGCCCAACATTACATTATAGCATATTTTTCCGAGGCTATATAGCTGAAATCGAATAATTTTTGGTGATCTTTTTCGGTAATATTTTTGACTTAGCTTTCGGTCACACTGTTGCGAATAACTGTTTCTTGTGATCTGGATATATAAATCAAAATGTTTAAAAGTTATTTTATTAATGTTGATGCACAGGAATCGCAGGCCAGGCAACTCAACAAGTATAAAGGTGCACTTAATCGCAAAGCGTGGAGATGCTTGGCTGAAATGCAGCTTATTTTCAAAAAATGAAAGGCCATCTCATTGTAGCGACTTAAAGAATAAATGGCATACGATTTGATGTCGCACAATTGATTTTGAAGGAAGAATAACATTCTTGCTGCATGACGACTATCGTTAGACAGTGGCAGTCGTTTATCGTCATGCTACACGTATGTTGTTCTTCTTTTTAAACTCAAGTGAGCGACATCTGAAGACGTAATTTTTAAAGGATCGTTCTTCGCTGATCCATGCTATCTCAACAATCTGCAAAATCCAGGGAATTAATTATTAGAGATGAATTTAAGTTTACCGTTCTTTACCCTGGATCGAAACCCCATTAAGTTTTGGATGGAAAAGAAAGACGCGTTGTCAGTGCTTATTGACTTGGCCTTGGTTTACTAACACCGGAAAGCTCCTTGCCATCGGAACTCTTGACTTCGGCTATAAATAGAATGGTTTCTGACACCAGAAGCCGAATGACCGATAAGCTCATAACTTAACGCGTCTTCCTAAAATCTCTGTCTAACGATAAATGGTAAAATTAAAAAGTTTTACTTTTTGTAGATTTAACTGAATAAAATTTATTCAATAAATTTGTTTTATGATTTGTTGTTCAAATGCTCTATTTTCAAAGATGATGAATTAAAAAATGGAATATTTGTTCCATAAATTTAAGTTCATGAATAAGTTTTCAAAACTTCTTATGTTAATAATAAAGAAATTCCTTTCGTCACAGTATTTCATACAATAAGAAACGCCTTGGCTTTGCTTTGATGCTCTTGAAATACTGTGACGACAGGAATTTAAATCTATCTTTTTTTAAGCGCGGTCAGAATGCGGTTTTTATAGCGTCGAATGACTCCACAATTACTTCAATACATCTGTTCTTTGTTAAGCTCCGGGAAATTTACTGGAAATTATCGAAAATATCGATACTATCGATTTTTTGACATCAAAATAATTATATCGAAGCGATACTTTTTCAACATCGTCAAAAATATTATTTTAAATATTTTTGAAAATATCAATATAAATATTTGGAAATATTCGACAACCCTACATTTTACTTTAAGCAGTTGAATCAACGCTATGTCACGTCGCCCTTCTGGTACTTTCGAACCATCAACGATCAATCTAATTCTGGTTATCACCCACTATGCTTTGATATGTAGTATTCGATTTAAAATATCAAGCGCTCTTCTTGGTATATAAATCAGCAATGCCTTTTTGTCAAATGACACAAACTATTAGGGAGTTGAAACACTAACAGCAAGATACACTTTCTGCTAGTCTTCTCTTTGTTCTCAGTAAGTCTTATTTGGTGTGCTGTTCCTTAGATAAATTAAAACTACAACAGTCGCAAAGGAATAAGAGTTACGCTCTCAATTGTTCTCACGAGATTTCTACTATCTTGAGTGATCGAAGTCTTAATTATTACCTTATAATCCTTTAATATGATTGTCCGCTCAATAGAGTTTTTGCAATACCAAACTCATTCTGCACATTTTAACTTAAATATGAAATTCAAAAACCTTATATAGTCCACAAAGCAATCAAATTAAATGAAACCAATGTGTAATTTCCTAGATGACTGGCAGTTATAATTTGTAAGATAATGCTATATAGTAGATCAGAATGAACTTTGTTTGGGGCTTTATTTTTCAATCTTTTTATCCTTACACACTTTAAAACTTGAGCTTTAATTGCCCGGGCAACTAATCCAGCAGTTTTTTTTTTTTGCCCACCTGGCAGCTCCATTTCAATGGCAAAAGCTATTTGAAAACAATGCCACAGCTGACACTTGTTAGGAACCTTAATCAAAGGCAACACTAAGCTGTGGTGCCTCTCTCTCTCTCCACTTCGCAGGGCCAACAAATGCAAAGTTAAACAACTTCGACAGGGTGGCCACAGTAGTTCATTGTTTCTGGCATGCGGGCAGAGGCGAAAGAGTCGAAAGAGTCGAGCTGTGGGAGCTACCGTGCTGGTGTGGTGGGGGACCACTCCTACCCTATCGCCATTTCCACATCGACGCTTTGCGCGCGCCTTTCAGTACAAAAGGTTTGGACAAATTTTTCTTTGTCTTTTGCATGCTTCCTCCACATCCCCATCCAGCACATGACTTATGTGGCCTGGTGTGGAAACAAATGTGGCAAGCACAAAAGTCAACATATTGAATAATGATTGGGTAGGCAAACGAAACAATGAGCAGAGGAAAAAAACAGACTTTCGCACACTTTCGCCCATAGAATAGGCAATAAATTTTGAGGGTTCACAAGAAAAAATTAATGATGTGAGTTTTGCTAAATTTTAATCGAATTTTTCTGTGTGTGTGTGTCCGATAAATACTTTCAGTGTAATTGATTGATCTAGCACCAAATGGGATAAGTGATTAATTGGATTTGCCTGCAGAGGAAGATGCCTCATGCTTTAAAGCAGTCAATGCCAAGCCAACTTAAGTCAAGCCAAGACAATGTCCAATGACAACACAACTGGCACCGAGCCATGTGGGTTACCTGCAAAAGGTATTGCAACTGGAATGGAAGCCACATCATGCGGCAACAGCTGTAGAAGCCAAACAATCAAGTAGCATTCAAAATGGAAGTCAACTACAAGATGTAGGCCGGGTTAAACCAGAAAACAATTTAGATATAGATACACAAAGAGAGGAAGTGAAGAATGAACTAAAGAGACAATGCAAAGAATAGAACTTACTTAACCAAATGCTAAAGATTAACAATGACAATAATAATGTGCATTAAATAAAGAACTGGCAAGTTGGAAGCCCTTAATATCTGCCCAAGGTGCATAATTGTTTTTGCATATTTTCCCTTTCTCCTTGTCATATGCTTTAAAGTTTACACAGCCCTGGGCATGGTATAGACCATCAAAAATGCAAACTTGCTTTCACTTGGAACTTGTTCAAGTTTCAACAAATTTGCTTAACAACTTTTATTGTTTTTTAAAACCGAATTCATTTATTTATTTATAGTTTACTTTTCATCAGATGCCTGACCAAAAATGTGAGTTTATAAATTATTTATTCCCTCATCATCATCATGATCATCCTTTTTTGGTCCAATATCTAGTCTGTAGCCTTTTCACATATGCATGCACATTCTGTTACATGTGGTGGCCAATCAACGTAGTTTTGACCTCCCAGTGCAGCGTTGCCGCCTAAAACTATGCAACATAAATTTTTCACATGCCTACATAACAATGATTGCCATTGTTTTCTGTTGTCGAGTTGTTTTGTTGATTTACTACTGACCCGATTTTCGGCTTGTCAACACAATGCGCGAATAGTTGGAGAATTTGTCGCCCTCTCTGTCCAAATAGTTGCATTTTGGCACCCACACACACACACACACACAGTCTGTGAGGCAAAAAAGCCTTGCATAACTTTAGGCGCTACATATGCAAGCCATTGTTCTAGAGCGTAAGCAAGCAAGCAAGCATGCAACACAGACATTCGCCTCCCTTAACCCGTTTAAAGTTGAAGGCATGCCAACGCCTAAAGTTATGCACTACAATTTTTTTGTGCTCTACGCCTTCGATCCTTGCCTTTTTTTTTTTTTTTTGGTTTGGTGCTGTTGTTTATTTTGGTTGGAAGGGCCCGAAAATTGTTGCATATTTTGTGGCTTGTTTTGCCATAATTTGGTTACATGTTTGAATTTAAAGCATACTTTTGGGTCCCGCTTGCCAATTTGATGTTTGAATTGTGTCAATTTATGCCAACCACCCACACCCACACCCGCATTTCTAACACACACTCGTGCCACATGCATTCAGTGATTTTTCATTGTGTAGGTCATACACTCTCTCTCTCTCTCTCTCTCTCTTCCTCGCGCTCTGTTCTGCTGGATATTGAGTGCACTTTGTCAAAAGTTATTTTGCAACATTTGCTATTATGCGCTCGATAACAATTTTATAACATTTTCTTCCCCTCGTTCATCGAGCAATTTTTTTCCATTCGCAATTTATTGTGTTACATATATTATTATTGTGTATTGAAAAATGCATTTTTCATGACATTACAACAGCAGAAGGACCCCTTCACTACTCTCCTCAGCCAGCACCTCATCGTACTCAGGCAGGCAGGCAGGCTGCCAGGCAAAGTTTTTTCGGATTGAAAAATTGCTGTGGCCCATCGAGTTGGCTGCTGCTTGTCCCCTTCACTGGCGTGCGTATAAATTGTTTGCGACAGTAATTGGAGCACAATGTTAAAGTATGAAATTTTAATTTGATTTTTGATCTGAGCATTTAAAGTTATTCAGGCGGAACAGAGATAGTGCCAGAGAGTGGTGGAAAAGGAAGAGATAATGGCGCTGGCTAACCAGATAATTTAGTAAGTGAAATGCACTCAAATGTACAGAAATAAATTACTAACCGGTTTTCATATGGAAAGTAGAAGGAAGTTGACAAAGATTCGTTCAGTATAAGAGTTCGCAAAAAGTGGTTTTATAGGCTGTCAAAAATAGTCATTCCGAACATGATTAAAAAAGAAAACGAAATCACCTTTCACCTCTGTCTATTCTCCACCTGCTAAGCTCTCTTTGTCCATTTAACGAAAGTGTCGGTTGTGCATGTATGCGCGTTGCGTGTAAACTTCAAGTGTATATGCGTGCTTGTACGCTATTTTGTCCACTTTTCTTTTACACTTGCATGCAATGAAATGTTTAATGCTACAACAAAAACTTGGCGCAACAACAATAAAGGCAGGTCAAAGCTGACACTTGGCTCAAGATGTTATCGAGAAAACAAAATCAAGAGTTCTATTGAGACAGACAGACTGACAAATTATCAACTCACAGCCAAAACTGCTTATTCTACAGATCTAAGATTTGGTATAGACCTTCGCAAAGTTATGCAGGCGCACTAAGAAAGAAAATTTGGAAATTTGTCCGCGAAGTCAGTCAAAAAGCCAAAAAAAAGATTGTTTAAGTACATTTTCGTCAGTGGAACAAGGAAAATTAACTTTATGAGAACCACTTCAAAAATGCACCATGGAACAAGGGTATAACACGAGGAGGTGCTGTTAATAGCTGTTTTTGTCTCTTGCTGCTGAAGGCATAGCATTGAGGTTCTTTAAATAGCTATCCAGACAACCTGACTTATGTTTATTTGGAATAATTTCAACTTGTGGTCTGCTTTTCTAAAACCGCCAACTAAAACTATTCAAAAAATTAATTTGATAAATCACTAGATCTGCGCTAAATAATCGATTACAATTTAAATGGTTTTACTTTCTCAAAACTCACTTCAATAACTTTTAAATTATTTAAAAAAAAATCAGTAAAAATTTACTTTACCAAATTAAAAGTAATTTTTCGACGTTCCTTCTTTTCCTTGTACCGTTTTTTTCCCTTTATTCTTTTGCTCATTGAAAACTTCACCCTTCCATTTGGACAAAAAAAAAGGAACCGCAATCAATGCCAGCTTTCGTGTGAAAGTTACATTTAAAGAATTTTATTGCAAACATCATTCCAGCGAATACCCGAATACCCTGACATTAATGGGTTAACTTAAGTGCTTAAGCACACTGGCAGCGCCTTAAAGCAGGCAACACTTTTGTTGCTGCTGCTGCTGCCCACATGCCAACATCAGCTATCAGCGCTTCCGTGCACACTTGAATTCACATACACAGAGAGAAAGAGGGATAGAGCGAGAGCGAGAGAGAACGCGACTGACGATTAATCAATAACCACTCAGAGACGATGGCGCGCGAATCGTGTGAACGAAACGATTTAATGGGCACAAAATGATGCCGTCCCTTAGCCCACCCTCTTAACCAAGCGTGCGTGAGTGCATTAAATTTGCTGCAGGCTACTTTTAGGCGCTGTATAATGAAAACCAGGCCAAAATTGTCTGGCCAAGTACAAGAATTTCGCATTTGGAGTGCAACAGGGCAACAGGGAGAGCGAGCGGCGCATAGTTGTGCATTTTTTGGCACACTCCTCAGCAATTGTTCTTCCTCTTTTTGTCATCATAAATTTTATTCAACTCTCGAAGTCAACACGCCAACAAACAAAAGCTGACCCACCTGAACATGAAACATGACCGCACGATACAAGCAAAACCAGCAAAAAGTTTTGCGTGCCAAAAACAAACACCCCAAAATCAGATAGAACCGAGCCAAAAAGTCAAAAGGAAAAAGGAAAGGAGGTGGGCGGCGGGATGAGACAGACACTTGCATGTCGCATGAAGCGACAACTAAACGACAAACATTTAAAAAAGCATTTCAGTTGAATACGCCACAGGAAATTCTATATCATGGCAAATTGTTATGGGATCAAAGAGAGAGAGAAAGCAAAAGAAGAAGGGCGAAAAATATATATGGGAATTAATGAAAGCAGAAAAACAAACAACAAAAAGAACCAGGAACGCAGCAGGAATACACTGAAGAAAAAAAACACAGAGTTTGAGTTAAATTGAAATGGCAAATACACAACAAAATTCTGATATACTGATAACTGAACCGCTAATTCCAAACCGAACCGGCGTCCTTTGAAAAATTCGGAACCAAAACGAAAACGCTTACCTTCAGATAATGATGCTTGTAATTTTGAATTTTCGACTTTTTTCTTGTAATTTTGTTTAAGTATTTTTCTTTTATTTGTTTTGTTCCATAAAATTTTTGGTTCTAAAAGTTTTCGTGAGTGAAATGAAAAGTTTGACAATTTTCATTAACTATTTTATCTATCAAATTTTTTATGTTAATAAGTTGATTTATATCTTTAGCTATTTGACATATTTGTTGAAGAATTGTTTGTAAAAGCATATGAGTATATTCTTTTAATTTCTTAAAACTGCAACTTTTTCTTACGATTTCCTTAGCGCAGCTGTTAGCTTTTGACTCGAGTCTAAGATCCCAGTTCTTCCCAGACGGTTTTTTTTTTATCTACTATTTTTTGTAAAAATATAAATAAAAATTAAAAAAATGTATTTGTTGCTTTTTTTACTTGCAAAACTTAAAAAATATTCTTTTTGTTATCACTTCTCCTTATTTGTATTCTTCTCCACACATACTTACTCCTTTCTTTGTTGGTATTAATTCTTTCCTAGCTAAAATTATTTTTCTTTTTTAATATTTTACTTTTACTTTATTTTTTTTATCCATATATTTTTTACTTCTCTCTGTTTTCCTCTGACAAATATCGAGTGTAATAATTTAACTCTCAATTTATTCCCCCTCTACTCTACAGTTTTGAAATAGATTTAACCTTCTAGAGATAGTTAGTAATTAGCAAAATGTGTCGATTGGCCGAAGATGAGCAAAAGTGTTCGTCCCCTCCCCCTCCCCCTACTATTCCCCCTCCCCTCTCTTCTTTTTCTCAATCTTATCTCTTGCTTCACTAAGTTGACTATCGGGTTGTAACGTGTTTGCCAAGATTATCTTTTTCTGGTTGTTACTTTTAACTCTGCAACTACTTATTTTTTTTTGCCTTATTTCCTTTTCCTTTATAATTTTTCTCCTTTATTTCTTCATTTTTTTTTAAAAATACTTAAATAATTTTATTAAAATTTTTCTCATTTTTTTAGCCCCCCAGTTTCACTTCAATTGTTGAATTTATATGTAAAAAACATATTTTTTAAACAGTTACCGTTTCAACCGAGATTTTTTTTCATTTTTCTTGTGTGAAAGTCTTTTAGCCAATTTCTCGTATATCCAGTATGTTGAACCATTGTTTTTGTATTTTCATATTTGAGTATCTCGAACACATTTCTTCTAACTAAATTTTTTTTTTAAAAATATTTATTCTCTCTTTACTTCTCCACCCTTTTTTCTTATGGAAAATACAAAAATACTCTTTTTATTTTTAATATACTCATTTCTTTTACAATCCGATCTCTAGTTGAGTGTTATCATGAATATTGGGCTTTAATTTGATTTTAAATTAATTTTTCAAAGTTTACCCCAAATTTTGAGCACGCGATGAAACGACTGTTTAATTCGCATCCGCATGCGCAGTGTTGATCGAAATTGTTAATGTTACCATTAACTGAATTATAGTTCGAAAACGATTTGAACTTTCATTCGAAAAGAAAATCGATTTCTATTTCACTCGAAAGAACATCATGAACGATTCGGAATTAAATCGTTTTTTTTAAATCCACCAAATAAGTCCTATAGTTATGTCATGCCTAGATGGCGAATAAGTCATCCATTACTCTTCACTTCGGAAGGGAAAAATACCCCTTTATATACCGTTTTCGTAGTTTTTTGAGGGAGAGGGAATCACCGACCAATAAATTTTTATATTCTGTCATCACCCCGATAATCCTCTTCCGCCTCCTCCCAAACACCTGTCTCGATATAATTTGACATTTCTTCATAAGATTTTTAAGCTTTATATTGTTAAACCAATGTTTAATAAATTTCATGCAGATTTATATTTTCTGAAAAAATATTTTTGAAATAATTTTTGATACAACACAATTTTGTAAACATTGATTAGATAGAAGATGTCAGATGTGTATATTTCACATCATCGCTGTATAAGAATATAAAATGTTTCTAGTTCTGGCGTAAGGTAAATTGAGGTTGTGGTAGCCGCCACGTCCATTCACACAATTGACGTCCTCACCGCCCATAAAGTAAATTTGAAAAAAGTGTATGAAGCAGCAATGAGCCTATTTTTTTTTTTATAATTTATGGTACACTTGGAATTTGTATTTGGAGGTGGAATTAAATTGCTAACCATTTGACGCTGTGTTGTGCATTATTTCTGTTAAAGTTATTTAAGAGCATGAATTAAATATACGAATGGACTTTAGAAACAGGTTTAAATCGGGACCGTGCCGATGAGCAAGCAGTTTAATGCATCTGGTGGCGTCTCAATTTGCGGTAGTTGCACTTTTCCTGATTGGGACATTTTTTGTCCACAGCCCTAATCAGGACTTTCGAATGAGCAGAATATTCGAATGCGAGAAGAAGAAACGAAGCAAATTTAAATGCTCGATGTATCTGTTAACATCTGTTCGGGCTTGTCTCTGCATCGATTGTTGTTGTTGAGCCTGTGCCTCTTGTGATTAAGAAGATCGCAATTGCGATATTCTGACGCGCGCCATTTCATTTCATTGTTTATCTGTTCTTGCTGTCCTAACATTTCGCATGTGTGTTGTGCTGCATTCGTTCGACGGCCCAAATAGCCACCCCTACGTGTTGCTGGCACTGTTTACTGTAGCACACACACACACAAAGATAGGCCAAATTGAAAACGATCAGTAAACCGGCTCGCGTTTGCTGAGCGCAAAACTGAACAGGAGCAGAAAGAAAGTGGAAAAGACATCTGTTAGGGTGGAATCAATGACCATTGATCTAAGGACAGTGCAAGTTTGTATACAGGCTGTACGCCCCCAGAATTGATAGCTGCTTTGGCACAGTCTCCGAAGACGCGGCTTTATTTGTAGCCAGCACAATCCCCATAGACCTTTTGGTAGCCGAAGGGAGAAGTGTGATTACTAAAGCGAGACTTCACAATAGCCAAGTGGCAGTCGAAGTGGGGCCAAGAAAGAAACTGAAGATGGACACTTCGATTAATACCAATCCTGGAGCCTTGGCTAAGTCGACACGGTAGATGGAGGTAGACTACTTCCTATCGCAAATGCTAACGGGCATGGTTGTAAAGCAAATTTTCTAATTCTAAGATTTAATAAATTTAAATAAAAAGCTAAAAAAGCTTAAAAAAAACTATTATCGGTCAAGCCGTTTCGAAGAACGCATATTTGGTGCGAGTGACTAGCTCTTTTTTTAAAAGCGATTTTTATGCACCCCAAGCGCCGGTAGCTGGACTCACAATGCACTGTTCAAGTATCGAACTGGCACAAGAGGCTAATTTTGGTTGTATCATTCATACGCAATGTTGACTTTATTAAGTATAAATTTTATTCATTTTGAACATGATTGGATTTTAAATCCTACTTGACCCCATTTTAATGCCATTATTGAATTATATATGTAGTTTTGCTATACAAAATGCTGTTCAGGTTAACGTGACGTATGAGTTATTTTTAGCGAAATTTTTCGGGGACTTTTTTAAAATGTTTTAATGATGCAACTAATGTATAAACTCAGTTATAAATTTTGATTTTGTGCTACAACCATTCCATTTAGCAACATTCGGTCTCTCTCATTAGCTTTTGTGGAGTTTTTAGCATTTGTTCTTTTCTATTTGTTGTATCTTTGTTGTGCAAGGTAAAAGGCGTTGTGTCTCAGCTAAACCATTTCAATTCCTTTTCCTGTTTCTTTTTTAATAAAGTTAAGTGTACCAAACCGAAAATAACATGGGGGACACGGAAAGGACAACAAAATCCAAACAAAAACAATCAACAAAGTCGTGACAAATGAAAATAAAATTCGAATCCACGGAACGTTTAACCCGACATCGAGGTTAATTAAAAGCGAAGCACGCCCAAAGCTATGCAATGAATTATGCACTGAAAAGTGCGCAGGCGGCCCGAAAATTATAAATATAAGCTCATTAAAAGCTTAGTCCTGTGAGGGAGTGTGTGTGTGCGTGTGTGTGTCTGTGGTGTTGTGTCCATTTTAATTAGATAAAATTGCATTTGCATAATTTCAGGTGCCGCAGCATCAATAAATTTAGCGAAAAATGAATTTATGCCTAAGCTAATTAAACGATCCACCTAAGTGTGCCCAAAGCGCCGCTTTGGCGATGTCAAATTCAATTTTTATTCTCGCTCTCCGTGCTCCAACTTGGCTCATTAACATGTCAGGAAATATAAAAGTTGTAACCTACTTAACAACGGCATAAACAGCGGCAATTACAAAACAACGAGTAAACAAGACGCGGCCGGAGCAGGCGTTGCTGCAACCTGTCAATTATAACAGTTTGCTCAAACTTTTGTTACAGAAAAGGAAAAAAACATAAACCACATACACCCACACATGCAGGGGCTCTAATTAAACAATTACCAAGGTGAGTGCCACTTAATTAAATAATTTGCTACCATGCGGTTGTAAGGCAGCGACAGAAACACAACAAGAAGCAACAACAACAACAACCACTAAAAGGGAAGCAACAACAAAAACACATATAAACTTTTACGTACACGTATACAGAATTGCAGCCAAGTATGGTTCAACGACTGCTGTGTACCCTTACCAAAGACTTGGTAATCAGGCTTTGATTTACGATATTCATTTACGATATTAAAACTACAGCCACATTTGCATTTCTCCTCACATAGCTAATATAACTTCTCACACGTTTACATTTGATGTATGATGTCTCATCACACAATTTTGTTGTAATTTTGCACTCTTGTTGAAGCAAATGGCGACAGGTGTTTCAACATTTCGTGCTTGCCATAAAAATAACCCAAACACAAACACACACACACACTCTCGCATACACGTAAATGAAATTATGACATATTTAAATGTTACACAAGGCAACAGGCTGGTCCTACCACACCTCTCGCGTTCGCATTGTGCCTTGACGGGCCACTTCCGTTTGGTACCTCCACCACCAACACCGTGAAGTTCTAGCATTTAACCTGAGCGCGTGTTCTGTATAATTTACAATTTAGCGCCATAAATGTTTTGTTACCTTTTTGTTTGACTCACTTTTTTTTCGGGGCAGGGAATGGGGGCAGTTTGCGTGTCAGGCAGGCGGTCGGGTCAAGTGCGTGTGGTGTTAATTATGTGACAATTTTGGTAAAACGCAAAGGTGTTCCTCTTGCTAAACTAACCTGCAAAGATAAGACAATAAATTTCAAAATTAGCATTAGGCTATTAGGATATTCAATTAGGACAAGTTTGGGTAAGATTATCATTAGTTACACTCGACTGTTGCTTATTATTTGTGTGGAATCCTGAATGAAATTTACATTAATTCCCATTGCTTACTTATGGACAATACAAAATGTTATTTCGAACACATGATTTCAAAGTGGAATATTTTCGCTTTAAAGAATCGAACAATTATTTAGGACAGTTTATTTATAAGCTTAGAATATACACGGTAATGTAAAAAGAGTCAAATTAAAAGCGGAAACTGCGTTGAAAAAGCCATTTTAAGAAACTTAAAACCATGCCTGCAAGCCCAATAATTTTTCTCTGGTTTGAACCTTGGTTCGGCTCACTTTTTACCCAATTTAAATAGAAAAGGAAATAATTTGCGTAATATTAAAAAAATTTTCGGATTTTCTTAAGTCGATGATATTTTAATAAATCCGAGGGCTAAAATAATATCATTTATGGTTTTAAGTTTTGAAAGGCATTAGAGAACGTCAAAATTTCGCACATAGTCTCGCACGAATTTGTGTGAAAAACGCTAAGTACGAAGAGGTTGAAATACTCTTACGATTTTTCGTTTAAAAAAAATAATTGGTCTCCCATAATATATCCCCAATCGTATCTTAACGCTGGAAACGGTACTGTCACCGCACTACACATACGCACTCGATATGAATTTGAACTTTATTATAAAAGAGCTCAACATACCAAACTACCGCACTCCAAATATAGTCGTTATGCTTCTATTAAGCCAGCGGAAACAGTGCTTTGAGAGCTGGACAAAGGAGCTCGCACAACGAAACACTGGACTTATCAAGCATCCACTGAATAAATAAATATAAATGCAAGATTATAAATAAAATTAATCAATCGCATTGAAACAGATGCACAGTGGGCGGCCCTATAGTCCAAAGTAAGTGGGTGTATCACCTCTAACTTCAATAATGTTGGCATAGCTAACTATTATTTCCAGGGCTTAATCCCGAAACGAATTTCGGTTCCGGTTCCAGTACCGGTACGTCCCGAAATGAATGTTTCGGTTAAAGGTTCTATTTCGGTTTTCAATTAATTTCGGTTTCGGTTCCGGTTCCCGGATTTTTATACCCTTGCGGAGGGTATATTAAAATTGTCCAGATGTTTGTATCGCATAGAAGGAAGCATCTCCGACCACATAAAGTATATATATTCTTGATCAGCATGACGAGCTGAGTTGATATAGCCATGTCCGTCTGTCCGTCCGTCCGTCCGTCTGTTTCTATGCTATCTTAACCAAACTTTGCACGAAGTCTTTTGGTATAAATACGATGCACATTTGTCGGAACCGGCCGGATCGGATGACTATAGCATATAGCTGTCAAAGGAACGATCGGCTGAAAAACTAGTTTTAGTGAGAAAAACTTTTTTGTTTTTAGGGCTAAAGCTCCCAACGCTCGTATTCATAAGTTTTAAATGTTTTCACATAATTTCACCAAGACTTGTCAAAATCGGACAACTATATAGTATAGCTGTCATTCAAAAATTAGGTCTGAAAAAAGTCTGTCGTCATAGTTAGAACAATGGAACTAGACCGCTCTTAGTTTATCTGTTTTTTTCTCTCGCTCAATACGAGCGATGATATATTTTTGCTTTAAAAAATCGTAGAATTGTTTGGGACAAAAATGTACTATTTTTTAGCTTTTAAATAAATTGTCCCAAACAATTCTACGCGATAATACTAATAGAGTCAAATTAAAAGAGAAAACTGTGTAGAAATAGGCATTTAAGAGATCTTAAAACCATGGCTAAAAACCCTATCATTTGTTTCTGAGCTCCGATTCGCGGGTTTTAACCATAATTTGCCAATGCTTAATGTTCGAAACTTTAAGGTACACTGTTATTAGGTGAAGGTTTTGGTTTGACCTTTTTTGTGCTCACTTTTTACACAATTTGAATAGAAAATCAATAAATTTGTTAAGTATTCAAAATAAAATTTCGAGCTTCCAATGGAAAATACTGATTAACCTAGACTTAAGTCGATGATAATTGAGAAGGTCCGAAGGTGAAAATAATATAATTTATGGTTTTAATTTTTGAGATGGATTTCTAAATGGTGATCTTCCAAACGTGTTAAATGAGCTTTGAACCCAATGAAAACCGGCTTGTAGCCCTGCTTAAAACTTAAGGTGGGATTCCTCATTTCAAGGCTGTATTTGACCTTTTTTTTTTTAATTTGTTTTTGAAAACGCAAAGAGTTCTTCAAATTTTTTTAAAGTGTTTCAAACAGAAAAATAGGTACACAGAGGGAAAAAACGTGTTCAGAAAATAAGTTGCCGTCAACTTAAAATGAGAACAGAACGAACTCAAAATTTTTGAGAACAAATGTTCTAAATGTTCTTGGAATGAGTAAAGTGGTTCTCAAACGAATAATATTTACTTTAAACAACAACAACACCGGTTTTCAGCAGAGAGATATTCAAGAGAGACAGCGAGTTGGTTCTCTTTTTGCTCTCTCTCTCTTGTCTGCTCAACAAAGCATAAGTAGCCCTCTTGACGTGCATCTGCAAAACTGTTCAATGGCTGAATTGTCAAGTGCGTCATTCCATACGTTGAGTGCATAAGGTACCGGACTCAAATCCCAGTCAAGCCCGAACAAATTTTTCTGTGTTTTCTGGAAACTTAAATGAAACGAGTCAGGTGAAGTGGGTCGATGAAGCGATTTTTCTAAATCCCATGGCACAATGGGTGGGTGGAGAATCAGCAGCGCCCATATCCAGAGTAGCCTTGCCTCTCTTCACTTCCAATAAAAAGAGGTATGTCCCCGTTCCCTAATCCACCCAAATATGAGTAATCCGCCCACACCTGGTCCCAAGTGCAATCAAATTTTTTTCCAGGTGAGTTTAAAATGTTCTTGAAAACGGAACAATATAAACTCAAATCTTGTTTCAAAAGTGAAACAATGTCAACTCAATTTGAGCTTTTGCGTTCTCAATAAATTGTTCTCGAAGTGAGAACATTGCACTACATGTGAAAATACCCGTTCATGCATTCTTTTTGATAACGTTTGTGCTCGTTTTGAGTCCAATGTTCTCGGTTTTTTCCCTCTGTGTAGGTTTTGGTCCCTAGGTTGTGTGATATGAAAACTAAAAAGGGGGTTATAATCAGTAAGGATGTCATTCTGGTCTGAAAAAAATTTTGTGATTTTTTTACAAATAGGTATTGATAATCATTTTGGTTTGTAAAAAATAGAATCGGTTTAATGATTGTTAGACAAAATGGTGGCGTCGATTAGTTTGATCATCAAAACGGCAGGCACTGGAGATATCATAACCGCCAGTTCGAAACATGTGGTTTCGAGATAAATGCGTTTAAATTTAAAGTAATTTGAAAATGACTTGCTTTAGCTAAGAAATTATTCGACAAAAAGGCTGTATCTGCGAAAGTATTTCGAATTTCAAGAAATTCTTTGAGAGCGATATTCTCAAATACCAATCTATAAAAAACTGAAAAAAAAAATCTAAAAAATTTTTCCACATGGAGAATACTCCACTTATATAACCAAAAATGTAGACGCGATAGCACATATCCTAAAACAGGATTCTTTTAAATCAGCATCCTTGTTGGCTTGTGTTATTATGAATTTGGATTTATGCCTAGACAATCATCATTTCACGAGTCGCCTAATATGCAGTATAGGTAATTTCTCTTATCAGCAGTTGGCACATACACGCAAACATCTGACGTGTTTTCCTGCTTCGCTTTTGTTTATTTGTTTTTTGAGGCTTAAATGATTAATTAAGCGCCTCAATGTATGCAAAAACATTTGCCAGGATGTTGCAAGTGGAACATTGTTGTTGTTTATGTTGTTGTTTGCCTGTGCTATGCTGTGCGTCGTGTGCGGTGTGAAAATCACGTGTTGAAAATGGCGTGAAATCAGCGTATGAATGGCGTACAAAACCAACACACACACACACAGACACACTCTCACACACACTCATGAGCTTGCATATATTTTGATGTCAAAGTTTTCGTTTGGCAATCGCGTTGATTTTAATATTTAAATAAATGTTGTTGTTGATTTATTTGCATAAGAAACTGTTTTTGTTGATTTTTGTTGAAGTGGATACCAAAAACTAAGTTTTGATTTACAAAATGCAGATACCCCTTCTTTGAGAGAGTGTTCATTTTGGAAATTTTAGATTTATTCAAATATTGGGACAGTGAAAGAGAGACGAGAGAGTTTGTGGCTGATGCATTAAGCCTTTTGATGAGCTGCTTTTAAGTGTTTTAATTGGAATGCATTAGCCGGATTTTGGTTTATGAGTTATTAATACGTGCATCAGTCTTGGGAAAAGCCCCCAAAGGTGAATATCAAAAATGGAAAATAAACATGGAAATTTAAGAACCATTTAAGTTTAACTTTTGTGTGTTTTTGCCGCAGGCTAGTTATAAAAATTCAATTATCTTTGCACAAAAATTTTAATTGGAAATCCTGACTAAATAAATGTGCCCCACTTGACATTGGATGGATGAATGGAGCATAGTCAATTTATGGCAATTTTAGTTAGATATACAGATTTTATTGATTGCCTAGCAAAGGCAAAAAAAAAAGGTCGCTCTATACTCAAATGCAATTTAAATAGGAAACCAATTAAATTTAAACACAAAACAAGTAAACAAAAGTGGACAAAAGGCGGGAGGTGGGTGGTGGGTGGTGGCTGGTGGGTGAATAGGTGTAACAGTGGGGGCAGCCCTAGCAATGCAGTCAATTGCATTCGCGTGTCGTTATTTTATTTTTCGACTGTGGCCTTTTGTTTGATTGTTTGTTTAAACGATTGCGGACCGCGTAGCCCTGCAAAGTATGCTCTTAGTCATTGAGTCTGTCAGCAGGCAGAAGGGAATTTGTTAGCACAGGGATATTGGTTGCTGTTGTTGGTTGTTTTGGTCATTAGTTGGGCACACACACACAAGTTGATTATTCTATGCTGTGTGATATGGCAGGGACTTTGATTTGATCTGGATTGAGTATATATTGTATTTTCGTTTGAAAAAGAATCCTTAATTAATTGCTTTTCAAAAATGAAATGATTAAACTTAATTGAATAGCTTCAAGAGAACACTTTAGAAATGTTGTGAATAGATTCTCCTTTGATATATAGATTAAATTATTTATATTTCAATAACCAACTGGTAAAGATTAAAGTTTTTTAACCTTACTTGCATCTTAAAGTTTTTAGTGTTTCACATAAATCCAACTTTCTACACACTTCTCCTGCTCTGGGGATCAATTAAAAGCCAAAAGAAAAAATAGAAAACTCATCTTACCCTCTGGGCAGCTGTTCCAACTTTTTTCTTCTGGTGACAGAAAACTATGCAACATAAATTAATGGCTAAAAAGGGTCAGGGCAGTCAACCAGTCAACATGCATGCGCACTAGACTATAATTTCCATTTGTGCCAAAGTATGCCAAACAACAAGCCAAACCGAATAGAAAGCAAAACACATGCCCAAACCTAAAATGCAAAGAAAATATGGAAAAAAGCTGAAATCGTTGTCGAGCCACTGCTAATGGAACATATTTGCGTTGAAAAGGGCTACGGACCACACACACACACACTCATGTTGGCAAAACAATAACAAACAAAGCAAAAAAAAAAGGGCTGGCAAAAAACTATGCGTCGCATTCCGCATGAATAAGCCCCGAGACCAGAGCAAAAAAAAAAAAAAAGAGGAAAAGGAACAAAAATTTCGTAGCATTCATAAAAATGTCGCAAAAACAAAACGCAGCCGGGAAAAAACTTTATGTGTCATTCATTCAAAACCATGTGAAAAGCATCAGCAGCAGATGCCCCCTCCCCTCCCCCACCTACCCCTGGCCAGGCGTTTTCCATTGCTCTTTCAAAGTAGCCGCTGGAATTGAAAGCGAGTTCAGCGACACAAAAATTGGGTGACAAAACGCGAAACGTGTGAAAAATAAATATATGAATGTATGTTTCTGCGGTTTATTGTTATTCTAGTCCCAGCATAGAATTTTTAATAAATGAAAAGGGTTTTCCTCTTTTAATTTTGTAGTGGCCCTAAAAGTATGCAATAATAAATTGATATCTTCATACATAAATAAGTTTTTTTTTAAGTGTGTCATAAATAATGTGTTAAAATATGTATGCATGTATGGCTTTTGGCCAACAAAAAATGAATTAGTGGCCCAGTGTCACTTACAGAGCAAAAGAGGGAGAGGAGGCTGAGTGATGAGGGCTTGGCTTGACTTCAAGTGCCATTTTAATGGGTCAGCCAACGAAGTTTTGAAGTGTGGAATGGTTGGTCGGTCTATTTCTTATGATAATTTTTTTTTTTACAAATTTTTTTTGTGAAGAGTTAAAATTTTGGCAATAAAAAGTTTTTGATGGGTCTAAAATAGTTTTTACTTTCGGAAAAATTGGAACAAATTTGGTGGAGTTTTTTTTTTAGAGATACTTGAAACTAGAGACCACATTTCTTTTTTTACTCCGACACTAGCAATTAGCTTATTAGTCACTGGCCAGCGGTCGATGAAGTAGGTCAGAGTTCTCACACCAATACTCTCTCACTTTTTGGCCTCTCTCCTTTTGACAAACCCTGCTTGAATCTACATATTCGGGTGTGACACAGAAATTTCTAGAGGTTTTCGTATAAACTGTTTGAATGTATACTTTTAGAGGCTCAAATTTTCCTGGCTTTTAGATTAGGTGACAAAAGTTAAGCGTTTTAAAACCGCCTGCTCGAAGCCAAGCAGATTTGATGTGTACGATTTTTCTTCCATATAATTTAGTAGGCGGTCGGTTACTTGGCACTTCGTAAATAAAGTAGTCCCAGTTTAGTTTGAAGTGTTTCGTTTATACGAAAATCTCTAAAGATTTCCAGGGCACCCCTGATTATAAAGTTTTGATGAAGGTTTGATGCAAAGCTTCGAACCCGTTGAAAAGAGTATGGTTCGGTTCCAGTACTTATCAATCCTAAGATTTTTGCTTCGATTCTGCGTTCATGTATTGTAAGATAGTTGACAGTATTTTGACTCCACTTTCGGTACAACTTTACACATATTTTTCTTTTCTTTTCAAGCAATGTTAATTGTCAAGGCGAATGGGCTACATTTCCTATAGTTATCATAGGCCCTCAATAAGTCTTTCACAAGTGCATTTACTTTGAATTTTGGAAGGTAACATCACAATTTTAGGAACATTAAGGTACATGATTTGATTTCTTTTACAACCTGACTTATGCTTTATTCTGAAAAGTATCTGAAATTTTTAATTCAAGCGATATTTTACTAGAAAATTCTTATCCTTCTTCTGTTATTATATTAGGCTTGCAGTTGAAACCGACACCTCTATGCCAAGTGTAATCAATTTGTAAAAAAAGGAAGCCTTGATCTAGTAGCGACAGATTTCCTAACCGCCTTCCATACAAATTTGTAAAAGTAAAATGGCTTATTCAAACGTTTAGACGAAAACAGAAGTGGAGTTGAGAACAGAACTGATTGAGAAGTCTTTGGAAGTTCTTAATAAATTGACCGAAGCTCATTTACGGACGTTCGACTAAGGGACTAAAACTAGAGAAAGGATGTCTTTTCGACACATTCTTCTGGGAACGTCTTTGTTTTTACAAAGTCAGCTGCTTTTGCCATTTAATATAGTATCAGTTTGGTTGTACCGAGGTTCGATTACTAACTATAGAGTTCTGACTATCGTGTATAAAGCATCGAGTACTGCGTATCGAGTTCTAAGTATCGAGTACTGAAGATCTCGTATTAAAAAGAAAGTACTGCTGAGTCTTGCGTTTTTAGTATCTAGTATGGAGTAATAAGTATTAAGTAATGAGTATCAAGAGCTGAGTATCGCGATCTATGTAACTCTAAACCAATTAAGTATCGAGTAGTAAGTATTAAGTACTGAGTATCGCGCAATAAGTATCAAGTACTGAATATGGAGTACAGAGTATCGATTGCTGAGCATGGAGTTCTGACTTGATTACTGAGTATCGTGTGTTGAGCATCAAGTACTGCGTATCAAATTCTTAGTATCGAGTACTGAGTATCTCGTATTGAAAAGAGAGTTATGAGTGTCGAGTGCTGAGTCTTGCGTTCTGATTATCTAGTATCGAGTACTAAGTATTAAGTTCTGAGTTTCGAGAGCTGAGTATCGCCATCTAAATATAGCGTAGTACTAAGTAGTTAAGTATCGAGTAATAAGTATCAAGTACTAAGTATCAAGTACTGAGTATCGAGTACAGAGCACCGATTACTGAGCGTGTAGTTCTGAGTATCGAGTACAGAGTATCAATTACTGAGCATGGTATTTTGAGCATCGAGTAGTAAGTACTGAATATCGAGTACTTAGTATCGAGACTCGTACCGGGCGTCGAAAGAAAACTCAATCTTTTATGTTTCGGTTAATGCTTAGATTTTGGAGGTTAAATACTTGAAAGGGTTCCTTGTGGTTCGGTTAAGAAGCGGTTGGCAACCTTGATTGGCACAATTGTTTTTGTATAGCACTCAGACATACCAAACGAGAGCGCAAGTTAAAGTCGGCTCGAAGCCACTTCGATATACCCGTTACTCATGAAATAACATGTTTAACAGTGTTCCTGCGTTCCTTAGGGTGAACATCTGAAAAGTATGCAACACTTTTTTAACTCGGCTATTCTCACATTTTTGCTCATAACTTGAGAACCGTTTATCTGATTTTTATCATTTCTTCGGCAAATTTATTCATTTTGCTAATTACTAACTATCTCTAAAAGGTTCGTAAAAAGGTCGTCTATCTTTAAAACTGTAGGAGATATAGCGTTTTTTCCGAATTGCGGGAGCGGGAGGCGGCGCGGCCAAAATTTGAAACAAACTTGATCTGCGTGCAGATAAAAGAAGCATTTGTCCCATACATGTCAAACCTCCATCTCTTACCATCTCTGAGATCTAGGTGTTCATACAGACAGACGGACGGACGGCAGGGGACGGACAGACGGACATGGCTCTATCGACTCGGCTGTTGATGCTGATCAAGAATAAAATACTTTATATGGTCGGGAATTTTTCTTTTTCCCTTTTAAATTTTTTAGTATCCCCTGTTATACATTTCGAGTAACGGGTATAAAATCATTGATGTTACTATTTTCCAAATTCTGCACCTTCCAAAAAAACTAACTCAAACAGATTTCCAGCATACTTTTGCGCATTAGCCAAAAACAGCAGGTACACAAATAAAAAAGAAAAATGCACAAAAAATCAACAAAACAGATCTAACCTTCTGCTTACTTTCCCTCCATTCCAATCTGAAATCAAATACATTTGCTTTTAAGCACAATTGACATTTTGCACATGACATGGCAAAGCAAAGCCCAAGGCGAAAGCAAAACACAGTGAAAGGTGAACCGTTTGCGGCACTTGTATCCTTGACTGACCCCAACGACAGGGATCGACATTATATGCTTGTTATAATCCCTGCCAACATTTTTATTGCAATTGTCAACTTGGGCCATAAAGCAGCCGAGAATCTGACACCTACAACAGTTTCATTTTTTTTTTTTGGGACACAAATTGAAAATATGACAAGAAAATTCGTTTCAAAAGGGGCCAGGCCCAAACTGCAACTGCAACTGTGGCAAGTTTGGTAACTGGCAACGAGTTGGCGTCGAAAGCATATTGATTTCAGTAAGCAGCGAGCGAATGTTTTGCCAACGTGGCCAAAAAAACGAAAAACCCAAAAGGAAAGCAGAAAAATCCCTCCACATATATGCAGTTGCCATGAAAAGAGCATGCATCAAGGTGAAGTCAGCAGTTTCCTTTCGCCGATGCTGCAAATGTGCTCGCTCAAGCAAATAAAAATAATATTTTACGAACGACGACGAGAACGACCATGGACCCATCAAAACAATGAGAAAAAAAAGTAGAGGAAGAAGAAGAAAGCAGGCGAAGGCGACCATTGATATGCGAACAATGAGCCAAGAAGCAAATAGACCAGGAAACTGGGCGCCATCCTCAGTGGCTGGCCTGACCCAGTAAGAAATAACATCGAAAACTTTCCACAGCTCAGCTAATTTCACGTTACGTTTCACAGTTGAATTCGCGTAAGGAAAAAGAAAATTATGCCACTTTAGGGGATTTTTAACAATGTGTGAAAGGGGGAGAAAAGGAAGATACATTTTGCAGGAACTGCACAAATCTCAGTGGCCCGCCAAAAACAAAAAAAAAGATACGCGAAATTGCCTGACTTCCTAAGGCGGTGGTTTCACTCAACTGTGAAGCGATTTAGGTCAGGGCATATATTTCATAGATGAACTTGACTAAAACAAAGAAAAGTTCAGTAAAAGTGGCAAAAATCTCAGAGATTTGAAGATCTAGAGCAGGGCCGGCCAAATGGAGAGGACAGAAACGTGTGCTTGTGTTGGTGAGCAAGAGAGCGCTCTCCAGACTACAGCCGTTTTACTTGCAACGGCCACCCGCGTTTGCATAAAAACACTACTGACTTCGGCTCCTGGATGCTATGGCTGGCCGACTCTGATCTAGAGGCGAGAAAAAGATGGAAGATCAAGACGATTTTGAACTTCAACCAAAAAGAGGAGAATCATTAGAATGATCCTTGAGTAATAAGCAAATAATTCGTAGCATCAGCAATGGGCATTTCTTTACACAGTTTGTTTGGCGCCTCATTTAAGAAGGATTTTCATACTTAACTGAAGATTATTACTTTACGGAATTGTAGCTCTTCTGGGACTTTATGTGCATTATTTGTGTGTTAATTTTCCTCTGCCATTCCTCAAAACGAAACTGAAGCAGCAGATAATAAACAGCTCATAGCAAAATGAACTTTTTGCCTGCCCCCAAAATGAAATAAGAGAAAAACCAAGCGGGAGGGGGGAAAAAATTCCGAAAAGCTGCCAAATGAAGGCCGCTTGTTTGGTTGGAGAGGAAGAAAAAAAAAACATTTAACAAGCCACGCACAAAATTAGAAACGTGCGTGTTGCATAGATGGGAGCAGGAAGAAGCAGCAGCTAGAGACGCGACAGACAACTGAGAGCCATGTTTAGCCCTGGCCAATACAATTACGTTGTCCATAACCCTTTCGGCGTGTAATACGCACGTAGTTGACCACCACCTACACCCGCCAACCGCCACCCCTCCATCCAAACACAAAATACACAATACGTGGTCAAATAAATTGACGCCAGCAACGACGCCGATGAGGACGCACCACAAAATTCAATTACACGTACAACTGAGGGACGAAGTAAACTTATTTTTTCTATTTCTCGCTTATGATTTTTTCGTGTTTATTGTTCCGTCTTTGGGCATTATAAACTCAACCTCAACTCAACTCAACATCAAGTCGACTTCAACTTGGTTGGTTGGTTTCCTGTGGGCGCATTGACCCCAGTAAGTAATGGGATTACTGGTTCAGCACAGTTTAGCCAACTGTTGTGCGCAAATCTTGTTATTATTAATATTTTATGTGTTGTTTTTCTATTTTTTTTTTCCTCTCCTCATCATTTCGAAAGGGTTTAAGTATGGGTAGAGTGAAAGGAGAAGGGAAAAAACGCTTAGGGAATCAGTGCATGCGCTTCAATTGGTTTTGAGGAGTGTATTATAAGGATACACAGCAAACACATATGAAGCTAGCAAAAATATTAATATACAACTCTTAGCACCTTGAAGGACTTAAGGAAGAAAGTTTCTATTTGGAAATAACTTTTCGCAGAAGTTTACTAAAGGATTTGGCTAAGTAAATTCATTTCAAGTGCAAACTAAGGAGCTATAAATCCAAGGCTTATATTCCAAGGAAGATGGGAACAGTTCAATCAACGGTCTTCCTAGCTGTGTCTTACTGTGTCTTACCAGTCAGAATGCCTACAACAGATCAAACAAAATCTATTGTCCGAAATTACTTTTATCTCCTTCCATACATAAAAACAAGTAAGAAAGTCGGTCAAGTCCGACTATAACATACTCTGTACCTGGAGTATAAGCTGAATGCAATGCTGGTGCTGCGCTCATCTCTAATTCTCTCTCTCTTTCTCTAAGGGTGGGGAGTGGGTGGGGGAGGGTTGTTTACTTATTTGCTCATAACTTGAGAACCGCTCATTCGATCTTTATCGTTTCTTCGGCAAATTGATACATTTAGCTAATTACTAACTATCTCCAGAAGAAATCAATCGTCCATCATCAAAACTGTAGGAGATATAACGTTATTTCTAAATTGCGGGGGCGGGAGGGGGCGTGGCAAAAATTGAAAATAAACTTGATCTGCCTGCAAGTACAAGAAGCATTTGTCCCATACAAGTCAAACCTCTATCTCTTACCATCTCTGAGATCTGTTTGTTCATACGGACGGACGGACAGACAGACGGACAGACGGACAGACGGACAGACAGACGGACATGGCTATATCGACTCGGCTGTTGATGCTGATCAAGAATATATATACTTTATATGGTCGGAAATGATTCCTTCTCCCTGTTACATACTTTTGCACAAACTTAATATACTCTATGTACCTTTGGTACAGAGTATAAAAATAGAGAGAGCCCAATCGGAATTGATCAAACCCAAGCGTACTCGTGGGTGTGATTCGTGAGCGAACTAGATCTCGTGCCTCATCAGTTATAAACACTCATAAATATAAATATCCTTAGTCTTAATTTTCTTGCTTTACGTTTAGTTTTCATTCAGTTTCTTTTGTTCAACTTTTCATCCATGACTATCTTACATTCCAATAATGTTAGTTTTTAAGAATAAAACTTAAAATTAATTTTGAGTAAATTCCTTTTATTTTCCGGAAATCATGAGTAGCAGACGTGAAGTAACGTAATAAGTCAATGGCGGGCGAAAGGATCACCAACCTAAAGCAATGCTGAACAGCACCCAGGTGATCATACACCCAAAAAAAATTTGTATCAATATCAATTTGAAACACGTGTTTCAAATTAAAACTGAAACTAGTATCATTTTTTTAGTATCAATGTTAGCCTAGAAAGTACTATATTGAAACTTGGAACATTAATTTAATGCGCAGAAGTATCAATTTCAAACTAACAAATTTTTTTTAAGTTCGAAATTTCGAAGAATGCATGAATTGTATAAGAAAGCAGGCCAAGGCCAAATTTAATTATTTAATTTATGTGCAAACAATTCAATAATAGGCTAATCACACTAAGCACATCTAACATCCAACATCTTGAGTTTAAATCAGTGGCTGAAAAATACACAAGTTCATTTTGGCATCGCGTGTGTGTGTCAGCCACGCTTTTGCACTTGTTTGTTGTTGCAAACGAGTGCAGTGTAAGCTCGTATACTGTCGGAGTAGCAACGTCGCTGCTACTCTGTGGCTTTTCTATACACAGCAAATAGAATCGTGTCGAACTCTAGTTAAAATGCTTAATAACCATTTGCCTTTTTTTAAGAGGGTCGATGATAGTAACATCTACAAATCTGGCAAATTTCGCCTTGGTAAATATTTTTGACTCAGGATGTTGGATGCCAGATGTTCTCAGTATGATTAGGCTTTAAAAGTAAACGCTATGGAAGACGGCGTGATGAAGATATATAAATGGATTTCAAATGGAGCGCACTTACAAGGAAAGTTTAAGCAGCTAAGTATTAATGTTGCTGTGGTCGTTTTTTGCCAACATATGTAATAATAAATGTAACTATTCAGACAGGACACATAACATGCCACAATGCTGCGTGGCCTGTTTCAGCGCTTTGCATGTTAGCGCACAACGACGATAGGTATCAAACGAAGACAGTTGCTGTAGAGGCGTTTCAGAGTCTCTGAAGGAGTAAAGCGCTACGTGTATGGGTTCCAGCAAATGGCACATCAGTACAGTGACTCTAAGAATACAACATTCGCGTGGACATGAGTGTGACATGAGACTTGCAGTGGGAGACCAATGTTTCTCCATAGCGAGGTTTCCACACTTAACAAATTAAATTTTTAGTGTAAATGAATTTAAAATAAATTTAAAATAATTAATAAATTTAAAATTAAAAGATAATGTTCTAAAAATGTTTTTTATTAATTTTAATGACAGGTTTGTAAAGAACTGAAATTATACTACAAACTTGATAAGAAATAATATTAAATTGATAAAAGCAAGTTTCAAAATGATACTAAAAGTTTGATAATTGAAGTGTCAAATCAATAAGACCTAGTGTCAAATTGATACTAATAAAGTAATACAAAAAGTGTCAACCAGATACACGGTAGTATCAATTTGAAATCCTCGAAGTATCATGTTAATACTTTCGAAGATATCAATTTGATACTTGGAGTATTAGAGAGAATTCGATACTCAATAGTTTCCAATTGATGTCTAAATTGTGTCACTGTGATGACAACTTTTTTTTTGAGTGTAGTAGATGCCCAATAGCACAGCTAAAAATTTAAATGTACCTTTCTCCTCCATCTCCTTTTCTATCTCTCTCCCTCCCTTCAATCTAAGACTATTCAATAAGTTTTATATTACTTTTTCGAAAATTTTTTAATGTACTTTTGACCAAATCCAACAAAATAGTTCGTTTTGTAAAGAAATGTATTTTCACGATGGTCTATTTAAAAAACGAACAATTAGTGTCGACACTTTTAGACAACAAAACATCTGCTCAAGTGAAATTATGAAGGACACTTGAACTGCTCTTTAGAACAATAATATATTCTTGCGAATTTTTTGTCCACTTGAGATTCGCTGAACTGATTTTTCAAAGGGAGAAAATAAGTCCTCAGCCACTAAGTCGTTCCCGGTTTCAGATCCTAGGTTCTCTACAATATCAAACACAGAAAATAATACTTTCCTAATAATATTTAATAGAATAAGAATAAAGTAGAATAAAAGAATAACAAATATACGAAGCTTGTTCCGAACGAAAAGAAGTTGAACAAAAATTGAATTTTGCTGCTATGAAAACATCTGATCCGAAGTAAGAGTAAACCAATATAATATATACATTTATAATTATATTGTCTACCGAAAATTCAAAAACATTGTCGCAATTCCACGTTTAAATTAATTTAATTTAAATTAAGCACCGCTAAATCGGCCATTGCGAGAGATATTTGTGATGCAAAGAATGTGCATAGCTACGTTATATATACATACAAAATTATTCATTTTAGTTTGTTTGGTTTTAAATCAAAAATATAACAGTTTTTAAACAAAATCGTAGATTTTTTTGTGATAGTTTATTTTAATGTTAACAAATAGTACTTGACTAAAATACCGGTTTTCCCAGAAAGGGGAGAGAGAAAATCAAATTAACAAAAAAAGCAAACTTAATAGTTCATTTCGTGTTCTGCATTCAAAAATCATCTAGAATCACCACTTCAGTAAACAAAAAAAAGTTTGCTGACTTGTTTTATTCATACTTAATTAATTTACTCCAAAGAAGGAATCCTTCAACAATTGGAACAAAACAGCTTTAATACAGTACCGTTCTTACTAGAACTGTGACAGTTACCAAAGCCAAAAAGTAAGCTTCACTTGGTTTATGGATACGCACACGAGCTTTAAATTCACCTAAAGCCTTAAATAGTCTATAAGCTAATTGCAAAAATAAAACTTCAGGAAAACAACAAAAACAAAATCAAAAACTTGTTAAAATTCAAGCCTTAGTCAAGAGAATCCAACCAAGCGCAAACATTCATTGGTCCTTCGAAGCGGATATTGAGTATTATTCCCCGAATCGTTGCCCCAGTTTGCACCGATTGCTATTATTTTCTACTACAATTTGTGCACATTTTTTCTAAGTGGACTTGCAGCCCAGTTAGAATTTTCTTAAAATTCTTAGCTTCAACATTTTTTCCATTTACATTTACTGGGCACATAAACACTTAACTTTATAAAATGGCCTTAAAAAATGTATTTACGTTTAATAAAGAGCAAAACAGACCGCAAAATGCAAGTTATTTCAAACTTTCACTGCTTCTTCGGCCGTAAAACAAACTAATAATAAATGTTTATATGTATAAAAAAAAAATGGAAGAAAATAAAATGCCTGCTCAACAAGTGCACTTTGGCTGCTGCTTAACGCCTATTTGGCTGGTTTTAAATAATTTTATGGCATTTTTTTTATGGCACGGCCTTAATAAAAGTTTTGTGTGTGTGTTTTTCCTGTTGAAGTACGTTAATGCTACTTTAGGTCCAGAGGGCTAAACCTCAAGTTAAGTTTCATTAGGTGGATGACTTTTGATTTGGGTATTTAAGTTGATGATGTGTTTAAATATTAAGGTTTTGAGGGAATGATATTTTATGGCAAAATTATTGAAAACTCTCGGAAAGTAATTTACTTTTGGACTAAGCACCTAAAGCATTCATTTCTCGCACACTCATCTTAACGTAACTTGATGGCTTTTGGCCACTTAAATAGTCAGAGCAGAAACACACCTACTTTTCTACCTTACCACGCCTAAATGTATGCAATAAAAACTTAACAAATCGCTGCCAATGGCACTTATTATCACCTCAGTAAATTTATTACCTGCTGACCAACAACCAACAGACCAAAAATTAATAACAGCTACCAGAAGAAGAAAAAACAGGTAAGCAGCGCTTATAAATGGCAACTAAAATATAACATGAGAGATGCCCAAGTACGTGTATGTGTGAGTGTTGGGCGTGGCACACAACGGCTAGCTGGCTGACTGGCTGCCTTTTGATAAATTTACTACACAAATTGAGTCGCTAAATTAGAACATTTATTTTTGTGGCCCTCAGCTTGCCTGTTGTCTGCTCCGACCCAAAGAAGAAAAAAAGAAAATCCCCCAAAGTGCGTTTGCGAATGGAAACCCGCCCCTTCTGCCCCTTCCCCAACTCTCCTCCCCCTCTCTCACTCATTCGCCTTCATTATTTTGGACCAGCGCATCGACATCGACTGGCTGCACTTCATACTTAAGCTCGTCCAAATCTCGAGAGTGTAATTTATTGTTATCATTTGTTTGGCTAAAAGCAAAGCAACAAAAAAAAAAGGACGAAAATAAACGAAAAAGCTAGAAGTGCACAAGAATGCTCAGGCGCAGGTGGACCTTTGAATGCTCTAATCAATAAAAAGAATTTTTTAAACCCATTGGAAAGTCAACGGCTCGGTTCCTTTACTTGTCAAACCTAAGTTTTTGGTTTGGATTTTTAGATTGCAGAGATAGTTTTGGGTTAAAATAAAGACGTATTTCTATTGAGAAGATAACCTTCAGCTTACAAAGCTATTTAAAAGTTATATAATCTACCCATGCCGATTCGTTCTAGTTCACTAATGCGTTACAGCTTTCCAAAAACAGCTTGCCTTGTGCTTTATTTATCATCACTATCGCACGCGATTACGTTAATTTACGTTCCTTTATTGGCCCTGATTATAAGTCCAGGACGACGATGTTTTTATTATGATGATATTTATTATGTGATAAACATGACTTAATAAGGGTGTGGTGTATTTGTAACTTTAGTAACTTTAATTAGAACTTGCGATACGTGTGTAGCCGACGAGAGTCGGCACCGACTGCTCTCTGATCGCAAACTACCCTTTTAACACACCGAAGTTTTTTAGTAGTGACGGCCACTTCGAGTCGCTCTCTTGGATCTCTTGCTATCCTGGCTCTCTTGGCTCTTCGCGGATTCCTACATGTATTTAACAAACTAATAGGGTAATCACACTTAACACATCTTGGCATCATTTATTCTTTGACGGATTTTAATGAATTATGTGACGTTGTACTATTAATAGATAAATCTTTAGTGACCAGCAATAAAATAAATTTTACACAATTTTTTTTTGTGCTAAATCTAAATCACTAAATCTAAATCTAAATAATCTAAATCACTTAAAATCTAGCTATTTTTTACACTTTCAAAGTTGCAGATAAAAGCCATTATAATGCCGAATTCAAAAACCGGATTAAGAAGTGTATGAATGAATGATAGGGCGTTCAATTAACTTCCAAGAAAGCATTACCTCTTCATAATGAATTAAACGATACTGCAGATATACACATTTTTCTAAAGGAACGTTTTTTCCTTATCAATCTCGAAACCGTCCCCACTAAAAAAATTGTAAAATAGATTGTTGGACTCAGCTGGGGGACTTACATAAGAAATTGCTACCAACTGTTCGGGATCGCAATATTTGTATTATTTTGTAAACTAATGTTAGCTGTGCTAATTTTTTCAATTCCTTTCGTTTACATTGTTTATGTTTCGCAGTGAATGACAATTTTTTTAGGGGTGGACCAAAAACTAGGTTAAAAATTCTGATTGATCTGAAGCAACAAAGGAACATCCACAGAACATGATACAATTTTGGAACATCTTTGATATCAATTTTAGATTTGCCTCAGTGTAAATATCTTATGAAAGCTAAGTTCACATAGTCAAATTAATTTGTCAAATATGGCGAAAATTTGACAAAATAATGTTTAATTGTGTGTGAACGCCATATTTATTTGCAGTCAAACTCATTTGACGACCGATTTGACGAGTTTCACCAAGCATGCTTTCGATAAGTTTGTGCGCTGTCTGAAAGCAATGTTATCGCATTTGCCGAGTTTGATCTTGCAAGTCAAATGTAAGAGCAAACTTTGGCATACTTTTGTTTAATTGCTAGGACTTTTGTAAATCAGTTTGGAAATGTAATTCAGATAAAAATTAGCATAATGGTGTAAGATAAAGTACAAGTATATAGTTTTGTTATTAAATTGTCAGGGCTGCATGGGTATAACTTGAACAGTCATCTCTAATATATCATGTCATTGCGGTTACAATTGGGTTTTAATTGAAATTACATAAATAATAAACATGAACTTGATTATAAATGTCATTGTTCGAATGCCGAATCTTACTTTATTCCCAAGCACGCAGTCCACCACGATTGATCAGACCTTTAAGCGACGAGGACACCTTTAAATTGATATCGCTATAAAATGCGTCCAATGGCAATTATTCAAATAAAATTATGGGAGCAAATGATTGGGTAGAAAGTTTTGAAGAGTTCAAATTCAAGGTTGTGGAAGCGAAGTTGGGGAAATGTGGAAAAATCACCGAGTCTAATGCCAAACAAATGCGGCCAGAGCATTAGAAAATCCGGACAAGGATTGGAGAAGGCGTCTTGGAGATATTTGGGGGTGATGAACTTTGTTGGCGTCGCAGGAGTGTGTCAATCACAGGATACAGTTTTTAATTTTGAAGAATATGAACTCAAGGAACTCAGCAGATTACAAAAGCAGAGGCAACCGAAATCAGCGTTTTGTTTTGTTTAGCGCCTCTTGTTTTTTATCAACGATTTCATGCAACGATGGATGCATACATTTTCTTGCATTTATCCAAGTCTCCTCTTTTATAAATGTTAAGCAGTCGGAAAATTCCAAATATAAATGTATCGCACTAAGTCGACAGCGGCTTTCGACATACCACAATAGTTTCTATGAAACACAAATTTGCCGCGCACCAAATTTGCGAGTGTGAACCCTAAGCTAAATTCAATTGAAACTTTCGAAACTTCGACAAATTTCGATTAAAATTTATTTGACGTGTGTGGGAACAGCAAGACAAATTCGAACTCAAATCAGTCAAACTCCGCCATGACAGTTTGTGTAAATTAATTTGCCTGTGTGAACTTAGCTTAAGTAAATTGCAACAACAACTTCGTATGGTTTCTCTCGTCTCTCTCTCTCTCTCTCCTATGCCTCTTTCAAAATCTTACAGCGTAGATTTAGTGTGCATTAGACAGCCACGAGCATAAAAACACACTCACCAACTATAATCGGCTTTCTCTTTCTATTCCTAGTGGTTGTCGTTGTGTCGGAATTATTTCATTTGTGTTGTGTGTCTACGCCGCCGTAAGCTGGCTCTGGGCACATCAGCTTTATTTTCTTCTTGAATTTAGAAATAATTTTGAAATGATAATTCAGAACTATAAAATCATCAGTTACATAAGTTCCAAAAAATAAACTGACACAAATAAGTTAATTAGTTTTACAGGTTCGAAAGGCTTTCAAATAAGATGGTTCCAAGGATTCAAATAAACCGAACCGATTCGTAATACTATTCCAGCTCTTTTACACAATGTTAATAACCGCTCTTCCCTTAGAGTATGTCCCAAAAAATAATGAAAAGAAAAAAAGAATGAGCAAGACAGAAGCCAAAATAGAGGGCGTACACATACACTCACACACTAACGCACACTTACACACACATAGACAGCATTTAGATAACTAAAGTAATTTATTTTATATGGAGGTCATGCGCTCATGAACATGTGTACGTAAATAGCAAAAGGAAGACACACACACACACAAAAGTATACAGAAAATTACGCACTGAAACTGAGACATTTCCGCCTCATAACAAATTTTCCTGCTGAGGCCACAGAAAATTCAGAGCAGAATAGCAGAATTTTCAGTTTGCTTTTTTTCCCCGTTTGGTTTGGTTTGGCCTACTTTGCCGTTAACAGAATCGAAATGCAAAACTTAATTTGACTGTTTGAATTTTGCATGAAATAGTTGTTGCATAGTTTTCGGCGTTCGGAAATAATTTAATTAGAAAATTGTTTTTAGCAACTGGAGACTTATCAAAAATGCAGGGGCCCCAAAAGTTTGCCGGCATTGTTTTTAGGCCTGAATAATGTTAATTGAGCCGAAGCAGAGGACATTAAAAATGCATAGCCTACATTTGGGTAAAACTTAATTAAAAGCCTAGTTCGGTGTAATGGGCCACAGGGGCTGCCCACATACACACACACGTGCCCCCACTCTCCCCCCTAAAGGCCTATTAAGCTAGCATAACAATGAGGCCAATAAGAACCATTTGCATATACAAATTATTACAAACCTAATGACCTAATATATAAATTTTCCACTGGCCCAAACAATGGCACACGATAAGATGCTGCCTGTAATTTATGAGTGGGAAGAATCTGCTAATATTTTACCAGCATTTTATTTTTTTAGATTTTTATGGCTTAGCAGTGATAAAAACCACAAGAACGGAAAAGCATAGCACACTTTAAGGAAGCGCTTTATTATCCATGTGTGTCTGTGTGTGTGTGTGTATGTGTGTGTATGCACTCAAGTGGTTGCATTCTTAAATTGGATTAAGTGGTTTCTGCCAAACGACTAGCTGAAAAAGTTCCGGGTTTTCTTTTTATTTGGCAAACTTTACGCTTGAGAGAACTCGAATTTAATTAAGAGTAAATATTAAAGCAAATGTATTTTTTGTTCATATTAAACAAGAGCGAGAGAAATCTCTGTCTGTTTATTTAAATGTGTCTGTAATTGTTTAGTGCGGCAGCAAAAATACAGAGATAGCCCAACAAAACAATGTGGCATTTTATTTCATTTACGGATTGGTAATCTTTTTGCCAAAATAAATATGGGGCTTCGTTTTGTTGCTTGGGAAACGAGAAAATCTTTAAAGATAAAACAGAAAATAAAAAACAATAAAAGGAAAATTCGAACTAAGCCCAAAAGTAGATAAACACATGTGTGAGCACACAAATTGAGGAGATTGTATGCAATCTTATGAAATATGAGTTATTCGGCAATTTGCAACAATAAGAAGTAAATGCTGCGTTTAAGTGGGGGGAAAAAAGTTATTTGTGTGGCTTAGAAACTTGAGATGAGTTGGAGAATAAATGTGGAAATTACAGCTATTTGAGTTGAAAAACCTTTTCCTTGTCTTTGTACAGATTGGATAGGTGACACTCTAAAGCTGTTCTACTTCTTCTTTTTCTAGTTCCAATCCTCTATTTTATGATAGATTTTGGTTTTATACCTCTTTGTGTGAAAAATTGATTTCTGAATTGCTTTTAGAGTAAGTGTATTTGATGCTTTTGAATCAACCTGTGTGGTTTTAAAGTTGAATGTCGAGGCGATCAAATTTGCGTCACAAGATGTGGCTTCGAGAAGCCGTGAAAGTAGCCAAGACATTACACATTTCCGCAACAACAAGGTCACGCTAAATCAACGGAGCAATGATGCAACAACAACTGCAAATGAACGTCGTGAAATACAAAATCTACAAGGTGTTGCGTACAGTAGTGTCACCGATTACGCTTCTCATAGACATATTATAATTGGTCCAATGAACGAACTTTGCCGCCATTGTCAGGCATATAAATTTTAAGGTGAAACAGATGGAATGTGCTGTGCGAGTGGTAAAGTGAAATTGCCTGAATTGGGGAACCATTGAGCACAATACTTAATGTATTGACACCTAAGTTTAATCGTTTATTGAACAATATACGAAAGAATATTGTCTGCTACTATGGTATCCTTCAGCATCTGGAAGAGTATGTAGGCACTAGGGAATAAAACCAAAACTGATATCGGTTTCAATAACGGTTACGGTTAAAAAAACCAGAAGTTAAGTTACGGCTTCGGTTGCGGTTATCTGTTTGCAATTCGTTTATAAAATAATTGTTCCTATTTCAAGCATTTTATTTTAAAAACAAATCAAATTCATAAGAAATAAGCCATTTCTCAGTCAATGTCAAAACGTTTACTTATTCCGATAGATCGATCTCAAGATCAAGAACAGTCCTGATAATGTGCCGAATTTTACAACACTTATGTATGTTCTTTCCCTGCAGTACAACGTCTTAGTACTGAATTTGTCAGTGCTGAATTAGACCTGAGAAGTAGGAATTGCTCCAATTCATGACTGATTTCATAACCAGAGTAAAAAGGGCATACTAAAGTCGTGCAAATGTATGTTACAGGCAGAAGGAATCATTTCCGACCATGTAAAGTATATATATTCTTGATCAGCATCAACTGCCGAGTAGACAACAGTTCGTCTGTCTGTATAAACACCTAGATCTCAGAGATGGTAAGAGATAGAGGTTTGACATGTATGGGATAAATGCTTCGTTTATGTCAGATCAAGTTTGTTAAGTCAATTTTAGCTACGCCCCCTCCCGCACCCGCGATTTGGAAAAAACGTTATATCTCCTACAGTTTTGAAGAAAGACGATTCGTACCTTTTAGAGATAGTTAGTAATTAGCAAAATGAAACGATTTGCCGAAGAAATGATAAAGATCGGATGACCGGTTCTCAAGTTATGAGCAAAAAGATGAACCAAGCCCCCCTGGTATACCACCCTCCCACCCTAAAAATAATGTTGCATACTTTTCGGATGGTCACCCTTAAGCTCCATTTACACGACCTGATCGCTCAGATGAGTTTTCGTCAGACGAACACTGTAACTCGATAAATGCCACTCAGATGAGTGCTCAGGCCAAATAGAACCGGTTCTATTTCGTCTGATCGCTCATCTGAGTAGCGTCATGTCTACTCAGACGCCTTTTTACACGGTCAGCCAGCAAATCAGACGAAAACTAAGGAACACAGGAACACTGTCAAACATAGTATTTCATGAGTGACGGGTTTATCGAAGTCGGTTAGAGCCGACTTTAACTTACGCTCTCGTTCAGTACTGAAATCATGCCTGAAATCAAGCCTAAAAGATGTGACGTAGTCACATCTGTGTTAAATTCAGGCAGTCATAATTTCAGTACCTGCCCTTCCAAATCAGGGCTGATTCAGTACTGAGCCGTACTGAAGGGTTATTACACAGAGCGCACAGGCTAACGTTTTTCATTTTTTCATATATGTAAAATGTTTTCAACACATTTATTAACATTTATTAAGTTCTAAAGAACATGCTTTACTAAGGTGCAATCGAAAAGTCAGCAAGCACAGTCAGATACATGAGAACTTCAAAGCTTGTTAGAGCTCGGAAGAGCAGTGTTGTATACACAGAAGATAGGGATGCGGCGGAATCTGGTGTACATTCACGATTTGTGTAAATGAAAATTCGTGACTTCCACAGATGATAATTAAAAAATCAAAATATTTTTATCTCACAATGGGCGTGTTCACCAGCATACACCAATCATCTAACAAAAATCATCAAAAAAAAAAGTGTTAGTCTGCTGGTGAAAGAACTTGATAGAATTTGTAGGCAACAAAGTTATCGATATATTTTTGTTAGCGGAAGGTTTGAATTTTTGACAACAAACAGCTTAATATAATTAAGAACTGGCTACTAAATATTTATGACCGTCGTCACTAGCACCAACTGCTCCTAGAATTCCCCTTGAATTTTCCTTAAGACTTTGTTAGCCGTTTAATGTTTGTTGTATCCAATCCTCCCGCCACGATCCCTACCAAAAAATTTTAGTACAATGCTGCATGCCTGCCAATAACGCAGTGACCTGTAAGGGCCCAGTCCAGAAGGTTAAACGAGGACCTCGCTACTGAACAAGCCGGAAGGTTATTCCACCGTTCCGTAATCAGGCGCCAGGTGTTATTCCTTGTGATTATCTTGTAAGAGAATATAGGCGTCCCTATCAAACTCTTATCTGTCAGGAGCTGAATGGTAGTGCCTTGACAAACTGTGTTGAGGTGTCCATGTACCCAGATGAGGAGGTTACTACGCGTACGCAGGTCTTCTTCTTTTTGGAGTGGTGGCTTTTCAAGCTTTCCACCTTTTCCGCAACGACCAGTAGAGCCTTCAGAGCCTTGCACGAACTTCCGTGAGCTAATGGTAAAATCACATACTCTGCCATCCTCGATTATGGTTAAGGTCACTTAAAAAAAATTATTTCGGTTACGGTTTTGATTTGATTCGGCAAAGGCACTGCATATATAGATACCGCAACTCATACAAACTTTTTTTTGGGATCCAATCTCAGTCGATTTTTGTTTCACATGCGTCATTTATAATATTTATAAATCTTTGCTGGTAGGCAACCTCAAAGTATCAAAACACTTGCTCTTTCCATGCATAGAAAACCCTTCCCAAAGCGCAACGAGTTCGTGCTCTAACATCCAAAAAAAATACACCCCCAGGCAAAATTTTCAAATCGATCAGCAGTTGAGTACTTCCTGTTTGTATTCATCAAACCCAATCATTAGCCCTTCAAGCGAATGTCAGACAAATAAAATTGCCACAAAAGTGCCAGCCTAAACAGTCAATCAGCAGGCATTTTGGTTAAAAGAAACGACTTCCCGTCAATGGCATCAGCATCAAACATTAATAAGCCCCACACAGAACTCGCACCTTGTGCTACCTTTTGCATATCAAAACGTGACACTTTGCTCTTCAACAAAAAAAAAAAAAAAGAAACGAAAAACACGTTTCACAACAGCAAGAACAATTGGCAGGGGAGACGACCCAAAGGCTTTCCCGCGCGCAATCAATGTGAAGGCGTGGCCAAGTACAGGGCAATAAACATTTCATTGAAGACGGAAACCAAAAACGCATAGCCAGGCATATAAAAAAAAGGGGGAGGGCTGTAAAAACGAAGCCAAGTCATAAAAATTGAAAGCTCGCCTAGAGAAATCGCTACGAAAATAATAAACAAAATTGAATATGCCCCAAAGGGGGTCCAAAAAAAAAAACCAAACAACAGACCTGCCCAAGTCAAAACAACTTGGCGTTGCCACTTGGTTTAAAAAGGACAACGCACAGATACAGAGATACAGAAACCAATTTCAGTTTGGTCTTTAAATGGTTTGTATGGTTGTGTTGGTGTCCACCTTCCTCTGTTGCTTGGTTAAAATGTAAATTTTATCTTCACGTTAAACGGATACAGATACAGTTTTTGCGATTTTTATGTGACACAAAATCTGTTGAAATGCTTTGGCTTTTTATGGAGAAAGACAGAGCCAAACGAAGAAAAACAAAAGAAAACACAGTTAAGTTAAGTTAAGCCAACGAAATTGACTTAGTTCTGGCAGTAGAAGACAGGACATTTTGTTCCATTGATAAGCGTTGAACTTGTGATTGGCTTTGTGGAGATGATGGCAAGTGGTTCAGTTCAGTTTCCTTTTCGGTTAAAGTTTTGTGTAGTTTAATTCGTTTCATTTTACTTGGGTCAAACATAAACTTATGTGAGTCAAATTGAGTGTGGTTATATTTTTTTATGGAAATAGATGTCTTGAGACACGGTTTGTAAGCAAAGTAAGCGAAATAACTTGAACAGGAATTTTTATGATTTAGGCAAATGTAACAGAAAAGGGGGAATCATTTTTTTATACACTTGAAATTCGATCGGACAGCTAGGAAAGTGAAATTATGTGGAATCACAGAGCAGTAGTCTAGTAATCCTGCTTTTTGTTCTGCTTTAAATTTGAATAGCTTGTCAAATTATAATTTCGGGGAAGGCCTACTGTGTCATGGGTACTAACAGTGTGAAGCAGCCTGGGTAAATCACCGTTTGTCAAAAAGAGCAATGGTTAAATAGTGAGAATGAGTTTAAAAGCGAAAATAAAGCGACGTAAACCAGCTCTGACCTACTTCGGTTGAAAAGCTGTTTGCTCTCTTGGCACAAGCCTCGGCAAGCGTTCGGCTCGTGATGATGGGAATAGCAAAATGTGTTCGGTCCCTGCGGGCTAGGCATGACAAACGCTGAATCGTAGGCTCTTTTTAGCAAAACAAGTGGGAGTCTAAGTCCACTCCAAGTCGAATTTTAAGGCGATCAGATCAAAATTCGGATTTTTTCCATAAAAGCCTTAAAATTCTATATTCCTTTCTAAGTTGTCAGCTACAAGCTTAAACAAAGGTTAGTTCAATAGTTTAGAATTAGGGAATGAGTTGGTTAGGGTGTTGATTTCATATTTTAGGGTGGACTTCGTTAGCCCAATCAATTTTTGAAACTTTTTAATCTATTTTCGGTTCGGCTTCAGGTTTATCTTTGAATAGTCAAAATCTTTCCCATGGAAATATTTCATTTCCTAAATAACCACAACAATTTTTGCCTTACTCCACAATTTCACTTGTAAAGACCTCCAGAAATCCCCAAAATTAAGCTCTCTAACTTCGAAATCTGTTTGATAAAATCATGCTATAAGACTGCATTCTCTGCTCCCCTCCCCCTCGAGAAATAGATCTCATATAGAATACAATCCGATTAGCTGTCACTAGGAGCATCCTCCCATTCCATTAACACTCTAGCATCGATTTAAGCTGATTTCGAATGTGGCAAGAGTGGAGGGAAGGCGTTGCTGTTCCGGGGGGGGAGGAAGGCACTTCTCCTTTGCTGATTTGCGCAACGTTTGCCAAACGCTTCACAAATTTATTTATAAACTGATTTGCATATTGCGAAACAAGACGACAATGTCTTTTCCCTAGTCCCGCCACTCACTCTGCTCAAGTTGTTTGCACACAAAACTAAGGCAGTGCAAAACAACGAAAAATAAAACAAAAATAAAAACAGAGAGTAAACTGTCTCCTGTCGACTTGTTTGTTGCAGATCTTTTCTCTCTGCCTAGAAATAAAGTCATAAAATTGAATTGGTAATTTTTTGTGTTAAAAGCAGAAATTAAAATAAATTGAATTGCTGCTAAGACGAAAGGGGGGTGGGTGAGGGGGGATAAAAGAATGAGCGAAACCCCAAAGGCAAATGCGCAGAAAATGCAAATGAGTCACCAACGAGCTATAGGCGACTATTCGCGGGGCCCAGAAAATGAAAACCAAATAAAAATGCTCCCAGAAAAAAGGCCGAGTACAAATGCATTGTTGTTGTTGTTGTTTTTGTAATAGGATTACTGCATAAATTAAAGTATTTGCCGTGGCATCATCAAATAAGATTTGCAGCGCCTGCTCCGGCTCCTCTACAATGCGCGAACATCAAAAATCGCCGGGATAAGTGCGGCTAGGGAACGAAAAGCAACAGCAAAAAAATAAATAAAGACCGAGAGTGAGAAAGAGAAACACGTAAAAGTAAAGTTTATTGCATAATTTTCGGCGGCTTAGTTAAAGTGTAATGTAAACACCAAAAAAAGGAAAAGGAAAATGCTAAAGCAAGATACAGAGAGAGGGACAGCGAAAAGAGCCAAAGATGAGACAATAAAAGTGCAGATTATAAGAAAATATGTCGCTGAAGCTTTTTTAGAGCGTAAAATAAGACTTTTTTTGTGGGCCCGTCCGCGCACCTTGGCGATTCTCAATGTGCGCTGTAAAATGGGATTAGTAGGTGAAGTTTTTTTGTTTATTTTATTTTACCATCGTATTTTGTGATGTTAAGTAAAGGTAGAGCAATTATTAAATTTAGTTTGCGGAAGCGGTAAGCATTGATAAAGACTTCATAAAGTTTTTTGTGATTCAATCAGAGCTCGCAAAATAACGAAATGACAGGGCCAAGCTAAAAAGACTTCATCACTCTCTTAACAGAACACTTGATTTTGTTTTTAACGTATCACCGGTATGGACCGGAAAATGAATAGAAATTTGGAAACTGATGTCCAAACACAGTGGGTAAGCAAGCTATACATATAAATTAATAATTTTATTCGGGTGTGCTTACCATAAAAAATACACAAGTAAAAATAATATTGAATTAACAACTAATTTACACCGGAAAATAAAAGTTCTACGTTCCGAACTGATTGCGGGTCAATAAAATTCACAACCCAGTAGAATTTGTAGGAATCCGAAATCGTTCATCAGGCAAACGGCTCTCCATTAACCGAGCACAGAGAAACACAGGCATCTCGAATAGACTGTTTGTAAATTGGGACAGGAATGCTGGGCTTAAACAATTCATCAATACACCTAGATCCACCACTTTTCTTTTCCTCTGTTTGATTCATGATCTGCTGATCGATATGATGGTCAAGCTTTTTAATCAAGTCGCCGTGAGATCGGACAATGTAAAATGATCGCTTTAAATAAAACCAACCTTGGAAAAATCGATCGGCGGAGTTCTAGATCGATCGGGATAGAATTTAAAGTATGTTTGTTCTTGGATGTACTTGAATTAAGTTCGAAACAGCCCAGAATGGAAAATCGACTGTTAAAATTATTCAAATAAGAACCAACGTTCTTGAATCAAGAATATTTCATACATACAGTTAGCCTAAAAATTTAAGAAAATATCGTACTTAGTTCAAATGCAAAATTTCTTTGTAATGAGTACAGAATAGACTTACAATGCAAGTCCAAGCAGTGTGCTACGAAAAATGCGAAATATTTTAAGTTGAATCTGTTCTTGAAACTCCATTCTGGTTCTATAGTTTTGGTTATGAAGTGAAGGTAGATTTCCAACCTACAGAGTAAACATCTTGGTCTTTGGTTAATTCATTTTCTTTGGGTTTTGATATTATACAGAGATCTAGTTTTAAAGACAAGTTAAGAACGCTTAGAGTTTTATAGGGGTTGACTTTACAATTTATTACACTTCGATGAAGAATCTTCTTACACTTGCTTTGAGAGTAAATCTGGCTGTACTTCAGACCATAACAAATTAATAGAATGACCGAAAAGATATTACAATAGTTTGATATGTACTTAAAATATCCCAAAACAGTCTTAAAACCAAGGCTGCAAACCGGTCCGAACCCCTTAGAACCGGTTCGGTTCGGGTTTTTTGGGTTTCCCGAACCGGACCATGAACCGAACCCCCATAATTTTGCCTTCTCGAACCTGAACCACCACTTTTTCGAAAAATTAGGTTCGGTTCACAAAATAAAGTAGTTTTTCTTAACGACACATGCAGAGACAAACAGAGATTTTTTGTAATCTATCTGGTATCATTCAAGAAGTTCTTCAATCCTATGTCAGATATATACGATCACTATTTATATGCTGTACACACTCTAGAGGTCGCACACTTTGTAGAAAACTCTCTACTCACACAAAAAAAAAAATTTTTTTTAGAAAAAATAAAAAAAAAGTGGTTGACTGTGTGACGCGGGGGACTCAATCCCCAAAATGTGCAAGATGCTAACTAAATCTTAAAGATTTTTGCATTTAGAGTTCCTTAGAAAAGACTTCACCTAAAAACATATGTTTGGGAAAGTAATTCAAAATGTATATAACTTGCTGTTGGAGGTTTCAGGAATCTTGAAGCGGAAAAATTAAATTACATGACAACTACGACGTTCGGGAAAATAATACAATGCGTTTATGATTGTGCCTCGCTACAGCTAATGACTAATACTCTAATGGCCGACGACTCTTACATTCTTGAGTGTGACCAGGTTGTTACTTTGTTATAAATGCCTTCATATGCGTAATTTTCAACACGCCCCCTCAAAGTAACAATACAATAAAATTGCTAAATACATTTGATGCCTAATGCCGATATACATTCATTATGCTTAGCGCTGCTAAGGCCTTTTGTTAATACATCTGCGGGCATCTTCTCTGTTTGCATGTAATCCACTGCGATGTCGCCATCCCGATGTTTCTGTTGAATGAAATGATGACGCACATCTATATGTTTAGTGCGTGGATGGAAACCGAATCCCTTTATCAGTTTCTGTGCGCTCTGGTTATCGTTGAACAACTGCACTAGGTCGCAGTTTTGACCAATACTGTTTAGAAACGTCTTCAAATATAACGCCTCCTTTACTGCGCCGGACATGGCCAGATATTCGGACTCTGTGCTTGATAGAGCCACCGTACGTTGCTTGCGCGCCTCCCAGCTTATAGCCGCGCCTGCCAGAATGAACGCCTGTCCTGAATAGGAGCGCCGATCCGTTAAATTGGATCCCCAGTCTGCGTCGACCACACCATACAGCTCTTCGCCTGTGTGGCGGAACAGAAGACCATAATTCTGGGTACCGTTTAGATACCTCAATACACGCTTTGCTGCCTTCCAATGCTCGATGCTGTAACCAGAGTTAAATTGACTTAAAAAGTTCACAGCATAGGCGATGTCTGGTCGTGTCGTAACTGCAATAAACATTAAAGCACCGATTAAATTTTGGTATGGATACCTGCCCATCTCGTCCTTGTCCACATCTTCTGGACGCTTTAGAGTGCACTTTGCCTCTATAGGTGTTGGTGCTGGCTTGCAGTCGACCATGCCAAATCTTTTCAATATGACGTCGACATATCTTCCTTGAGACATGAACACCTGTCGCTTTGACAAGTCTTGCTCGAATTCAATACCCAGACAGCTTTTTACAGGACCGATGTCCTTCATCTTAAACGCTTTGCTAAGGTGTTCCTTGGTTCGCCTTAGCCACTTCGGATGATTCGATGCCAACAATAAGTCATCTACGTAGATTGTGACCAAAAGAATTTTCTCCCCTTGTTGCTTTACGAAGAAACATGGATCTTGTTTTGTTGGCTCCAGTCCGACCTCTTGCAGTTTCTCTGTAAGTTTGAAATACCACCGCAAGCCTGATTGTCGTAATCCGTAAAGAGCCTTCTTTATCAAACAGGTAGGATTCTTCATCCTGTTTTGTTCCTTGCGCCATTGCTTCGCTGCTGCAATATGTTTCGGTTCACCTGGCTTCTGGCTCGACCCAATCGATGCGCCAGATTCCAGTCGTTGCAAGAATTCTGAGAAACCTTCCGGAACATCCATATACACCTGTTCCTCTAACTCGCCATTTAAGTAGGCTGTGACGACATCCATTTGATGTATTTGCATATCTGACTCTGCTGCTAGGGCTGTGAGCAACCTTACTGATGTAGATCGTACTACAGGTGAGTATGTTTCGTGAAAATCTTCTCCCGGTCGTTGCGCACATCCTTTAGCTACCAAACGGACTTTCTTTTTACCAGTAGCTGAGCCGTCGTCCTTCGTTCGAAAGACCATCTTGTTGCCGATTACTTTTCGATCGCTCGGCCTCTCAACAACTTCCCACGTGTTGTTTATGATATGTGCCAAATACTCATCTTCCACTGCCCTGGCCCATTCGTCGGCGTCGCTGGAGCTCTTCGCTTCCTTTAACGTTGTTGGATCGTCTGGAATGGCCGCAAATGCCATCTCACATTCCTCGAATAAATCCTCTGCCGATGACTCATCGCTCACGTCATCGTTGCACTTGTCGCTAACCTTTTCGGTTGTTGGCTGATATACCTTTCGTGGTCTGCCTGGTTGACCAGTCCTTATTAATTTTGGTCGACCTCTTCCTCGTTTTTTCTGTGGTGCTTCCATATCTTCAGCTTCCTCCTCACTTGATGAACTGTCGTATTGCAGCGGCTGCTGCCCATTTTTGTTCGAACTGATTTCGATCCCATCTTCGTGTTCATCATCGTAAAAATCTGAATATTCGCTTCTAAAACCTGGAATATTTACAAATTTTACATCGCTGCTTATTATAACATCACGCCTCTTCGGCGAATACAAACGATATGCTTTTGATGTCGAATCATAACCAACTAGTACGCATTCCTCAGACCTGGATTCGTACTTGTCCTTATTTTTGGATTTTGTGAGTGCGTACGCTTTTGTACCAAAAATACGCATGTATGTTACCGTTGGTATTTTCGATGTCCACTGTGTGTATGGGATATCACCTGACAATGCTTTTGTGGCACACCTATTTCGGATGAAACAGGCCGTGTTTACTGCCTCAGCCCACATTGATGGTGGGGCACCAGATTGCCTCATCATGCATCGGGCCATCTCGATGAGTGTGCGGTTGTGCCTTTCCGCGATCCCGTTCTGCTGCGGAGTGTACGGTGTTGTCAGCCGTCGCCTTATCCCATGCTTCCCTAGAAACGCATCCATATCTTTGTTGCAAAACTCCGTTCCGTTGTCCGTTTGCAATGCTTTCACATCTTTGCCAGTGAATTTTTCCACTGCAGCTTTATACTTTTTGAAAACCTCGTACACATCGGATTTTTGCCTGAGAAAATAGATTTCACAGTAGCGACTGAAATCGTCAATAAAGGTGACGAAATATTTGCGGCCACCAGTTGATTGCGTGCGCATGGGCCCGCAAACATCGCTGTGCACTATTTCCAGTAGATCGCTTGTTCTTTTCTCAGTTGCGCTTTTATAGCTGTTCGCCGTTTGTTTTTCACTGATGCACACCTCGCACTTGGACAGCTTCGCGCCTTCGTTAATTTTTAATCCGTGTACCTTTCCAGACTTGGCCATGCTTATTAGATCGCTTTGGTTTACATGTCCCATTCTGTAATGCCAAATATCAATTTCCTTTTGCTTTTCAGTGCTGATCTGGTTTGCTTGTTGCTCCTCTGCATCCAAATAATACAGATTTCCATAGCGCTTTGCTCGGAGCCACACTTTGTTATTGTTTTTCACAACAACAGCTTCGTTTTTGCGAAATCGCACTTCGTAGCCTTTGTCAGTGATTTTGGATACTGACAATAAGTTCTGGCGCAAATCAGACACAAATAAAACTTCTTTTAGCGTAATTTCGTTTGCTTGCTCTTTTTCGTTAGCTTTCACTGTGATGTCTATTTCGCCTATTCCTTCCACTTTTGCGGTGTGGTTATTCGCCAGATGTAGTGTCTTATCGATAGTTGCCAATTTATCGAATGCATTTTCATTCGCACACATGTGCGATGTGCAACCACTATCGATACACCATAAGCCGCCTTGCTTCTCGGCGTTATTTGCGTATTCACTTATGTTTAGAGATTCTTTCTTACTCTTGCTTTGGTCTGTTCCACCTTTCTCACTTTTGGAACTGTTCTTTGCATTTGCTTTGCAATTTCTAGCCAGATGTCCAACTTTATTACACGAATAACATTTTCTGTTTTCCATTTGCGACATGGCCTTCTTATAGTTGGACTTTTGACGATTAGCGTACATTACGCTTTGCTCTTCGCGATTGCTTTTCGCTCTTCGCGCTTCTGACTCTTCTAGAATTTTCACTCGAAGTACACTTGGACTTGGCAAATCATCTCTTGACTCCATAGCACAACGAAACGTTTCATATGAATCCGGCAGACTGTATAACAAAAGAATTGCTAATAAATCATCGCCAATTTCTACGCCAATTTCTTTCAACTTGTTCACGGCATTGAATTGGATTGGATTGAAACTGTTCCTGTAGCTTCAACCAACATGCCTTGGACGAGTCGCATCCGTCCAGCAAAGACAACTCCGATGCGCATACCGATAATATGATATCTGCGCGTGCCTTCTCATCTTGCAGCAACCACACAGCTCGATCTGCTGCAGCCTCCGGACACTCCTTTGTGCCCGCCACATATGGCCATAAATCGTTCTTCACGAGTACAGCACGCATTTTCAATTTCCATGTGTCGTAATTCTCCGCGTTTAGCGGCTCAATTTTGATGAATGCTCCCGCCATTTTTCACGGCTTTTATTCGATCACTTTACTTCAATTTGTCTTTATTCTTCCGTACTGTCACCTGGGCCCATAACCTGTTGGAGGTTTCAGGAATCTTGCAGTGGGGAAAATAAGTTACATGACAACTACGACGTTCGGGAAAATAATACAATGCGTTTATTCAATGATTGCGTCTTGCTACGTTACAGACTAATACTCTAATGGCCGACGACTCTTACATTCTTGAGTGTGACCAGGTTGTTACTTTGTTATAAATGCCTTCATATGCGTAATTTTCAACACTTGCTGTAGCCAATTTATAAAACTTCTTTAAAGCTGAACGATACACAATCAGGTGACTTTAATATCCTGTCGAGTAATTCTTTTAAAATCTTTCACAAAGCATTGTTTATTACAGCGGTGGGCAGCAGAAATAACGGAAAGGGTACAATAACATTCTTGTTTTGTCATTTGCTTTCGATCAACGCGATGCTGCGTGTGTTTGTTGTAATACCTATTGCGTCGTGGAATTAGGTAAATAACGGGCCGGGTTGCGCGGGTCAGAAGGGCTATGAGGCTGCCCACCGCTGGTTTATTACAATGTGTTCTTCGTGTTCCTAAATGCATATACTCAGCCACAGATGCCCTTCAAAATTACTAGAATATGTTTGGCAACTGGGCAGCTAGATGGAACATTGCCATTAGCACGGACCTGCCCGGGATTATTCTTGCATGGTCAGCTTATAGAGCATAAAGCAGCCCATTAATACCTTGGAGTGACACTCGACAGAAGACTGACTTTTGGACACCGGATCAAGGCAATAGCTCAGGCAGTGGCTGCTAAAGTACGGCGCATGGGATGGCTCCAGAACTCCAAGAAAAAGCTATCACTCAGGAATAAAGTCCTAACTTCACGGCTATTCTAGCTCCGATATGGTGATATAGCCAAATTTATGGTATCGCGGCGAAGTTTCACCTGACAAGATTACAGTGGTCCAGGCGAAAACCCTTAGGAGCATTACGGGAGCTAAATCAGGGATATTGAAATTCTCCGAGATTCCAAAAATGTTCCAAAAACCGAGGACTTAAAAATTATAGCCTTAACTAATTTTTCTTGTTGTGCTGCTTAGGTATCAGTTGAACGAAAAAAGTTAATATACATAGATGAACAGCGCTTAAAAGTTATAATACTAATTTACTTAAGCTAAGCAACTCTTAAAAGTTCTAAATGACAGATTAAGAATTTAATTACTATTTTAGTTATTAAATTCTTTAGATGACATTATTTTATACAATCGAAATAAAAATGTGATTTGTTATCTTTTATGTTCTAGCGAACCGGGGTTCGAACCAGAACCTTGGGTTCAGGGGTTTCAGGAACCGGTCCGCGAACCGAACCTTTGCTTTACAACGGTTTAACCTTCTGCAAAATTTTAGTGGTTTGCAGCCTTGCTTTAAACACGTATTTGTCCATGGCATTTTAAATGATCGTTCAAATGAACTTGCAATTCTTTCCTTGCTCAAACAGAATATAAATTTTACAACGATTAACCGCTGGCCATGTGAAGGATACATTCCCTATAGGCTTAGATTTAGTAGGAAGCGAACATGCAAAAACAGAACTTAAGTGAGAGAGCATTAAATGTGTACATACTTTCGTTGCTGTACATGAACAGACCTTCGAAAAAATATCTGTTGTCACTCTCTCACGCTCTACACCGTTGGCGCTGTTAGCAGCGCTGTAAATATGCAGCGAAATGATAAAAATGGTAATCAAGAATTATAAAAAAATCCATATAACCAAAACTGTAAATGCTTAGGAATTTTTCGGTTCTAAGAATATCGTTTCTTGAATACCGGTATTTGCAATATTTTAAATTTCGGTTCACGGCTCAAAGAGAGCAACAACTGAACTGTTGTTAAGAAAAGACAGAGGACAGGACAGGACTAAAAAAGGGAACACTTTTTCTGAGCTATGGATTATTTATCTTTCGCTTTGCAGATCTTAAAGTATTTCCTCGATTTTTAATGAGTTGATTAATTCCAAATAATAGAGATAAATTTTCAAAACAAAATGGATCTTTGTCAGCCAGTGAAAAATAGTTAAAATACAGCTCAAAAATTGTATAAAAAATTGCATATTAAATTGCCTGTTAATCAGCCAAACATCTGTTATACATCAAACTACTTCCATTTTCCAGTTCTATCAAAATCCCACACAACCAAATATGCAGCTAAACACAAATACCGCAGCCTACGCTTAGGCTGGCCCCTCAAAAAGGAAAACAAAAAAAATAAATAAGCACACAGCAGGCCACCGACAGCAGCAGCAACAGCAACGAGAAAATCACTTCTCAAATTTGAAACTAAACACACAAAAACCGCAAATTTCATTTTGATAAAATTTTAATTTGGAAGATGGATAAAGTCTAAAGGCGGCGACCTCGACGCGCCTCAATAATTCAAAGATGTTAAGCCGCAAATTGGCACTGGCGTTGCCGGAGGACGACAGCTGGGGCCACACGCAGACAGGATATACATCCGCTGGGGGTTACACACACACACACGCATGGACGCATTAAACTGTATTGGGTGCTAATGTTTTTTCTGGGCCCCCCTGCCTCATATTGGAGGGCAAAAATTTTCATAAATTCACCAATGAGCCTGTCGACGCACACAAACACACACACACACACAAATGCACACGTGCTGACTATAATAAAAATACGCTAAAATGTTTGTACCACATACATAAACACGATGCTTATTGCCTACTTTTAGGAGCAGCAGAGAGCAAAGATAGCAAAAGCTGGAGCAGGATATGGTGAAGGAGTGGGGGGGGGGGCGGGGGCGGGGGAGAAGAATGAGAGGTTGTTGTACTAGTAGGTCGTGGCAATGTTGTTCATTTGAGACGACTTCCGTCAGGCGGTAATGTTGCACGATTTTATTAAAGTATATGAGGAGAGTGTAGGCTTTAAAAATTATATTTGTGTCTGGGAAACATGTTCGGAATGAACAAATTTTGAAGAGGCTTTCGGAGAAATTCGAATAACATAGACTCTAATATTACGAAGGATTAAAACGTTATAAGATGCCATGCCTTCTTTGTCTCAGGTTCCAAAAGTCAAGGTGCTAAATCCCTGTACCATACAGATTTTGACGGTTTTTACAGCCTTAATTTGATTTGTTATGTGATTTTCCCTAAATTAATACAAATCTGAAATAAACGCTCCAAATAAATGTTAATTTCTTGAAAGCTGACTTATATACTCTAAGCTGAAACATTTCCGTCTCTCTCTCTACTTCCAAAAAAACCAAAAAAAAAAATCCATTTGGTATATATGCTTATGCGCGGGCTTATCGGCGCTTCAAGTAAACAGACAGGCAGCTATAAAAATTTGCATTTGACTAATGCCAAATATTCAGAGACGACGACGACGACGTCGACGAGGACAGCAACGTTATTCCGATAAGCGTAAGCATCTTCAGCTTTACCCATATCCAGGCCACGTCTCAACCCTTACAGCAAACAACAAGAGGAACAGGACCAGCTACAACAACAGCAACAACAACAATGGCCTGCGAGAAGATGCCAATGCGTTTACTGATTTCTTGAGCGCGATACGTGCAAGGATTTCTTTTCGCCCCCTCTTACATATAGCAGTGGGGCGCAGCTTTTATGCTATTTCCTATTAAGCTATTTGTTGCCAGTTCTCTTTTATGGTGTTCTCTCTTCTACTCTGTGTGTGTGTGTGTGTTGAGCTAGCCAAATTTCAGTTGCATTGCAAAAGATACTAAAAGCTTACACACACACACACATACATGAGTCGTTTATCGATTTTCATCACCCCAAAAACCCCTCCCTCCTTCCATCAGTACAATTGCACCCTGTTCTTTATGCTTGTCTGTCTGTCTTGTGTGTGTGTGTGTGTGGATTTTTGACATGCCAACGCATTTTAAATTTGCATTTTTTGGCACCGAAACTGGCAAAATTTTTAGCTAAAAGCATTAAGCACCATCGAGCAGAGAGAAAGGAAGAGAAACAGTGAGAGATGTCGGCCAAAACAATATGGAAAAAATGTTTGGCATGTTAAAGTTGGCTAAAACTAATGGTAGTTGTCTAAATATGCTCAAATATTGAAAACATTTAAAAATATTGCTAAATAAATATGCGTATACAAAAACTGTGTTTGTATTTATTGCAGCAGGCAATTTGAAGAGCGCACTTGTATTTTTAACAGTGATTAAATATGAAAATTCAATTTCAAACTTATATCAACATGCTAAATATTTCGTTTTATTCAGAATAAATGAATTGAAAGAAAATAAATTAATATATTTTTGAGTATGTTAAAGTTCCTTAGGCAAGTGGCAGCAAATTAATTGGAAATAATGCAAAACGAATATGTTCAATATTTTATGTTACGAGATTTAATCAAAGTTTACAACCAACCAGGTTCGATTATGTTGGTTTCAAACCATTTGATATTTAGCTTGGTTACGCACCAAATTTTTTGTTTTGTGACCATTTTGTTAATCCTGAGCTTAGGAAAATGCAATAATTCATGAATCATATTTGAAATTGAGAGAGCAACTGAAAAAACTGTACAAAAAGCACAAGTGAGAGGGCTTCTTAATAACAGCGCCAAAAAATAAGTGCCAATGTGTGAGTTTAAAAATATATTTTTTTTAAAAAAAAAAAAAAATTTTTTTTTAAATATAAAAAAAATGTCCTTATATGAAAAAAATTTTTTTGGAAATGTTCTGTTCCTCAATGCGCAAAAAATTCGTAATATTTTCTAGATAACGTAATGAAAAACAAAACTTGGAAATTTTTAGGTTTAGCGCTGGCGCCGTGGGTTTAAAGTTGCGACATTAAATTTTGATTTCCCCTTTTTCATTTTACGTTTTCATTAAAGCAACCTGAGATGCCAAACGATTTGGTTCAACTTAAAAACGATTGATGTGCCAGAAACAATCAATGCTGTGCCTGAATTAATACTGCAGGATCGGCATACCGTGAGATGCAGTGGTCTTTGGGCGTAAGCATTTTTTCACCCAAACATTCCATGTTCGGATAGCTTTGTTTGCGTGGAATGCTTCATAATTTGACCATTGTCCAAGAATGAAATAAAGTGTTGGGCAAATTTCAGTGCTGTGCTTTAAAGGTTTTGTACTAATCATGGATATGCATATAAGCCGAACACCAAACCAAAACTAAAATGGCTTCCTCACTGAAGCAAATTTTCAAAAGATAATTTTTGAAAATGCAGATTCCTGTCCTCACTGTGTTGCTTCACCATATGCAGCTTAACAATTTACAAAATAGCTGGCAAAAAAGATAACAAATGAAACATAGATATTTAGTTTTTAATTATTTCGCTGCTAGAAAAAGAACTCTAATGTTCGTAAGGGTTTAAAGCGAAAATGCAAAATGCAATTAAAAGGTGTTATTCAAATTTACTCATAAGAATATTTTTTTTTGCTATGTGGATAAGAGTACTATTTTCCTCTTCTTCAAAATCCATTTGATGTGGATGACGACTACTTCCACTAGATAGGGACTTCCGTCATTGGACCTCTGTCTTTAAAAAGCAGCATCAGGACTTAATTCAATGGAACTATTTAAAGCAGCATCAAAAATGTCTACTAAATGGTCCATAAAACTCCTTTCTCTGTTGCGGTACAACTCTTTATCGCTACCAGCATTCTTTCTGATAAACACATATTGATCATAAAGTTTCTTCAAGCTCTTCCTAGTTTCATGGTAAGCCCAAGTCATTTCAATACACCATCAATTTGAAGGACAGTGTTTAGGCTGTCTCTTAATGTGTATTTGAATCCTCTTATATAAGGTTGTCAAAAAAGTCTTGCGGTATTTTCGCAAGCTTGTCTTTGCAAGCGCGTAGTTCTAGTTGTATTCGTCGCATCGGCTCACGCTAGAGCTTTTTGGAAAGCTCTTTTCACGCGCTAACACGTGTTTGTTTTTAGTCGTTCGTGAGTTATAGCGTCGCAAACGTGGAGCAAAATAAAGAGAAAATACGGCATATTTTACAGTACTACTACGATAAAGGCAAAAATGCATCTCATGCTGCCAATACAATTTGTGCAGTTTATGGACCCGATACAGTTTCCATTTCCACCGCACAACGATGGTTTCAACGTTTTCGTTCTGGTGCAGAGGTGATCGAAGATGCGCCACGGTCCGGAAGGCCTGTCGTCGAAAATTGCGATAAAATCGCTGAATTGATCGAAAGAGACCGGCATAGTAGCAGCCGTAGCATCGGCAAAGAGCTGGGCATGAGTCATCAAACCGTTATAAACCATTTGAAGAAGCTTGGATTCAAAAAGAAGCGCGATGTATGGGTGCCACACGACTTGACGCAAAAAAACATTTTTGCCCGTATGAATGCATGCGAATCGCTTCTGAATCGCAACAAAATCGGCCCGTTTTTGAAGCGGATGGTGACTGGCGATGAAAAGTAAGTCACTTACGACAACGTGAAGCGCAAACGGTCGTGGTCGAAAAGCCGTGAAGCTGCCCAGACGGTGGCCAATCCTGGATTGACGGCCAGGAAGGTACTTCTGTGTGTTTGGTGGGATTGGCAGGGAATCATCCACTATGAGCTGCTCCCCTATGGCCAAACGGTCAATTCGGACCTGTACTGCCAACAACTGGACCGCTTGAATGCAGCACTCATGCAGAAGAGGCCATCTTTGATCAACAGAGGCCGAATTGTCTTCCATCAGGACAACGCCAGGCCACACACATCTTTGGTGACGCGCCAGAAGCTCCGGGAGCTCGGATGGCAGGTTCTTTTGCATCCACCGTATAGTCCGGATCTCGCACCAAGTGATTACCACCTATTTCTGTCCATGGCGAACGAGCTTGGTAGTCGGAAGTTGGCCACAAAAGAGTCCTGTGAAAATTGGCTCTCCGAGTTTTTTGCCAATAGGGAAGCGAGCTTCTATAAGAGGGGCATTATGAAGTTGGCATCTCGTTGGGAACTCGTCATCGAACAAAACGGTGCATATTTGAGTTAAATCGCATTATTATAACCAATTTTATGAACAATTGAAAATTCAACAAAAATACCGCAAGACTTTTTTGACAACCTTATATTATGCAGAAGAACCGCTTTTCTAGATGGTAGCTTGCTGAATCCAGCACTACCCGCAACGCGCCAATCAAATAAATGCTCGAATCCTCTATTTCCAGCATTTTGCTTTGAATAAAATATTTTTAAAAATATATTTTGAATTCAAAAAATGTTGGCATCTCAAAGGTTACTTCTACGAAAAAGTAAAATTAGAAAGGGGAAACTGAAATTTAATTTAGCAACTTTTAACCCACGGCGCCAGTATTAAGTCTTAAAATTTCGAAGTTCAGTTTTTTATTAAGGTAACTAGACATTTTTACGAATTTTTTGCGCCCTGAGGAACAGAACATGTCCAAAAAAAAATTTCCCATACGATTATGTTCAGTCTAGTGAGCAACTATGCAAAGGTTCCTATTTTTTTCAACCCACTAAAGTGAAAGCCAATAACATCGCTCACTAATTTTTTACACCACTTTTATTGACTTTTTATAATGTGAATTTTTTCTCTAAGACATATTCCTGGCCTGTTCTCGGTTTCCAATTCAATTAATCGGACTTGGTAGAACTTGTGACTTTAAGGAAAGAGTTAGAGAATTCGGTTGACACGTTTATCCAACCAGACAGTCATATAAATATAAGTGGAATCCAAAAGCTAAGCAGATTTTAAAAACGCAAACATTCTGTCTAATTGAGTGCTTGACAAGCTATTACTTCATCTTCAGCTCTCTTTTTCTTGGACTTTTGCAACTGCTTCGCTATTCGTACTACAGTTTTCCTTCTTTTAATACTCCTTTAACGCAACCAAATATTAGTTTTTTATTATAATAAGCATTTCCAGTTATACTGCCCAGTCCCGAATTTCGTGCCCGGTTTTCGTCCGGCTCTGCTGCGTACTGTTTGAGAACGTCTAAAACCGCTTATAAGCACACTGATTAAAACTTACCAGTGTGGCTTTAAAACATCAAATCCTGGAGAAGACCTATGAGAGAAACATCGAAAATCACCATGTTTATGTCGATTACAAAGCCGTCTTCGACACACCGATAACTACCTTTGGGGTACCAGCAGAATTAGCATGATGACGTTGAGAAGCACTCAAAGCTCCGTCAAAATTGGATTGCACCTCTCCGAGCCATTTGTGCCAACAGATCAGACACCATGCTAATCGCATAACTCATATTATCATGATTTGCGCTGGTGTGCGTAGCAGAGCAACACGAAGTAAACGTCGTTATGTCAAATATAGGCTTACATACAAACACACATATATGTGTGCGTGATATTAATAGAGCACACGTATTCTCTCATTCTATGCGTGTGTCGGCTGCGACGCTGGCAAAATTAATACTTCTTATCCCAGGGGATACGGCAATTTGAACTTGTGCACCACTGGTCTCGACTGATGGGCTTAGCGGTAAACGGGGACACGCCAAAGTACCTAGTATCTTGGACAATGGGAGTCGTTTAACATCCCAGTCCTGCAATACGGCGCAGAACCATTGGCAATATCATAAGCGGGTGAGGCGGAGATTGGCGTTTTCGAGCGAAAGATTCTTTGGAAGATTTTTGGACCTTTGAAAGTTGGACTGTTTTCGAGGTTATTTTTGACACCTAAAAGCAAGTTTGAAATGAACTCGGCAGTATAAGCCATTGTACCGAATTATCTATCATCTAATGTTGGAACATCTATCATTTTTCTAGCGCAGTAAAGACTTCTTATTATGTCAAGACACAAAACAATAAAAAATACAAGCACAAAATACCGAGTTAAATACTATCTCGACTTTAATTTGTTTTTCGTTTGATTTCAGATAATTTTCTATATTTTTTGAGAAGCTCTCGAAAAGAATATTAGTTTGAAAGGTTTTGTCCGACACGATTCTCAATATTATCAAAGAATAGGTTTTTAATCTTCAGTTTCAGCCCAAAAAATACCATAGAAGAGTTTAATTTTGTTTAATTCTCCTGGAAAGTAAACAAACCAAAAAAATCTCACTCGTTTCAGGATAAAAGTTAAATTTTATTGAATAAACTAGAAAGATATTTGTCCAGCTTGAAGAACTCTAAGCAATCATAGGTCAGCCGAGGTGTGAGAGCTTGCATTTTGCTAAAGCACGGACGTGCTTTTGGCGGGACCGTGAAATAGAATCATATTACGCGTGAATATACAAGGTTGGCCATATTCGACGGTTGATTGAAAAAGATTAAAGAAAAATCATTTAATTCAATTTAGAAGATATGTTAACGTTGCTTCTTGAATATGTATGACATCTCCGTTTTGCAGAATTTTTCATGGCTCCGGCCATTTCGGCCGAATTGGCGGCTATTTCTCGTCGGATCTTGTTTTATTGGAATTTCCAGGATCCTTGGCTTGTTTATTTAAGTTTATCACAAAAGAAGTGGTAGCCCCACAAAAAGCAAGCTCGGTGGCCAGAATTCAAATTTTTGGCATCAAACGACCAGGGAACAATGATCTAAAAAATCGATTGTAGCGCGGTTAGTGTGCGGTAGAGCGCCATCTTGTTAAAACCAGTAGTTCACCATACGCTTTCAAAGATCAAGGACGTCAAGATAATAGTGTTCTTTTAAGGCGCACTTCACACTTCACTTCTGAGAACGTTCGCGTGGCGAATACTGCTCCATTATAAAAGTCTACTCGGACTGACGCTTTAAGCGCGCAATGTAATTAGTTGATCTGGCATCGCTGTCAAAAGTGATAGTGTTGCCATAGGGTTCGTCGAATATGTCTAACCTTGTACAAAAAACTTGGTTTACTACAAAAAAAATTATGCTTACAGCATTTTGGGTCTTAGGGTTTGCGCACACATGCGGCTGAAAGATGAACTGATGGCAGAACTTAAGGCTTATTTTGAAAAAAAAACACGCTAGATGCAGGCTAGTGCAGTTGTTAGTTCAGCTCTTTGGAATCAATCAAATACATATGGAAACATAATGCTCAACCGTCAGTTCATCATTTAGACGCATGTGTGCGTGCGTCCTTACTGCTGAATATTAAAAGGACTATTTATGATTAAGTTCAATTGGTATTTGCTTTTCAATCTAAGATCTGGTTAAATCCTGACAATAATCTTCTGTTCCAACAACTGTTAAAATCAATTTATTAATTGATCAATAAAATGTATGATGATGTTAAGCTTACCTTTAATATATGCTAAAAGCTTCTTCATTATGTTTTTGCCTGCTGCTAATCTGGCATTTTAGTTTTTGCTGTCAAAATTCCTTGGCAACTAATTGACCTTAATTCCCCTAATCAATAATATTTGAGCTGCACAGGAAGGCAGCAGCAGCTTTGTCTTGGCCAATAATTTCATTAGCCCCAAAAATGTTTTTGGCTGGCCATAGGAAGGCTTAATTAGATTAATGAAAAATAGGATTAGGTAGTCCATAAAGTGGGGGGGATGAATGCGTTGGCGGCCTCTTAAAGTCCGACCGCAAAAGTGGGCAAAAGAATTTTCATCTTGAGGCACTTAAATGGCAGGCAGCTGCCATCGACTGGACGTGACACACAACAAATTCAGAGCTATTTGCCTTCCCCTCCAGCTCTGGAAATTAATTTCAAACATTTTTTTTGTTGGTTTGACTTGACTTTTGTGCTGGCAAAAATGTTTTCTCTCATTTTTGGTTGCGTCTTTTGAAATTCTAAGAGCTTTTTTTCATTCGCAAGCGATGTATTTAATTGAAGGCGTGTCGGGACTTAATGAGATTGCATAATAGGAAAGTAAGAGAAAAAGTAAAATTAATTTTTCAAGGTTTTTGTGGGACAATTTTGCTATCAGCATTTTGGGTGAGGTTTAACCATAAATATCAGCAATAATAAATCAAAAAAAAGAGGGAACAAAAGTTACCTACAAAATCACTGTGGCAAGGTTGCGGTTGTCTCAAACACACACACACACATGTTTAGACAGTGACTTATGGGTGGATGTGTGGGAGTGGGTTGTCATAAATTGTAGAAAACCAAAACTTGAGCAGCTGAAAACTGTGAATGGGCGTTTGAAAATGGAATATATTTTTAGGTTAGTTTATTGAAATTCCCCTTTTTTTTAAGTTTAATCAAAACCAACTTTGCATTTATTTTTGTTTCTTAAACATGCTCCAAAATTCTAAAAAAGAAATATACATTTCCCTAGGTAACTTTCACACAAACACACACAAAATATTTAATGCTGGGCCATATTTAATAATAAAAAAGCGAAACCTTTTTACGCAACCCAAAAAAAAAGGGCAAACAACAAACAGAGTTCAGACTCCCAAGGGGCGAACGAAAGAATGCTTCAGCCCCAAGAATAACGAGTGCGATAAATAAAGGCCGAGCCTGGCATTTGCATTCAAAAATTCTGTCTAAAAAAACACAACACAACTGCACACTAAATGCTGGTGCGCCCGAAAGTATGCTTTCAATTGTGAGCAATTTAGTGCGACAGAGTCAGAACAAAGGACAACCAAGAGTGGGAGCGAGAGAGAGACTGTGTGCTCGACTAGGTGCGAACAAACAAACGGGCAAACAAGCAAAAAAGGGCAGCGACTTTTCTTTTGCCTCCTGCTGCTGCTGCTGCTGGCTGTGATTACGATTATTATGATTATTGTTTACTACAAAAAGCAACAACACAACAACAACAAAAAAAGTAAAAGCAAATAATATAATAAAAGTTCATAAAATAAAAATGGGGACTCTGCCGTGCTAGTTTTATGTCTCGCATAAACATTTGCCTGCTTTTTGGCGCGCAAAAACTTGGCGCTTTGCTGGCATTTTATTGCTTGTCTTACACACACACACACATACAGAATTTTCTTTTGTCATTCCATTTCGTTTCCCAGCCACGCCTGAAATATGTTGGCTTGAAATTAAATGCCAAGTGGCATGAAAAATATATTTTCTATGGCATTTTATTGTGCTGATGTTTTTTTTTTTTGGGGGGGGGTCATAAACGTCACTAACCTGCTTAGTTGTTGGTAAATGTTGGTTTGGCCCCAGGCGTGGACTTTGATTTGATGATTTTATCAATTAAAACATTTAATTGTGATTATATGAATTTGTGGCTTTAATATGTTCATTTCAGAGAGTATATTTTAATTTTAAATTTTTGTAAGTTGAGCAAACACTTTCCAAATGTTATTTGTGTAATTTATACGTTATTTGTTTCCGTTTTCTTGTTTAAAATTCGTTTAGATTTTATTTTTCCTGGCTAGTTTCCAAATGATTTTTTTTTTTGGCTTAAGTGTGTTATTTTCTTGCCGCAAGGTTCATTTTTTCACACAAATTTGAATTAATTTTTTGGTTCGCCTAAAACTAGGCAACACTTATGTTGCAAGTCCAATTTATGCCTCCGACTTTTTGTCCTTACTTGAGCAATCGCCTACCATTTAACACTTTTTTTTCGTCCTCCTCTCAAGTGGCAACTCTCCAAAGCTGGCAAATTAATGTTGTGCCTATTTATTTTTTGCTCCGGACACGGATGTCGCTCGACGGAAACGGAAACCGGAAATTGCGCGCACAACAACAACAACAGCCAGCGCTTACTTGTTGTTGTTGTTAGTATCGAAAATGGTTTGTTTATATTGCGATTGAAACCGCAGCTGCTTAATGCGTATTTAAATATGCTTGAAATGCAATTAATTCTGATTTTTATTTAATACACACAGACACTGACACACACACTCACGCGCTTACGCCACTCAGACACTTGCCGACGACACTCACTTGGCAATTAATTATGTTTGCCTTGTTGTTTCTCGTATTTATTGTACATATTTAACATGTCTACCCCGAACTTCGCTGTTGTTTTCCACATTTTTTAATTAGTTTCACCATACAACGTGGTTGCTGTTGTCCTGTCAAAAAGCAACGCTAATGAGTTCCAAGCGTACAACTTTTGCTATGTTCGCAATTAGCAAAAACTTTTGCTCGTTTATAAAAATTTTGTTACGCGATTCGCTTGAGATATTCGCCTTTATTTCGCCACGAAGCACGTCCGATGCTTACGACCAACGCTCGCAAACTAACTGTATAAAAGGAAAACATCAGCCACACGGCTGCTGTGTTATACACCAACTGTTATACCGTTTCCAGTGCTACACTCTCCCTCGATTAGTCTCTGTGTGGGCTCTCTTTGCCGAATGCCGGCTTTATTTTTATTTTTGTTGCACTTTCTTTGTCGGCATTTTGTAGGAAATTTAACCGTTTGATTTCGCTGCATTTCTCATAAATTATGACTTGAAGCTGAGATCTCTGGTTGCTACTCAAATGCCTCATTTGTGGGTGTTAAGCTGCTTTGAATGATGCTAACGCGACTAACGATGGGAGAGTGCGGGTGGTTTCGAGCGGGGTGGGGTGGGTAAGTTTTGGTTTACTGTTCGGGCCCTACGACAAGGGCACACCTGTTGGTCCTCTCAGGTGAAAGGGAACTGAAAACTGCTTTGAGGCAGGGTAAGGAGCTGAAATTGTGCAATTTGTACTATTTATTTAGCTCATTCTTAACATAATTAAAGAAAACGTTGATATGAAATCAAATGAAATTTTTTATAATACTATCCGAAAGATTGGAAAAAGTTTTCAAAATAATTAACATCGATTCTATTATCCTGATTATATGATATACTTAAACACATTATGATAAATGCCATTCAAGGTATGCAAGCTATTTATATTATCAAAACTTTCATAATATTACCGTACAACACCATTTCTTAGCTTCCAAATATTTTATTCAAGCACTTGTTTTTTAGGCGAAAAAACTCCAGTTTAAGAGAATGTTTTCAAATGACACAGCTTTCTTTTGCCTAAAGGTATGTCACATAAAAACAGTACAGAATTCTATTCATTTGAATTGAATTCTAATGAAAATTTTAAACATATATTGCATACTTACATACTTCATTAAGATTCAGAATACCATCACCTTTTTAATAAACTAAAAAAGTTTAAATTTTTCGTCTTGTCTTATGAATATTCATCAACTGAGCATACTTTGGAGGGCATTTATCTTGATATTTTTTTTGTATATAGAAAATAAAATGGAAGCTAATATAATTTATTTAGTATCAGTACAATGCAACAGATATCATAAGAATGGGTAAAATATATTATCCACCTACCTACTGTACCATTTTCGAAATTAAAAATTCATATTTCTATTGCATACTTATGGGCCCCAGAACTTTCAAGAACCTATATTCACACTATGATCCTCGAGTCTGCTTAAACTTGTTTGTTTGATTACACAAGGCAACAAAATTAGATTTTTTTAGCATATTGAGAGTTGATGGTGATTCTATATGATTTTCGAATCTGTATTCAGAAATGGTCCATCACTTCGGAAATTTAAGTAATTAGCTAATTAAGTATGTATATACTAGTGAAAGTTCTAGTCCTTAGCTTTGAAATTAACTTTCCCAAATTATTCTTCGAATTTTTCCAAAGAAGATATACCATTTTTTGTAATTTTGTACTGCACAAAAAAAAGCAATTATTGTTGCAAAGAATGCAATTGGATTTGTTTGTTCACTGATATTCTCTACAAATTACTAGCCTGCTGTATAGTATATGCAAGGCATACCTTTGTGCGGTATACAATTTTATTATTTTAATGTTATCGTGACTATGTATAGGAAATGATATTTCTTCTCTAAAAATAATTCTAAAATTCTGTGGCGATTTTTTTTTAAGTTAGGAAATATAAATTTTCAAAAAATATAATAGAGATTTCAATCAAAATCATACGTTACTCACAAAAACGCGTCTAAAAACAGTACAAACAACCGCGCGTAAGTTAAAGTCTAACCGACTTTGATATACCCGTTACTCATGAAAAAACATGTTTAACAGTGTCTGCTGCTGTGTCTCTCTCAATCTCTGTCTCTCTCTCTCTCTCAAAGATTGTGCGATGTTGGTTGTGAAAGGGTGGGAGGGGGTGGCGGGGGGTCCTGGTTCACTTTTTTGCTCATAACTTGAGAACCACTCATCCGATCTTTATCATTTCTTTGGCAAATGCATTCATTTTGCTAATTACTAACTATCTCTAGAAGCTACAAATCGTCTACCCTTAAAACTGTAGGAGATGTAACGTTTTTTCCAAATTGCGGGGGCGGGAGGGGGCGTGGCAAAAAATATAAATAAACTTCATCTGCCTGCAAGTTGTCACATACATGTCAAACCTCTATCTCTTCCCATCTCTGAGATCTAGGTGTTCATACAGACAGACGGGCATGTCTATATCGACTCGGCTGTTGATGCTGATCAAGAATATATATACTTTACATGGTCGGAAATGATTCCTTCTGCCTACATTTCCATACATTTGCACTACTTTAGTATACCCTTTTTACGCTCAAAATCTCGACGTACATTGTATATTTGAAAAAGGCAACACTAAAGTTAAGACAGTGACTTAAGACCAACAAATATTTATAAAGCTTATATTTTGTGTTAAAATAATTATTATTGAATTTCTAGAAATTAAAATTGGTTAGATTTTTACTTTTTAAAAGAAAGGTTAAAAACTTGTGCATGAATTTGTCCCTTAAATATTTGACATTAAAATAGCTATTCTATTGAAATTTATTTAAACTGGCCATTTTTTGTCATGTTCATTTAAATGCTTTGAAAATGTTTCCAACAAGCTAACTGCTGACAAACGACCAAGTTAGATAAATTTTGGCAAGCTTCCCCAAAATTTTGCCAACGGCCTATGGGTCACTCTTTTACGCCATTTTTGATTTCAATAAAAATAGTTCCGAATTAGATCTCGACTTTTTGCACAATTCATTTTGTTAATTTTCAAAAATAATAACAAAAATAGGGATAAATCGAAAAAAGAGATTTTGTTTAATCTCGGGTAAATAGTACTGAAAAGTAAAATATTTTACTGCGTCTATTTAATGCCCTTATCATAACTTAACTTAAATTATATCGCTTTTTAAAAGTTGGCGATTTTTATGGTTTTAAGGATAATAATTAATGAAAGTAATAAACAAATATTGCTATGCAATATAACTATATTAGAAAAATTTCTCACACAGGCGATTTTAAATGTATTCTATTGAAGCTTTCAATGTGTCAAGATCAGACAGATCGGACGTTTAATGTGCTTTATTGCCCAAACATAAAGGCGCTGAAGGACCTCTTTCAAGTATTAACAGCCTACATTCAAGGCCACATATTTCTTCAAAATATATATATCGATTTAAGGTCAATATAGACTCGATTTTATGCATGGCCTACAACTAGATAAAAACTTAGGAAATGGTTCTCCTTAATTCTAGTCCAAAATTTCTTGGACTTTAGATTAGGAAAAATTACCTAAAATATTAGGCAATTTTGCGCCATTTTAGGTAATTTTTTTCTGGTAATTCATTTAAAGCAGTCTGCACTTTCTAATAAAAAGAAAGAGTCCCGATTTTACTAAATCAGTTTTAAATAAAAATGTAATTGGCCTCTTCACCTAAAACAGTACCCAACCGATAGCCACCGGTGTTTGAAGTTTATAGTGTTTTTCACACCAAAGCAAGCCGAAGTTATGACTGTGAGAATCAAAGAAGTCACCAACACAAGCTAGCACAAGGACTGTTCACATTTACACATTCAAATTTCAAATTCTATGATAAATCGAAATCACTTTAAAAATTTTTAAATATTAATAACGAGCGCCTCTCTCAAAACAAAAATGCAGTTCCGCCCGCTTGTTCGTACCAACTATTCTTAGTCACTTAGTCAATTAGCTATTTAATTGTTTTTCACACCAAAGTAAACATAAATCACGCATTGTCTTTGACAGTGGTACGCCCAGAATTTACATAAATAATTGCAGAGTTGTTCCAGCGTGGGCAGCATTAGGGGAGAAATCTTTCTCTAGCATCATTAAAAATAAAACCAATTAACGGTTTCGAGTGCCTGTCCAACCCCAAAAATAGTTTCAGTTTTGCAAAAATATGTGAAAAATGAGCTGAGGCAAGACAAAGAACCAAAAGGCAGCACCAAGGGAGGGAGGGAGGCAGGGAGAGAGCGCAATGTCATTGGCATTTGCAGTCCACACATTGTCATAATGGTACTGGAGTTGTTCTTGTTGTTGCGGTTGCATCGGATTGAATGTTTGTTTGTATGTGTGTTTGTATATGTACAGCAGCGGGGTTCGGGCTTAACATGAGGGGTGGCTCTGGCAGTGCATCTGCTTGACAATTGTTTCAGTTTTTGTTAGCTGGCCTTAATCTCCAAAAAGATTTAAAAAAAAGTGTGAGCTTACTTCCATGACTTGACAGTTCAAAAATAATTTGATTTTAATGACAATATTTCCACTTTGACCCTTAATACCAAAACATTGAAATAATTCTAAACGGAGCCACTAATCTGGCTTGGCAAATTGCCAAGTCATCTAGAAATATTTGACTAAGTGTGGGAAATATTGACAACCCTAACGAAATTCAAGAGAGTTTCTCTTCAACTCCAACGCCCTTGCCAAAGACCGCTCTCTGCGCACTGCAAAACTGTTTCCAGTTTAGGAAAGAGAAAATTTCTCTTTCTCTTTGAAAGTTGGAAATTTTTGTAGATTATTTCAAAATATTTCAACTCTTGAAAATTTAAGGTTTTCAATAATTTATGGAACTTTTTTTTTGCACAGCAACGACAGAAAAAAATATAATTTATTATTTCTAGCCTTATCCTTGAGCCGCAGTCTTGATGTGTTTGTCTTTGGCCTCAGTCTACTACTTCCTCACTTCCTACTTCCCTTCCTGTTCCTTTCTTGGGCAAAATTCTATGCTTAACGCCATTTTTGTGTGCGAGACACGATGACGACAAATTTTCAACGTGCAACCTGACACTGAGCTGAGATTTTCCAAATTCCTTGTCTTCACTTGTGCTGCTCTCCCACTTGCCCTTCCCCGGCTGCCTACCTACTCGACGGAGGCAAAATGATTGCTGCATGCAAAACTCCGTCTCCGTCTCTGACTGCTGAAAGGATTAGACCAGCTCATGTGTCCCTGTGTCTAGGGCAATGTGTGTGAGTGGTAAAGGAGTGGGGAGAGGGGGGTTGGGGGGCGTTTGCTACAACGTAAAAAGTATTTGCACAACTCTCAAGTGGGTCAAATGATTAGGCGGCATGATGAAGTGCCTTCGCCACTTGAGCCGCCTCAATGCTCTTGGCTCCTGGCTCCTGTCCCCCAAACCATGTTCCAATGTCGAACGCCCATCCAAAAATAAACAGTTTAATGTTTTGAATGAGCAATTGAATTTGATTATGCACGAATGTGTGAGCGTTTGTGTGGAGGTGTGGCATCTAGAGGGTGCTCTAGCCATTGCCTAAGTGAAGACATTGCGTGCGACTAAGCAAATAGCATGAGTGTGTGTGAGTTTGTGTACATATGTATGAAAGTACTTTCCCAATTGAGTGAGGAAAAGGGGCAACGAATTGAAAAAAGTATTGGGTATCGTTTATTACAGCTTAAAACTGAGCTCTGTTGATCTGCTTGGATCTTATTTTCAGATTATCAAGCTTTTGCAAAGTAATCCTAAATATGGTAAGCTGGTTGTCAGTATAACTGTTCCAAAGCGGTTACAATAGCATTTTTATATAGCTGAATACGTATATTATAACACATATACAATAAACATTTGATGTAAATTGTATGCCCTCTTAAAAGACATCAAATCATTATGCTGTAAAAAGTTCAAAGTTTACTGGAAAATTGCCTTGTCAAAATAAATTTGATATATTGGATATTGCCACACTTACATTTATTATTTTCGTGTATACCAGGAGTGCCCAATCCCTATGCGCACGCAGCATATTGTAAGAGCCGCGGGCTTACCCCTCACGCTTTGCCCAAGGCTAAGAACTACATATGTTCTTTCATCTATTTCTCTCCCTTGTCTCTTGCAACTTCGAAGGCAACAAAAAAGATGTGTGTGCATCGTCTCCAAAGTAGATTTTATTGTTGGGAGACGAATAATTTCGTTTGTATGGGGCAGTCACGGGCACAGTATATTCGTCTTTACCTTTCTATTTCTTAAAGTTGTTGTAGCTGAAGAAATATTTTCTTCATTTATATTGGGGTCTACGAGTCAGGTACCTGGCTCTGGGCTTCTCTGAACCAAAGTTTGAAACCATTCCATATGTTCGATATTTTAAAAACAGGTCCGTCAACCACCCTTTAAACCTTACAACGTGTTAAGGCCTCAGCCTCGGCTCAAATCATTGATCTCTTTAATTAGAAGATACACTCATCGAAGTTTAATAAAAAGCCATTATAAAAAAAAACTAAAATTTTTAGTGCGAAATTTAATTTAAGCCAGTCTTCAGAAAAATAAATAGGATACAGAACAAAGATAGTACAAAATCAATTAATAATGGATTTTAGCTTCAGAGTTATTTATGAGCTCGAAAATACCTAACCGGATGGCGATAATCATGAATTCAAACCCGGATTCCGTCATTTTGGCCCATTCAGATTTTCAAAGCCCTTTAGTCGGGTTGAACTTTCGTAACATAAACACGACGCGAAAACGTGCTGGTCATTCAAGAAGCATTATTTTTCTTTTCACAGACACGTGTATGGCAGCATTATCTTGGGTCCAAAAAGGCTACTAATAAGTTTAAGATAGTAAGTCACAACATATCATTTAGGGTTCACCTTAACGAAAAGCTGACAGATGCAAAAGTGGTCTTAAACGCGTTATGGATAATTCTGCTTAGACAAAATACGATGTCTTCAAAGCGCCAATGCTTTCAATCCTGTGAATTGTATCGCAAGTATGGGGTCACACATGTTATGAATATGTCGAGCGTATCTTAACCCAAAAAAAGTATTTAGACTTTCTTCTCTCCCCAAATTACACAATATTTATTGAAACTAATTTGCCCTCGCTGTCCATGTACACAATGCATACCCATATCAACTAAGTAAACACAATGAGCTTAAGACTGGCAAAGATCCAAGCTAGGCAACTTCAGGTCGAATAATCCCAGTTCTTTGAAATATAGTCTAGAAACTCTAATAACTGCTGCTTCAGCATCGACGTTGAAAACCATCTACTGTGGCAACAAGCCCACGCATCTACGCATATAAATCCCTGAAGCAAAAACACTACTTCGATGACAGTCTGGGTGTGGAGAGGATAAACGCTTCTTCAGTACGAGATGTGAAACTCTAGTCATACATTTTTAACCGGACAGTAGTAAGTTACTACTTCTATGTAATCCTACGAGGCATAATGTATAAAAACTATAAAAGAATATAAAGGAACTTATGCTATAATATTAAAGATATGGGATTGCGACTTCATTGTTTGGATAAGCATAAGGCAAATTATATAAAGGTAAACTCTTATCAAAGAAACTTATGCAAAACGATTTAAATCGAGGAATGTAATTTATAGTTAGAACATCCTATAATGGAATTAGTTTTGTTTACTACTAGTAAAAATCAGCAGAATTGTACCCTCTGCAGCATGACACGTGTATAATTGATAGAGCAGATGGTAGCTAATTTTTGGTAGAGCACGCACTGGCTTAGAATTTTTTCTCTTGTCGGCTGGGGTGAGTTCAGGAAATATTACCAACAGGTTAGGAGCTCGTATGCTTATGTCATAATTTCATAAAAATATTCGCGTGCTATAAAGGGAACAGGAGGAGGCTAGACGTGAGTCTTTTCGGACAGAAATGAAAAGTTGAGATAAATCCACAAGGCTTTGTGGGTTATGTTTTCACAAAGCTGTGAGAACGCCCACCCTTCCATGATTCTTTAGGGCCGAGAGTAAGTAGAAACAGAAAAGGATCCCTTCAACAAAGCTTCTCGCTTAATACACTATCTCATTACGCTGCTGCATGGTTTCCGACGATATGTTTGCTTTCCACCAGGAGTTTGCATTTTCTCCAACGGGAAGCCTGAACCAATGTACGCTACGGAGTAGGACACTGAGAAGGCTGTGTGTTTGGCCGAGATCTATGTATGAAAAACTCGTTCCCTCAGCCTGCAATTACGCGAAAGGATTACACAAAATACTCACAATTGGTTTCTTTGTCTTATTATTGACAAAAACTTAACAATTCTTGTGCAACGCTACAAACACACACACCCAATCGTATGTATAAGCGTGGGTAGCTAGGTTAGGTTAAACTTTTTAATGAACTTCACGAAAGGCTTTAATTACTGCACTCTTTGGCCTCATGGAACCAGGAAGTCAGTGTTCATGCGAATTTTCTTTTCAGCTTGCTTTCCTTTACCCACATTTCGAACAATAAGAAGAGACAATCATCTGGCGATCTAATTGGGGCTGCCAACTTGGAGCCAGAATTCAGTCGAACAGAAGCTGACTGATATGTTGAAGCAAGCGAAATATATTACACCTCTGCAATATATGTGCCAAGGAAGTTGTGTGGACAGAGCAAATAGGATAGCCCTTCCATTTATCTATATTCTTTATCTCTAAATTTTTGGTTTTCTAGTTTTAGTCTTTGCCCGTAGCCAAAGCCCATAACTACCTTTTATAAGGTCTCCACTTAATAACTGACTTTAACTAGATATATGTGTATATGTGGCTTCACACACACACAATTTAATGCTGATTTTGATACAAAAAGAAAAAACAACAGCAATTACTCGAGAATAAGTTATCTACAACTTTGTTTGTCTTTAAGTTAAAATTGAAAATATTCCAGTTTTTGCCTTAAACTCAAGTTCTCATTTTCCCTCTTGTGCTGGTCCTGTGCTGGCCCACATATTTCCACTTTCATTACAGGCTCTCAGGTTGGGGAAAACAACAGGAAATTGCTACTTAAATTCAAAGCCAATCTGCGTTGTTCGCCCCACAAAATAAGCCAAAAGAAAATAAAAAGATAAAAAGCCGAAAACAAAAGGGCAGGCAAAATATGGCCAAATATCAACCCACACCACAACCCCCAAATGGCGACGACATTTAACGTTTTCAATCTGATTATTCCACAACAACTGTCAATAATGCAAAAACCAAAAAAAGAAAAAAGACAAAAAGGAAGCCTACCTACAGCTCCCGCTTGTTCTCCTTGTGTTTTTCAAACAAAAACCGCAAACGAGGCGAGAAAATTGTCACCAGCAGAGTAAGCGGGAAAGGGAGAGACCAGCCGCGAATTGTGTAAATCAGAAAAATAATTGCAGCTGATAACAACATCAATAACCGTAAAAGGTGAAGCAACCAACCACCCTAGCCATAAAGGATAAGCTCAAAAGGGGTAACATGACTATGACTTGGGAATGGGGCGTTGCTACACCCTGTCAAAATACTAGAGCACCAGTTCCTTTGGCTAATTTATGAGACACTCTCTAGAGAAAGTTTTTGTGTTCGATTTTGTTCTTTTTTTCCTTGAATGGCTCATAAATCTTTTCAACACACACACACACGCGCGCACACTCTCTTGAGTTCGCTACTTCACTTCCGCTTCAGCACTTGGCCAGGCCTTTATTTACTTCATATTAATATTAAGTTCATTGTGTCAAGTTGGCAGCACCGATTCCTTATCATTTTCCTTGCTTTTTTAATTTTTAGTCTGCACACCGAGAACAACGACAACTCTCGACTTGTGTGCCTCTGTTGTCCTGGCCTGGCTTGGCTTGGCGGGGGCTTATCTTCTGGCTGCCTGGCATTTACATTCAACGCTTGACAGCTTCTTTGGATGTTTGGCGCAAGGAGCATGATGAGAAGGAATAGCAATGGGCGGGGAGAGTGTGAGAATTCGCCCCTTTGTGATCCAATTTTCTTTTTTAATCTTTTTGTTTGGGACAACATTAAAGAAATCTTAAAGAGAAGCGCATAATTATCAAGAGACAAAATGAAAGGAAAGGATACTTTAGAAAACTTTTCTGGGCTCATCTAAGATAGTTTTAAATTGATGAATTAGTTTTTATTTAACTTTGTCAGCTAAAAAGTTATCAGAAAAATGCAAAAATCACTTTTTTTTTTATTGCCTCATAGACAAAAATTGTAACTTACATTTAACCAATAAACAAAATTCAGCGTTGAATATATTCAGCTTCAATTCGGCAATCGCAACGAGCGGTTAAGCCAGGGGTTTTGATCAAACAAAACTCAGCGTTGAATATACTCATAGTCATACCGGCAAAAGCATCGAGCGGTTGAGCTAGAGTTTATTCTTCGAACATTTATGTGTTCGATCGAACAGAACTCAGCATTGACCGACCAATAACACATCGTTGGCACGCTTTAAAACAGGACTCCCCAAGAAGAAAGCGCTTGATTGTGACTGTGTCTCTCGCGAATGCATCACTGTGTGCATGACTTTGGTAGGCATTCGGCGTGAATTGGCTAGTATGGTCATCCCCCAAAGGTTATGTGTAGGAAACTCTGCTTTAAAATGTCTGAGCATTACTCTCTTTCTCTCTCTTTTATACCCTGTACCCATTAAAAATGGGAAAAAGGGCATCATGAAGTTGTGCAAATGTATGTAACATCCAGAAGAAAGCACCTCCGACCCCATAAAGTATATATTTTCTTGATCAGCATCAACAGCCGAGTCTATTTAGCCATGTCCGTCTGTCCGTCCGTCCGTCTGTCCGTCTGTCTGTATGAACGCGTCGATCTCAGAGACTGTAATAGATAGAGCCACAAGTTTTGGAATGTATATAGGTGTATACTGTACCCACATCGAGTTTGTTTCAAATTTCGAAAATTCCTCCTCCTCCATTTTTAAACAGCGAAAATCTGTCTTTTTATCTGTATAAACGCGTAGATCTCACAGACTTTAAGAGGTAGAGCCACAAATTTTTGCATGTATGTAGGTGTACACCGTACCCAGATAAAGTTTGCTCCAGGTTTGGCAAATTCCTCCTCCACAATGAGATCCTCATGTACCACAATGAGATCCGAGCAAAAACACCGAAGATATGTACTTAAATGCGCTTGCCCATTTATTGAAATTAATTTTAAAATAAATGGAAATTTAAGCTATAGGAACCACATTACTTGGTACAGGGTATTTTGCTGTCGGGGCACTCTTCTCAGCCTATGAGTATTTTGAAGAGTGTATTAAGGGTGTTGATTAATATATAGCGTTTTGGAAGCGAACGAAGCTATTTTTTTGAAAGCAACAAAATCACTGCAACAATACTACCAAAAGCTATGTTGCGCCAAAATATTTTCGAAAGTAAGCTGTTGTAATATTATTGCCAAAAGTAATATTGGAGCAACATTAAGTAAGAAGGTGAGTAATGTTGAGGCAACACAGTTGCCAAAAGGAATTTTGCTTTTGGGTAGCAACTTGTCGCTGTTAGCCATCACAATGTAACCAGTGCTAATGTAGCTACAACAATATTACCGAATGCAATGTTGCCGCAACAATATTGCCGAAACTAATGTTGCTGAAAGTAGTGTTTTACTAATTTAAATGAATTCATTGATTCAAAATTGATTGCTAATTACACGTGTCATGATGACATAGCTAAACAATTTATTTTAAGGGAACGCAAGCTAATTTCGAATAAAAACGAAAAACAAGAACAGATTCAGTCGATTCCAAAAAACTAAGACTCAGACTAGACTCAACTTAGACGAAGAGAAAACGTTAAAACTTTGACAAATTTGATAGGCAAAGAAAAAGTCCTATGAAAATTTATAAATATTCGAATGAAGTTATAGCGATTCTCCCTTAATATATTTCTCTTTAGGGTTTGTAGGGACACGTTCTCTCTTTACCTTCAGATTGATCAACATCTTTTCAAGGTAATATCGCATACGTGTTCGCCTATTCGAATCTATTAAATCAGCGCAAGGCATATATCACGTTCTCCGCCCTTATCAAATATATTTTCTTGCGACATGTTGCAACAGTATTTTCTACGAATTTTAATGCTTCATGCTACACCCCAAAAAAGTTGGTAAATTCTACATTTTTCACCAATTTCTGTCTTTGATTTTCACACATAAATTTCTTTTTTCAAATATAAATTCGTTTCACGGTTGAGTTCAAAAAATTAATTTTTGAACTAGCCATTTGGTTTAGCTTTGTTCTTGTGAAAGAAAACTATTTATTTCCCCATTTTTGTATTAAAAACCCGAAAAATTTGTCTTATAACTTTAAAAACTATTTTCTGTCGAAGTGAATTATGACACGAATATTTACCATACAATTTACAAATGTACTCCAACACTTGATTGGCTGACAGTTTCTACCACTTCTTTGGCTTTTCGTTTAATGCACATCCAAAACAAGTCAGCAGCTACTCGGCAGCATTTAAATGCTGGTACAAATTTGACAATGACACTGAAAAGGATGCCATTCCATTTAATAGTTTTACAAATGCCTTGTCTTTCATTTTGAAAATTTTTTAAACGCAGTTGTGAAGTAACGAGAAGTGCGTATAGGGCTTAGGAGTATAAAAACTTGCTATATTTATTCGCTTTTTCTTTTATCACCCACCCCTCCCATAAAACCCACCACAATTGTCAAATTTATCATGTTAATTTCAAGCTCCAAATTCTAAAAATTAGCCAAGTCATGCCAAAACCTAAGCCGTCCCCCAGTTTCTAGCTATTAACAAAAAAAAAATGTTTGTAAAATAATGTTGTAGCACGCTTTATGGAAATTTCTTAGAGTAGATTGAAGTGTGGCTGCAATTACTTTGATGATAATGATGATGACGCTTGCGTTAAGCACGAGTCATGCAAAATACTGGGACAATGGAAATTGTCGACGAAAGTCAGGCAGATCAACCACCATGGGACCAAAGCTCAAGTGTTTGGGCTTAATGTCTAACAGCAGGGGGGGAGGGCAGGGTGTGTGTATACCTCATCATATCATCATAAGGCCTTTAATCAAGGCGCATTATCAATAAGCTATGATATATAGCTATTTGTTGGCACATCTGTCGCAATGTTAGGTAAATAGCTAAGTAGAAGGGAGTGTCCTTGATGACGGCTTTGGTTTGGAGTGAATGGCAAGCTTAATTTTTTATGACTTCAAAACAAAATATGTTTCGTTTGCTTAAGGAATGTCAAAATAACACCATCAAAATGTCTACACAACATTTAAGCTAATGAAATCAAACAAAAAACATTTTAGAATTGGCATTGGCCAACAGTTCTTCATAGCCAACAATCATTTGTTTTTCCCCTCCCCCCTTTCCGTCCTATCCACAGGCCACAGTGCCCAACAATTTGAAAACTTCAGCATCATTTGGTGGTTTTTATGACCATTTCTCTCGGCGGCTTGCCAAATGTTTTGGGCCATGGCCATTGCCACAATGTGCATTCAGCCTCAGCTTTTGTGACATGGAATTGACTTAATTATCTTGTCGCATAATTACCAAAGTAAAAGCCCCACGAGGGTGATTCCTGCCGATGTTGTGGATCTGCATAAAAAACGCATTTCAATTTTCCTAATTTCAGTTAATAACTCAACAAATACGCCCGAAGGCAAAGGAACTTATGAATGCAAATATTGATAGATACTTTGTGGAGCAGCGGAAAGCTGTGGAGTAGGAGCAGGAGAGAAGGAAACTACACGCAGACTATGTCTAAACATGAAAAGCACTCGCCAACGCCAAGCCAAAGACAAACAGCGCAGGGCGAAAGGAACGAAGAGGACAGGGACGAAGGGGTTAGGTTAGTAAGTAACTGGGGCTGACTTGTCCGCCCGCGGGCATAATGACAATTACAGTTACCGCGTGGAGTACTTTTTCCTTCTTCCCCAGCCTTAGATTCAGCAAATAAATCCGTCCGAAAAGCGTTTTCCGTATCAAAAGACCTCCGAGTCGGTAGTCTCGCTCAATGAGACACAAACAAACAGCTACAGCAACACCACCAGAGAGACGACGACGACGACGATTACCCTCAAGGGTCGGCTGCCAGAGCCAAGCAATTGAAAGGGGTGCAAAAAGCTAAACATGACCTCCAGCAACCCAGCCAACGAGCGAGTGACTGTATTCCCAGTCTCCTGTGGCGTCCATCGACCACGAATATAAAGCGTGCCAATACAAATAGAAATGCGGCAAACACATGCGTCGGAAGACGACGCATCCTTCTTCCTTGCGCTGTTTGCTTAATGAATTGCATCTTCTATTTATATACTCCCAGTTTACCCGCAAACGTTATTATTTTTTATTTACCCCAAAAAAAGAGGAAACCACAAAAAGAGAGGAACAAAAAAATAACAAACAAATGAAACAATTAGAATAAAATGCACCCAGGGGACTTGAACCACGACTAGATACATACATACATGCGGAGAAGGTTTTTAGAATGAGCAACCAGAAGCGAATGATGTAAACAAAGTCGTTCTTAAATAGACATAACCTTAAATAAATTATAATAATGGGCAAACAGAAGCATAAAAGAAAAACTTATCTTCTATGGAATGAAATGGAAAGTGGTAAAATAACAAAAGGAAATTGCACAAAGTGAATTTTGATTACACAGAACTTTGAAGAGAAAAAAATAGAATAGAATAGAATAGAATAGAATAGAATAGAATAGAATAGAACTGAATAGAATAGAATAGAATAGAATAGAATAGAATAGAATAGAATAGAATAGAATAGAATAGAATAGAATAGAATAGAATAGAATAGAATAGAATAGAATAGAATAGAATAGAATAGAATAGAATAGAATAGAATAGAATAGAATAGAATAGAATAGAATAAAATAGTATATTTCAAATTTTAACAAGAATAGAAAATGTTTAACAGTACTAGAATTTTTAGAATGCCTTTTAGAAAATATAAGTGGTTTTTCGAAATGCGGATTACATTTTCTGAATACCTTTTTATAAAAATTGAATATTTTTACAGCTAGTCCTTTTTGAAACGGGTAAATGCTCTCTCTCTCTCTCTCTTTCGCTCTCTCTCTCTCTCTTTCTGTCTCCTGTAGCAATATTATACTTCGGGTACAAATCTTAAGCCTTCTGCATCTGTTTGAAAACAAAGAGGATAAGCCCATTAAGATCTAACAAAATAACGCAGCAAATAATTTTAAAAACTGCTGCTGAACTGCTGCTGCCTCGCTAGTGTAGCGCCTGAGCCTTCTTCGCTCTCACTTCTTTAAAATAATATCGCCTCTTTGAGGGTTTCAAGGTCAGCAAAAGCGGCACTCATCTGGCAGTAAGTTTTAGTTCAGATCAGAGATCTGCAAGAGTGCAGGCTTTTTTGACTGCATCATGTGACTGACACTCGATATTTTACAGTCCAGTAAAACACACTCAGTCTGTTATGGGTATTTTTGGGACTGAATGTCTCGGTTGGTCATCTGTCAAAGTGGTTGTTACTGCATTAAGGGGCAACGCATGATACAGACACTCGTAAGTAAAAACAAAAGTATGAAAAACTTTTATTGCTCTCGCTCTCTTTTATCCTTTAAAAACGCAACGGCAAATGCCGTTTAGTTGTTATTATCTCAAGAAAGAGAGAGAGACAAGTATCAGGGGCCTGTACACTTAGAACAAATTTAGTTATTAAAGTTTATAACAAACAGGTGTAGGTTAGATGGAATATTTGTGCTAGTTTTAAATCTTCGGAGTTGCTATCCTTAAAAATATAGTTATTCTCTTTTTATTGTCAAGAAACTTTGTTGTATAACTGTAGAAAACACATTAACAAGGAGAGAGATGGCTGCTAAGATAGCTGGAGCGCCCCTAAAAAAACCAACATTAAGCCCAACTTAACTTTCTGCTAATATCTCCAAGTCTCCAAATCATCATCAATTCTTATCCAAGCATCCCATTTATGCCAGACAACAGGCCACAATTCATAACCGCAAACAAAATAGAAAATAAACCCAAAAAAGAAAGAGGGAAAAGACAATTGCATTCGCTTTCGCGGTCGTACGCATAAATCTGTTGCTGTGTTTTTGATTTCACTCGCCGCGGATAATGAAATTAATCGTCTGTAATGGTTTATTGTGTGCGACGATTGCGGAGTTTGTTTTGTGGGCCAGGCCCAAAAATGACCGCCACCAGCCACTATTCGCTATTTTTTCCATATCCGAATATCTATACATCTAGACGTCCATATATATATATTGAATTGTCATTGAATGTGGCCGGGCCATAAATAAGCCAGGCTAATGGGGCGCGGCTCATGCAATTTTTGTGATTTAGTGGGGTTTTAAAAAAGTCTACAAAAAAAATGAATACAAAATGGGTGGCTCGACCCACGCAGCTTAGTCATATATCAATAGATTACTCTGACTCTGTCAGTCTTGCTAAACTAATAACAGAAATAATCATCATAAATCCATAAAAGAAAATCTCATTAATCCGCCAGAGACACACAAGGATGGGTGACAATTTTTGATGTTTCCACGTTGAAGAAGAAAGAAAAATTGACGACGACACACGTCCCTTTTGTCTACGTATAAGACTTATAAGCTTCATTCTATGCCACACACTTCAAATTCAAATTACTACACATTATATAGTATCCTGCAGGCTCTTAACACTCACACACACACACACACACCACACAGAGCACGTACGGTACAGTGGATGGAAAGAGAGGGGAGATACGTGGCTTGCATGTTGCCACAATACGAGAACGTAGCCTCGGGCCAAAATATGAATAGAGGAGCTGAATGAACCGAAGTGGGTTTGGATGGGTCCTCCCGCCTGGACGTTGACTTGCTAGTTGATTAAGAAGACATCATCATTTTAAGTTTAAATACACATCAAATAGTAGGCAGACGGGAAGAGGCCTGACTCAGAAGGTACAGTAGGTGACAAAAATAGTTGGCTTCGGAAACTTATTGCAAATTTTACTGTGTAGTATGTGTTAATGATTCGATTTCTATACGAATTGTGTTAGAACTGAACACCAAATTCTTACTGAGTACTAAATGACTTTTAGGAACTCTATTAAACTTTTTCTTATAATTTAAAGATAGGTTTCGGCAGTTCGGCGAGCAAGTTTGCTTACTTCTTCTTGATATTTTTCTCTGTTCGGAAGAACTCTGTTGGGATGATCAGGTATTAGAGAAGAATATCTGTGGATAAATAACTTATATTTTCTTCGTAGAAAAGAGAAGATGAATTTGCCGCTCTCATCTTATAATCCATATAAAATAAAAAAATTCGGGTAAGCCACACCATTTATATCTCAAGATCGGCTGGACCGATTTTAATGATCTCTGATTTTATTAAAAAATATAAAAATATTAACATGGTCACAAAAACCGCGAAATTTGCCAATTACGAAAATTTGATGGCAATTGTAGACGTGTAAATGGAATGAGGTCAATCGGAACAAACAAGTTTAACAATGAGTTCAGATGAAGACGGGTAAATAGATCGAAATCCCCAAAACTCTCGAAATTAAAAAAAATATTTATTGAGTTTAGATTATCGTATAAATTTAAAAGTTGACAATTGAAGACGGGTAAATAGGAGCTGTAGGCCAATCGGTTCAAAAAAAATCGCGAGTTACTGAAAATTCTTATATGGGATAGGATAAGAAAGTCATGAAGACAGGTTACATAGATAATATGGTCCAGAAAAACAAGAAATTTTCAAAATTGCATTTTGTGTTAAAATTATTATGAGACTGGTAAATACACGGAAGATAGACATTTAATGATTTAAAAATGCTGTTGGGGGGGCCAACGAACCGCTCACGTATAAATTCCTAAATTTTTTTATAAGTTTAGATTATCATGAACAAGGGTAAATTCATATGTATATAGATGGTGATGTTCGAAAGGTTGACCGATTCGATTAGATTAGTAATGTAAACTTCACTTCTTCGATTTGTGTTTAAAATACTGGAGGACGTAGCAACCCATGTCGAAATTGTGACTCGTGGGCTACTCTAATTATAAAACTGGTGTTTAGATCTAATATAGCTCTTGTACTACTCAAAAATGACTCTTATACAACTCCTTTACGGTTCGCTTACGACTGTCATAGTACTCTTAAGCTATTCTAACGATCAAACTGTTTTACAACTGCTATGCCACTCTGCTACAGCTCATCAAACGCTTTTACAACTCTTATACAACTCTAATACTACTTTTATACAACTCTTATATATGTTGTAGTAACACATCTACTACTCAAGTATTATTTCTTTGTTTCAGCCAATAACAGAGCCTGCTTTGGAGATTTCCTAAGATTAGTGAAAGAAAATGATATTACTGTCCGAACCAACAAATCTATGACACTTTGATACACAAGATATTAAAGAAAATATTAGGTCAAATACAAAAATGTATTCTGTTCTCAATCTGAGATCTTTTTATGCATACAAAAGTGATCAGCAGCAGCGCAGTCGACACATCAACAGTATAAGCTCGTTTTGCCAAAAATACCGCTGAGCAAAACGAACTTCGTGTTAGTGGCACTACCAAAATGGGAATGTGTTTTTTGACGGCCCCTGTTTTAGGCCAACTCTTTTCTCCCAACCAAACTTGGTCCTTTGTCTTTTGTTCTCTCTCTGTCATAACTTGTACAATAATGTTTGGGCCAAAAATTCACGTAGCATAACTTGCGCACACAACTGTACTTTCACACACAATTTCAACTTATAATCAGTGCTCATTATTATACCAGACACGTTTTCTGATTTTGCGTGATTATGCGCCGCGGCTCAGGCAACATCTTTCTGGATGGGCGGCAACGGCAAACACAAAGACACGAGAGCAAAGTCAAAAAATTAAACTTGAAAATAACTTAAAAGATACAAAATTTTGGTGTGTAAGTATCTAGAGCGTTAGTCTAGGTCCTAACTATTCAGGCTCATGCCATAATGCTTATTGTTGTCGTTTGTGTGTGTGTGTGTGTCAGAGAGAGAGTGAGAGGGTGGTAAAAGTTGGCGAAAAATATGCAAATTATAATGAAAAACTTGACACTTTACATGGGAGAAAGACTTCTGTGGGGGTGGAGGAAGGCAAATCTCTGGCAGGAGGCGATTAAGCGAGCCAAATGAAGCGCTCGCACTGCCTGCGCATTTTAATTAAGCAACGTTGCCATTGTTGCTGTTGTTTTGGGGTACTGGAGCGAAAAATGGTGGGAGAAAAGGAAGTTCAAGCCAAAATTCCCGTAGCATTTGCATAAAGTTTTCCTTTTTTTTTTTATGGTTGGTTTTTGACTTTTAAGTTGCACTGGCAGCTACAGCAAATATGTCTCAAAAAGTACCGAATCTTTTACAAAAATATCAATACCTTTCTTCTCTTTTCATTTAGGACATTCTCTTGCAACTTTCGTTTCCCACTCTACATAACCTCAAGCTTTACCATAGAAAACACTTTCACAACACTTTCCCAACTTCAACCCACACACATTCACCCCTATGGAAACTTTTCCATACTCAACCAAAGTCAGAGTCATACAAATTATAGCGTAAAATTACCTTAACGAAAGGGCTTCCGCTACAGTTGTACTATAACCTTTTTGACACAACTGTACCCCCCCCCACAAACAAGAAGCAGAAAAAAAAAAAGAAAAACACAAAACAAAAGCAATTAGATGACTGGGATTCTGATTGTGCGGGTGTCGCAGCAAGGCAGAGACCTAGTAAAAAGTTTGCCAACGCGCGATTTTCTTGGTGAAACTATAAATTTACAAGCCACACAATCATGGCCGCCAACGGTACCGTTATGTGCTCCATTCAGAGTGTGGAACAGTGCTGTGCGTGAGTTTGAGTGTATTAAAAAGCATTCAAGTGAACCTGTGCCGTGTTTCCGTGTCTTGGACTAGCTGAGAGAGAGCCAGAGCTGACAATTTTCAGCGGTGTTCCTGCTGCTGTTGTTTTTGTTGTTGTTGATTTTTATTGCCCACGTTAGTTTTAAAAACTTTGCTGGCGGTTTTGTTTTTGGAAGGGACGAGGCGTTGGGATGATTGTCGAGGGTTAAGCATTTATCTCAGCTCCCGCTCTCACTCTCGCTCTTTCAAAGTTTTACTATGGGTTTTAAGTGGAATAAGTTTAATGATCAAAATTATTCAACGTGTGTCCTTTCTGGCTTGTTTATGGGAGGCTTAGATTGGTTAAAAGCGAATGTTTATGATACGACTGGGGCTTTAGGATTTGAGGAAATTCTGGCATTTGTGTGATTACAAAGTAGAGTGGAAATTCTACGTATTTTAATTATTTTACTTTGTGCTCAAAAAGGCAAATGGAACTTACAATTTTTTCTTTACACTCAAATCATAAACTTATACATATGATGAAAATTTTAGTTTTCTCTTTACCCTATTTGTAAGTTTATTTCATCTCTCTAAGCTAAAATTTATGTGTACCAGCCCTTTGTTATTGGAATTTGATTTGAATAATATATGTTAATTTATTTGAATAATATAACATAAATTTGCATATTACTAAAATTATTTTTTTTATAGATACATAGTTCTTACAGAGTTCCACAATTATATATGAAACGCTTCAACAGCTAAATAGAACTTTGCATCTAGTGTTCACAAAAAAAGAATATTTGGTTACGATATTTCAAGAAAATAGTCACTAAATATTTTTCATTTGCATTAAATAAGTCCTTAATGTCAGCACGAAAAACTCAAACGTTGATTTTTCAGTCACTTGTAAGTCTAAAAGTAGGCATATCGTAAAAGGGTTTAAGCTGTCTTAGTCGTGGAGACTAGAGCCCTGCATGAATCGAATCAAAGTTCCCCTTGACTATGTTTCTGATTTGAACTATTTATGAACCTCTACTCATAGCTTACAATATTATTGATTCTTTAAATTATAGCTCATGACATGAGCTGTTTGATCTGTTTGAAATGATTCAGCTCAGATCAGCTCAACAAAGCAACTAGATCAAGCATGCTCAACTCAAATAGCTCAAAGGATTCAATGAATAGATCAAGTAGCTCAGAGTCATTCATTTGTCATTCATTTCTGAGCAAATATAATCAAAATTAATTTTCTTCAATTTCATTGTTAATTCAAAAATTATTGAAAAGAAATGGAGCAAAATTATGAAGTTGCATTGGACCAATCAGTAATTATATATTTAATATTTAAAACGTTTAAAATTAGGTAAAAGGTTTTTATACTCTGTACTGAAGGTACATAGAGTATATTAAGTTTGTGCAAAAGTATGTAACCAAGAGAAGGAATCATTTCCGACCCTATAAAGTATATATATTCTTGATCAGCATCAACAGCCGAGTCGATATTGCCATGTCCGTCTGTCCGTCTGTCCGTCTGTCCGTCCGTCTGTCCGTCCGTCTGTCCGTCCGTCCGTATGAACAAACAGATCTCAGAGATGGTAAGAGATAGAGGTTTGACATGTATGGGACAAATGTTTCTTATAGCTACAGGCAGATCAAGTTTATTTTCAATTTTGGCCACGCCCCCTCCCGCCCCCGCAATTTTGAAAAAACGTCATATCTTCCACAGTTTTGTAGATAGATGGTTCGTACCTTCTAGAGATAGTTAGTAATTGTCAAAATGTATCGATTTGCTGAAGAAATGATAAAGATCGGATTAACGGTTCTCAAGTTATAAGCAAAAAAGTGAACAAAGCTCCCCCCGCCACCCCCCCTCCCACCCTTTCACAACCAACACCGCACACGCTTAGAGAGAGAGAGAGCGAGAGAGAGAGAGAGAGAAAGAGACTGAGATAGAGAGAGACACAGCAGCAGCACTGCATTAAGCTCCTACCCAGGTACAGAGTATGTTATAGTCGGGCTTGACCGACTTTCTCACTTGTTTTTTAATAAGTATAGACTAAAGTTCATAAATAGTCTTCATCATGTTCCACGGAGGCTTTAATATCAACCCAAGAAGATATTAAAAAGAAGCTTATATCTGGAGAGTTCAGCATTAGCCCAAAGCGTGAAAGAAGGAGAGTGTGGGAAATCTTTGGAAAAATATTGGATAAGGAAAGCAATGAGGTCGGCCAGTTTGTTGGATGCAGAAAGTGCAACAGTGTTTATAAATTTAACAAAAGCACCTCCAATTTGACCCGTCATAAGTGCTGCATAAATTTCGGAGACAACCCAAACGATGACCCTATAATAGAAGTAGACACGGAAGCAAAAATCACGTGGTGAAAATTGCGACAGATTGGGCAGTCGAAATTTGTCGACCTTTTCAATTGATGGCAGATTCGGGAGTAGAAAAGTTTGCTGATGCGATGATACAGTTGGGAGCCAAGTTCGACCGACAATGTTGTAAAATGTGTATATGTGTCGGTGACAATTCATTATATTTTAAGAGTTACGGATATACCAGGGGGCAGCGAGCATTATGCGAATATGTTGCCCTGCACCGACTCAACCGTTTGAATGGATGTGACAGGCAGTGCGCCAGTGGCAGATATATTAGGTCCAGCACGGCTGGCAGCTAAGTGTTTTGGGTGTCTGCAACCGGAAAGACCGCGGTGCACAGTACTAGTTCAATTACTCTTCCTTGGGTCATACCCGCTCTAATGCGGCAGATATTTGAGCGTCCCTCAGCTCTCCAATGAAGCAACGTCCTTAAAGGAAGGACCGGAGCATAGCGAATTGCGAATTCGGAAAAAAAAATTATTTTAGATGGGCTCAATGTTTGACTGGATTTAATCTATAGGACAACAGGAGCTTGATCTATTTGAGCTGGATCTGTTCAAAACAGATCAAGCTCCAAGCAGATCAAGTTTTGAGTTTGATCTGTTTTGAGTTTGATCTGTTTTGAGTTTGATCTGTTTGGAGTCACTGGAAATTTGAGATGACTAATTTGAACTAAAACGAGAAAGGCAAGGCTAACTTCGTCTGTACCGAAGTTTTGATACACTTGAAAACGCTTGTCCCAACGGATAGCGACTTCGACCAAACTTCGCAGATCAGTTTAAAAACATTCAATATAACCCATGACCGTGATTGAGAGCGGTAATATTGAGAAAAAAACCAGTTTTTCTCATTAAGGGCCGTTTTCTCATGTTGCTGTTTTTGCAAATCTAGGTGGATTTGCTGTATTTGCTTTGCTCATGTTCATGGTTAGCCATCTAGATGGTTTTTGTTGCCATCTACTTCATCCTCATTGATTTCAAAAACATGTACATGCTTAACCAAATGATGTATTTTTATGTATGCGCTCATATGGTCACACTGAAAAATATTTGAAATAAAAAAACAACTGCTGCTAAAAACAGTTAAGTCTAAATTGCTAATGAAAGTATAATCCAAATAATGTTAATAAGTAAACAAGAAATGGAAAATATTGCATGTGCCTTTTATATGCAAGACCGAAGAGACAGATGCGCATACTTATTCCCCTAGTTCATTGCTTAAGCATAGTTCACACAGGCAATTAATTTGGGCAAGTTTTGATTAAAATAGCCATGAAGATTTTACAGGATTTAAAACTACAATTATAGTTTCGTAAGCAAATAATTTGTAAGTATCCATATTTTTTTAAACAACTTTATCAAGCTCTTAAGTTTAACTTTATTTATTTAAAATCCCAACGCTTCAAAATAGGGAGACTTGTTAATTATCGCGTTAGTCGCGAAAGTTAAATTAATACATTGAAAAATTGCAAATATCACGACAAGAATCTTAAAATAACTGAATAAATAAGCTAAAAATCTATGATTTTAAAGAAAAGAAAAAGGGTTTTATCTCGAAGAAAAGGACACAAAAGTTACAGAATAAATAAATTAAAATCTAAATGAAATTAATTTAAAACAAATAGAAAAGAAGAAGTTTAATTTAAGTACTAACTCTTTCCCTTGCTTTCTTACTCAGGAGTCTACTACATTTTGCAGGTGTGCTATTAGTTTTAGTTTAGACTGCGTGGCATTTACTACGGTTTTTAAATTATGAGGAAGATTATTCCAACTGCGAACAGCATATATAAAGAAATGTCTTTCAGAACTAGCTTCTTGTATTTTTATTACTCGTTCTTCTTGGCTCACAGAGTTTCAACATCTCATATAGATAATAAGGTTCATTCAAGAAAATTATTTTTTGTAGCATTATCAAAGCTCGAAGGGTTGTCCTAGATTGTAGAGAAAGATCGAAGATTTTTATAGCAACTGCAGATATTCTATTATAGCGGCTACGATCAAATATGTATATTGCATTATTATTAAACTCTCCGTTAAGTTTTTGCTGGCTTCTTGCGTCACAGTTACCTATGACATTAATGTCATAAAATAGTCTAGAAGTCAAGTAGGTTCTAGCAATCAACAGTCTTAATTTAGATGGTATGAAGTTTTGCGTACATTTTTCCGACAGCAGCAGTAACGCGATCGTTCCAAGTAAACGTTTGGTTAGAAATGGATCCTAAGTTGCTTGCCCGCGCTACATAATCAATGGGCGAATTGTCAATTACAAGTTTTGGCAAGCCCTTAGTATCAATTATTTTGTTGCATTTTGATTTGGCTAGATTCAGTCAATTTGAATTCATATATAAGCGGAAGGTTCCAAAATTAGGCCTATACAGCCAAATTTTCATCATAATATGTCCTAATTATTTGCCTACATGAACTTATCTTTATACCTATTGCTCTCCCATCATGGTAACAAGTCGTTAAAAAATCCTTCTCATCCTCTGTAAAATGCATGCCCTACTGTTTAAAATTGGCGCGCAATAAATAAAACAAAAATTCAGCGAGTTGCAAGGCGCTGCCAACTTGGATTTAGTGCCTTTTCAGCCCTACCGGTGTGACCGTGGCGCAAATGCCCAAATTTATAATCAATCTACATGAGACAACCGATTCCACAAAATGCACATATGTGCGAAATCTAGGTGGATTTCGATTTGAGCAAAAACAGGAACATGAGAAAACGGCCCTAAAACCCACTTTATGGCAGCTACAAGAAGTAGCCATACGATTCGGTCAGTTCCGACATATTAGCAGCGTGCAGACAAACGAAGACTCTGTGCAAAATTTCAGCTCGATAGCTTCAAAACTGAGGGACTAGTTCGCGTAGAAACAGACAGACGGACGGACGGACAGACGGACGGACAAAGCTAAATCGACTCAGCTCGTCACGCTGATCAAGAATATATATACTTTATGTGGTCGGAGATGATTCCTTCTATGCGTTGCAAACTTCTGGGCAAAATTATAATACACTTTTAAAGTGTATAAAAATTTTTGACTTGATTTACTTGAACCATTTTTTTTAAACATGAATCAAAGGGCCCTTTGACTCCATTCATGCAGGGCTCTAGTGGAGATCGATCAAAGAAGTAGAAAACGAAGTTAGCTCCGAACGCTTGAGGAACGTTGAACGAAGGAGATAGAGAAAACCATAAAGATTATGAAGTCAGTACGTGTTTTTTCCGGGAAAATAGCGGCGTTGTTTATAGCTATTTCAGCACACTAATTTGGGATCAACTTTCGCAATAAATGACTTTTTCGTGCGCTCAAACTGTTTGGAGCTCTTCGTACCGTGCTTAAATTAAAGCAAAGCCAATGTGTTTCTAATCATATGAAATACTGTATATGAATTTTCAGTCGTTTTTAAAACGGGGCCCTTAAAGCAGTTCTCCCAACATTTTGAAAGCTGTCAAATGTCTAAGAATCTACTTATAACCTTTTTGTACGAAGGTTGTGTGGAGTTTGGAGTAAAGAACATTCATACTCAAAATATCTGAAAAAGCTTCTTTCGTATTTTGATTGATGATTGTTTTAGTGACCTATTTGATTAAAAATCGTAGAACATTTTTTAGAAGGCATCTCCCGGTTATGTTCACAGCAGTCTTTGCCTACCTACTGCGGCAGAAGTAATCTTATGTCAGCAATGCTTTGACTGTTTGGCACTGTTCCAAAGGCAGCGCAAGTGTAAAATTGACAACAACAGACAAAAGACAGTGTATGTGTGTGCCCCATATTGTCCCTTCCGTATAAGTGGGGAAAACTCTCTACCCTCAGTTAACACAGAGGTCAATTTGTTTCTACTTTAGCATTATTAGTAGAACTGTTTTCATAATCCATAACTGCAAAAATGTTGCTGCTGCAGTGGCAGTGAATCAGTCAGTCGCTACACAATATAGGGTTGTCCTTTTCAACAACAATCACTACTCTACTCCAAAAACAGAGTCCTTCTCTCAAATAGAATGGTCAATACAAAAGAAAGCATCTGACAGTCACACCATTTGACACACTTAAGTCTTGGGGCATTATGACACTAATCGTATTAGTTGGTCGTTAGTTAGGCGCTGCTATCTACGCCAAATGCGATTTCCGCACAATGAGCGTCAGTTCGTGCTCGCCGTCTTGTTTCCGGCTTACGTGCGACATTTTTCGTACAGGTGACATAATGACCCGGACTCGGTCTCGCTGGGAGCGTAATTAGAGGGACGCGAGACACGACATTGACAAAGAAGCAATTCAGTTCGTTCAGGGTAACTTTGTAATTTAGTAAATCGGTTTAGCTAGCACCTGAGGAATGTGGCCGGTTTATTAAATTTACAAACTTACACAGGTGCCAATAAGTGTGAACCTTAATGGAAACCCATTGACAGGAAAGGGCCAGGGAAGCCCACACACACATCCTCTCAAGCCATTTATCAATTTTAATCGCATGCAAATTTTATGCAGACCCAAACTAGAAGCTTAGCTATGTTTCATATGCCAAATGGCTGTTAGTTTTGTTAACAACTTTTGCTTTTGGGCTAATCACATGGTCTTCCGCCCTCGCCCACTCCATCTTCAGACTGATTTGCATTTTGGCGACATAATTTTTGGTGTATTGTTATGTTCAGTTGCGGACCTAAGCCAGAAACATGGTCGCATAAAACATTTGCATAATTAATGAATTGAAGAGATTGGAAATTTGAATGTTTCACTTGCACTCCTTGCCCGCTTGTTCCTTGACCTGATTAGTGATCGCCTTGAAATCGTAGTAAGAATAGCGATGATAGCTGAAGTATTCTGGATTCTTGTATGTTTCGGATTTGCCCGCCTTGGGACCCAATATTTCCTGTTTTCCCATCTGACGAAACGCCCAAGCTGGTACAAAATCTGGCGTTTTGAAGGCGTTCGTCTGTAAACTTTCGGTGCTACTTCCTGCTGGTGGATCACGAGCATTACGTGGACTTGCCCCTATGGGGCAGACCTTCTTATTCTGGCAATGCAGACACTTGCAGTCTGCTCCACTGCCATCATTTTGCTGGCATTCGTCGACCTGATCCTTTGAATTGTGACGAATTTGTGGTAAAAGACCTTTGCTAAGGAATACGACCAAGTACTGTGGTAGATGACGCCAGAACAGACATTGGGTGGGGCATAGAAAACGAGAAAGCATTGTTTTTTGATAAAATACTGAAATTTTACGAAAAAAAGAACAGATCGAAACCGAAATTTTATTGATGTACGAAATGAATAAGAAATTTTTCATCAATGAGGTGAAATAAATGGGTCACTGGGTTAATGAAAATTATACTGAACTGTGTGCAGAACTGTTCCTAGTCTTTGTGATTACTCAAAAATATAATGTTCTACCAACTTTACCAAATGGCCTTGATTGGTCTCAAAACATAAACGTTGGTCATGAAAAAACAAAATATTTGTATATATTCTAAAGACTCAATATTAAATTGGGAAATCAATGCCAAAGGACCACTTGGCATAGGGTATTTTGTAGTCGGGGCACTAGACTGCAACGCTTTTATCTAATTTCTGTGTATAATACTGCAACTGTTTAGAATAATTGGTTTTAAGAACTCTTGGCCCTGTTAAACAAACACTGAAAAAATTCCAAGCAGTCGCCATGTAATCATATATAGGTATTCATTTACCCTTGGTAAAGCCTTTAACCACATTGTATGACTTGACAATTGTTATAAAAGGAACTTTTAAATAGTGTTGATGTGCAAAAGTAACGAAGACTGCTGATTAGAAGAGCGGAAGCCCCTTGAAACATTACTGCACATAGAAACCAATTGCTATCCAAATGAAATGAATTGTGGATTTGTCTTGAATATAGAATTATAATGAACCGTTGACCTTGAGCCGGTCAAGCAAACACTTTTATTTGAAAATAAACTTAAAATAAAATTGGGACTGTTTAAGTGGCCTCTTTAAATATCAATCATAGAACTTTAATTGGGCTTCTAACAACAGAAAGACCGATTACTTAAAGCTTCGTTGCTTGCGCATGCCGGATATAGGCTTGCGTTTGGGACTTCCAGGCCTGGCATGATGTAGCTACTGCTAGTTCGCTGAAGACAGGCAGGGTCTGTTGATGATTGAATCGATGTTTGACAATTTTAAGTCAAATATTAACAGTCTCCGAATAATGTTATCTAGCATAATGATAAACTGATCTATAGTGAGTAAGCATCAAGTACAGTATACAGTCAGGCACGCTTAAGGCTTGTGAAACGCTGATTGCTCTCATGGCGCAAGCCTTGGCCTGCGTTCGGCTCTTATCGACTGGAAATTCCGACATCTGCTGGCAAGGCGTGGCCGTCAAATACCAAAGAAATTTCATTTTCAAGTCCACAAATAAGGCCCAATGCTACCTGCATAACCACGATTGTAATTAAACAGAACCGGGATAAAACACCAAGGATTACCAATGATAAAGAATATATAAAAACCACTATAACAGGTTGGGTGAACCACTAAATACCAAACAAGAACCAAAGAGGACCACTTCAAGTAAAAATCAGAAGAAAGTGACATCAGATTGCAATAAAGCAGTAAAGCATAGTCCACAAGGGCTGTCCCGTTATTCTGTCTAAAAATCAATGCACAATCAAATACTCGGTGGACTTAGCTCATAATAAATGGCCTGGCAGCAAGTTTAATTAGCTCGCTTTGAAGTAAGTCGACGGCTCCCTGCGTATGCAGACAGCGCACAAAGTGCAGTGTGGGTGACTTTGAATCACTTATAAGGGTGGCTGTAGCTGTTTCTGCAAAATAGTTTAACATTGGTTTAATAGGTTCCACGTCTATTCAACACAAAACAATTTCAACACGTCAATTTAACACACGTCAATTCAACACAAAACCAATTAAACTCGAACAATATTTATTTATAATAAATTAATTATTTTGTTTAGTGTTGAATTGACGTGTTGAAATTGTTTTGAGTTAACTTAACGTGTGTTGAATTGTTGTGTTGGGTAAAATGACTTAGTGTTGTATTGAGGTGTGTTGAAATTGTTTTGTGAAGACTTTGTTTTGTGTTGAATTTGTTTGTGTTGAATTGACGGATTGTGAAATTGTGTTGGTGGGTGAAATGACTGATTGTTTTATAGACGTGTCACCGTTAAAAGTATGGAAATCGTGAAACATTGAAGTTTAAATATATATTTGCTTTTTAGGAATTTAGAAAGTTGAATAAATCATCTGTAAACCGCATTTCTCAGCCAACGACTTAAATTAGTCAAACCATTGATTATGATGTATTAGATTCCAATCGTAGATATCGGAATTGATAAGGTTATGATCAATTAGACGGTCCATTTGCGAGTCATATCAATTAATTTGAGGTAAAACAGCAAAAGGCGGTTGTTGCGCTATAACTTCAGATTTTGGCAGTGTTAGAAGAAAACCAAGTATGTGGAAATGCTATACTCGAATAGCCCAACCACATATTCTGGGTCTCGTGAAAAGTATGTGCAGATTTTTATAGCCATTGCTCGTAGAGTAAAAAGGTTATACTAAATTCGTGCAAGTCTAGGTAACAGGTAAAAACAATCACTTCCGATCATATAAAGTATATATATTCTTGATCAGCATCACTAGCCGTGTCGATATTGCCCTGTCCGTCCGTCCGTCTGTCTAGAGCAATTACCATAATTCCTGAAACATTCATAAAGATAAAATACAAAACAGCTGAGTTTAAAAAAATGTTGCATACTTTTCGGCTGTGCCCCCCTCAGGTACACAGGAACGCTATTAACAGGTCGGTTACAGCCGACTTTAGCCTGAAGCCTGATTAAAGTTCAATGACTATAATAACATTTTAAAATCTACAAAAACAAATGAATGATTTCCAAGTCCACCTCCATCCCATAATATTTTCCATTCAATTATCAATTTTTAACAAGTACCGAGTTGTTTGATGACACGATAAGATTTTGTTATCTCTTCACATGAGCGCCAGAGAAATATGTCGAAAATCTGCAATAAAGCAAAGAAAGTGTCATAAATTGTAAATGATTTTTGGTTAGCGCTCAAAATGTTTTGCCGCAGGTCTCTTGCTTTGGGCAGAGAGTTGGAAAGGGCTCAAGTAAAATGCAAATGGCATTTAATTAAATTCTCACAGAAAGGGACCAGCAATGGCCAGGCACAGGCAAACAATTAAATATAGAGAAGCAGTTGGCTAAAATTTTAACTAAAGTCTGCAAATTTTATTTGTTGTTAATTGTCCCCTCGCACGAAATGAGTTTGAAAACAAATAAAAATGTCAAACGAATGAATAAAAGTTGTCTAATTTAATTTGTTTGGCTGGAGCAGCAGCAGCAGCAGTCAGGAGCGAGCTGGCCAGCACACTCACTCACACGTACTTGGCCAACATTTGTGCAAATTGAATAACAGCAGAATTTGTATGCCAACGCTTTGCCCCATTCCACTTGAGCATTGCCCAATGGAATTTGGAATTTAGTATTTTTTAAATTTAATTTTTAATTGTTCAAAACAATGAAAATTTATTTTGCAACTTTTTGTGCTCGCAATGACAACGACAGCTGCTGGCCAAGTACGTGCGGCCGGAACTTGTTCAATTCGTGGGGAGTTTTCTGGAACAGAAAGTGCTCTCATTTTGTAGCACATCCATCAAGCCAAACAAGAAATCAGATGATGACAACCTTTGCACTTTATTTACGCATTTCCACAGTTGTCGGTTGGAAGATTACCTCCTTCGCCCTCGCACACACACTTTAGCCCGGCGGCTTTTGTTCCCAAATGATTGATCATTTTTATTGACACAAATGTCATTAGCTTGAAGCGAAAAAGAAAAAAGAATGAATGGCTACGGAAATTAGCGTTAGTCAGACATTTTGAGGTGACATTTAAAAAAATAAAAGAGTCCCTTTTAGTACTTAAGTATTCTTTCTTTTATTTTAGCTCTCTCTTGGCGTAAAACTTTACACTCTTCCCAAAGGTGAATGATAACTAGCGAATACACATCCGATCCACAATCAATTGTCACTGCAAATTGATATCAGTTTGTTTCCGTCAGTGGCCACATTCGCTGTGTGTTCCCTAAGAATTTTACAAAAAAAAATATAAACCTTATCGGCAATGCCACTGAAACTATTGAGATTGTGGCTTCTGCTGTGGCTCCTGTACTTGCGTGGCCTTTTAGCCGAGTGTTGGTGAATGAATACTAAAAGCCAGTTCATAACTCACTTGGTAATTCGTTTAATTTGCAGCACCTCAGTGCTTTCACTTCACCTGGCTGGGACCCTATGACGATCATGCAAATATTGTGAATGAAAGCTGTGATGCTCGAGTGGGAGACTTTAATGACATACCCTGTGTGGCACCTTTGGTGGTGACCCGTGAGTGTCTCATTTTGGAATTCCCAAACCAAAAAACTATTTCAATTGTTTTCACAAATCTATAGCCAACGACACAGTTCCCGATGTAAAGGCCTTGTGGCGTAATGCAAAAGAGCAGCGAGAGCATTATTTATGTCAAATGTCCCCAGGTTATTCCTGCGTTAAATATTCCTACATTTTCAAAGGAGGCAGTAAGTTTTCTTTAATATTCATCTGAAATTCTCTAATTATATCTTTTCAGTACAAAACATCACCTATATGTGCGCCCGAGTCAATAATACCAACGGCTGTTATCGTCAGACCCATGCCACCGGCATGCAAGTGGAGGCGTGTGTTTGCACCTCCAAAGTGGGTCTCATACCCTGCAATAGTTGCACAAACACTCAACCCTATCACATTTGGGGCTTGGCTTTGTGTTTGCTTAATGTCATTTGGCATTGTTGTGGTTAAATCAATAGAAAATAGTTATCTCTCAATATAAACACATATTTATCTCTCTGTCCCTTTTGTAATGTGACATTTCCGCACTTTTGATTTTGACAAGTTTCATGAAATTTATAGGCCATTTATTTACAACAAATTTTTTAATGGTTGCTCTTTTTTTGTGCATTGGTGGCTAAATAAACTGCCATAATTTATGTGCAAGGCCATTAATCAAATGCCATGCCAACTGTCTACAGGGCAATTTGAATGTCTATAAAGAGTCGTACGACTATAAATAAACTAACTAAAATGTGTAATTCAAGTGGCTTAAATGTTGCAGTGAAAACAGAGGTGAAAGTGTGTTTTAACACAAGGAAGATAAGCAAAAAAAAAGGAAAGAAGTAACCCACCAGACAAAGGGTTAGAGTAGGTCTTTTATTTGCGAACTTACATACAAAAAAAATTTTCATTAAAGGCCCATTCACTGAAAGAAAAATCGAGAATTTTCAGTTTCAAAACTTTAATAGGCCAGAAAATTCTCGATTCAAGAGCGTTTTTAGAAACCCCAAAATTATTGATATCAAGAACGTTTTGGATATGTAAATTACTATTCGGGATTTTTTGAAGAGCTTTTAGTGCTCAAATTAAGCATAATCTAGTCTCAATTAGCGATTTGTACTTAAAGTAAGATCTCGTTTTTATATCAAGAACGTTATGATCTTATTTTAAGTCTTCTTTTCTTAAATCAATCATTTTATTTCTTTCGGTAAATTTCTTATTTAAGAGAGGGAAAACTGTTTCGAAGATTTAACCGGAATCGTATACCAAAAAGTACCTACTCAAACCCAATTTTCGAATAAAAAAACCAGTATTCTATAACCGATGTTTTTGACACCAGTTTCCGAACTACAAACGGGTGTTTTCTCGGTTTTGAATCTTTTATTTACGCACACTTTTTACACGGGTTTCTATACTCATACGATTACTATTTACTATGTCGATACGGTTTTTCTGTCTATTAATATATAGCGCCTCTTCGTTCTTCCCTTTGTCTCGTCTGTCTGTAATCTGTCTACTTTTCTGAATTATTCTATGTACAATGTGACCATCGTCGCTGTGTTAAAATACCTTAACGCTACAACTTCTTCATTCAAATTTTTCCTCAGCGAAATTGCTTGTAGATTGCTCTCCCACTCGTTTGAGTCTTTGTATTAAAAGGATTTTTCAAAATTATTGGTAAATAACTGTAAGTACCAGTTTATCGAAAAAAAACCGCATATTACTTTGAACAAAAACACAACTTTTTTCCAATTCCTCAGTGTTGTTATTTAAAAGAACATAGTTGCGAATACCTGGACATAACTGGAATGATTTAAAGAAAAGGTGTACCCGCGACGAGAATTTGACACGATCGTGAGCAAAGGCAGAGTTTCGTGCGTTATCACCATGACTAATGAAATTTATAAAATTGATTTTTCTTTAACAAAATGATTCTGAAATTTTGAAATTTTCGTAAATTATATCCTGTTTTCTATATTATAGAAAGCTTTCCATGCAAGTTGATAGCAACGCTCTAAAGAAAGTGAGCCCAACTCTTAGTAGATGCATTTGAATCGTGCGTGATCTTTTGTGACGCCTTCCTTTATCGTGCGAGAATCGTGAGTGACACGAAACCCTCAAAAAATTACGTGCGTAAATCGTACGGTAGAAGATTTTTATTTCGTGAATCGTTCGTGACGTGAATAAAAATTCGCTAACGCTCAAAAGTTTCGAACAGGTAAAAAATTACTTTAGTACGATGTGGGGTTTTAGTTCGGTTCAGAGGTTAAAAATGTTCCAATTCCCAAAAAAAATACAAACTGCCCAGAACCAGCTTACGCCGGCGTAGATGACAAAACGAATGAAGAAAAAAATTCTAACACATTAACAACCACAAGAACTAGAAAGAGAATCCCGATGTGTGTGATGCATTTACGCTAAAGATATGTTGCATACGAAGATGTAGTTGCGTCTGATTTTGCAAGAGAGAACACATCGGCGCAATGCTGAATGGAGTCCATAGCATCCACTTCTACGATTCCCCTACTGAGTTGTGTCTTGAGTACTTTTGGTAACTTGACGAAAAACGTTTTTTATCTTTTCTTATGTCTGTTGCTGGATCTACACTACACACAAATAACTTCCTCCCAACATGTCCTCAAATAAGATATTAAGTTGTGATCTTAAGCCAAAGTTACACTAAGAAAACACTAGCATGAATAATAGATATAATGAATATACGCTCTGAAAAGTTTCGTTCTTAAATTTTTGGTTTTGATACGCAAACAGTTTTGTTCTGCATGGGAAAGCGGTGTGTGCTAAGAGGAGAGCGCAATCGGCTATTGCTCTCATGAAAGCAAAACTCTGTCGTTGTGTGATGTCAGCGGTACAACTGGGTACATTTTTAACTATGGTTTAATACTATCTTAAAAATAAACAATTTATCATTATTCCTCATTATCATTATTCCTACAGGCCGATTAGCCTTCCATTCCAAGAGCAAGCTGTCACTTAGTAATAAAATCCTAATTTACAAGTCTACTCTGGCCCCGGTACGAAGATACGGCCTACCAATTTATGGAATTGCGACGAAGTCTCCACTGTCAACAACACTATGCAACAATTTTTTGATCCCGGCTTCTAAATAGTTGATCCTTATGTAAAATTTCACGCTGAATTCAAATCTGCTCTCAGATATGTCAAAAGTAGAACGGTTTTTGAGATTTCGCGAAATTTGCAATTTTAGTGTTTTGAAAAAAAGTAGGTCTACTAAAATGTAATTTTCTCTGATTTTAGTCCACCGATATGTATAAAGTTGAACAAAAATTAAAGATAATAAAATTACTTCTTAAAAAAAAGACAGTTGTTGTAAATCCAACCATAAATGACGAAGTTATGGCACTTCAAAGTTGGATATTTGAAAATTTTTTGATAATTTTTAATTTTTTTGCTGCCTTTCATTAAGTTTTTTTCAATCTTACCATAAAAATTGTTCAGGTCTCAGATATTGACAGGATTGGGTAATCTTTTACGAACATTTTTTGCCCTTGGTCATCGAAATCGGATGAAAAATAAACGCTATATTCACAATTAAGTAAACATACCTCTGTTTGAGAGTATTTTTTTTGCTAGTTTTTTCAGTATAAAAATCACATCTCAGCAAGCCAAATAAGAATAAACGTTGAGTTTGTATTGCAGTTCAAGGTTGGATGAAAGTACTCAAATGATGTAGACCGTTTTTGTTTTTTGTGCAGACTGTGTGTTTCTCGCAACAGGAACCAGCAATAGTCTCCCATCATTGCCGGATCCCACTTGCCTTGGTAGCGAAACTCCATCTGCTGCATTTGCTGATGGAAGCGTTTGCCATGCTCGTCGCTTTCGTCGCCTAGGTTGTCCGGGAAAAAATCCAAATGGGAGTGCAAAAAGTGAATTTTTAAGGACATATTTACACCTTTAAAAATAAAAAAAATAAAATTGCTAAATATACTAACTCGATGAACAGCAGACTGAGATTATACTAATTTTTTTGTAGTTTTCCAATAAATCATCAACAATTTCTTTGTAGTCCTCACTTCTTTTGTTTCCGAGAAAACTAGACACTAATGCACAAAATGATTCCCATGCTTTTGCCTCGTCTGCTAATAGTGCCGAGTAAAATTCTCTGCCTCGCGAATGAAAATTGTCCACAAATAAAGCAAAACTTGCTTGGATCATTTTTGCAATGAAATATTCGCTTGGAGCAACTCATGTTGAAGTTCGTTAAATTTTTGTTGAACTGCCACACAAACTCCCAATGCACAACTTTTATTCTTATTTGGCTTGCTAAGATGTGATTTTTATACTGAAAAAACTAGCAAAAAAAATACTCTCAAAAAGAGGTATGTTTACTTAATTGCGAATATAGCGTTTATTTTTCATCCGATTTCGATGACCAAGGGCAAAAAATGTTCGTAAAAGATTACCCAATCCTGTCAATATCTGAGACCTGAACAATTTTTATGGTAAGATTGAAAAAAACTTAATGAAAGGCAGCAAAAAATTAAAAATTATCAAAAAATTTTCAAAAATCCAACTTTGAAGTGCCATAACTTCGTCATTTATGGTTGGATTTACAACAACTGTCGTTTTTTTAAGAAGTAATTTTATTATCTTTAATTTTTGTTCCACTTTATACATATCGGTGGACTAAAATCAGAGAAAATTACATTTTAGTAGACCTACCTTTTTTCAAAACACTAAAATTGAAAATTTCGCGATATCTCAAAAACCGTTCTACTTTTGACATATCTGAGAGCAGATTTGAATTCAGCGTGAAATTTTACATTAGAATCCACTGCTAGAAGTGCGGGATACAAAAACTTTTCAAATTTTGTGACATAGTGCAATAAGAGTGGTCCAGACGAAAATACCTAGGCGCATTACAGGAGCGGAATGGTAGCTGAGAACCAGGGCTATGGAAAAAGACCTTGGAGTTCCAATGGTTGAAGATAATAGCACTCCAAAAAACTGGCTAAGAAATTGATAAGAAAACGCAGAGTCCAAGAAGTTATTCAAAGGAGAAAGTTAAAGAGAACCTTACCCAAGGAGCGCAACTCTCGGCCACTCTGGCAGAGCGATATCAAATAAAGTGACAAGTCAAGTAACTGTCAGGACTTTACGCTGACATTATGACAAAAACATGATCAATAGTAAACAAGTAGGACATGACCTTAATTCTAGGATTTATAAAATAAAACGAGAAGGCCAAGCTAACTTCGTCTTTGCCGAAGTTTATATACCCTTGCAAATGTTTTAATACAACAGAGATTAAGAAAAAATTTTCTAAATAAAACCCACTTTTCGACTGATAGTTCCTACTATATATAGTCATCCGATTTTGACCAAAACTTTCAAGTCTGTGTATTATATTAATAATCGCTGATAAACGCGTTAACATTAAAAACAAAAAAGTTTTTCTTACAAAGACCCACTTTTCGACTGATAGTTCCTATGGCAGCTATAAGATATAGTCATCCGATTTTGACCAAAACTTCCAAGTCTTTGTAAAAGCGTATAATATTAATAATCTCTGAAGTGGGGGACGTTAACATTAAAAACAATCGACTCAGCTCGTCGCCCTGGTCAAGAATATATATAGTTTATGGGGTCGGAAATGAATATTTCTATGCGTTGCAAACTTCTGGGCAAAATTATAATACCCTTTGCAAGGGTATAATAAGCCGTTGATACAAACGTTCTAAAAAGTATATGCTACCGTACCGTGTACCGACACGGAAAAGTACTTAAGCGATGGCCACGCCTGGTCCGCAGGGGTCGAATAAATTTCGAACCGAAAGCATACCGAGCTTTTTGGTAAGTGAGCAAACAGATTCGATAAGTGATTCGGTTCGGTATGGAGCGTACTTCTGATTCCTCTACTGTGCAGATACACCGCTAGCTGGTTCACTTATTTCATATGTCGTTCATACCCAGCAAAAGCCAAAGCGCTCTAAGAGCGCTATTAGAGCGCTCAAAAGGAGCAGTGAAGCGCTCAACTCTCCTTGTAACTAGTGCTCTTTTTTACATTGTCATGTCATTGGATGTCAGCGCTACACTTTCGCTGCGAAAAAAGCGCTTTGAAGCGCTCCACTCGCAGTGGAAAACGAGCACTATGGAGCGCTACACTCTCGCTGCGGAAAAAGCGCTTTGAAGCGCTCCACTCGCAGTGGAAAACGAGCACTAGGAAGCTCTTCGCTCCCAGAGTAAAAAGGTCTTGAAAAGCGCTCCATATCATAAAATATAAAAAGAAGAATATCAATTATGGTGAGGGTCGTGATGGAGGATGGGTTGGGGTAGGAGGTATTGGAAGGGGATGGGTGAAGGGTAGGGAAAGGGGTGTGGAGGGGGGGAATGGTAGTGGGAAAGGTTTTGGGAAGGTAAAGGGAGGGGGAAGGGAAGGGGAGATGTTTAAGGGGTGCGGAAAGGGTTGACGGGAGGGCATAGTCTTCTTTCTGAAAAACGTAAAACTTCAACTTTTTTATTTTTAATTACCTTTACTGGGATTCGAACTCAGGACTTCGGGCTCTTAATCACAAATGCCGGCGTGTTAGCCCATACGGCTATTCAGGGCTCGCGTGACGGCAGCAGCAAGTCTCAGTTAAGAACACAGATAAATGTTAATTATGTTCAACATACTTTTTGCACCATTTCAAAATTTCAGTTTTAATTGACTCAACCTAATTTAATCAAATCTCGCCCATTTTAACTTTTCGTCCAAAAATTTCTTTGGGGAATATTTTAACATTTAGTCCAAAGTTTAAGTCGATAGCTTAAAAAATACGACTGCTATTGAATTAAGAACCCCTAGATTGGCAAAATCCTACACTGTGCACCGTGCAGAGCGTGCTATTCAAAGCAGAAACGAAAAAAAAGAAAGAACAAAATAAAGAAAAACGAGAGCGTAAGTTAAAGTCGGCTCTAACCGACTTCAATATACCCGTTACTCATGAAAAAACATGTTCAACAGTGTTCCTGCGTTCCCTAGGGTGACCATCCAAAAAGTATGCAACATTTTGTAGGGTAGGAGGGGGGAGGGTGCTTGGTTCACTTTTTTGCTCATAACTTGAGAACCGTTCATCCGATCTTTATCATTTCTTCGGCAAATTGTTTTATTTTGCTAATTCCTACGAACCGTCTATCTTCAAAACTGTAGGAGATATAACGTTTTTTCCAAATTGCGCGGGCGGGAGGGGGCGTGGCCAAAATTTGAAATAAACTTGATTTGCGTGCAGATAAAAGAAGCATTTATCCCATACATGTCAAACCTCTATCTCTTACCATCTCTGAGATCTAGGTGTTCATACAGACGGACGGACAGACGGACAGACGGACATGTCTATATCGACTATATTCTTGATGCTGATCAAGAATATATATACTTTATATGGTCGGAAATGATTCCTTCTGCCTGTTACATACATTTGCACGACTTTAGTATACCCTTGTTACTCTACGAGTAACGGGTATAAAAATGCACGCAGAAAATTTGTAAAACTACTGCTTTCGTGGCCGTATGTGGCCCAGTGGTTAGTGTGCTGGGCGGGAGGTCGTGGGTTCGATCCCGCCTCTGAACATCTAATAATAAAAGTTTTTTTCTTTCTTTAGAAAATAGCTTTTACACATACGGTCACCTTCACCTGCTATTGGCGCCAGCTGTGAAGTAACTAGCCATGAAAAAGCAAATTCTCAAACTTTGTCGTTCGGATCCGGCGTTAAACTGTAGGTCCCTTTCTCTTGTGCGAAAAATTTAAAGCACACACACCAAGAGCTTGTGAGAAGCTTGGCTTGGTCCCGTTGTAGGAGCTGTATAGCCAACATTTACATTTACTGCTTTCGTGGAGCAGTATTTACAAGGAGAGTTGAGCACTACAATTGAGCGCTTTCGAGGAGCAGTACTTACAAGGAGAGTGGAGCGCTCCAATGGAGCGCTTCTGCAGTGCTCGTAGTTGAGCGCTTCGAAAAAATTTGCTGGGTAATAGCGGCTCATTACTCCTTTAGTGCTCCCTGACAAATATCATGTTCATGAAGCATTTAGTATTTTTTCGGTGGGGTAACGCCATTCCCCTTTCCCCTGTCCAATTTATCAGAAATATATTTTTTCTCACACTCAACATCACTTTGATGCATTCTGCATAATCAAAAACCGGTCACTGACACCAAAGCATAGAGTAAACAATACCGAGTCCGATCGAACAATTAAGGCAAACAGCAGGTGGAGCTATTTGGGGACGAGGTGTGGGCTGTGCTGGTTCAAATAAACTAATTTTAATGCCTTGCATTGTGGCCAGAGCACGCAATGCAGCTCAATTGGGTTGCAATTGGCAAAATGAAACTGCAACCGAGATGGGGCGTATACGGACACTGGATCCGTGCAGCATGGAGTGTATTGTATAACTGTGTCGGTGGTCAAGAAATGCGTGAATTTATTTTCAAAAAATAATGAAAAAACCCCCCTTCAAAATCTCCACTGGCCATTTGTAAATTATGCCGTTATGCGAGCGGGATATTAACACCTGAAAGCCGGTAGAATTTTTATTTAAATTGCTCGATGGGTAAAAAAATATATTTTACTTGAATTTTTATATGATATTATCCAGCAGCGAAACATCAAATTTGCACAATAAACGAAAATGCCGAAAATGCAATTGAGCTGGGCGAAAGGATGGGGTGGGTGGTGGAGAGGGAACAGACTCTGCCTTAATTTGCAATTTTATTTATTTGGCAAATATATTGGATGTTCAATTGCCTGCTGCTGGTGGCCAAGCTTATCTCTTGTGATATAGAGTGGAGGCTGGGGAGGGGGAGTGTGAAAAATAAATACATAAACATAATTTGTTGTTTGTCGAATGACTCTCTAATGTTATGCCATGTTTATGCACTGTCCACATAGACGAACTAGAAGAAGAATTGGCTATTTGTTTAGCATTTTTGCCTAGACAGTTTTATGTGCTGTTAGATAGGCACACGGAGCATTCGCTTGGAGCAGTGTGTGTGTGTGTGTGTGCGTAATTTATATGTCTAGGGGAGAGCTGACCACCCAGTCTCTTCCCAGCGGGTGGCTTGTTTAGCATGCGATAACAACACCAACTAAATGTGATTAGCACTCAGCTTAAAAGTGCATTGATGCGGGATATTTGAAAGGCAATTTTGGTCTTATGGTTCGTAGCGAATGTAGAGAGCTTTTTTACTTTCTTCTTCCACAGGACTCCCTAGATCAGTGGTGCTCAAACTGACACTATCAAGCTTTGCACTTGTGTGCGTAGCAGCGAAATACGAAGTAAACGTCATGACGTCAAACATGAGCAACAAGCAAACAAACAAATGGCTCGTGATGGTGGAAAAAGCCGAGTGCATGCGTCATGAGAGAGCAATCCGCCGAGCGTGCTAGCTATATTCTTTCTCTCTAAGCATGTGTCGACTGCGACGCCGGCAGAATTATGAGTTTCTATCCCATGGGATATGCTTTTGGCATTTTGGGCACCATTGCTCTAGATTAACCAAAACCAATATTGTAAGTATCCTTTCGCTCTCTATTTTTGTAGTGCTAAAGGTGTTAAACTGTTTAGATTTCAGTATCATAATGATCCAAGGATTTTAAAATATTTTCCTTTCTAGAAGGCAGATATTGCTTTCTTATCCTGTCCCCATTCATTCAAATTCACCACACGCTCGAAATTATTCATTTGCCGCTTTTTTGGCTCCACTTCCAATTTGAAAATGAACTAAATTCTGGCCGCGGCGTCGCTTTGTATTTATTTTGCCAACAACAACTGAAAAAACAGATCAACTCAGGAGCAAAAGCACGACAAGGAAAACCACAAAAACCGCAGCGAATTTAGCACGACGCTTGACCGGATTGGGGGATTGACGGGGAGGCGGGAGGGTGCATTCAAATGCTGCAATGCCGGACAACCAAAAACAAAATGGCGACATCAAGTGAAGCGTGACAGACTGAGGCACAGTGGCCAAGAAATTGCTTGAATCCAACTAAAAAAAAAATGGCCAATATTAAGCATACGCCGCGTGGACAAGAATTCGATTCGCTTATTCAATCGCAAATCGCCAAATGCAAATGGCAAACCAGCGCAGCGAGGTTCTGCCATTAATTGGCAATTTATAGCAGAGTCCCAAACCGCAACAACGCCCCCGCGAGTCCCATCCTCCCCCCCACCGTTCACGTGTGCACTCAAGTGAAAATTATCATTTCCAGGCACCCAAAACAAGGCGAAAGGCAACGCTATAAAAATGTACATAGAAAGCAGCAGAAAAAAAAAAACAGAGAAAGTCGACAAAAGTTTAGCCGGGGACAAACCGTCCATGGCGACCGCAGAAGGTCTCTCCGTCAAAAAATAAAAAAAAAACTTTCAACAGATAAAGCCAAAGGGATGGACGTAGAAGATACTGTGGTAATTGGTGGGGAAATGGTTAGTTTAATTACATTTTAATCAAGCCGTTTGACTTGTTAAAAAGTGTATTCTTATTTAGAACTCTCAAACCTAGACTTATGACTTGAGTCCAAAAATCATGGAAAATTAAAACAAGGCTGCAAACCTCTAAAATTTTGCAGATGGTTCGGTCCGGGGGTTCGAACCCGTTGTAAAGACAAAGGTTCGGTTCGTGCAACCCCTGAAACCAAGGTTCTGGTTCGAACCTCGGTTCGCTAGAACATAAAAGATAAGTTTCGATTTGTTAATACTTATTTTTTTAAATAATATTTTTATTTCAATTGTATACCTACAACTATGTCAGCTAAAGAACTTAATAGTTAAAATAGTAATTTAATTCTTTAGTTAATTCATTTACAACTTTTGAGAGCTGCTAAGTTTAAGTTAAGTAGCATTGTATCTTTTAAGAGCTGTTCACCTATACTAACTTTTTTCGTTCCATTGATACCTGAGATGCTGGAACAACAAGTATAAGTAGTTAAGGCAATATTTTTTAAGTCCTCGATTTTTGGAATTTTTGGAAGTCTCGGGTCTAAGAACACTAAGAATTTCATTATCCCTGATTGTCAGGTAACATCAGCTCCTGTAATGCGCCTGAGGATTTTCGCCTGGACCACTGTAATCCTTGTCAGGTGAGACTTCGCCGTGACACCATAAATTTGGCCATGTCTCCATACTGTAGTGTACATTAGGACTTTATTCCTGAGTGACAGCTTGTCCGGGCTTTGGCAGCCACTGCCTGAGCTATTGCCTTGATACGGTGTCCAAAAGTCAGTCTTCTGTCCAGTGTCACCCCAAGGTATTAATGGGCTGCTTTATGCTCTATAAGCTGACCGTGCAAAAATACTCCCGGGCAGGTCCGTGTTTATGTCAATATTTTATCCAGCCGCCCAATTGCTAAACATGTTCTGGTAGTTTTGAAGGGCATCTGTGGCTAAGTATATGCATTTAAGTACACGGAGAACAAATACTAATAAACAATGTTTTGTTGAAGATTTTAAAACAATTTCTTGACATGAATAGCAAGCGTTATAAAAGTCACTTGGTGGCGAATCGTTCAGCTTTAAAGAAGTTTTATAAATTGGCTACAGCAAGTTATATTTATTTTGAACTAATTTCCAATCAAATGTTTTTGGGTGAAGTTTTTTTAAGGAACTCTGAGAATGCAAAAATGTAAGAGATTTAGATAGCGTTTGCACATTTTCTAGATTGAGTTCACCGCTTCACACAGTTAAGCACTAGTTTTTCGACTTTTATATTTACAATAGATTTCGTATTGTGTGAGTAGAGAGTTTCCTACAAAGTGTGCGACCTCCACTAATGTCAAACTGAACTTTCTTAAAAATATCGTTAACTAATTACGATAACTGTGCAGCATATAAATAGTGATCGTATAAATCTGACATAGGATTGGAGAACTTCTTGAATGATACCAGTTGGATTACAAAAAATCTTTGTTTGTCACTGTATGTGTCCTTAAAAAAAACTAATTTATTTTGTGAACCGAACCTAATATTTCAAAAAAGTGGTCCGGTTCGGGTGCATGTTCGAGGGGACAAAATTATTTGGGGTTCGGTTCATGGTCCGGTTCGGGGACCCCAAAAAACCCGAACCGAACCGGTTCTAAGGGGTTCGGGTTCGAACCGGTTTGCAGGCTTGAATTAAAATTTAGTTTCTAAATGTCCTTTTATTATGTATTATCTATTTTAGTAGTAAACACTCGCGTGCCGAAAAGCTACAGTGGTCTTCATAAATGAAAACTTTGCGATGCAATCTACGCACAGCCCAAACGGTAAGAGACAGAAAGTTAAAATTACTGTACAAAAATAGTTTAAGCAATAGAGTTTATAGAATAGAAGATTCAGATCAGTTGTTGGACAAAAATAATTTAATATACCAAATCCCATGCGCTGTAGACGGGACCAATATATGAAACAAAATATATGTTGGAACATCAAAATCAAAACTTAAGACGAGACAACCTGGACACTGGTCAGATATAAGAAATCGAAACGAGATCAACACACAAAAACAGCAAATGCGGCCCACTGTAATGAGAGCTGACACATTCTACAGCAAGAGCCAAACTACAACAATCTCCTTACTCTGGAGATGATATATATCATTAATAAAACAACAAACACTAGCCTAAACTTTAAAACGGACACAGAGAACTGCGTACACATATATAGACACTTAGTTTTACATCAAACTCCGGAGCGAGCCCTTGTTTCTTGTCTCGTATGAGTGTATGTAGAGTTTCGAATGTTTTTTACTTTTTGTTAGAAAAAATTCTGTCAATTATATCTGTGCAATATTGTTGTTCTGAAGACGGACCCCGATGCGGGCTCGAAATATATTGGGAAACAAAAAAGAATCCACCGTTTTTCATTGCTTGGATGGGCCGGATGACCTCGAGCCGGAATAACCAAACAATTGGATTAACACAGATCAGGTCGCTCAAAACACAGACGATTTATATAAATTGCGTATGGACTGGTGCAGTAGGATACGCTTCCACGCCAATTTGTGAAGAGCAAATGATCCCGAGTTCGATCCCCAGTCAAGAGAGGGGTCAAGAAATTATAAAATCATTGTTTTTCTGTTTCTACTAGACAATACAGTGAGGTAGATAGGGGGATTAAGATGTTTAAAATGTCTAAAAAATTTGACTTCATTTTGTTAAAGAAATACTGAAATTAAAAAAATAAATGAAGGTAATCGTCTAGTATTCCTGTCTTCTCTGAGAAAATTATATAAAAGGGTATTATAATTTTGCCCAGAAGTTTGCAATGTATAGAAATATTCATTTCCGACCCTATAAAATATATAAATTTTTGATCAGGGCGACGAGCTGAGTCGATCGAGCTTTGTCCGTCCGTCTGTCTGAGTCAGAGTCTTCTTTTTACTGCACACTGCTAATATGTCGTAACCGACCGAATCGGATTACTATATATTATAGCTGCCATAGGAACTATCGGTCGAAATTTGGGTTTTATTTAGGAAAATTGTTTGTTTTAATGCTGGCGTTCTTAAAAGCGCTCGAGAAAGACGAAGTTAGCTTTTCCTGCTCGTTTGTGGTACTTTTCCAGCTGACCTTCCAACTAGTATTTCTGCTCGTATCCCATCGGAATAAAATCAGTGGTCTGTCAAGTTAGCGGCGCCATGAGCATTTGGATGGGCATTCCGTAGAGACCAGTCGGAATTTCACAAGAGCATTACTAGTCCCTATTTTTGGAGTTCATACTCATCGGAACCCCGATTTCGTTTGTCTAAATACTAAGCTTCATTCTAGAAAGTTCGTTTGTTCTTTTATTGTAAAAGAATCATTATCAGGGGTGTTCTAGAAATCTCTAGAGATTTTCGTATAAACGATTGCACTTCAAACTAAACTAGGACTACTTTACTTACTAGATTATGTGGAAGGAAAACCGTACGCTTCAAATCTACTTGGCTTTGAGCAGGTTTCAAATCGCTCAACTTTTGTCATCTAATCGAGTAGCCGGGCATATTTGAGCCTTTAACATATAAATTTAAACAGCTTTAATATGAAATGCTAACGTTTATACGAAAACCTCTAGAGATTTCTGGGACACACCCGTATAACCGGAAATCAATTCTCCCTTACTTTTAAGGACTTAGCCGCGAAATTACCACACAAATTCTATAAATTCGAAATATTACTTCTTATGGACCATCTTCTACAAATTTAATAGTGATAAAGAAATAATCATTTTACTGATCTGATCGGACAATTCTAACAAAGGACTTACTCACCAAAAATATAATTCCGCCTGTTGGATTCGCCAGCCATGTTCGTTTTTACTTTGAAGGAAACTAATGAAATTTTTCGCCTTTCACCTTCTTCCTCCCCATCGACCCCTTCAGTCTAGGGTATTAAAAGCGAACCCAACCAGCGATTTATCGCATTTTGCTGTGGTCGGCATTAGTTACGCTGAATTTTATCACAATTGCAATTCTTTTCACTGTTCTCCACCCTCTCACACCCCTTGCCACGCAATAAAAAAAAAAGGATTTTTGTTGGGCTGCAGCCAAAAGCCTCAGGATGTAGATGAATGTGGAATGTTCGGCTGCTCCCGCTGCCTTGGCAACTGTCCGAATCTCAACCACCAATGCTAATTTCCACATTTTGGCCTTAAATAATCATAATTTGGTCTTTGTGGCTGGGTGTAAATGATTAGCGCAGGTTGAGAGGCAAAAAATGGAGGGTGTGGCCCGGCTTTCACTTTAAAGTCCGTTGGAAATACTTGCATATTGTTGAAGCCTGATTGCTCATTAGCAAATTCATTTGGCTGCACTCCAGTCGGAAGGAGTGGGAAGAAAGGAAGTTGAAGTAGGTGGGGGGGGACATGGAGACATAGTTTACTGATAAATGAAGAGTGTTTGCAGCGTTGCATTAAGTGTGCAAAGAAAACAGAAATGAAGAGGAGGCTTAACCGAAGAGGATGTTACTCTCTAACTCCCTCTTTCTCTCTTTATCGGACAATCATCAAAAGAATATTAATTAAGGTTTGCTTTGATGTTCCAGAAAATTCTTCTTTAAATTAAAGCAAAAAGAGGATAAGCTAGCTAGCTTTTCAATCTTTCAATGGTTATGTCAAAACGTATATGGAAATACTAGAACAGTCTGAGAAAATTACATTCTCAAGTGAGGTCTAACGTGATTAAGTAAAGATATTTTATTTCTAAAACTCTGAGTTAATTAGACCAAAGCTCCTTTATGGATTGCGACAGATTCTACTATTCTTGCACTTTATATTGGCAAAATCAGCCGCTTTTACCATTTGCCGTAGCAGCAGGTAGTTTGTGTATCGATTGGGATGGTGTGGGAGGAAACGTCACTGTTGAAGAGGATACTTCAACACTACTTTTTAAATAATTAAGTAAATTATTGTTAGCATTTAAGATAGGTTATATGTATTATTTATTTAAAAAGAGCCACATGTGACTAATGCACTAAATTATAAGAAATTCTTGTAGCATTGGGAAAGAAAATAAACTAAACTAAACTAAACTTCAGCCTTCAAAGAAAATTATTTTCCTTTTTATATCTTTAACAATCTTTAACAGTCTACAACAAAAAATGATCCTGCATCCTGATCCAGTCTCCCCCACATAACCAAGTCCTTTGGTTATTTATATATGTTTGTGTCATATTGCCAGTCCCACTTTTGGTAGAGTATTTTCCGCAAATTGGAAAATGCAAAAATGCTTCAAAATTATCATTTTGCGAAGCCTAATGACTTGTGCGCAAATGTCGCGGTGTTTGTGCTTGTCAGCTAAAGAGAAGTAGAAAGCATAAGTAATCCTCTCAAGCGTCCAAGAGTTTGGCTTGGAAAATGTTTGCTTAATTGTCAAAATTCGAGCAGCAAAAGTTAATATGTACTTGCATGCAGACAAATATACTCGTTGGATGACTTGAGGGAGGAGCATTAACCCAGTTAACCCATTAAAGTCGTGTCATAAATTCGTAAGCCACAACAGACTCGGCTTGCCTTTGTGGTTATATTCTGTGTGTGTATGTGTGTGAGTGTGTGTGAGGGTGGAGGGGGCCAGGCCTGGCACCATTTTTCGACTCATTAAAGCCAACTTCATGCAATTAGCCTAATAAGCAGACCCAAAAGAAGTAGGCTACAAACGAAGCGGACGGAGAGGGAGACAAAGACAATTTTACAACAGTTTTTGGTCACATTTTGCATTTTCGCTCAATTAATTTAATTAAATGACATTTGAAATATGCAGCGACCCCCTTTGGGTCAGGTGGAGGTGGGCAGGTCAGGGATAATAAGTGAAATGGCTTATAGAGGATAGTTTAATCAGCAAAGAAAAAAGGAAATGGCAAGGGAGAGGAATTAGTTATAGAATGTTAAAGACCAGAAGAAGAGGATGGAGGGACAAGAGATTAATTATATAAAGCAGGGAGTTTATTGGTGTGCGAAATTAAAGAGAGGAAGGCGAGCTTCATTAACCTCTGATCAGCGACTGAAAAGCTATTTAATCTCTTAACACAAGCTTCCGCAGGAGTTCGGTTCGGTTCGGTTCCTATAGACAAGGCTTATCCATCGCTGATATAAAAAAATGCTGAAAAGTATGAAAATTCTAGAAATTGGAAGGCTATCAAAACTCTATATTTCTATTTCTATGTCTATATCGGCAACGGGCACACAATGTCTCATTGCGCCCTTTAGGCTCGGCCCGCTCGATACCATCTATATGTTTCATTCACTCACTTTCTTTCAATTTTGATTAGAGAATCAAACCGAATAGAATGGTACGTACCGAAATGTTCGGTTCGGTAATGGGTTCTAGGCTTACTTAGGTAGCTGAGACAGAAAGAATAACTTTCGATAGTTCATACAGTTCCGGAAGCCTTGTCGAATTATCAGACCACCCTTTAAGTACATGATCTTTATGTTGTAAACGTTTAATGCTCAGAAAAACCTTGATTGATGCTTTTAAACTGTTTTGTGAAAATACTGAACTATTTGTATTGTCATCTTTCTTTACATACAAATTCATATTTCAATCGGCTTCATCTCCACATTCAGACAAGGGTTATTACGAGGGTCTAAGAAAATGTCACATAGGTTATATGATCTAAAATTTTTTTTGCTATTTGAAGGTTACAATTTAGCCAAATTGCATAAAAACGTTGAAACTAACTGCTATTTCACAGTCTAGAGGTTGCACTCAAAACCGAAACCGTATCGGTACAACGATTTGGTTCTTTTCAGTCTTTTCGGTTCTAAAAATATCGTTTCTCGGATACCGGAATCAAAATATTAAAAATATCGGTTCCGGTACCGGTTCCAGTTCTGAGTTTTAGTCGGTTCTTTTCGGTATACGGTTCCGGTTCCGATTTGTTTCCCTGAATTTGATTAAATCCTTTCCCGTAATTCGCGCTTCTTTCATTCCTTCTTCATTTTTCTTGGTTACTATCTCTATGATCTTTGGTTAGATTTCCAACTTTACTTCCCATTCCTTCTTACGTACTTGCTACTTCCTTTTTTCCATCTTCTAAATCATTCTCTTTTTTTCGATCGTTCTTAATTCCCTCCTTTCGTTATCATTCTTCAATATTTTCTTTTTTATTCCTTTCTAAAGGATTTATTTCTTCATTGTTTTTTTTTTGTATTTTCTTTTCCATTAAGTTCTTGAAGACTTGTTTCTTGCTTTTTTATCTTTATTTCATTTAATTCTTTCATTCTTCTTCCATCCCTTTCCTTTCTTTCTAACTTGATCCTTTATAAAATTTCCCGTTTCTACCTTCTGAATTCTTGCACCCTAAATTGAATGAAGTAGGAAATTAAAATTATTCCGTCCTTTATTTAAAGATCTAATTAAAGATCTAATTCTCTGCTTTTTGGTTTTTCTGTGCTGTTTACTGAGATCTTTTTTGAGTTTTTGCCCTGTTGCTTCCCTGTCCTTTCTTTCATGTGTTCTCTGTTGTCGGATTCTCAATTTTCTAGATATGCTGCCCATATTTTATAAGATTAAAGACATCGCCACAGACCAGGATATCAAGACTGAACAATTGGGCAGTCGACAAAGCTTCTGTGAGAAATGGTCAGCTCATGCTAAAACAAACAAGGTATGGCACTCCCTTAGTGCACTCTTTGCATAGTCCATAAAACTTCAGTGTGCTGCTGCCACTTGATGCAAAAGGTTTTTCAAAGAGTGTGTTTCTGTTCCACTGAACGCTTTGCGTTGGTTCTCTTGTTCCCCCACGGGGTCAAAGACAATTCGCTATTTACACGTATACGAACCGAACGCATGCCGAAGCTAAGACCAAGAGAGCAGAAAGCAGTCAATCGCTCGACAGAGTTCGAAGCGATTAGATGGAAGCAAAGTGTTTGGTCCACATTGTTGGCTGTAAGTCAGATGTTCGCACTCAGTTACGCTACATTTGATAATCACTGTGATTTCCTATAGGCGTTATAAAGTATCTCAAGTATCTTATACTATCGCTTTAAGAACTCAAAAGTGAAAGGCAGGCAAATTTTATTACTTATACTAATTGCTCCAAGGCATCGCTGTACAACAACTTCATTGACCAACCAATCTCTCTTCAGCGTTTTTCACTTAAGGGGCTATTCTCCTTGTCGAGACTGTTTTTTGACCTTTAAAAAAAAAAAGGTGTCAGTGTCGATAACACTCATTTTTAAGAGCACAAGCTCTCTCAAGGATAATTAAATCACCAATGACAATCTTTTAAAAGAAGAAAACAAGGAGCTAGCATTTTGAAGATCATTTGAACAAGAATAATCTAAGCGAGTCATATTCAAGATCTTGATGAAGAGTCGCAACTAGGGTACCATTATTTACGAACAGAAAACGAGCGCATACGTGCGCGACTATTTTAATCAAATTGAGGAATTGATAAAAGACTCAAATGTGATCAGAGAATTTATAAAATGCTCGCTGGGAACAAGTTCACTGGCTGCTGTTATCTTCCTTCTTTTCTGTAATGCTGTTAAGGCACTGTCAAGTCACTGTTTAGTAACTTTTAGTCAAGTCACTGTTTAGTCACTGACAAGTCACCACTATGTTCCAGTCAATTCAGTGTTAAATCACTGTCAAGTCACTCTTTAGTCACTGTCAAGTCACTCTTAAGTCACTGTCAAGCCAGAGTTGAGTCACAGTCATATTCACTGTCAGGTCACTATTAAGTCACTGTACAGTCACTTTTTATCAATGTGCAGTCACTGTTAAGTCACTGTCAAGTCATTGTTAATTCACTTTCAAGTCACTGTTTTGTCAATCTCAAATCACTGTTAAGCCACGTCAAGTCAGGGCTTAGTCACAGTCAAGTCACTTTTTAGTCATTGTAAAATCACTGTTAAGTCACTCAGTTTAGTCACTTTTAAGTTACTGTTTAGTCACTATCAACTCACAGTTAAGACATCGTCCATTCACTGTCCAGTCACTGTTAAGTCACTGTAAAGTCATTTTTTATCAATGTGCAGCCACTGTTAAGTCACGTCAAGTCACTGTTTATTCACTTTCAAGACATTGTTCAATCACTGTTTAGTTACCCCCACTTTCCTTCTCCCACTTTCTGCCTCTTTCCACCACTTTCCCCCCTCTTTACTTGTGACGCTCTGCCCAAACAACACAAAATATGCGCTGTAGCGTCACGTGACGCTGAAATTAAATTTTACTCCTACTAAAATCTTTCGTACCGAAATTAAAGATGTAACAGTAAAAATTTTTTAAAAATTATGATTGAAGATTAGACCAGAATGGTGATAGTTCTGTGTCGATTTCAGTTTGAATCATCAAAATCGGTTCAGTGGAACTGGAGATATCATGGACGCCATTTCGAAAAACGTGGTTTCGAGATAAATGCGATTCAAGATTGAAGTAATTTGAAAATTACTTGTTGACATTGGTCGACAAAAAAGGATATTTTGAAGGATTTTGAATTAAAAAAAATTCTTTTAGGGCGATATTCGCAGATATCCAAGCTATAAAAAAATGCATGAAATAAAAATCGGAAAAAAATGTTCGCACATGGAGATTACCCCTTTAAGTCTTTCAGAAAATCAAAAACTTTTATGTGGCTTGACTACGGATCTAAGCCCCGGCCTTCTGCACTTAACGAACAGCGTATGGAATGGCATGCTAGCGCATTAAGCTATTGCATTCTCCTTTTGGTGTACGTCTAGAGGGCTACTTATACGTTTCTGAGTGGAGTTGAATTGTGTTTATTTCAAGCACTTTTTGAACATTTACTTTGAGTTATAAGTATTTTTCTTTTCCTTCCTCCCTTCTATGCATATTCTTAAGAAATACAAAATTTCTGTTTCTTTTAACTAAAATTTTTAATTCATTCTTTTATTTCTGATTTCATAAATTCAAACAAATAAATGAAACGTGTTTTTAAATACAACAAATTTGGGGGGGATTGGCATTGCGATCATCATTTCTTTTTGGCTTCCAAGTCTTCAGTCCTCGGCCGCCATCTTCATAACAGTTTTTCATTTCCCCATTCTTTTTTAAAAATCAACGGGAATAACACCAAAAATTAAGTGAAACTTGACAAAATTTGAGGGGATTGTTTTCCCCATTTAAATTCCAGAGAAACATTAAACGCAACAGGAATCCAACGGTCCAAAACTCTTCTATTTGTTATCCGGACAGGCCATCTGGTAAAGAAACTGGATGAGGGTGCGTGTGGGACGTCCCGTCATGTGATCAACGAGTAAATAGGGCAACTGATTATGGGGCGTCAACATGCCCACACCGCGAATATCGAGGTGAGCCCAATCCACGCAAGGCACCAGCTCATGCAGCACCGCTGCAGCTATGCAAGAGGTGGCCGGACCACGTCCTCGATTGCTGATATCATAGGTCACATGGGGGGTAACTAGTTGCTTGTAGTACTGCCACAGCGGTAGACGCCAGACACGATCTCCGGTCAGAGAGCCAGCCTTCTCGAATTGCTTGTACACAAAGTTGGAGTTGCTAAAGATGCCGGCGGCTCCAGCTCCCAAAGCACAGTTGACGCCCTCGTCTATGGTGGCAATGTCCACCACCAGGCGTGGTTTGAATGTGGTCTGAGCATAGAGCAAGGGATCCGCCATGACCACCACACCTGCACGGCTGGAGTCTACAATCCCCAGTGTTTTGCCATTGAGCAGGGTGACCACATCTCCCGGCTTCACAGACATTCCCGAAGGCATATTCTCGCAGAGCGGCAGCACCGCGGAGATATTCACCGGCAGCGAGAGTGCAGCAGCGGCCCGTATAGTGGCCACACAAGCCGCTGCTCCAGCCATGCAGCCGCGATACTCGTGCATCCCTTCCTTGGGACGCAAACACAAGCCACCACTGTTGTAGGTGATGCCCTTGCCCAGCAGCAGTATGGGCTTATCCTCGGGAGCAGTACCACAGTAGTTAACCTCCAGAATAACGGGTGGCTCACAGCTGCCCTTGGCCACCATCAGAAACGAGTTCAAATGATTCGCCTCAATCCAATCCATCGAACGTATCTCCACCGAAACACCGCAGGGACACAAAGAATCCACGGTAGACTGGGCAAAGATGGTGGGGGTCATCTGATTGGGTGGGGCATCACTCAAGCGTCTGGCCAAATTCTGGGACTCGGCCTTGAACAGTCCCCGGGTCCAGGCATCCACATCCGGTGAATCGTAGAGCTCCAGCTTGGGTATGGTAATGCGGGCTTCCTTCTTTTTGTTGCTATTATATCGCCAGATAGCCAAGGCGCTGCCCTCGGCCGCCTGCTCCGGATACTCCATAGAGTCCACAAACACATCAGTGCACCCCTCCAATTGTAAGGCCCTGGCTCCCACTCCAGCCGCCACGCGTGCATTCTCCATACCCTCATCTATCATCTCCAGATCATTGAAACCGGCTCCCTCTTGACCCAATCCCACCACAGCCACCGCACGAAACTCCGCATCCACATTCATAAACACTCTGCCCTTGCCCAGTTCCCCTTTCAAGGAGGTCTCACGCACCAGCTCGGATATCTTGCCCTGGGTACGATCATCGAATTTCTCACCACTGGACGTGAGCTTGGCATCCTTGTCGCCTTCCTTCTTGTACACGCCCACCACAACGCCTTTGATCACAGCCTTGGGATCACATTTCTCACCAGCATAGGAACGTTGCTGCTCCAGCCTCGAAGTCGGAACCGTGTTGGAGCACGGCACACGCTTGTAGAAAGGAATGTTCCTTTGGAACACATTAAAAATGCGACTGAATGACATTTTGGATACGGGGGGATCACTTCTTAAGCGTGTGTGGTTGTTGTTTCGTTATTTTTGATGCGAGCACAAAAAAAAAAAGAAGAGTTTTCGCAATTTTTTTCCAAATAATTTTGTGTGTTGAAATATCAAGTGTAGTTTTGTGCCTTTGGCTAAAGATAGACTAACATTAATGTCGAGAATTGGGATAACACTGAAGCAAGAGGCAACTGCGATTGAAGTTTAAGTCCCTAGGAAGGCGAATTACTTTTTTTAAAATTTCTTTTTACTAGAGGAAGTTGCTCTCAAGTGGGTAAGAATATGTTATAAACAGAGGTTAAAACCTTAACCGAAACCGTTACCCCATTACCGCTAAAGTCAATTTAAAATTTGAAACCGAAACCGTAACCGTATCCGAAACAAATTATTTTCTTATAACCTTAACTGTATAACCTTTATTTATATAACCGGTTATCAGTAACCGTAACCGAAACAAATTTATGGGTTAATTTCGGTTTTTCCTCCACAGCCAGCTCCATGGATTCGCGTTGTTAATTGCACATGGTGTGTTTGATTGCTAGAAAAATCACACTTGAGAGTTATTTCGATTGAATTATCTGGGGAATAAGTCCCAATTCAAGTTCGACGAAAATTTTAAGTGCAGTATACGCGTATATGAGCACGGTATCACGTACAAAAAAATCGGAATACTAAACAGTTCTAATTAACAATATCACTTCTTCATTTAATATGTTCCTAAAACAAAAGAAGGTAGACATATTCAAATTTTGGGGAAAACCCAACAATATCTTCAGATCTTTTTGAGTTAGTTGAGTGTTTGTTTTCAAGAGTAAAATTGATAATGACGCCTCGCCTCCAAATGCTATTATGATAATTCGAAGTCATTTTTGAGAATAAATATTTGTTTCATAAAGTTACGTAACAAAAAATAGTATATTCGTTGACCAATTTATATTTATCTAATAAATAAAACTTAACTCGATACTTTTGTGAATAAAGTAGTTTCTTATCTTTTAGTTAAAACTTATAAAGTTAAACTTTCAGACATTTGAACTTAGTACATTTACTGAATAAATGAGATTCCAAATGGGGCAAGATTTGTTAAAGTATTGTTTTATACTAATAACCGTAACCGTAACCGAAACCCGAAACAGAATAAGGCTAAAAACCGTAACCCATATCTCACAATATAACCGTAACCGAAATAAACCGTTTCAAGTCACATACCGGAACCGAAACCGATACAAATTTTTTTTGAGTATACGGTATAACGAATACCGTTTACCGTTAAACACTATAGTGCCGGAACGAAACCGAATCGTTGTTACTGGTTTTTTCGGTTCTTATCATCTGCTCCAATTTTGCTGCTCCAACTAACAACTTTCTTCTGAATCAGAAAGTATGGACTTAGTTTGCGAAATTGTATGCATATTAACACCAGCTGAGGTGGCCACAACTACACTCCAAGCGGAAAAGTGAGTTTTGGGTAATTTTTATTCCAACAACTCGTCATCTAGTGAAATTGTTTGTTCAGGAAGTAGAAAAACGAGAAAAAACCCTTTTTTAAAACAATGCTTGTTCCACATTACCAACTTGCTTACAAAAAAGTTCTCTATATAAGGAATTCGTTTTTGAACACTGCAGTTTGGTACTAGGTATTTCTTTCTTTATATCCTTCTGCGGACTTTTTTTGTCCCCTTGAAATTCGGTATAAGGAAGTTCGACTGAATACGTGACATATTTTTGGACCCTAGATAAATCGTAACACTAAGTACTGAGTCGGTAGCTGAGCAATCATTGCTTTATGATGAATGCAGTTTCCATTCTACTTTATCTGAAAGCGCCGACAAAGTTGATATGGCATGAAAAGAAACTTAGCGTTAATCTCATGACCTGGGTCTAGGATAGTGATGTCAATTTTTTTTCGGAAGTTATTTTTAAACAGATTTCTTAATAACCAAAATGTCGTGAAAACCCTAAATTTAATATTATATGCAAGCATATAATGTAATCAAGTAAATAAAGTAATAAGAAATATAAAATAGTTTTTCTAATTTTACTTTGACTGTGAAAGCATACATTTTGTGCTGCATTTTTATTCGTTTTTTGTTTGCACTGAAATAAAATGATTTAAATATATATATCACAGAATTTATTTGTTCCAAGATTAAATAGTACTACTTTGATCCGAGTACCGTATCGAAACCGAAAACCGAAATGAATTGAAAATCGAAATTGAACCTTTAACCGAAGCATTCATTTCGGGACGTACCGGTACCGGAACCGAAATTCGTTTCGGGATTAAGCCCTGATTCTAGTGGAAAATAAGCTCCAGGATGTAAATATATCCGGGGGTGTCACAGAAATCTTTAGAGATTTTGGCCTCGGTTGGTTTGCAAAACGCTCGAGAAATCCGTCGGTGTCACAGAACTTCAAGAGATTTCATTTTCTTATTTGAAAATCGAGTTGGAAGGTTTGTGTCCGTGCTGATGGGATTTTTCAATCAAATCTCTAAACAGGATTTTCATTTCTTGCAAAAAAAATTTTCCATCTTCTAGTTAGGAGTTAATTTGACGATTTAATGGAATTATTTGATTGTGTTACATTTCTTACGATGCATTTTTAAATTATAATTCAAATTTAAGTCATATTCTTCAAAAATAAAATGCAAAATTTAACATAGTTTTTTGCGCCAATCATTGACAACCTTAGCGCTTGTTGGTACTCAGAGAGCCTCACCATATGTAGAGGGCGCCAACTAAGGTTGAGTAGCGTACTTGTTTGTCAACATTCGGTTGGTTTTGCGAACAATTACACTGTGCAACACTAAAAAGTTGATACGGTCGAGACCAAAAATTCTGAAAGGGTATGATAGTAGTACAAAAACCTTCCCCTGGGTTTGGTTTGGTTAGCTGCCGATTTCTTTTTTATAGCACCTTGAAGTTTTAAGCATATGATTGGGACTTGTAACCCCTATCTCGTAAACTATTTGGAATTTCGCTTTGACGTCTGAAAAGAAGTTGTTGCTCTTGACTTGGTTTACAAAACATTTCTAAGTAACAAGTCAAAATAGTCACATCTTTAAACTTAAAATTGCAAAAATGTCGTAAATTCATCATGTTTTTCCCTCATTTCGTACTGTTTTTCAACTTTTTCTTGAAAACTATAACGAATTTGACCAAGCAATGAAGGACGAAAAAGTAGCATAGACTAACGTAAACAATCGGTTGGAACATACCAACTTCATTCGAATGGTCCTTCATATAGTTAAAGACCCTGAAAGATGAATAATTTCAACCAAAACTCGAAAAAGTACAGTTTTTGGTAGAAATTGGCTGACACTATCAAAAATTTCGATTGTTTTGTATTAAATCAATAAAATTGTCAAAAAAATATAACTTACAAAATTTAGCTAAAGAAATTTAATTTATTTACTTTTTTACCGATAAAATTCCTTTTTTTTTTAAATTTTTTTGACAGTTTTTCATGCTTTTGGTCTTTTTACTATATCAAAGAGTGCTTAAATTAAATTTGTTCGTACTAACGGTTTGTTTATTTTGGTCTAAGCAACAACTTTTACCTACATTACTTGTCCAAATTTGTAACGGATTTCAGGAAAAAGTTCAAAGACTGAAAAAAGTTGTGAAAAATTGATTTTTTTTTTACATCTTTTGTAGTTTTAAGTACGAAGATGTACTTTTTTGAGTTGCTACTAAGAAATGTTTTGTAGGCCAAGCCAAGAGCAACAACTTTGCTAAAGACATAAAAGCAAAATTCAAAATAGCTTACGAGATATGGAACCATTAATCCTACACTGAAGCTGAAAAGTTGAAAAGTTAATTAAAAACGCGTTTTTATACTACCATCACACCCTGTCAGAATTTTTTGGTCTCGACCGTATCAACTTTTTTGAGTTCAAAAATGTGTCACAGTGTTATTGAAACGCAAATTTTAATATGAAAACAATTAAAATATTTAATTCATTTGATGCAACTTATGCACAAAAATAATGTTGATTACATTTCCAATACCAATTTTACTTATCGAAATTGTTTTAGTGGTGAATTTCTCCAAATCTCCCGACAAAACACAAGAGATTTAAAACCAACCGGCCTTTTTAAGAAATCAAAGTATGTTCACACCGGCAGAGATTGAAGATGGACTAGAGCAGCGTCCGGCAAAACACACATGCTTATTTTGCCTTTGAATGTGTGCGTTCAGACTCGCGAGAGCGCTCTCAGTTAGCACATGTTTGTTAGTGCAAAAGAGAGCAGTGTACTCTCGTATAGTGTCTGTGTATCGACGCCGCTGCTACAGAGGATGCACGTCGCTACTTCAATACACAGAACATTAAACGGTGCCGGACACTGGACTAGAGATAGAGGGACGAACAGAAAGAAAACCACGTATCGACAAACTGTGAAGAGACAATCCGTTAGAGCCATTGTAAATGGAAAATAAAATCATCAAAATACGAAAAATCCTCATTCACACTATATTGAATTACATGCGATTTTTATAAATATAATCATACAGAAGGTCCTATTTTGGGGCCTGCTGCTTATAATTATAATTTTCTTGATTGCATACGAGGTTTGTTATGGTAAATGTAAATGTTGGCTATACAGCTCCTACCAAGCCAAGCTTTTTTCAATCTATTGGCGTGTGTGCCTTAAATTTTTCACACAAGAGAAAGGGACCTACAGTTTAACGCCGGATTTGAACGGCAAAGTTTGAGAATTTGCTTTTTCATGGCTAGATACTTCACAGCTGGCGCCAATAGCTGGTGAAGGTGACCGTATGTGTAAAAGCTATTCTCTAAAGAAAGAAACAAACTTTTATTATTAGATGTTCAGAGGCGGGATCGAACCCACGACCTCCCGCCCAGCAGTCCAGCACACTAACCACTGAGCCACACACGACCATAGGTATTTATTTATTTGTTATCAAAATAATTCCTCTCGGATAAAATACATTTATGCCAACGTTTCTTTCAATCCCTGAAGCACTTTAAAAATCATATTTTGTGACCTTGCTTAGCTGAAACGCTCACCATCGCGTATACGGACCCGTTCAATAGGGCCTGCCGCCCTAGAAAAACAAAATCTACCTTCAAACCACCTTGGTGGTCTGCAGAGCTGAATAAGCTCAGAAAAGATTGCCGTCATACCTTTAACTTAGCCAAATATAGCGACCAAACAACCGCATGGGCGCTATATAAACAAAAGCTAAGCACCTATAAGAAGACTATCAGGAGGGCTAAACGGTCCTCCTGGGCGCAGTACTGCACTAATATCGAATCCACTTCTGATGCATCACGGCTCAGGAAAATTCTGGCTAGCTCACCAAACTCGCCAGGACTCTTGCAAGAAACAGACGGAACCTGGACCGACTCTCCAGAGGAATCTCCTAATCTTCTGCTGACCACTCATTTTCCTGAATGCTCAACCAACTTAATATCTCATGATAGGCCAAACGACCTCTCTATGCAATACGACAAAACCATTGTCACGGAGACCAAAATTAAATGGGCCATCGACTCGTTCGAACCATTTAAGTCACCAGGTCTAGATAACATTTTTCCTGCCCAACTACAGCAAACCATTGGGCTCACAATGACCTGGCTTTACACTATCTATGAAAGCTGTCTTAGGGTCAACTATATCCCCACCAAGTGGAGAGAAACTAAAGTGGTATTCATACCGAAAGCAGGCAAAGCTTCACATGCGAATCCAAACGACTATAGGCCTATCAGCCTATCTTCCTTTCTTTTGAAAACCCTTGAGAGACTTATTGATGTACACCTGACACCTGACCAAACACAACATGCATACAACAAGGGCAAGTCTACTGATACAGCCCTGCATTCCCTGGTCTCAAGGATTGAAAGATCACTTGAAGTAAAAGACTACTCCTTAGTAGCATTCCTCGACATAGAGGGTGCTTTTAATAACATCCAACCTAGCGCTATCACCGCTGCCTTGACATATACGGGAGTCGATGCTCCACTGGTAAGGCTCATCGACCAAATGCTAACCAGCAGGTCGGTGTACTCCCAACTAGGTGGTGCGACGGCTCGCAGATATGTATGTTAACAGAGGCACTCCGCAAGGAGGTGTTCTCTCTCCGCTGCTGTGGGTTGTAACAGTTAACCAACTGCTGCGACTTATGGAAGCGGAGGGACATGTAGTGGTGGCGTATGCGGATGATATTGCCATCTTCAAATGTGGAATGTTTCCTCAAACACTGTGTGACCTTATGCAGACTGCACTGACAACACTCGCTCAGTGGACTAAATCGTGTGGCTTAGGCGTGAACCCAGCCAAGACGGAACTAGTTCTTTTCACCAGAAAATACAAAATTCCCGAGCTGATTGCTCCTAAAATTAACGGGGTCAGCCTTGTATTTAGTGACAATGACAAATACTTGGGTGTAATTCTGGACAAGAAACTACTCTGGAATGATAATACAAATGAACGCATGAAATAGGCAACCATCGCTTTATACTCGTGCAAGAAGGCAATAGGCCGAAAATGGGGTTTTTCCCCTTCAATAGTGCACTGGCTGTACAAAGCCGTCGTTCGTCCCATATTACTATACGGATCACTAGTATGGTGGCCGGCACTCGGGAAACAATCAGTCCTGAATAACCTCCACAAGGTACAGAGAAGTGCGGAGATATGTATTAGTGGCGCTCTCCGAACGACACCAACGGAAGCGCTTAATACTATCCTTCATCTTCTACCGCTAGACCTTGTAGCAAAGCAACTGGCTACCATAACGGCCTTAAGACTAAGAGAATCTGATGCCTGGAACAGGGGCAATTCGGGACACTCTACCATACTCGAAGACCAAGCGACTATACCATTATCTACAGACTACTGTATACCACAAACAACGTTCGACAAGCTTTACGACGTCTACATCCCAAGCCGCCATGTGTGGGAATCATTCCCCCACAGAAGAGCCAACGCCATTAACATCTACACTGATGGCTCTAAGCTCGACGAAAAAGTAGGAGGGGGCGTTTTCTCCCCAGACCTAAGTTTAAACTTATCGTTCCGCCTTCCCGACCACTGCAGTGTGTACCAAGCGGAAGTGGTAGCCATCCAGGAAGCGGCCACCTATCTTAGCACACTAACGGTCAAGGAAGGCAACGTATTTATATACTCGGACAGTCAAGCAGCCCTCAAAGCACTTGACTCACACACAAACAATGCAAAAACCCTTACTAATTGTCGCGTATCTCTTAACGAGATCGCACGACACTTTAGTAAACACCTCATATGGGTGCCTGGACACCGCAACATAGAGGGAAACGAGTCAGATGACGAACTGGCCAGAATAGGAACCACCATCGAGCTCCTTTCAGAGAAGAGCACGATTGGGATGCCTATGGCAACATATAAGCTGCACAGGAAAGCTGAAACACTAAGTCTCGCTACGGATCGGTGGGAAACCATTCCCTACTGTTCAGTATCAAAACTCACGTCGCCTACATTTAACCAAAAACGTACAAATACAATTTTACGACTCAGAAGAGAACACATATCGATTCTGATTGGAGCCCTCACGGGGCACTGTCTCATTGGCAGACATGCAGCACGCCTAGGCGTTGCTCACCATGACTTCTGTAGAAGCTGTAAACATGAAGAAGAGGAGAACACAGTACAACACCTTCTCTGCCATTGCCCCGCTTTAAGTAGAAGAAGACTAAGGACACTTGGTCAACCTCTCCTACCCAGCCTCACGGAGACATCCGATCTAGAGATCCCAGCTCTATTAAAATTTATACTGTCCACACAATGGTTCAGTACCGAGGACCCGCCTCAGTCTTAAAAAGGGTTAACAGGGAACTAATATGGCATCGCAATGGGCCCATAGCGGCCTAAGTGGGAGAGCGACTTGTCGCTCTCAGCCATCGCAACCTAACCTAACCTTGCTTAGCTCCTCCTTCGATACCCTCCCTGTCGTCTCAATCGTGTTGTAGCTTCGATCTTTTTATGAGCCTCTTTTGTTTTGGGATCAGAAAAAAGTCACAAGGGGCCAGGTCGAGAGAATGTGGTGAATGCGACATTATTAGTGTGTCGCACAAGCAACAATTCCATTTTTTAGATTGGTCAAAAATCGAAGATGAGCCAAACTAATTTAAAATAAACTTGACCTACCTGTAAGAACAAAGAGCCGCTGTTCCATGTACCTCGAGCTTATATCTTGTAACATCTATGAGACTTTAAGAGACAGAGCCAAAAGTGTTTGCTTGTAGTGTAGTGTATATAGGAACCTCAAGTTTGTTTCAGATTTGTGTGAAGGTCTAGCAAATGAAAGAATGAAAATATACAAAATTAAGGATACAGAATATTTTGAAGTCTGGGCACTCGTCTACAGCGCCCTTACTTAGTTTTATTAAAAGTTCTCACAAATTACAAAACTCTGCTTAATCCTCATCCGAATCTCCGTTTTGGGTGTTTGGTTTAAGACTACCAAATACCTTGGCGGGAATGGCCTTTTGTTCAAAACGCAGTTTCTTCATAATTAAACCTTGCTCATCCGTTTTAGTAGCTGCCTCACTGGCCGCCTGATCATTCTCTTGATTTGTCTCCTCGTCATCGTCCTCCTCTTCGTCACTGTCACCCAAATCAATTTCATCGGGATTAATGACGGTATTCTCCTTATTTTTAGCTCCACCTTGAGTCTCGCCGCGTACAAACATAATATTGGAGGCGGGTTTTTCGTTGAGCTTTTGTTTGGCCGAGTCGTTGGCAGCTTGACGTGCCTTTTCTTCCAGCAAACGCATGGCATCTGGGCCAGAGTTAGTTTCAGAGGGATTATCAGGATTCGACTGCAGAAACTGGGCAGCCATCATGTTGACTTGAGTGTTGTAGGTGGCCTGAACGGAACGTTTAATGCGTAACATTTCCCTCATGGTGTCCTCATTGCCATGGCGGACCTCAAACTCTTTCCAGGTTTGCCAAAAGTCAGCAGTGATGCGTGGATCGCAGACCTTAAAAAAGGGAAAGAAGAGTTAGTAAGCAGCAAAGTGTGGGATAGGAATTAATGGACTTACCTGAGAGCAGTGAGCATAAATGGCTCTGGCACGATCCACTTCACCCAGTTTGGTTTCCAATTCGGCAAACTTTACGCACATGTGACGCATATGCTGTTCAGGCAAGGCCTCTATGGCCTTTTCATAGATCTCTCTGGTGCGTGGCAGACCATAAATTTCGGCTGCCTTTTTGACAAAAATATTATACATGTCAAACATTTCCTCCTCCTTGACGGCCGCTGTGGCACGATCATAAACAGCCATGGCATGCCGGGCCAGACCATGTTCCTCCTCCAGTTTGGCATACAACAAATAGAAATACTTGGCATGCTCTGCCGGACACTGATCCAAACATTGTTCAAACAAATCGCGAGCTCTTTCCAATTTGGAGCCACCGTAGCGGGCCAAGAACTTGCTTAAATATGAATTCCAAATGTCAAACACATTTGGCCACTTGAACAAGGCAATACCCTTCTCATACGCACGATAGGCTTCCTCATAGTAGTTATGCTCCTCCAGAAATAAACCGTAGTTAATGATAATCTGAGGAGTGCAGATCTTAAGATCTATGATGCGTTCGTAGACGGCTTTGCAGGTTTTAAAAGTGCCAAAGGACTCCTCCAAATCGGCATACATGGACCACACTTTAAGGGATTTATAGAGACGCATTTGCACCGTTTCGGTGTCATCATGATAGGCCACCTTACGCTTGGGTAAAACAGTGGCACGTTGCATTAGCTTCAGGGCCAACTCAAACTGTTGCTGACGCAGCTCCATTTCCGCCCATTCACACCACACTGAAGCCAAATCCTCCACCTTGACATACTCCACCTCAGTGCCACGTTCAAATACCACACGAGCGTCTTCCACCTGGCCATTGGACTCATAGAATTTGGCAAATTCCACCCATAAAGTGTGTAGTTTACCCACCGCCTGTTTGGGTTGTACCGTTTGCACGGCCTCCGTGTAGGTGTTGATAATGTCCGCCGGTTGATCCTCATACAACTTGACCCTCTTATGCCATTCGTGCACATTGTGAGGATTCTGACGCAGGAGCACACTGTTTAGGAGCAGCAATCTACGCTCCATCAAATACTCAAAGCGTGAGAGTCTCAATTCCACATCTATATCATCCTCCTCGGTGGCCTCGTCCTCATGGGCGGCCACCTGTTCCATGCGTTTGTTCAGGCTCAACTCCTCAAATTGTGCATATTCATCAAAGACTTGGGTGAAATCTCTTACGGTGGTCACCGTCTGTATGGCCTCCTCGTATATATCCCTGGCACGATCAAATAAACCCGAACGCACATAGTAATCGGCCAGAGAATTCCACAAATGTCCCAATTGATCTGTATAACGTCGCAATCCTCCTCGTATGATGGCATCCACATTCAGCGAATGAACTTTATGCGGATTTTTGGATATCAAATCGCACAGCTCATTCCACAGCTGATGATTGGATTTGCCATGTTTGGACACAAAATGCTCATTATCCACTATGCTAGCCAATTGCTGTGCCGCCTCATCCAGCTTCTCCACATTCTGCAAATATTCCACATACTCCTCCGCCTCCTCGGGAAACAATTTCAAATATCTGCGATAGACTCTCAAAGCCGTTTCCGGCATTTCAAATTTTTGCACAAATTTCAAATATAAAGGCCAAATCCTGCCATGCTGCGTAATGGGCAAAGCCCTCAGAGCTCTATCGAACACATGGCGGGTGCGTGTAATCTTACACTGCAACGTCATGAACACCCCATAGTCCATCCAAATGCGTGGCATTTTGTGCATAAAGACCAGGGCCCGCTCGAATGTGTTGTTCACCTGCTCCCACATGGGATCCGTGGGTATTTTGCCACGGACTTGCTTCCTGCGTGTGCGCAAATAATTATACCAAATCTTATAGCTGCCAGGCAGCTCTTTGAGAGCACGTTCGTAGACAAAATTCACCCCATTGTTCGAAGCCTTAGCCTTGTGGTCAATGTAGCGTAGCCAATGTTTGACGGAGTAGGCGTTCCTTAGGATCTCCTCTTCATAGGGCACATCCTCTTCATCCTATAAAAAGCCAGAGAGAAATGGTTAAATTGGAGGTTTTACATTTGCCACCTGTTGTACTCACAAAATTCAGTTCAATATTCAAAGCCTGCTTTGTTTTGGACACCATTTTGGAGGATAATTTTCACAAACAACAAAAAGAAAAAGCCAAAGCCGCAAAACGTTTTTACAAACAGCTGTTTGGTCAAGAGTGACCGTATTCTAAAGGCTCTGAAAGTTAACAGGGCTCTGTTGTGTGCACTAGGAATGAGCATTTAGCCTTTTTTCGGCCAGAATTAACACCGCAGCGGAAAAAGAGAATTTTGCCTTGGAAATGGGCAAAGGAAATAATCAGATCCTACAAAGTATATATTCAGGCTTGCTTCCGAATCCGATTAATTGAAGTTGCTAAGTGTTGTGAAACCTAAAGAATTATTAAAGAATTCTTTCGAATTATTTTGCCATCCAGAGGATCAAAGGGAGGTAATTGAAAGTTAAAGTCAAAAAAACACAGTCGATTTTTGGAAGCGAGATCATTTAATACTCCCGATTCCGCACTTAAGCGATATCAAAAACGGGAACAGGCCAAACATTCTTGATCACCATCAAAAGCAGAGTCGATAAAAAAGTGTACCGATTGGTTTAAGAGAATATCCGGAATGTAATCCTCAAAAAATTAAAGGATCATGATTTTGGACCGAAAGCATGGACTTTTATTGATTCTCTACGAACGCTTTCAAACATATAAATAAAGCCGAGCTTCTGTCAATCTCTCTATGGAGCAAGAGTAGTTTAAACAATTGTCAGATAGGCCTGATCCAGTTCCCGAATTCAATTGGTCGGAATTGATGAAAGCTGTGATTTTTAAGAAATGATTAAAGAATTCGGGTGAATCTTTTTGTAAACAAGAGGGTCGAACGAAGGTAAATGGGATCAGTCTGGTTTTGGAACAATTCCAATTTCGCTTGATTTGATTGGAATCGAAAACGGAAGCTGGTTTAATATACTTTACAGAGGAAAAAAATTCGGTCAAAAACACGCACAAGCTGAGCACGAAACGAAGTACATTGAGTTTTCATAAATTCTTTAGTACTTAGTTCAAGAATTCTATTTAAAAAGATCAACAATTTCTTGTTTCTCCATATTAATAAGTTTAGCCTTTTCTAGCACAGCTTGCCAGCACCATTCAAACTGTAAAATGCTGTAACAGCACTCTGTCATAAGCAGCGTCTATCGATAGCCCTACCAAACTATCGACAGCCTACTTTGCTGTTTCTTGCTTTAAAAATTCCAAAAGTTTAAATTAAGGGATAACATTAATTTGACTAAGGTTTCCTCACCATGCCAAATCATTTTCATTATAAACCTTTAGTTTTTCTTTAAAAATACAAAACTCCCGCCAGCAAACAGCTGACGCAGTTAACATTTCACCCTAACATCGACGCAGCAGTCTGCTACTCCAATGTTAAATTGATGTTTCATCGTTGCGGTTTAATTTTAGTCAAATTCATTACGTTCGCGTATTTTGCCCAGCAAAGAATTCGCCAACGCACTTGCTTTGTATCCCTTAAAATTAAAAAATACGTTCAAAAAAAAAAATTAAATTTTCTTAAATACCTTACCTTAGTTAGTCTGACAAAGTGAAGAGCGCAGAGAGGAGGTGACAAAGAGCAGGAGGAGAAAGACGGCGAGTTGGCAGATAAACAGAAAAAAAAAGTTGAAATATATAAATCCAAAAATAGCCAAAAATGACGCGGTTGAAACATTTCTAATACAAATTAATATTTAAATTTAAATAAAGTAAAAAAAGAACAAAAGTCCAGGCCCTAAAAGATCTTGTGGTAAGAGAATTACTCAATTTTTATACGCATATGTTGGTGAGTGTGTGTGTGAGTGTGCGTGTGCTTTGTATCCGTATGCGTGGGTGTGTGTCATACAAAAATATATATGTATTTTCGCACTTGTGCCGACCGCATTGATTTTCCAACTCTCACGTGCGGCATTCCAATTGGTGTGAAAATATCCAATTAGCTTTGGTTCTTAACCAACCCCGAATATTCAATCAGCTGGTATTCGTAAAAATTTTCCATTCGCTGTGCTTTGCGTTGTTTTTGTTTTGGTTCGGAAAGAGGAAATTTTTTCATGGTTTCCGCCTTTTTTTTTTGGGGGGTAAGTAGAAATAAGAGGCCTGCCGGTGTTGTTTATCTCCCAACTCCCTCGCAACCCCGCCCACTCAAGTGACATACTAAACTAAAATAACAACAACTGCCGTTACAGTTGGTTACAGCAATTTGCAGCTTTGGAGCCGCATAATAAGCTTTTGCAGTCAAGAGAAAAGCTTTCTATTTGCAGGGATTTCTCGTTTTATGACGAATGTTGTGTGTGTGTGTGTTGGTTTTGGGGTCCAATGACTTTTTAATGAATTTGGCATGTTTTGAATGAAGTTACATAAATAAGGAATATTTTTTTATGGAATCAAATAGAATTATCATAAATCGAGTTAAAGCAACTGCCAAAACAAAAAAATCCACATAAAAATAACATACTAAACAAAAGCCTTTGGTGTCAAACGTTTTGTGAGGTATTTTTATATGGAATTTTTTGCTTTGGCAGTTCCTTTGTTGAGGTGTGTACTTAGCTTTAGTAAGATGTTTTCTATGGTTTTAATTGCCCCACGAAACTGGCCTTAATCGAATTGTACTAAAAGCCAACTGACACTGATTATTTTGAAAATTCTTTGCTAGATTAGTGTTTGGCACTTTTTAATCAGTGTGAATACTAAAGAGTTTTAGTTTGCAATCAAAACACACAAATCGAAGTTTAACTTATCTACTGTCAGTGACAGTTTTTCGACCGAATCAATAATTCCTTGAGTAAAAATTATGTAAGATTTTTCAAAGTTCAGATCGGATCAACCAGGCATATTTTTGCTTTTAGGACCGATTTCACATCTTCTACATAGAGTAATTTGTCACGTAAACTAACAAATAACAGTGTAAAATCGATGACTATCTGACACATAGCAGCTATCTGGGAAATTGTTATGTTTGCTTAATACATACTATTCTCTTTTTATTATACCATTATTATTATTAGTATTACCATTTTTTGAGAAAAAAATGGGAAAATATCAATTAAATCAAATATATCGATATTTTCAAAGCGATAGATCGACATTTTTTCAAATCAGATATTATCGTCGATATCATATTTTAAAAATATGCGACAACCCTAAAATTTATGCTCAAAGTACTAAAACTCTAGACGTAATGGACCATTTTCAAAAACAGACTTGTGTTCGGGACATAAAAATCATCAAGGGTTACCACCAACTCTGCAATATACTAAACAATAATTTTGTTACCTTGTGTAATCAGAGGAATCACGCAATATTTTCGAAAATTATGTTGATGGAAAATACTTAAAGTGAGTCATTGAATTTATGGCATCAATCCTAAAACCACACAGAGAAAAACAAAGATCCCCATAGAATGGATATTCGAAATATCCACTTAAGATTCATTTTTTTAAATATCCTTTTAACATTTTCAGCTCCTTTGGATGGAGAAAAAAGATCAATGAAATATTTTTTCTCTGATATATGGGTATTTCCACAGTCGCGAACGCGACATTCGTACGACTTTAAAGTGCAAAAAAATATAGAAAACAAAAAAATATTTGATGTTTGTTTTTATTTTTTGGTAGAGTTTTGGTAGCAGTATATTTAGTGCAAAAGATAGGTTCAGTCGATTTGACGATTAAAATATAAATTGAAAAAGTTATGTGATTTATCACGCGACAAAAATAGAAGTCGTTTTCGGCTGCATCTAATAAAATTCATAAATCTGGGAATAGTAAACAACAATTTTAAAGCAGTTAACTCCTAAATAAAGGTGAATAATGCAGCCTTTTATTCCGTGCAATTATATTCAGTTATTTACATTAGCTTTGTTTTTATAAGCGTTAATATTATGAAGAACGCGACATTTAGCACGCGACATATTAAAAAAAGCTGACAATGAAATTGACTAATCTTCAGTATTCAGGCCGTTTTTTTTAAAATGGAATCAGAATGGCTTTAAATGAATTATGTTATTTATTTAAATTTTTGTTTTTCATGTCATGTTAAGAAAAGTAATTTTTTAAAAAACAGTTTTGTCGATCTTGGTGGACCTTTCTGTGGAAATGCCCATATCCTTTTTAAGCGAAAATAAATCGATTTCGAAAATATCCAATGGATCCCAAAAAAGGATAGTTAACTATCCAGTCCAAATGGATATCGAAAATATCCTGAGGATCATCAGAAACTATCCTTTTTTTTCTCTGTGCAGTGTGATAAAATTACAAGATGTATAGTTTGAAGGCTACCCCAGTATTTGTATATATATTTCGTATATCTTTGTTTGTGTTATTGTCAGGTGTTTCCTCTTTTCCTCTTTTGGTTACAATTTCAGAACTTTTTCAACATATAGACTGTATCATTTTTTGCCTTTTTTTTTTTTTGGGAAAAAATTTAAAAAAATATCAATTACTAGCTACCCACTTCCCAACCACTTCCCAGTGGGCATCCCGGCGGTATTTCCAACATCGGAAAATTTTGACCACCCACTTACAAACCGAGTTTCAAGTCACTCGGATTCCGGCCATATTCCTCGATGACGGATTTTCCGAAATCTGGAAAACACGTGTCGAATCATTTCGCGTACTATGCTTACAAACCAAGTTTCAAGTCAATCGGATGAAAAATAAAATTTTTCCCATACAAACTTCACCGACGCTTTGTTATGTTAAGGGTGGACAACCCTTATCACTAAAGGGTATGAAAAATAGACGTTAGCCGATTCTCAGAGCTACTCAATATGCTCACAAAATTTCACGGGAACGAACATTGTGACACGAAAATTTTATATATAAGATAAATAAGATATATTTTTATAGCGAGTTATCAAATATCATTTGATTTTTTTCAAATCACAAATTTTTCGTCGACGCGATATTTTAAAAATTTTCGACAACCTAAAATTTTTTATAAAGATTGGATAAAAAATAGCCGAGTTAAGAAAATGTTCCATACTTTTTGGCCTTCCCCCTCTCAGAAACACAGGAAGGCTATCAAACATTTTGTTCCCCTGAGTAACGGTTAAATGGAAGTGGTGCAGGGCCGACTTTTACTTACTCCCTCGAATTTTAGTACTTCGAATTTCTACGCAAGGGAAGGTAAAATAAAAACCATTCTCTCTTCCTCTTTTTATAAAGGAAGTATTCTACTTATGTCCAAGAAGATCAATGCTTGAATTCGACAGTTTTTGAATCTAGTGAAATTTTATTGGTTTATTTTAAGTTAGAGGCTTTTCAATTTCACACAAGGGCCAGCATAATTTGAAAAAATCCTTATTTCAATATTTTTATTCCTAGATACAAGAAAATTCTATCTTGCCAAACTTTTTAGATCAAAAATGTTTGATATCAAGCACGATGGTCTCGACTTTATCTCGGATGTAGGGGTATCAGTCCTATATGGGTTTTGACAGGGCTTTAGAGTAGATATTGGTTATATTCTGTATTAGTTACACACTCTCGATTTACTTATTCATGTTATATCCATCATATTACTGAAAATTCTCGTATAAGACCTAATATAACAACAATATATGAGCTAATACTAAAATATTGGATAAGATCCAATTACTTAATTTAAGTAGAATTCGAACCCACGAACGAACTGAGCCCTTATAAATCTATGATTGGTTGAACAAACGGTCTGCTAACAGACTCATTTTGCAGTAAAATTATTAAATCTAAAAAATTCCCCCAACAGTAATTTTCTGCCTACTAGGGTTAAAATCTCTTTACTCATGACTATAAAAAAGGAAACACACAAATATCACAAGTTTTATTCTAAACCGCACAAACCACATTGTGTCTCATCTTCTGCTTACCCTACTAAATCGTCCCTTAAACCTGCTGTACCCGTTCGCCCATTTTTAGGGTATACGCTTACATAGGAAAAAGCTTTCTGCACATTTTGTTCTAAAAACTTTTTTATTGATTTGATTTCTACCATTTGCTCTTCTACTTGCAGCTAAAGCGGAAAGCACTGAAATATATTAAAAATTTTCCTCAAATAAATCAACAATTTGTCAACATGTCGCGTTCAAGTAATTTGTTTAGTAATTCCGCTGTGAATTTAGAGACTAAAAAGTTTAATTGTTAACCCAAAAAAAAAAATTCAAAAAATTTATAATTTAACAAACAATTTGTAGAGTGCGTGCGTGCGTGTGTGCAATACAGAATCCCGGAAAAGTGCAATCGTAGTTCGACTCTCCGTTTTTTAATACATTCCGGCAGAGACAACCAACATTCCCCCAATTCCTTTACTCGCTTCAATTCGATCTTTTTTAATTAATCCTTTGGTTAACTGCCTAATGGCAAGTTCGCTCAACAAGACAAGACACAGGCGCAGATTGGCTGCGATCTCGTTTCTATCGAATATCTCATTAGATGGCACACACCGGGACACAAAATTTGGCGCAACATTCGGCAGCAGCATCATCTGCAACCAGAGCAAGAATCCCAACTATAGAAGCAATCCAGGTGGCAACGCAACGCCAGCGTTGGGATACGGAGCCAGTGGCTATCATCATCAGCATTATCAGCAGCATCATCAGCAGCGGAGGCCACAGCAGCAGCAGCAGCAGAATCATCAGCAAACTAAACAACAACAACAACATCAGCATCAAAATGGTGGCCCAGCAACTACTGCAGCCCTACTCCTCTGCAATGCCGACATCCATATGGACAGCATGGGCGGCGGCTATAGCCTGGATGAGGATTGCTCCGGCTCAGCTGCTCCTAGCGCTGCCAGTGATGGTGATGGGCATTTTAGTGAAACTGAAAATATGGGTCAATACCTGATGAATGTGCTAAATGCGGCGACACAGACACATGTGCCGGCCGAGCGACGCAACAATAAGCGACCCACACCGGGCAGCGGCAATATGAGCATTAAGGGCAACAAGCAGCAAAAGCAGCCAAAGCAACGCCCAACAGCTGGAGGCAGCGGTGGATCGGGTGCCGAAAGTGGCAGCGATTCGGATAGTGTCAAGATACCGCTGAAAATGTCCAATTTGGGCAGTGGCGGTACCATAAAGCTATTACCGCTAAGAGATCGGTAAGTGTTAAAATGATGAAAGTTTGAATTACAAATTCTTAAATTATGAATTTTTTGAGTATTGGTGTTAAAGATGCAATATTTTAGGACCAGAAAAGTTAAATTCAATAGATTTAGAAACTTAAAGAAGAAGTAAAGTACCACAACTGAAACTGAGATACAAATCAGGTAGACAGTCTGTTTTGAAAAATTGTATGATCCCACTGTGCCCACGGTCTATGTGCACAGCGCCGCGCATAGGCACTTAGAGAGCGCATAGCACAAGTTAAAAAGAACAACGACTTTGTATGTTTTCCGTTTACGCTTTCTCTCCTTTGTCTCAAATCGTATATTAGTGGTCTTCAGTGTAAATTTTGTTGTTGGCGATGAATGATTTTGTGTTTTACAGTAGGGATGTCGAGATATCGATATCAATTACTTGTTGAATATATTTTTGGGGTGTATTTTTGTTAGTTTCGGCCACAAAAAGGGAGGTTTTCTGAAGACATTCTTTTGAATATTCTTAGTATTACTGATATTACTAATATCCAAGAGAATGCCCTTGGGAAACCATCCTTTTGTGCCAAAAACCAAAAAAAAATGGTGTGACTGTCCTTACCACACACGAGGCTTCGATGTGAAACATGATGCTAAATTTAAGGACTTAATCTCAAAAATCACAAGCTCTCTGAATGCTATTTAAATCAGCAACGACAATATTTTAAAATAAGAAAACAGGGAGTAGAAATACCAACAACAAGATCACTGGCTGCTGTGTTCTGTTTTCTTAACGTGATTCTATTAAGTCACTGTCAAGTCACAGCTCAGTCAGTGTAAAGTCACTTTCAAGTTGCTGTCAAGTGACTGTTAGTCACCGATTATTCTCAATGTCAAGATACTGCCAAGTCACTGTTTATTCATTGTCAAGTCACTGTTAAGTCATAATCATTCACTGTTTTAGTAGTCAAGACATTGTTTAGTCACTGCCAAGACACTTTCACGTCACTGTATAGTCAAGGTATAGTCACTTTAAAGTCACTGTCAAGTCAAGGTCAAGTCACGTCAGGTCAGTGCTTAGTCACTGATAAGTCACTGTTTAGTCCTTGTCAAGTCACTGTTCAGTCACTGTTTAGTCACTGTTGAAGCAGCTCTACTTTCCCCCATTTTCTCACAACTTTCCGCCCACTGTCCCACCCTCTTTCACTCCTCTCACCCTTGGACACACCGCTAAAACTACATTACAAAATATCCATAATGTCAGCACAGCGCTGCAGCGTCACGTGACGCTGAAATCAAATTTCACTCCTACTTAAACCTTCCGTACCGAAATTAAAGATGTTTCACATCAAAAATTATTCACAAAAATATACTCAAATGTGATTTGATATCGATATTTAGAAAAACCTATTTTACAGGCAAAAGTCTTGTTTCTCTTTCTGTTTTTTGTGGTTGTTGTTGCTTTAGAAATGTTTTCTTTATTTGTATTGCTGTCTACGCCGCCATAAGCTGGAAGAGTTAGAAATAAAAACTAGGTCGCACAATATCCAATAATTTGTTTTATTATATTAAAATCCATTGCATAATCACTAAACATCACAAATATCTAATCCTACTCGCACAGTGATGTCACCAAGACGCTTCAAATGTTTGTTGAATTTGCTAAAAACGTGTGCGTATTTTTATATGGCCTTCGATCATACGAGCCAAGTTCAGTTAATATGCAAAATAATGTGACTAAAACACGTGTCAAAGCAGTCCCCCACAACAGTTTGATTATCAAATTTATGTTATAAATATTAAATTTAAAATTTCTCTGTCCTATCCCAATTCGATTACTCAGTTCAGTGTCTTTTGAATGACAACTGACGTCAAACTGAAGCCAATTTGGAAAATGTCATAAGATTCTTGTGTGTGGGGCCACCTGAGATTTCCTTTCCTTTTCCTTTTACTCAAATGAATCATTTTTTCCTGCTTTGTTTTGATAAATTTATTATTAAACTGGAAGTCTAATTGAATTTTAAAAAAACTGTTTAAAAATAAAAATTGGATTATTTTTTTTTGTTTCCAAAAATATTTCATTTTCGTTTATGTGACGTTTGTATCTAGTTCTACAGCTGTTTGACAAGCACACGTTTTTGACGCCTTGTTGCCAAAAGCCTCAATTTTTTTTTTTTTTTGTTCACAGTGCGCTAAATATAGTGGGCAAATCCATTCAAAACTCAATCTGTTGACGTGTGGCCGTTCAATTAACGTAAATTAAAGAGCGTGCCTGGCAAATTGTTCAACCACAAACAATTCAATTGCATGTACTGAATTGCGGGTGTTCATTTAATTGAAGCTTTTGTGTCACGCACTTTAAACGGTCTATCATTATTACCTGACACATTCAAGTATTGTATTATCATCCTTAAACTTCCTTGAACTTTTAACTGCATTCTGCAGAAAGTTTTGCCTGGGCGAAAAGCTTTCACTTCAATGACAAATCCAAAAAAAAATAAACAGGGCGAGCGTTCAGGTTTCATTGAACTCGTCTTGTCTAGCCTAGGGGGCTAGTTGTTGTTGCTATTCTTGTTATTACAATGCAATTCGTTGCGCTTTGACAAACTGACCTTGTTTTTCATTTGCGCTCTGTTGACAGCTCGGCATTTTGCTTATACATATTTGATACTATATTATATATATATTTTGCACTTGTCTAATTGGTTCAGTTTTTAAGGGTTTTCATTTGAAAAATTTAACTTTCAATTGTTTTGCAAAATTAAACAAATTAGCTTGGACCCAAGCCAATTGGCTTTTCATCGAAGTGACAGAACATTTGCTTAAGCAAATCAAAGATAAAATCATCTTCAATTGCCTCATATACTAGGCATACGATTAGAGCTGTATTTTGTATTCACCTCAGATAACAAAAGTATCTTATCAATGAAAGTGTGTAGAAATAATTTATTAACTATAATGAAGAAATTGACGTATGAGCCAAAGATTGATTACGATAAGATCAATTGATTTAAAAAAGCCACATCAGCTTATATTTAGTATACGTATCCGAACAAAGAAATTATAAAGGGTGATTTTTTTTAGCAGCTTTTGGAATTTATTGAATAATAAAGTTTCCAGCCTTATTTTGCACGATCTATGTGGCCAATCAATTGGGCCATTGTTTCGCGAGCTGTGTAGCATGTGACACCGTCTTGTTGAAACCACATGACAGCCAAGTCCATTTCTTCCATTTTGGGCAAAAAAAAGTTTAGAATCATCGCACGGTAGCGCTCTCCATTCGCACTAACCTTCCTGCCTTTGTTATCTTCAAAAAAAGTACCCATAATCCACACCAATCTGCATTTTTCGGAATGCATTGTCAGTACTTGCAATGCTTCTGGCTAAATATGTCAATTTTGTTTGTTCACATATCCATTCTACTAGAAATAAGCTTCATCGCTGAAGAAAATTTTTTTAGATTTTTCACATTTCTCACATTTTTAATGATTTGAAAGTGTTGTGCTTTTGTAAGTGGATCCCTTGTTAAATTATAGACCAAACTGAACATGTTTGACAGTAACATCTGACACGAAAACAGCTGAGCTGCCAAATACAGTGTTGCCAAAAGAAATTGTTAAGAAATCATGCATTACTTATTACGTTCTACCAAATCTTACCCTGAACCAATTCTTGGTGTCACGAAAATCTCTTTAGCTTGTGTTTTGGAACTTAAGAAATCCAAACAAAATTGTTCTTCTGAGTTATTTTATAATTGAAACTCGCAAAAACCAACCGAAGGCCAAGTATTACCTGTTGACAGGAGCGGATTAACTTTTTAATGTTTGATCATTTTTTTGGAGAGAAAAATGTAAGTGTGAATCATAAAACATATGATACATAACTCTATGATGGTCTAAGAACCAGATATTCATATAAGTAATAAAATCTCTCTTAGTTCTGTGACAGTATTAAGAGCGTTTTGAAAATTAACCAATTTCTAAGTCCTTAGAGAGATTCGTAACACCTCTGAATAGGAAATGTATACACTGGGAACAGTCAGCAGAACAAATTGATAACTAATCAATAACTATTTCAATGACAGGTAAGGCAAAACAAGGTTTTTTGTTCAATCATTGTTCAAGTGCTTTTGCAATGAAATTTGAATTAAAGTTTATCCCTTCTTTCATACTAATGTTGATCCAACAGGGCAAAAATGAATACCTTGAAATTCTTAGTTTGAGAGCTTATGGCCGCTTGGACACCAATAAAAAAAAAGAAAATATATCTCAAGCAACAACAACCACAAGTAATACAAAGAGAAACCCCATTTTGTTTGTGAAGTGAGCTAGGCCAATCGCTAACCTATGCTGACAAAGCATATGGGCATTTCCACCAACAGGTCAACCTGGGCTTATGGAAAAGAAAAAGAGCCAATGGAGTTAAATAATGCAACGTATTTGATCTGTTTTTTAATTGTTATAGGGACACAGCAGAGAAATGCTTATAAACTAATGTCTCTGGTTGTTTTAATTTTCATCTATTTCTATTTGCCTCCTTGAACAACCGCAATAGGATCTTTTTGCACGGTTCAAATATCTTTGAACATATTGCCGGGGCTAACAAATTGTATTTTTACTTTCCTGTACTTTTCTTATCTTTGAACATGAATATTAGGGCAACAATTTGTATTTTTATATATATAATTTTTTTTCTTCGATAGTGGACTGTATCTTAAATGTGTAAATTTCCATATGGTTTTAAACTTTTTGCTCAGATTTTTACATTTTTATATCTTAACATTTCGATTTAACACTATGGGTCATTCTTTAATAAACGTACAGCATTTTTTTTTATTTTTCATTTAATAAAAAAATCCGAAATTAGATCTCGACAAGCCTTTATTTTGAAAAAAAACACCAAAACGTAATTTTGCGGTTTGACAAAAATTTTTGTTAATTTTATAAACAATTTCAAAAATCGCAAAAACGAAAAAATGGAAAAAAGGGATATCTCAGGATTGGTTTATCGATGGTTTCAAGTTGATATCGATGGAAAGAATTTGACTGTATCTACTTAAATTATAATTTTATAGTTTTTAAATTATATTTTTTGTGCGAAAAATTACATATAATTTTTTGTGTTAACCACCATGTTATGTCTTCTGAGGATATACAATCAAATGTTCTAAACATAACTTAAATTTTGGTGTTTTCAAAAGATGGAGACTTTTATAGTTTAAAAGTTAGAATTTTAAGTTATAAACAAATTAAAAGATACCCTTAAAGAGCTTTGCCACGCATCAGTTTTAAAGCTTTTTGATTGAAACTTGCACGGTGCTTTAATTTAACAAGCTTTTCAAAAATGTTAACTCACGATCAGCCGCAATAAAAACATTTTTGTTACTTTTATTTTAAACGATTTGTATAAAAAAAACAAAAATTTTTTGCCTTTTTTTTGAAATTAGAATTTTTAAAGTTTATGTAACAGCGAAAACCCCTGTTACACGGTGCCACCGCCTTTATTTATTATTTTTCATTATTTTACCCACCGCCCACGCCCCCGCCATGCACTGTTCAAATATGGATTGTTGTTGCAGGTCCGTACGCGCCAACAACAAAACCTTAGCTCGGAGAGAAAGAGAGGAGAGAACGCAAATGAATTTGTTATTGCTCTACGTAGCCATAAGCCATGCGTGAAGGCTATTCATGCCAGATATCCCTTTGAGTAAAACAACAACGAATACGCGAATCACGGAATGGTCATGGGCCTTTTTGATTTAGAATTGAATTTAATAAGAGAATGGTTCTAATGCTGACAACACAGAGTCAAATACACTGAAAAATAGTCCAATATTTAATCCCGCCTAGAACCTATCTCCCTAGTATTCAGTGAGTATCTCTACACAAAGTTTATCGAATCTTTTAGGATAGAAAAGAATCACTTTTTGTTTTTTATTTCGCTCCCTATTTCTTTTTGTCCCTTAAGTACGTGCTTAAAGACGACTTTCATCAACCAAAGTGGAGATGTGGGGAATTTTCGGTTAATAAAAGTTTAGAAATGGACTTCCTGTTAGGTTTTTTGAGTGGCCGATTCCTTGGTATTCCATAAACAATACTTTTCGTAGATGAGTTACGGCCGTTCAAGAGATTGGCAGGTATAATTTTTAAGTATGGCTCCATAATTTTTCATTTGTGGGCTGACCTTGTGCTCGTTTCTGCAATCATCTTCAGTTTTTTGAGTTCGCCGTTTGTCGCTTCATTTACTTGTAGGACCGTTACATATATCTTTGTGTACTACTACTAGAAACGCACGCAGAGCATTTGTTTTTGTTTTATGTTGTTTAAAGGGAGACCAACTTATGACTAGACTTAACAACTTTTTTTGTTTTTGGATCCGAATAGCCAAAGCGTATAGGCTTCACGCAAATCTAAGCGTAGAGCAACAGCTTTAAGAGTGCTCTCTTTGAGCGCAGGTTTTGTTGTTGGCTGCATGTGCACAGACAGAAACAAGCACCCACTGCTTTCTCTTTATTCTGGTTGTTGTTGCTTAACATCTATTTCTTCATTTGTATTGGTATTCAACCGAGTAAGCTGATTTTGGGCCCCTCTGTTCTAGACTCTTTGTTTGAACCACTTTGTAACCTTTGATTTCTACATAAAAAAACAAAATTCTGCAAATTCCAGAAAAACAAGAAACAAAAACATTTGGTTATAGGAAACTCGCCAATACTTTGTCACAAAATGCCGCATAGGCGAGAAAGAAGAATCTCTATGGGAAAACATTCCTACAATCTGTATTCATCAAACATCAACTATGGTCAAGTTTCAATGACATTGTTATTTCCGTTCTCTCTCAAAAATCCAAGACTCAGCAAATTCCAAAATCCAAATTGTAGTAAACAAAAATATTTTGTATGTAATGTGAATCTCCCACACTTCCTGTGGGAAACGATTTTTGTGCATTCAAATGCTGCGCAAGCGCAAAAAAATGAATCTAAGAGAAAAAAAAACAACTTACTGCGACGCAAAATCAAAATAAACTACTTGGGTCCATCCTCAAGTTGTTTTGAAATTTGAGCAGATTTAGGAGTTTGCATGAATGAAGTCCAAAACGTAAACAACATTTGCCAGACCCTTGGGCAGCAGCAAGAGAATACTCTTCATTCAGGAATTGCGTCATGCGTTTCAATTTGATTTAATGCCTCGTCGAAGGCGCAACAGCTAGCTGGAAGGGGAAAGGCATTTCAAGGACAACCGGCAAGTCGCAAAGAGCTTGGCAAAGCTTTAGGTCCTGTTCCTACGCTCTTTCAATGTCAATGCCAATGCCAAGAAGAAACCTGTACAGCTTTTAACCCCTCACCCCGAATGATGGGCCTCTGCAAAAGTGGTTTATGCAATCCACAACGACGCAATAAGAACCGGTTAGATGGGTAAGCTGCATCTGGTCCCTAATCCTTTCAAGGTCAAACGGAAAAAAAACTTAGACGGGTAGCCAAATGTGTGTCAGTGGTGCAGTAGTTGAAAAAATGGCGGAAAAATTGCATATAGAATGCAAGGTTTTCAACCCCCTGAAGACTCGCTCAATTTTATGATATGTAATGAACGATAAGTCCCCCGACTGGGACTAATCCAACTCGTAAATATTTATCTAGCAAATTGTTTGTTTCCAAAACACAAAGACTAACTGCGATAAGTGGCATGCCAAGCACTCAATATATATATACATTTATATGAGCAGAAACTGACACAACTGACATTATGTTATGATATGGCTTTCAGCCTCTGGTAATGGTTATACAGTATTATTTTTATTATTATTATTTTATAACTATTATGGCTTATCATAGTAGAGTCGTGTTTCATGCTTTAATTTGAAGAGTTTTGCGTTTGTGTTGGGCCACCAAATGCGGTTCAAAGAGGTTCAAAGCGGTTCGTATTGGATTTTTCTTTGTTTTGTTTGTTTATTGCTCGCAACTGCCAAGCTAACTGGAAGTGGGCGACTGAACAAAACTTGAAAGAGAGAAAAAGTTGTAGTAAAGTATGAATTGTTATTAAGAAAGCGAACAACAGAAACTTAATAGGGAAAATATTTTGAAAACTGTAAACTGGGTGACTCAGAAACTAACTTAAATAACAAACTAGGGTTTCCTTTTATGATTCGCTTTTTTGTAGATTTTTGTTATACCCTTAAAGCAGGGGAAGAAACTGTGAGCTTTTCTTTTTCTAACAACTAGAGGCCGAGAACATAGAGCCTTAAAACTTTTAAAGCATCTAAATATCTGCCAAGGCAGGGGTTTCCTTTATGATTCGCTTTTTTGCAAAATATTGTTAAACCCGTAAGGCAAGGGTCGGCAAAGTGAGCAGAGAAATTGCCACAGAAACAGAAAGCTTTCAAAAGCATTTTGTTATACCCTTAAAGCAGAGGTCGGCAAAGTGAGCAGAGAAATTGCCAAATTGCTTTTTCTAACAAAGCAACTAGGGGCCAAGAACATAGCCCTAAAACTATTGCAGCATCTAAATTTCTGCCAACGCGACGTCTCTGCTCACGTTGCCGACCTCTGCTTAAAAGTCAAACTTAAAATTTTGACATTTTCCTGGTGTACATTGTTCACGTATTCCTACTCTCCCCTAAAGTAAACTCAACTAAATGCCAGCTGTGCCCAGAGATATGGATTTCGCGTTTTTAGGCAAATATTGACCAAAATGCTTTGCACTAAATATAAAAATAAATACAAGTAAACACGAGAGCAAGCAAATATATAAATCATGTTCAAGAATTTAATTTCTTAACAGCCACAAAACAGGCGAAACGAAATGGAAATGTTTTCTAATTGCCTTTTTCCATCGCTGTGCTGGCTTTTATGTGTGGCAATCAAATCAACTGAGTCAATTCGGGGCTTTATCAAAGTTTGCTTTGTTTTGTCATCATCAGCATTAGCAGTCTGCTCTGTCTGCTCTTATCGGGCGACAATGTGCAAACAAATGGAAAATGGAATTAAATCACGTGCATTTCCATTAACCGAAAGCACAGATTTAACTTAATCAGAAAAAAAGAAACAAAAGACAAAAAAGAGACAACAAAAATATGCAAATTATTTGAAACACGTTTGGTAACCGGTGTGAACCGACTTTAAGATTTGAAAATGTTGCCAGAATGCAAAGGAAAAACGCTAGCAAAACGCTACAAAATGACTTGTTATGAAACCTCAAATTGGCTGATGACGCAAATTGTACGCGTGTTTCATTATCAAACCTCTTCAACTAGAAATTGATTTGACAATGGACAAAAAAAAACATTGTACGCGTATTGCACGATAAGGCAAAAAAAACACAGAAGAGAAAAATGTACAAAAAAATATCATAATCAGGTTAGGCAAGAAACCAAAAAAAAAAACAACAACCCATTATAGTTTGTAAACAAATAGACAGCACAAAACATAATGCAAAAAAAAAGCTCTAGCGCACAAAAATGAACTAAGCAAAATAAAAAATGGAAATAAAATGCCTCAATAGTTGTACAAGTCGTGAAGGTTGTTTACACACCACCAAAGGGAAAATAAAGTATAGAAATAAAAAGTATTTAGCGAATATTATGAAATTTTTATATCTCATTGAGGCTCAAATTTAGGCATTTTTTTTTGGGGGGCCATGTTAGAAGTAATTATTAAAGTCCGAATAAGAGAATTTTAATTATATTTTTACTTCCAACTGCATTTCTATTATAAAAATAAAGTACTGATGTAGAAAATCTATATTAATATTGCAAATTTGTTAGCGATATAGTGAAGTTACTAAGAAGAGAGAGAGGCTTGGCTTGGCCCTTTGGGGCTGTATAGCCAATTTCACATTATATTCGTTCTAAGTATTGGATGTGTTTATTAGAAAACTGTTGGCTTTTGCTTCGTTTTTTATACTCAGAACATATTAACGAGAAAGGCAAGGCTAACTTCGTCCGTGCCGAAGTTTTTATACACTTGAAATAGCTTGTCTCAACGGTTAGCGGCTTCGACCAAACTTCGCAGATCAGCTTAAAAACGTTTAATATTACCCATGACCGTGATTGAGAGCGGTAATATTAAGAAAAAAAAACAGTTTTTCTCATTAAAACACATTTTTCGACCGATCATTTGTATGGCAGCTACAAGAAGTAGTCATCCGATCCGGTTGGTTCCGACATATTAGCAGCGTGCAGACAAAAGAAGACTCTGTGCAAAGTTTTAGCTCGCTAGCTTCAAAACTGAGGGACTAGTTCGCGTAGAAACAGACAGACGGACAGACGGACGGACGGACAGACGGACGGACGGACAGACGGACGGACAAAGCTTAATCGACTCAGCTCGTCACGCTGATCAAGAATATATATACTTTATGTGGTCGGAGACGATTCCTTCTATGCGTTGCAAACTTCTGGGCAAAATTATAATACACTTTTCAAGTGTATAAAAATGGTTATCAAAAGTATCTAATAGGCAGATAAATACATTTTGAAATCTACAAAGAATTTATATACTTTATTAGCGTCTATACACAAATCGATAAAGCCATGTGCGTTTGCCTTTGCATAACATATGTAGTTGATTTTTCAATCTTTTCTTTCAACCTTCTCCCAGAAACTGTCAGAGCCACAATTTGAAAATAACAACGCTGTGAAGTAATTTCTATTCTAACGAATAAGAAGATCCGACAAAAAACACCAAATAGTCTTTTGGTTTTCAATAAGGTTGAGCGTCTACAAAGCTCTTGCTTGTTCTTGATCAAATTATTTGATCTGGCTATTCGCTTCATTTTTAACATTGAATAGGGGAACTGTTAAAAAATATTGTATAATTTTTTTATAACAATTTTGACAGCACAGAAAATAGGTTCATCGAATGAATGCTAAAGGTCAAAAAGCCTTTAAAATTGTTGACCAGCAACTTAAAACTCAAACAGTTAAACAGCTAAACAACTGAACAAGTAAGCAACAGCTCGGTTTCTTAAACCCTAACGCCACTGACTTTCACCAGTCTACGGGTTAGCCTTTCCAACTTAAACCTACTCTTTTTGGACTTCAGTAAATAGTTGATCAATGAACACCCGAATACTTCAGGTTGGAAAAAGGAATTTCTTTGTTCTTTTCAGCCATAAGAAAAATTCATCGACACACTCCCGAGCTACTTTAGATGGGATTTATAAATAGGAACTTAAAAGAAAATTCAATTTTGTATCGATTACAATTTTTACTTCAAAAATTATTTTTTAAATTTTACGGCTTTAAACTTATTTCTCCTCATTTCGATGCTCTCACGAGCCTATTTTTAGTTTGAACTTGTATTTTTATTATAAATTATATGCTTAAAAGTGTTGATAAAATCCAAACGTTTATTAAAGGGTTGAAAAAGTATCTCTCACTAACATCAGCAAGGCCAAGTTGGGAACACACACACATACAAAAGGTACTGGCAGCCTGCGCTGTTCTCATGTGTGCCGGTCTTTGCTAACAAGTCGATTAGGAATTCCCAAGTGATTATGGGAGCTCTGGCATGGAATAAGAGCTGTTGGTTTTAGTACAAGTGGGCAAAGATTACTGATGATTTGTTAGCGATACCAATGAAACAGCTGTACGATCAACTAGCCTCTTTTGTGGTGTGTTATGTTCCTGCTTTGAAGGTTACGTGCAATCATAACGAGACCTCGAGCCAGCTTAATATTGATGTTTGGGTTTCAAATAGTTTTACAGTATTTTTAAAAGATGGCATCGCTAGTATTGAATCTAATCAGACACAGTTGAATTCAGCTTTGAAGCCTCATCTTTAGGCTTTCTTTTTCTATATGTGACCTTTCAATGAAGTGTAAACAACATAGTTTTTGTGTGCTCCCACTACTTTTGTGCCACCAAAACACAATTTGCGGGAAAGTTTACTTTTCAGTAAAAAAGAAAATGATTTTTGCATCGTATTGTGGCTGGTGCCAAAATTCATGGGTGCCAAAAATCATATGTACAGTCCGGTCACACGCCGTAATCGGCTCCCAAGCTGAATATTTACGGTGACTAGGTCATGCTCTTTATTTGGAAAGTTGATTCGACTACTATTTGTTTTCGTCGAAGACTCATAACCTTCGCTCTCTTAAAGATGGCATCAAAAGACGCATTGTTTTCTCAAGTTAGTATTCAAAAATTGCCAGAAAGATGAAAAAAGTAGTGGTTAGCGATGGACAATACGTTGGGAAACGAATTTGTATAAATTTTAAAAATCTTGAATAACAAAATCATTTAGAACTTTTGTGTACAGGTAATACAATTATATAGATTCCATCGTGAATATATATCGAAAATAAATCAGTCTAGCAAAGTTATAAAAAAATTGAATATTTTTCATTTTTAATCGCTTTTTTTGACAATAAATCACGTTTTTTTTCGTAAATCCCTTTTTTTTCGAGCAAATATGAGATCCAATGGGATCGTATGAAATCAGATTGAGAACCGCGCTTCTTTATCTAAACATATATGTTATAGTATTTAGATCTGCCTGGCTCCGAAATTAAATTTATATTATAAAACATTGTACATAAAAAGACAACTTTGTGCCAAGTTTTATACAAATATATAAAGAAAAGACATACTATTCCGCATAGGAACAAACAGGCAAACAAATGAGCATTGTTTGATAAATTTTTGCACAAGAATTTGCTATCTTAAATGCTTCCCTCTGAGATTGCTCTGCGCTTGCACTTTCCCGTCTACATTCTGCATCACAAAAACTGTTCAAACATTTAAAATGATTGTTAAAAATTTAAATATTGTTTGTTTAAAGGCCAGGCGCCCAGCATTTGACAAGCAGAGTTCCAAACAAGTCGCTCAAACGAAACAAAAAAAAAACTATCAAAAAATACCCCCACACACACTCACGCACACACCAAGGTCTGCCACTTGCAATAGGAAACGGCCACAATGCACTTGCCTTCCCTTTCGCACTCTTGTCTAATCTTCTGCTCTAGCGGGGCCATCGCTTATCAACTCGCACACACTCGCAGTGAGTCAATAACAGTGCGTGCCCTTTTCTTCGTCGAGTTTTTTTTATTTTTGGAGGCTTCTGCTCTCTGTGTGGTTTTTGAGGCAAATGCTGTTCGCCTATTCGATTACTCCAACTAATTAACGGGTTATGACAGCGCTAGGCGCCACCTTAATCATAATTTTTGGGGTAGCCTAATTAAGGCGCGCGCACACGCACAGTGGAGTGGCTCAAGTAACCTCGACCTAGACCAATTATCTCAAGGTAATTAAGCAGGCGCTCAGCTTGGGCCAACTAGTAAATGCCCTTGATCAAGTGGCTAGGGGGGCCCTTGGAAAATGTTTTTGTGCTGCAGTTTTTTCTGTCAGCCTGTGAAAATATCGATCATGGCATGAGGGGTGTATCGAGCACACAGTCTGTCCCTCTCTTTCTCTCTCTCGCTCTGTGTGTGTTTGTGCCATTGAAGTTATAAATACCAGCATTTATTTCAGTCTTCAAGGTCCCTACAACTTTGAAACACACGGTTCGCCACTTGTTACGCTTTGTTGTGCGCCTAGTGCTCCTTAGATCGTTTTTGCTTGTGTTTGATTCTAACTATCCTACTCTTCTGTTTCTTGCAGCACTTTTAGCAATGGGGCTAGCGATCAAAATCTACAGCCCGAGCGGCGAGCACGTTTAAATACCGCACCAGGAATGCGTGCTGGCTCCTCGAATGCCAGCATTGTGGTTGGTGGTGGCCTGAAACGTACCTACATATTGGGCGGATCGAGTGTTAGTCACATCACAGACGACAGCAGCACCGAGAGTTTGGCTCCGGCAGGCAATTTCCAAGGAAGCTTTCGTAATAGCCTGAGTAAATCGGTTCAGATAAGCGACAGTCGTAGAGGAACGACAGGCCTACAGGGCCTGGGACAACGAGATGAACGTATGGTGTTGGTCTCCCGCAAAGTGCCCTTCTTCATCTTCTCCGCTTTGCCCTACTACAAGGGCAAGAATGGCAGGTGAGTCTACGAATGACTAGCAAAATCTAAGCAATTCTATATTTTAATGTTCTTTTTTTTAAGGGCTGAGTTGCGCAAAGACGATCGTCGTCGTCGTAATCCCTCCACCTCACGTCCCTTGAGTTCAATCAATGATGCTCCCTTTGATCCCTTTGATTTGCTGGGCATACAAAAGGCCGAAAGTGGTCAGGTAAGTTGGGTAGGCATATCTCTACCAGAATTCTTATTAAACTCTCTTTCTTTTTAGGACATTTCCTATGGCCATTTGTTGATACCCTCGCGCCAATATGAAAAAGAGCGCAAAAAGCATGGCAATGCCTCCATCAATCCTTCCATTTTCGAAAATCAAATGGAAATTACCAGCACAGCTGCGTTGAAAAATCATGGCATTGCCAGGTTGGTTTTGAAAAGTATTTTGTGGGACATCTAGTTTGTTAGAACACATTAATTCCATTTGGTCATGACCCCTTCTCCATATTCATATTCGTACATTTATCATACATTCCACCATCACGAACCCCATTAACTTTTAAAAATCAAAGAATAACTCTAATTGAGTGAAAAGTTTTATTATATTTGTATTTAGAGTATGTAAACTGGGATTTAAAAAGTCTTAGAAAATGTTTTTAACCCAAAAAATTGATAAGCGCGTATTCAAACTTTGAAATTCTTTAGATAAACGGTCCCAAGTTTTGAAACCAATGTGCTTTATTTAATTAAGGTATTGACCACATAAGATCGACATAGTTTTGAGTTTAAAAGCAGTTTCTAACTCCAAAAGCTAGATAAATTTATATTTTTTTCGTTTTTAAGGAAGTTTCAAAATATAGTTAAACAAAAAACAAAGATTCTAACTTCAAATCAAGTCCCGAACCTTCAAAAGTATGTAGAAAGAGCGTCAGAAGATTAGATTCGATGATAGGCTACATATTTTCGAGTCTCAGAAAAGTTTCTTAGTAACAATTTTGTATAAATTTCTATACTGCAAATTTAAAATGAGTTTTAAACGAAGTTTAACAAAAACCGAGTATTTGATCTCTGAATCAACGCAAAAGCCTTCGAAATTCGACGATGATGATTTTCGAAGAAAATTTCGAAAAAAAATCTTGAAAATCAAAGGACAAAGGTTGATTCGGAAAAATCGATTTATATCCGTGCTACAGTGAGTTTGCTTGCATACTTCGTTTATACCATGACTGATTAAGTGCCGATTTCTTATCTCCTACATAAACTAACAAATAGCTAAGTAAATTGTAAGCGTTTGACAAGCTCACATAACAGCTATCTGGTAGAAGATAAATCGGACCTTAGACTGTTAAAGACTAAATATGACAACTTTTGGATAAACTTTTGCTGAAGGTTTTTAATTTGAAAATAGAAAAAATGGTCTACCGGCTTCTAAAAGTCGTTAAAAACCAGCCTTCTCTCAACTAGAAGTAATCCGTTTTGGTTTCCGCTGGAAAATAATATCGATGTTTTTGTTCAAAATGCGATATATCATTATTGGATATTGTTCTAAGGTATTTTTGTTGGTTTCGGTAAATATGAGGCATTCTTTTAAATATTACTTTGCCCCTAAGCACCTCAGCTCTACGGTTTATAAATAAAAATACAATACTTTTGCCTCAATCCCATAAATTTTAATTCATGAATAAGTTTTCACACATCTTTTGAACTGAAGGAATTGCTATGACTGCTTGGGGATACCAAGTTCCAGTAAGTGCAAAATCCGACAGCAAAAGAAAAAGACAGTACCAAGTTGACCAGCCTTCTTTAAAGTGTTGTGTTTTCGTATTTAAAGTCATGTGCAAACAAATATATAACCTCGAGCCGGCTAAAAATCTAACAAGATTCAGTTTGTCAGTCAGGGCTGCAAACCCCTCTGAAATCGGTGGAGGTTAACTCCGGGGTTCGAACCAGTGAGATTTTTCCGGAGCGCGTCTAGGTGACTAGCGAGGTTCAGAAATAGTTTTGTTTTTGCTAGCTTAAGAAACAGGAATGTAAATTGTAACAACATTAGCCAACTATTGATATTTTCCAAATAATATTCCAACTATGCTTAAGTAATAATGGATAAAACAAAATTAACTGACAGAAGAAAAATTTGCCTGATAATTGTGTTTAAGGAACAGCTAATGCAACATATTACTGTTATTTACAATGATAGTTTATTCAAACCTTTAACACATTAGAATCTTTAGGAAATCTTGGAATTCCTTCAAATGAAGCTACGAAGTCGTTCACCATTATGTACTTCGCACTAATTCTTTATATTCTAGCTCTTTAGCTAAGGATTGCATTTCATTATCATAAGAATAATCAGTGATGCTTTTATTAATGAGTTCTTTTTGAGGTTCATACAAATCAGCAATTTGTTTTTTTGCAAGCTGATTTTGTTTCAAGGTCAAAAAATTAACTTACTTGGATTTAAAAAAAAAAAATTATTATGCTGCTGATGTCGGATTTTGCTACAAGCCTGCCTTTGGGATTCCCAAGAGGTCATAGCAGTTCTGTCATGAGGTACTTTCTGCCAATACACCAAGGACAGACGAAGACAGCTGAAGATTGAATTGGTATTCATGAAATAGCTATACTGTCCACCAGCCTCCAGCCATAGCAGTTCTGTCATGAGGTACTTTCTGCCAACACCAAGGACAGACGAAGACAGCTGAAGATTGAATTGGTATTCATGAAATAGCTATACTGTCCACCAGCCTCCTTTGTGAAGAAATCGTTCCTAAATCTGTATTTTTTCTGTGCTTTGGAACTCCGATCTTTAGTTTTTGCACTCAATCAGAATGTAGTTTTAAAACATAGTCAAATGACAGCTTAATTTGCCTCAACAGATTGCCTTTTTGTAAAGATGAGTCTATTTATAAAAAATATCGAAAATATCGATGTTTTAAGAACAAAATATCAATATCGAAATGATAACTCTTACTTAGAAGCTTCATCTCTTGATCTGAAGTAAGGAACCCAATCCAGTTCATACCCTATCCAGTTCATACCAGTACTGCGCTGATAACTGTCGCTCGCAGCTTAGAGCCATGAGCTGTCAGATGATTGCTACTCCCGGCTCTTAGCTCAGAGGCGAGAACTGTGAGCAGTTTGCTGCTCCCGGCTCTCAAGTTTTGGTCTCCAGCAGAGTCGGCTCTTTTAGAACAGCGATTCGATTGCTGCTGCCGAATCTCGATCTGCGACTACCAGTTCTGAGCGGGGTTCAAAAAGAGCCAGAGCCTCACTAACAAGACTAAGGATTGTTAGATTTAATATCGCGAAATGTGAGTTCTGAGGAATGCTGTAGAGGTTTGTCCTTTAAGGGCAATGCAGGTTTAAGAACGAACGATTTTAATGTTAGCCTGTTTGCTAGCCTGTTTTCGGTCATTAAAAAGTAAACACTTTGTCTGTATTGCGCTTTCTATAAAAAATACTTATACTAGAACTACACCAAAGTCTTTAAAACTATAGGGGTGAAATGCAATGACAATGCTGACTGAGTGAGAAGTCCACCGAACAAACTTTGCCCACGCACATTTTAACAATCTTAGGTCCACATTGAAAATTTCACTGACACTCACTTGTATGGTCGTTACTCATCAATATGAGTTCTAGAGTCTTTGTCAAGAATTCTTACTCCGATTAAACGCATAATTCAAAGCTAGGTCCAACACATCTGTTAGAATGAAAAAGTCAACATTTTTTGTTGCCGCGGCAACATCAAATTTCCTCATTCCCAACCCCCGTCCCCAAAAAAAAAGTGCCAAAATAAACACCTTGTCAGTAGCTCGCAACCAATACATTTCTGGTATTATTCAGTAATTTGAGCTTTTTGTTTTGTTTTGATTTTTTTGTGGAACGTGCTAACACGTAACCGTAAATATGTCATTCGCTGACTAAACCAAAAATGGGCTTACATAACTGAGTCATCAGCTTTTTGGGAAGCCTTAAATCAGCATTATTTTAATTTGTGCTAGCTTTGCAATAGACTCACCAGCTATCCTAGACCCGATAATCTAAAATCTACCGATATTTGTAATACATTTTGTGCCATTAACTTTTTTGCTAATCATTTAACGCTTTGCACTACTTCGTTTCAGCACAAAAACCATAACCAAACGTCAAGGCAAATGGTAAATGTTTTGAAACAGCTACTAAAAAAAAATACCAAAAAAAACGTAGCCAACTCAGCTATGGAAGATGTTTGAAAACTAAGACTTTCCATAGCTGGGTTCGCCGAAAGTAGTTCAATTAACCACAAATTAAAAATCTTTTAAACATTCACACACTTCACATTGAGCACACATCCAAAAACTTGCAACTTAACAAAAAACGCTTCAACTAACTTTTTGCCTTATTTCACGCTACGCTCTTATGATTCGGTTAGATGGAAAATTGTAAATTAATATGAGATTTTCGACTAATTCACAGGTGTTTTACGTATGAGAATAACAATCGCAATAATGCAGCCAGTCCAACACCGGATGTTAAATTGGATATGGATATGGAGAGTATTATATTGAGCGGAGATGGAACGAGGGTAAGTTCGCCAGAGGGCAAAAACATTACGCTATTCACACGTACACAACCCGAACGCATGCCGAGGCTGAGACCAAGAGAGCAGAAAGCCGTCATTAAGTCGAAACAAATTCACGGAGCTTTATTTTCACATTACACTCTCACTTTTTGGCCTCGCCCAAGGCTTTGGTCTGGGATCGGCTCATAAAAAGGGTTGTATACAAAGTAAATAAGAACATGCTATAAAAGTATAGTATAGTTCCGGTTTCAACGTTTCCCATGCCTTTGTATAGCTCATCACATCTTACCTAGCCCGTTTTTTCGGTCCACAGAGCTATAAAATGAATAAAAAACCGTTCTCTTTCTTCTATTTCAGAATCAACACTATTCAGCCAGCATCTTAGATGATCCCGAACTCATAGCGGGCAAGCATCGTACACTACTCACCTTCACCTCGTACATGACGTCGGTTATAGACTATGTAAGACCTTCGGACTTGAAGAAGGAGCTAAATGATAAGTTTCGTGAAAAATTCCCAGCTATTCAGCTGACCCTAAGCAAGCTGAGAAGGTAAATTCCCCTCCCTTTTTCTCTCCTTTGAAGTTGTCACTCATTTTCGTATTTTTCAGCATCAAGCGTGAGATGCGGCGCATCAATAAGCTGGACACACGCATCGATCTGGTGACCATTTCCCAGGCCTATGTCTACTTTGAAAAACTCATTTTGGCCAATCTGATTAACAAGAGCAATCGCAAACTTTGCGCAGGCGCCTGTCTTTTGCTAAGTGCCAAAATGAATGATGTCAAGGGTGATGCCCTCAAAAGTCTCATTGAAAAGACAGAGAGTTTGTTCCGTTTGAATCGCAAGGAATTGATATCATCGGAATTTGCTGTGCTGGTGGCCCTGGAGTTTAGTCTGCATGTACCCATGCACGAGGTGTTGCCGCATTATCAGCGTTTGCTATACGAGTCCTAGAATTGGCCCACGCGCTGCGCCGAAAAAAGTTTAATTATAGTGGCGGCAGCGCAGGCAGTGGGTCAACATTTGCTTCGGAAGGGGAGTCGCAAGTGAAAAGCATAGCATACTTTTCAGCTGGTTTTTGTAACAGGCATTGCCTACTTTTGGGTGTTGGGTAGAACGATAATAACACAAATATATTACCTAGGCATATAAGTTAGATAAGTTTTGCTAAATATCACCACAAACAAAAAACATATTAACCATTGACAAGAAATTTATATACCCCCGTTAAGCACAACAAAATATTCCCCTTCTTCCTAAGTGTTTTTCTTTATTTTTTTGGGTTTTTGTTATAGACATTTATAAAATGAATAAAGCTACATGAAAGTAAACTCTTTGTTAACCTTTTTTTTATATGGAGCGATAAGCTAAGCTCTTATCATATTATGATAATTTATTCAAATTTTCCTGCTGCGTTTTTCTGAAAGCCTCATGATTAAAGCTAACTAATCCGCTGGACTTGGGGTTAAGATCCCGCATTCAAATGTATTGATGGGCACTTAAACTGCCAGACTCATCAATCAAAAATCAATAAATTACTGGCGATCGATTATTTGTCAGCGCAACAGGCGCTCAGAAGGTACAAAAAGAATTCTCTCACATGGTAAAAAAAAAATACAAAATGCGGGCGATAACCAAAAATACAACAGCACAGTTGGTGTTTGTTGTAACGGGGCCGTTAACTCTTTTGTGATAAGCAATTCTATGGGTGTGTGTGTGTGTGTGCGTTGGGAAGCCAGCAACTGGGCACAGGCAACTCAACCGAGTGTGTAATACGATGCAATCGTCAGCAGTTTATGTCTTATCAGCACAATTTTGTGTGAGTAACCAAAGAAGAAATATAGCTGAGGCTAGGGAATACCCTTCAATTAATTTCCGGAGCTATAAAACAATATTATCAAATCTTTTAGTTCATTGACTTTTAATTAACCAATTGACAACAGAATTAAAAACTTCTATGTGCTTAAAATATTAATAGAAATTAACTGCATTAATTACTTTTTTTTTTTTTTTGTGGGAAAAAGGTTTGCCCCGCTAATTTATATAGTTTTTTTGGTTTTTTGGGAAACCCCCTTATAATTGGTAAATAAAGGATTATTTGTTGTTTAGTTTTTGGAAGGAAAAAAAGTTGGTTTGTTTGTTTGGAAAATTAAGAGAAGAGAAAAAGGGAAAGGAAACGATGTGAATATGGAATGTGGGGGAAAACTGTGATTTGTATCTTTTTTTTTTTTGTTTTTTTTTTTTTTTTACTTTTTTTTTTCTTTTTTTTTTATTTTTTTTTTTTTTCTTTGTACTCGCTTTCTTATAATGGACACAAAGAGAAAAAAGAAGAAGTGGAGTATGTGGTTGTGGGATATCTCCGGTTGTGGACACCCCAGTCTATTTTTTGACAGGTAACAGATTCCGCCAAACTGAGTAATGACAAATTTGTAGTTTGACAGTGCACATAATCTGAGCCAATACCGAAGTGTAAACACGCATTTGGTTTTTTGCTATGAGCAAATAAAAAAAAAATCGTGAACATTTTTCCGAGTTTCTATTTTTTTAAATTTTCAGTGAAATTTTTCACATTGCGTTAAATCGAAGCAAAACATTGAAAAGAGGTGAGTGTTTTACTTCTTTATTTAGTGCATTAGGTGTACTTTGTGATGTGATATCCAGTTTCAGTGAAATGTTTGTGTCGTGTAAATTTGCTGAACAAAATAAAAATGGCTACCATTTCCAAGAATGGACACACTTTTGCACCGGTTGTGGACACCCTCGTTTTATGTGTTTAAAGCGTGTGTTTGGCCATAAAACTGTCAAATATCGTTGTTTATGCTAGTGTAACATATTTTTACAGCATTTTTGTGCATTTTTAGCCATGTCAACACCAACCAACAAATATCAATTTTAATGGACTGGTCGATGACAATAAGCGATGCCTCATCGATAAGAAGGCCGTCAAAGCTACAGCCAAGGAATATGGGCTTCCTCAAACCACTTTGATCCGGTATTTGGAGAAATTCAGAGCAAATTTTGCAGATGTTTCGTCCGTTGTTGATTCGGTGTTGTTGGAATTTGTTCGAGATTGCAACCAACGAACTCCATCAAACATGGTGTGTTTTTTTACCTTTCTCACATGAAGCGTAAAATATTTTTCCGGTATCGGTCCGATTGATCCTGATGCTTTCTCCGAAGCTGACTTCATTGAGGCTGTCGAACGAAGAGCAGTAGAAGTCGCCACAGAAGCTGATCTTGATGAAGATCATCAGCGTCGTTACATCTTTTCCGCCGATCCCAATATTGGGCGAAGAGAAGTGGTGTTATACTCCCCCGAGCCATCCACTTCACGAGCGTCTTCAGCTAACCGCTTATCAGTGTTGGATGAAATTGGGCCGGTGCAAGGAACTTCTCCGAAAAAGCCATTGAATTGCGGTCGCAAGCCAATGCAAACCCCAAAGCGTCGAGGTTTTGCGCGAGAAGACAAAAAAATCAGCTAAACGCGCAACCAAGCGTGATTCTATGTCGCACTAAAAAAGAGGACCCCCCAAAAACGTAGCCGGCCAGGAAAACGACAGGCAACACCACCAGCCAAGCCGTCGGCCAAACGCGGTTCCAAGAAGAAGGCGTCTTCGTCATAGGAAGAAGACGAAGATGTCGACTTCTGTTTGATTTGTTTGGCGATCTTGCAAAAAAAAACTGACCGCTGCAAATTCGATCCATTGCATTTCGGAATCATTTTTTTCATTTTGCCACTGAAGGGCTTCTAAAATAAATAAACGTTCTTTTTTCATCAATTCATGGCAATTTTACTTCATATTTTTCCATTTCTAGCGATTTTACAAGGGTGTCCACAACCGGGTACAAAAAAAATTTTGGCCAAAAATCATCACTTCATATACATGGCTGCAAATTGTTTTCCGTTTGTCTAAAACAATAGGTTACTTCAGAGGAAAGTTAGCTAGAGTCTCTAGCTTTACAACGATGTTCATATCACCGCATAACGTTGACGTGGAAAAAAGTTATAAGTGAAAAATGCAACTATGTCCACAACCGGAGACTTTCCCCTACTTTTAGTAAAAGTTTCTCCACTCTTGCTATAAAAAATTCCAGGATTTAATTGGTATATGCGATTTCTAAAAGACTGTATAATTTTTGATGAGTGACCACGCTCCCAAAAACCACAACAACCAAAGAAATCGTGGAAAAATTAAATAAAATCTATGTGAAACAAAAAATATAAGGTATATGTTTGTATTCTGAAATCAATTTGGAAAATTATTCATTGTTAGGACTCAGCGTTGCTCTGGTTCTAAGAATTTGGTTGAATTCTTCTTTGGACTCATTTTTTGAAACTGTTCTTGAAACAGAAAAATATAATTTTTTCGTAGCTGCGACCCGAATTTCAAGTACAAAAGCTTAAATAATTTGTGAGTGAAACCGCTTAAATCGGGCTCGAAACCAATTTAAAACTTCGTTTTTGGGTCGAAAGCGATTTTTGGAACACATATATTCATCCAACATTTCAAATTTTAAGTGCATAGCTTACCTAATTTCTGAGCAATGAACCGAACTTGAGCTGGGAAAATTACTAACTGCATTTTACGAACTAACAAGTTCAAAGTTTAAATAATTTCTTATTTTTTTGAAAAGGTTTTAAGCTCTAAGTCATGGTGAATAGTGTTTTTATTCTTCCCATAATTGGTTCGCTTTTGGATCGGGTTTTTTTGGTTTCAAATGTCTCGATTGGAAACGTATAAAAACCAAACGGTTTTTTAAAGGTGCATCAATTTTGAAGAAAAATTAAAAAGACAATTTTATATTTTTTTAAATTAGTTGAATTTTTGTCGTTTTACTGAGGTACTACTTTTGTACCTTATTTTCTCACTTTGATGGACCGTCAAAAGTGCAATTTACCTCGTTTTAAGTTCAGGAGTGAAAATTTTTTTAAAATTTATATTTATAAAAAAAATATAAAAATATACACTAGCGCATTTTCGCCTCTTTTTGAGTATTTTTGATTTGAACATATCCATATGCAAAAACTGTGAATTGAAATTAAATCTTCGCCACTTTGCTTGAGTACGAGCGGCGGACCGGTTTCGCTTAGCAAAAATCGCAACTTTTGAACGAAAAAATTTATTTGAAAAATTACAATGGGAATTTTAATAGTTTAAAATAAAATAAGGGTGCCCTCTAGTACGGCCGTCCGACGCTATATCAACGTTCCGTCGACGATATTGTGACAGTCGTCGACGCACGCTTATTTCCCTTACAATGAGCTCGACTGACGTATTTTGCAAGGGGATGTCCGCTCAATACGTTAACGACTCTCCAGGCCCGCTAGGTCGACGCAATGCCAGCAGAGAAGCTACGTAAACGACGCTCGTTCGACCCAATGACATGCATGGTGCGACTTTATCGACACTCGTTCGACCCAATGCCATGCAGAGAAGCAACATAAGCGACGCTCGTTCGACCCAATGCCATGTATGGAGCGACATAAGGCACGCTCTTTCGACCCAATGCCATGTATGGAGCGACATAAGGCACGCTCTTTCGACCCAATGCCATGTATGGAGCGACATAAGGCACGCTCTGTAGAACCAATGTCATGCATGGAGCGACATAAGCGACGTTCCTTCAACCCAAGAGAGGAAAAAAATTAGAGCGTACGCCTCTCCCTCTCTCTCTAACAATTTTGACAGGCGTCACGACTCATAGACTGACTGACCCCAGCCGTACTAGAGGGTGCCTTCACACTGTTCGACACATGACCCATGACATCTAGTAGGCCCGCATTTCCCCATGAAGTGCTATGAATTTGACAATCTATTCAAATTGAAAACAGAACAAAATGCAGGACTACTAGACTATCATTTGTCATGTGTGGAACAGTGTGAAGGCAGCCTAAGCTTAAGCTCATCATTGTAGGTCCACAGGGTGTCTCAGGATCGGCTGTCAAAGTGACTAGTTTAATACACTGAAAATGTTGCAAGAAATAGGTAAACAATTTTAACTTTTTTAAAACGATTTTCTTAAATGTGATTGTAAAACTACTTTAAATTAACAAAATTTAATAAAAAAGCTAACTTCTGAGTAGTAAAATTATTTTATTTGTATGAAAATAAATATTTTCAGTAATAAATCATTTTAATGAAAATAAATTTTTCCCATTATCCAAAGTTTGTTTCCTTTTAATTTTGTTAATTTTTAATTTTTTGTTATTTTTAATTAATCGATTTAAAAAAGTTAAAATTTTTTGCATTTTCTTGTACAACATTTTTCGTGAATTAAACTTGGCACTTTGACGGCCGATCCTGAGTCACCTTTTTGACCTACAATGATGATTTTAAACTTGTTTGAAAGATATCGAAATTCTCTCTCGAAATTCTTTCCAATTGGAATTTTTCCAATATCCCTTTTCCTTCAAAAGTTACGATTTTTGCAACGCTAAATCAGAGAATCCGGCCACTGTGCGCAGATAAGCACAAGCAGACAAGGCATATCGGTGCACACGCAAACGGCGCAATGCATGCATTGCGGGTCTGGCCTCAGGTATCGATCCTATCTGATAAGACTGGTGTTTTTCTGTAGTTCAAACTCAAATTTTGTGCCCATTCGACGGTGATCATTTTACTCTTTTAAAGGTAATCCATGTGAATTAACTGTCGCCATATTAAAATGGGGACCAAACTCGGAAAGCTTTTTAATGCCCTAGGGACTGCTCGCACTTAAATTCTTCGATCGTTCACAATAATTGCAGGGATTTTTATCGACGATGGCTGACCAGACGATGACATGTAAATGTAAATGTTGGCTATACAGCTCCTACAACGGGGCCAAGCCAAGCTTCTCACGATCTTTTAGCGTGTGTGATTTTAAATTTTTCGCACAAGAGAAAGGGACCTACAGTTTTACGCCGGATCCGAACGGCAAAGTTTGAGAATTTGCTTTTTCATGGCTAGTTACTTCACAGGTGGCGCCAATAGCTGGTGAAGGTGACCGTATGTGTAAAAGCTATTTTCAAAAGAAAAAAAAAAACTTTTATTATTAGATGTTCAGAGGCGGGATCGAACCGACGACCTCCCGCCCAGCAGTCCAGCACACTAACCACTGGGCCACATACGACCACCGCTGACGATGATATATTTGTATATTATGCCATACCTTGGTTTGATAATGGTTTATTTATGCAAAAAATATTGCTCTATTAGAATACGAAATTTTCTTTTATCCATTTTCGCTGAATCTCACAAGGTTGTGTGTCAAACACAAACTAAATGTCACAAATGATTCAAAAAATGTTCAATAATGGACTTACAGAATATATTTCAAAGCAGGGGCTGGTCCAGAAAAGTTACATAGAGGCATCAGGTAGCAACACCTCAACCCAGTTTTTCTTGATTCCCATAGAGGTCTAACTTAGAAAATGGAATTAATGGAAAATCACTCGATAGAATTTTGTCAGATTTTTAATATATTTAGATACAGACAGTGTTCATAACAGAAGGTAACATGCATCGAAAAACCGTGATATAGGCCATAAACTTGAGATTATAATAGACCGAACTGCGTTTTTAGATTCACCATCGAAGCCTTAGTTCATGAACTATGGGTATTTTTAAAATAGCAAGTATATTGACCTAGGCTCAAAAATATATATACAGTATAGGGTCGAAAATGGAACATACTAAAAAAAGGAAGACTTTATCAACAATCATTTTTAATACCCGTTAGTCGTAGAGTAGGAAGGGTATACTAAAGTCGTGCAAATGTATGTAACAGGCAGAAGGAATCATTTCCGACCATATAAAGTATATATATTCTTGATCAGCATCAACAGCCGAGTCGATATAGACAACTAGATCTCAGAGATGGTAAGAGATAGAGTTTTGACATGTATGGGACAAATGCTTCTTTTATCTGCACGCAGATCAAGTTTGTTTCAAATTTGGCCACGCCCCCTCCCGCCCCCGCAATTTGGAAAAAACTTTATATAGGTATAGATGATTCGTACCTTCTAGAGATAGTTAGTAATTAGCAATCGATTTGCCGAAGAAATGATAAAGATCGGATGAACGGTTCTCAAGATATGAGCAAACAAGTGAACCAAGCCCCCCCGCTACCCACCCTTAAAAATGTTGCATACTTTTCGGATGGTCACCCTAAGGAACGCAGGAACACTGTTAAACATGTTTTTTCATGAGTAACGTTTATATCGAAGTCGGTTAAAGCCGACTTTAACTTACGCTCTCGTTTTAAACTCAATAGGGGAATGAATCTTCTTAGTCCCCCACTATCTACTCCACTAGTTACTTTATAGTTCCCTGGCTGAAAAGAAAAGTCTCTGACTTAAATTTGATTAAACTTTCCCAGTGATTCAACTAAAAATCACAAATTTAACAGTCATTCAACTAAACTCATTAGTGCCTGCCCGCACACACACACATCACTGGCTGCACAGCTGTTTAAGCTGGTTTTCACTCCCCCCCCACAAGGTTCCTCATTTGGCCACATGGCTCTGCATAATGAAAACGCTCAAAACTAATTAACGCAAAAAGCAAGCCGGAACAGAAACAGAAGTCCGTCCCTCCCCACCAACCGCGAACCATCTTCTCACTCACTCGCTCCGTGGGGGCCCGAGAATGCTGCTCGGTTGGTCTGTTCGCCTGACATTCACGTCTGCTGCTTGTCTAGGCTACAGGCCACCCCCACTAACAGCAACAGCAACAACAGCTACAACATTTATTACTCATTAGCACGCACGACCGCAACTTTTGTGGCAACTTGGCTCATTTATTAAGAACCAACTTTTTCATTAAAATTTCGTTTTCATTTGTTCGACTTGACGCACGGCCGCTGGGGCAGGCTGGAGCCTTATCTTAATGTGATTTTAGTTGGTCCGGCCCCACCTCTGACTGATTGGAAAGTTCTTTTTCTGCATTTTCATCCCATGTAAGGCTTCCGACCGACCCCCTGGTAGTGGCCAAGCGGCGTTTGGTTTGCTGTTGCTGCTGTCGCTGTTGCTGCTGCTGCCGCCGCTGCTGCTGTTGCTGTTGCTGCTGCTGCTGTCGTCGTCGTAGTTGCCTGTCTACTTTCTGCGGTTTTCTGTGCGCCTGATACTATGCGCCGAGTTAATTGGTTTGCAAACAAATTAACCAACGTGGGTGTACGTTTTCCTAATTAGCAGCTTTTGTAATTAAATATGCCCGCAGCCATTCAAACCAAGCGAGAGTGGGAGAGAGTGAGAGAGTGGTAGAGAGGGAGGTGCCTCATGCGTGCCATAACGGTTCATGTGACGCACAGTGGCGTCAGCTGGCATTGGGGGTTGACTTAGCTAATTTATACTATTTCACAATGCCCCCTTGGAGGCAACTCGACGCCTGTCTCTGGTTGGACACACTGCCATCTGCTGGCGTCCCAAATGAAAATGCATTTTAATTAGGGGTTTTTGTTGGCTTTTGTTTTAAGTTCTTTTTTGTGCTGCGATGCTTGGGGTTTCGTTCATTTGTTTGAATGGGAGTCAGCACCGGCAGCAGCAGCAGTGGCAGTGGCAGGCATGAGGATTAGGGTTGTCGGATAGCCAAGAAATGAGGAAATACAAGTTGGCACAAATATTCACAGAAAGTATAAAATTAGGAAATACTGGAGATCTCTAGAAAAAGAAGAGGAGACACGGAGGAGGCCCTCGTCCCGTTAAGCCGAACATCTTAAATTTAGGCATGAAAGAAAATGGCATTTATCATGATTTTTTTGATTGTGTATAAGCGCGGTATATGTTTACAGGCGAGGAAAGGGATAACTAACTGAAGATGGGAAGCAAAATCGGAGATTGAAGTGTTCAAAACTTATGTATAAATTATGTTGGGATCAAGAGTTCTTTATTGGATCGGGAAATCCGCATTTAGTTGCAGTTTTTAAACTTGTTGTACTTTTGACATCAACCTTTCTTGATTCGGATCAAAGTAAGAAATTCTGTATTCTTTCTCTGAGTGCAGGGACCAACGCACAGTGGTCCCAAGTCCCAAAATGCTGGCCAAAAGTTTGTACGTTTGTTTAGTTTATACTCGGGGATTTTCGAAATCGCCGACTACGAACTCGAAGTCAAAATTTAGAAAAACAAAACGGCGGATTTAATATGGCGGACAATTTCTTCAAAAACGGATTTAATTTGGCTGAAACATCGAAAAACGAGATCTCTGATTAGATCGTTAAGTCCACTTTGGCAGAAGGGATTTCGCTCCTTACCGTGCTCTTAATAGTATTCTGTCATCGGCTGATTCAAAGACATTTGTGGAACAACGAAACTGAAATTGCTCAATTTTTAGATAAATGCTAATAACTTAGACAATTTTTTACAGATTAAGGCAAATGAACACTAAAATGAAATGATCGATATCTTTGTAGTACGCAATGCTTACTAAGCATCTACACAACAAAATAAAATGACAATACAATTATGTATCAATGATTGAAAGAAAGTTTTATTAGGTGCATAAAATTTGTTCATAAATTATTTCATAATTGAGATATTTCGAATTAAGTGAGAAGTCCTTGTTCAAAAATGCAAAGATCGGTAACTTTAGACTATCTGTAACGATTGCTGAAGCCAGGGTGTAAGATGGCTTAAATCAGACAGCAGGATGAACTCACACTCTTTGGTCAACATTAGGGTCGTTTCGGCTAGGGCTCGTCGGATGGGTGGGATCTTCGTTCATGCCTTGCAGTTGGCTGTCGCACAAGAGGTATGTTGACCAAGCCTTCAGTTGGTGTTGTTTAACAAGATCAGCAAGCTTCGAAAGGATGATGTTTTTCCTTTAAGCCCGCCCTACCATGTTATCACGATTTCCAAAAATACAAATGATAACCCAAAAGCAACTATCGATGCGAAACTTCCCTGATACCCCCTAAAACATAACTTAGTAATTCATTTCAACGCAAAATTAGTTTAATGACAATATAGGTATATGATAATTCTTGTTGAATAATAAACAAACTTCATAATTCAAATAAGTGACTTCATAGTGGTTTGACAAAATAAATGAATTGAAAAGAAAAGGCAAAATATGAAAATTTACTATTAATTAGTATTAGAGAAATATATCAAATGTATGTTAAGTACATTCCATATATGGAAAGCTATTATGTAACCAATTATGAAAATATATTGTGTTTTGTACATATATATAGGTACTCAAAAAAGCTCCGGCGATCGATGCATACAGGCCTGCTGCAGAGATGCTACCTTTAGGAGAAAAGTTAAACTTGAATGAAAAGTTGCTTATATACTAATATACATTCTACAAAAATGACTCTACTACAAACTATTGATTATTTCATATTAATTGTCTTTGCAAATGAAGAAATCAAACTCTATCGGCGTTTCCAATAGCCCAAAATGTACGGTGTTAATCAGGTGTTGCTCGTGGTTTTATTCCATGCTTTGAAATGGAGAGTTTTCGATGCTTCGTTCTATGGTGTGTGTGCGTAGGTCAAATATCACGTGGAGGAAAGCTCAGCTGCACAGCAGCTCCCAAAGTGATATTTTTAAAGAAATGATCAATCTTATGATGTTGGCTTGGGATGAGGTAAACCCGAACTCGGACCCCTTTAAACACACATTATTAGTATAAGCACCTTAACAGGGGTACGTTCGCAATATTATGATATTAAATGGATCCAACTTTTAATTTTTTGAACTTTATTGATTAACGTTTGGCACGTTAAGTTCCGAACTGCAAAGTATATCCAACTTTTGGGTTTAGGCATGTGTTTACGCACATAATGCAACCGTCACATATCTCAAAGTCTGTTCTACTGAGTTTTTTAAACTCCACACTCGGATTCAGCGCTTGATTTTACAGATGGAATGACATTACATTGAGGAGGATGAAAAATCGATTCAACTTGTGTAATTTTTTCGATACGTTTAAATTGTACTTTCTTTCTGGAGTAGAATCCTTGACAAGTAAACGATGAGGCATGCTGGACGCTCACAGATGGAGTTTATACCTGAGCCAGGCAGAGATACTTTCCCTTTTTTAACGGTCACAATATAAACTAGATTTTTCACTACATAACTATTCCATTCATTATTTTTGGGACAAAAGTGCAAGACCGTCTAGGAGTGATCTTCATTGTTAATAAGGGAACTCTGTTGTAAGCCGTTAACAAAACTTTCTAAGTCAAGGATCTCTGACAAACTGAACCCTATACCAGACTTTCTTTATTTGTTGTTTTTGGAATCATTGAGAGATTGCAGTTTGAAGTCTTTTGAGACTTATATATGTTTCTAACAACACTAAGCCTGGAATATAAGGTAGATGTCTCTAGATCTGTACAATATACTGCTGCTCCTAAGCATTAATTTACCTTAGACCATGATAAAGGACCATTTCCGATGCATCTGAATAGTTCTTACATATCAGAAATAATTTTCATATCTATGCAGTTTTATGCACTGATTCCAAAACTAGTCTCGGCTTTTCTCCATCAGCTCTTGTTTTCAAAATATTGCGGAAAATCTATTTTGCAGTATTTTTGGCTTTTAAAAAATTATGGACCACTTTAGCATGTAGCCTAAAGTCTCTACTACTTTCACAAAATTTGGTGCACTTAAATCACCTGGATATTCAACGAGTTTCAACACGAAAAATTATTTTATTTAAAAAAAATGACCTTTTATTCCGGGATTGAATAATATATTCTTTATAACGCAACCACACCTCTAAGCCTTAAGCCCAAATGGAAGTCTTAAGCCAATTTTGTTGATACGATCTCTAGCAAAAATGTAACCCATTAATTAAAATTTCTTCATCTTCCAATTACTTGACAACCCTAACGACCCCAAACCAAACGATAAGCATAGCAAATGGGACATTGAACAAAAAAAAAAAAACTTGGTCAATGAAAGCTGCAGGGCATCTCAGGGGGCGGCCGGGCCGTGGGGCTGTTTTAAATGTTGGTAGAGCACCCACAAGTCTTTTTGTGTGCTATTCATTATGATTGTTGTTTGTGGTTGTTGCTGTTGCCGCAGTCGTGGCAGTTGTTCAATTGAATTCGAGCAAAAAGGGTCCAATTAAAAAGCCACAACAATTAACGAGCCAAGTGAGTTAACTTGGCATAAGTGGAATTTTAATTGGCAACACGAGAGTTGGCCAACACAGGAGCCAAGAGTAAGAGTGACTCGCCGAGTGCCGATAAGTGTGGGCAGGAGGCCGGGGAGGAGAAGCTGGAACCATGGAAGGAGAGAAAGAGCAAGAGACAGAGCGAGAGAGGCAGCTCGTTATGGGTCCGGGAGTAGTTAAGTAAATGAGCATTTTGTTTCACTAATGAACACTAATGAATGCCGGAGACAGAGCCGGTGTGTGTGTGTGTGTGTGCGCCGCCTTTTGTTGGTTTGGGGTTTTGTGTTGTTAATTAATAAACACGAAAGCCCAGACCCAGAGTTCCAGGCCTCATTGTGTATGTGTGTGTGTGTGCCCAGTTTTTGAAGGGGTTAAAATAAGCAATTAGTTGGATTTTCGACTAGGCGCTCAGCAAATGCGCAGACGTTGAAACAGCAGTCAGCAGGCAGAGCACAAAATGAGAAAGTTTCAAACTGTTGCCGGCGTCGCCGGCGTTGCTTCTTCTAACGAGCAGCGCAGGAGCCAACGTAAACGTAGGTGGATGAGGGAGCGGAACGGTACCGGTACCAGTCCATCCAGAGTAGGTAAGGTAAGCCTGCCACGCAGTGGCTGGGAAAAAAAGTTTTTGTGCTCGTGCGGTTTTTCTCTTGTCTGTGTGGGGCTTAATTAGTGATGGGCTGGCAATTAGCATAGACTTGAACCAGAAATGGAAATGGAGTTGGGTGGGAGGGTTGGGTGGGTGTTTTTTGTTTGAAAGAGGGAACTCAATGTCAGTGGGTCAACACATAAGAGAGAACACTTTAAGCATTTGAGGAAGGAACTACAAATTCCTGCTTTAAAGTGTCGGAGCAGGTAGCTTTTTGTCAGTACTCAAGTGATTTGCATACTTTTCGGCAAACTATTTTTATTTCATAGCAGCAATCTTTTGTCAACACTTGCTTTGTGAAAACGGTCAACTTTGTGTTAAGATATATGTTTAATATATTTAATTTCATATCAACCAGCTTTTGTCACCATTTCTAGTGTCTTGGGAAGCAGGCTCTTCCTAAAATTATTGGTATGATTACCGTCCTTTAAAAAGAATGGAATAGGATTGACGTATTCTCCTCAAAAAGTCTGCTCTGACACAAAGTTCAACCCCCCTTTTATATTAGGTAGCTTTAGTCAGCTGATAGTTTTTTAATAACAAAAACTTGATCAGAATTGACTATTTAGAGCAAAAAGTCTGCTATGAAAGTTAAAAAAGAAGTATTTTATACCAAACAGCTTTGGTCAGCACTGCTAGCTTCACAGCAATTAGTTTTTACCAGGGCTCAATACCGGAACCAGAACCGGAACCGTTAACGAAATAAACCGTTTCAAATCGCGTACCGGAACCGGAACCTGAACCGATACAAAATTTTTTAAGAACCGAATACCGTTTACCGTTATTTTGGAACCGATAAAACCGAACAAACCGAAACTTTGGTACCGGTACGGTTCCGGTTTTTTATACGCTGTACCTAATTTGTTAGGTGTGCAAAATTATGTAACTGGGATCATTTCCGACCTTATAAAGTTCTTGTCTTTGTATGTAGACAAAAAACAAAGATTGAACAGTCCAAAATATTGAAAGTTTTGGAAATGCCAATGACGGGTATCAAGGTGTAGATCAAACAATTAAACACAAAAAACATGGTAATTGTAAGGTTGCTTCACTCCATCGCTTTGTGGCGGCGTAGCAACCAAGTCGTACTTTTTTAAAATTTTTTTTTGTATTAAAAATAAGTAGTACTTATATCGGTGAGTACCGGTACGTCCGGTATACCGAAATAAAAATCCGTCCGGAACCGAAACCAAAACGAAATTATTGAAAACCGATAAAGAACCTTTAACCGAAACATTCATTTCGGGACGTACTGGAACCGGAACCGAAATTCGTTTCGGGATTAAGCCCTGGTTTTTACTTAAGACTTTGAACTTTGGATTGACGTTTTCAGAGCAAAAAGTATGGTATGACTTTTATTTAAGACTAATTTCATATCAGGCAGCTTTAGTCAGCACTGTTTGTGTCATAGCAATCAGTCTTTATCAAAAACCTCTCGACTGAGTTTTGAGAGCAAAGTATGCCATGAATCTTCTTTAAGACCTTTTTCATACCAAGAAGCTTTCGTCAGCACTGCTAGTGTCACAGCATTTAGTTTTTATTAAAAAATTTGCTCAAAATTAGCGTCTTCAGAACAAAAAGATATGGTAAGAATCTTATTTAATGCTGATTTCATATCACCCAGCTTTGGTCAGCACTGTTAGTGTTATAGAAGGTTGATTTTTTTAAAAACTGCTGTCAATATGGTGAAGTTTTATACCAAAAAGTCCTTTGTTGGTAATTTTCCAACATCGCTTTCATAGCAGGCAGCATTAGAAATAGCTTCTAGCGTTTAGGAATGTGAATTTTGTGACCAACTTTGAAAATAATAGACTTAGCAAATGACTCTTTATAGCAGAATGCTCTAAGGCAGCACCTTTGGTGTCACACCAAGTAGTTTTTACGTGAATATATATCCAAATGGTTGGTTATTCCGGCACAAGGTCATCCGTCCTTTTTTTGTTTCCCAATATATTTCGAGCCCACATCGGGGTCCGTCGTCAGGGGGTTAATAACAACATTGAGAAGAAATAAAAAACAAGATTTAAGCTAACGAAAGAAAACAACATTCGAACCTATACATACCCTGCAGTTCTGGAGGTGGCGATTGACCATGCTGGAACTACCTACCCCGCTACTTCCCACATGGGTACTTACTAGAGTGACCATATGGTAAGCGAACTTCGAAACACCAACTGACTGGTTCCTATATGGGTACTTACTTGAGTGACCCGTTGGCAAGCGAACGGCGAACCACCCCAGCTAAATTTTCGGCTAGTGCCTACATGGGTACTTACTATTGACCCTATGGTAAGCGAACGCCGGACCACCGAGTAAAATGCGCGAAAGCGACAGAAAGCGTAAACGAAACAATAGCATACTAGGATCGCAATTTGTTTTTGTTATTCTGCGAATAGGACATAAGTGACTAAAAAATCAAAACTTCGATTACGTTTTCTCTCGCTTTTGTTTCAAATTTACAAAAGGAATTGTGATAGAAGTTCGGTTTTTTTTTTCGTTTTGCTTGCTGCTATTTCGCAATGCTCGAACGCAGCTGTGTTTGTTGGCTTGCCGAATTTCTGACAGCATTGCAGTTGAAAGAAGAGCAGCAAAGCGAGTGCAATTAAAAAGTGAGAGTGAAATTAAAACAAAAGTGACATTTATTAATAAAATAATTAAAACCAAATAAATATAATATGTATAGCGAGAGGCATTTAAGAAGGCTTAAGCAGCAGCAGAAAAAGAAATATGCAGACAAATTAAATTGTGTCGCGGCAGAAGAAAATGCGCTTAAAGTGGAAAACACAAGAACAAGAGGTACCAGGAAACAAAGGACAATTGATTTCAATTCGATTGCTAACTGCTCTGGTCCAAAAGTTGGATTTTATTTGTAAGCCTGTGTTAAGAAATTTAACTAACTCCATTTTTTTTTCAGCCGAGACGACTGTGGTCCAGGTCAAATTGGACACACTTGTCGAGGAGATTAGGTCCTTAAGAGGAAATTTCGAAGTTCTTATTGAACCTGGCTCGGAACAAACGGCAACAATAAAAGGTATGACAAAACAGCAAGGACAAGGGCAGAAGGTGGCAAGGAAGTTTCCTATTCAGACCGTGAGCGACCTGAATGCTATTAATATGGAAATAAACGAAACAAACCGAGAGCTTTATGTTAGTATGGATACTGTTAAAATTGTATCTTTTAATCTAATTCTTATTGATTTTGTTAACAGATTGATGCAATGAAAAGCCAAATTTTCTCAGGTGGCATTTTTAAACACCTGAAAAATATTTAGCCCAATGAGGTTATTTTAGCCTACAATGTTGATGGCGTTCAAGGTAAAGCTTCAATAAAAGCCGAAGCCAATTTTTATGGAGCCATGATCGGTAGGTATTATTAAATTTATTAAAACTTGCGTTGTACAAAATTAGTTGTAGTCAATTTTATTTTAATTTAAATTAATTTTTAAATTAGCATAGTTAGCAATTGAATTGTTTCAAGTCACATACATCATTCATTTGAAACTGATAGATAAAAAAAAAAATGTTTTTTCCAGATGCAATAAATTTGGTCGATGGAAGTGGGTCAGCTGAGGACCAAATACGGAAAGCCTTGCGGCTGCAGAAGAAGCTCCAGTTCAAAAACAATAGCGTCCAAAAAAACAAAAACAACAATTAATAATAAAAAATGAATCAAATGAAGTCAACATTTAATTTTAAATTAAAACTTTTTTATTTATTTTCTTCACGGTACCTACATAACTACCCCTATAATGGGCACCCATGCAATTACCCTTATTATGGGTACCTACATAAGTACCCCTATTATGGGCACCCATGTAACTACCCATACTATGGGTACTAATGTAAGTACCCTTTTTAGCCACCCTAATATGGGGACCCATTTCACTAGCTCTGCGGTAAACGATGTGGTGGCGATTGACCCTATTTGCGGACATTTCATACAAAATACGAAATGAAGAAACGCACTGCTTAGGGTTAGTAAAGTAAGTAGAGGTGGTTTCCTGGTAAGTACTTATATCACCAGCCACGAACTAGTTCCCCAGTACTGCAGGGTACATTGATACGGGACAAGAAACTAGTGCTCGCCACGGAGTTTCATCCTAGTGTTTGTTTTGGCGCAGATCTCTGTGTCCGATTTAAAATTCAGCCTAATATTTGTTGGTGTATTCATGATGTACAACATCTCTAGAGTAAATCGCTTATGTAGTGGCATCAAAATCAGGAGAATGTCCGCTCTCTGCACAGTGGGCCGCAAATGCATTTTTTTGTGTATTGATCTTTTGATAGCTGACCTCTTTCCAGATAGTCTCGACTTAAGCTTTGAATGTGTCGTTTCAACATATATTTTGTTACATAGGTTGGTCCCGTCTCCCCACGCATGGTATTTATTTGGCATATTAAATGAATAAATATCCAAATATTACATTTTAAAGCAAAACTATAGATCAAGCTGGATTATAAGTGCTTTCAAATCACACATCTAAAGCATCAGAAAGCAAGCCGCATAGTTCAAAATTATGCAAATTGTTTCGACTTTTGTCTCAATATTCAAACATAACTGGTATTTCTTCCCTAGAATGCATTAAATCTGAACAATCTTAGCTTTCGATTGTAAATCAGTATAAGTCTAGACTCCAAACTCAACCTTTGGCATTCCAACACCTTAAAAGTCTTTCAACTTTCATTTAAATGAACGTTAAACCTTTTAAGGTAGTCATGTCGATCACTTCCGTAGGAGTTGCTTTCATAACAAATTTATTTATAATTGTTTTTACGCCTTATTCTACCACTATGCTTTTTTTTTTAAACAGAATTCCAAAAATAAATGAGCCCACAATAATAAAGCGTAAACATTCTAACTCAGCTCCAGAATAAGTTGTCTGCGATGACGAATGAATCATGTTAATCAGCCGGCAATCAAGATAAGTATAACGCACACCTCTGACAGCTTTTGGTTGGCCGTAGAGGGTAGACCTGGTGTTTTTGTTAAATATCTTTTGACTTTATATGGCCAAGCGACTAGAGAGACGCGGCATTGTCTGCCACTTTGTGGAGGAGGCTGCCAGGGACTGACGCCGCAAACCCGTTCGCTCAGCTGACGGAAGAAATAACACTAGCGACAACTTGTCCCTGACGTCATCGATTCAAAATACAATAATTTACATGACAGCAAATGAAATCATATTTTAGAATACATCCAGCTTCAAGTTGGCTCAATCGTGTTTTGAAACGCCAAGTGAACACATCGCTGAATCGTGAGTGAAGAAAAATGCCGCTACGCAAGAAAGAGGAATACATTCCCATCAAGTGTGAGGGTTGGAATGGCAAGTTTCTATATCCCCATGGTGCCATGAACGATGTCTCCAAGATTCGTCGTCACAATCAAAATGTCACCAATACCAACAATTTCTATGGTTTCAACACGGAGCCCATTGTGTTGCCCACCGCCTGGGATGGGACCTTTGTGAAGAGTGGCGAAACGCGCATCAAGCCCGAACGTAATCGTTCCGATGATCAGGACTATTTCGATTTTGATACCCAACCCACTGAGCTACCGACAACTTGGAGTGGCGAATTTGTCACCGATCCCAATGATGTGCGCATCAAGCCAGAACGTAATTTCTCCGATCCCCGTGATTATGCCGAGGCAAACCGTTTCAAGTTGGTAAAGCAATAGCCAAACCACACACACATCGGAAGTTAATTTCTTGAACAAACAATCACAAACTAATTATGCAATTGCTTTTCATGTTTTTGTGTGTTTTTTTGTACTTAACCTAAGCGTTATTTTTATGAATATTTATTTTTACACTTAATAATAAAACGGCAACAACAAAAACATTTGCTAGAAAGTTCCGCTTTTGTTCACCTTCACAGTTGAATTTACTAGTGTGGGCGGTGATTGCTATGCAATGACCTTTTACGGCAGTGATTTGTATGATCGAGTTTGCAAATTGATATTTATATAAGTGAGTATTATGGTATTGAGGAGAAATCCAAATGGGTAATGGAAATTTCTAGATTTTGATAAGTAAATATGCATTTCTAGATATTAAATATGTATCAATCTTTTAATTAAATTACAGCTTTGACACTCTTGAAGCTTTTTACAGGCTGTGAGCGAATGTCATATCATAAATCAACAATAATAAATATCAGTTTTATAGTTAGGATGATGCACTCAAAATTACACAAAGACTGACTGCTATGAAAAATAAACTTCATATTAGCAAATAAAATTGGCCATGAAGGAACACAAAAGATTAAGTATTGCAGATAGTTTGACAGAGATCGAACTACAGCATAATATCCGGTTAGAAAGAAAGGCTTTTAACTTAATTCGTTTCGAGTCTTTGAGTTCTTCGAACCGGGCGCATGTAGCTTCAGACCTCCCAAACAGATCTAATCAGCTCTGGAAAAAGTTTCGGTTCAAATGCGTTCCGTCACATTTTTAAGAACTTATATTTTCTGGGTATTCGAAATATTCTATCAAATGTCGAAATATCAGTATTAACGTCGTATTTTAAGGTACATTAAAGCTGCTTTAAGGCTACCTTACAGGCACAATTGGATGCAGTTGGTCGGTATGAAGGATAACAATAATGAATGGTGTACATTTGATCCCTATCCAATTAAATCCAAGCACTTTTAGCAATTCATTCATATTCTTCCTATGAACCAAGCTTCTTAAGTTTGACAAACCGAGGAATAATTTAGCAAACCAAACCTCAGACTTCGAACTAGAGGTCTGTACATTCAGAAGAAAATCCAAGAACTTTGTACTTTAATCAAGTACAAAAGGTGTCAATGGTACGGTATGTGCGAAAATTCTTGATTTAGGTACAAAATTCTTATTTGAAGTACGACTTTTTAAATCACAAAATACTTAGTTAAAATTTGTTTCGGGAAATATTAAGTACACTTCGAACTATTTTAGAATATATAACTAAAGTATAAGTATAAACTAAATCCGAAATTTACCCTAATTGCATAACCAACGTTTTAGAACCAGGAGAAATAAAAATTATTCACAATTTCCGTAGCACTCTTTTTGGAGCTAGCATTGTAAGTATATTTTGTGCTCAATCCAAGATATTTTGTACTTAAAGTAAGAACGCATTTGTATACCCTTGCAAAGGGTGTTATAATTTTGCCCAGAAGTTTGCAACGTAAAGAAATATTCATTTCCGACCCTATAAACTATATATATTCTTGATCAGGGCGACGAGCTGAGTCGATTGAGCTTTGTCCGTACGTCTGTCTGTCCGTCTTTTAAAGCTATCAAGCTGAAACTTTGCACAGAGTCTCTTTTTACTGCACACTGCTAATATGTCGGAACCGACCGGATCGGATAACTATATCTTATAGCTGCCATAGGAACTATTGGTCGAAAAGTGCAAAAATTGTTTTTTTTTAATGCTGGCGTTCTTTAACTCGGATGTACTTTAACATTTGCAAGGGTATAAAAACTTCGGCAAAGTCGAAGTTAGCTTGGCCTTCTCATTCTTAATTTTTTTGGTTTACTGTAAGTTCGAGTAGTTCATGATTCGAGAACGTTTTTTTCTCATTTTAATAACATTAACAATCGTTTTTCGATTCTAGAACGTTTCGTACACCGAAGAACAAAACATTCTTGAAATTTTGGGTACAAAATGGTATAAACTCTATCCCGATCGATCTATAACAGCTTCAGCACAGCAATCTGTAAGAACAATGAGTACTCATAATACTCCTAGTATTCATGTATGTAACAAAATATATTTCCATTGCATTCAGTCAGATTGAATGTTAAATTTTGAATACAGAAAACGACTGAGTGTGAATGAATGAACTGATTGAAAAGCACATTGTGTACTTAGATCACACAGTTTTAGTAAAGGCAAATTTTGTTAATTAAAACAATCAAGCATGAATCATAAAATATAATTCAGTATCATTTTGTACTCAAAAAGTTAATTCATATCCAAGCAGCCCTCTAGATCGAACCGCTGTACTAAACTTTTTGCAGAATCTCAGGTGACATGGTAAAATTCTTATCAATGGTTAATAGATAGTTAATACCGACAGCTCAATGACAAATGGATACGAAAACAGACCTGTATACATCAGTTTATTTGGTACTAGGCCCGTAGCTATAAAGAGTGCATAAAAGAAATTCGGCATCCATAAAAACAACCGTATTTGTTTTCTGCGGGAAGAGTGAGTACTTACGAAAAGATAGGTAGTTAGGTTAACCTGGTAGAATAAAATCGAATAAAATAAACTGCGTTTTACATTAAATTTCATTTGAGGCCTAATATTTAAAGGACCTTAACGATGTTAAGGTGGATTTTCTTAAACTGCTACATTTGTAATTTACCGTCCGAAATTCAGTTGTCTTGGTATTGCCGTTTAGGCTGTGCGTTGTGGATCAGTCAGTTGTAACGAGAACTTTTAAGGGGAATGTAATCTACGGTTACTTAGCTTAATGCTCCCATTATGCAATGCGCTGCCTTTTTCAGGTATTTTTGCAGTAACTAGAAGAAAGGTTAGAAGCCTTTTGTTAGTAAAGTTAATAAGATAAACTGTATTAATCACACTTCAAGCAAATCGAGTCGATGTTACTACTTTTTAGATCTATTTATAAGAAGTACCTAGTGTCCTCGAAACAGAAGTCCACGCGACTTGGGCAAACTGTTGCAATGGAAGAGTACAACTTTAAAGTTGTAGAGGATTTTGTCTATCTTGGAATGATGATTACCGGCGACAACAACATCAGCCTGGAAATCCGAAGAAGAATCACGCAATACGGTGCAGAAGAATGGGCAATATCATCAATGGATGAGGCGGCGATTGGTGTTTTCGAGCGAAAGATTCTTTCAGATTTTCACATCCGAAGGAATGACGAACTGTACGAGCTCTATGGGGATACTAGTCTGGTCAAGCGCATAAAACAACAGCGGCTGCGCTGGCTGGGACATGTTACCCGTATGGATGATCAGGGTCCAGCAAAAATGGTCTACAAGAGGAATGCGAAAGAACTGGGACAAGGCAAGGTGGGACGACCAGGTTCGGAAAGACATTTTCAAGCTTGGCGTGAAAAACTGGTGCCAGCTCGCACGGAGCAGAAGCGACTGGCAGACATTGTTTGCAGCGGCCGAGACCGTCAAACGGTTGTGATGCAAGCATCGGGCCAATAAAGAGAAGATATCTATTTATAATATTTAATTATATATTTATAAAATTCCCATATAGCATCGTCCTATTATCACTTAAATTGCTGACAAAAGCTGCCTGCTATGAAATCAATCATATAGCTAGCTTCATAACAGAAATAACCCTGATAAAATCGCACTAAGCAGTCTACTTGCTATGACACTTCGGTTGTAGATAAATACTTCAAATATGTTTTATGTCTTACAGATAATGTTTTCCTTCTAAAAACCTTCATAAAGTATTATTGTTTACACCTTTTGACTCAATTTAAAAACTTAATTTCTTTTCTTTGTTAAAGCACTAAAAAAATTGAGTAAATATACATACTTTAAAAACCCCTAAGATAAGAAAAGTTTCCTGGAAATAGCTAAAACAAACTACGCCAAGTAGTAGGTGGAAATGATTCGACAGTCACATAATAATTATTATATTGAAAGAGATTTTTATATCAAATTTCGCTTATTTCTGAGGGGCTGTCGCTGATTAGGTCTTTTGTGCACGGGGGGAAACACTTGTGTGATAAGTGAACGTATAAAAGGTAAAGCTCCACCAGCACCACGAGTCACTTTTTAAAATGAAAACCTTTGTAGCACTGCTAGCCCTCTGCCTGTGTCTGGGTGTAAGCCAAGCGGCAAATGCCACCGAATCCTTGGAGGACTATGTTCGTCAGAATCAGCGACAATATGATGCCAGGGTTAAGCAAAACGAAGACGAATTGGCCCACTTTCGCGACTCCTACAACAAACAACTGAGAGCTATAGATGTTCAGGCTGATCTGCTGCAAGTGAAAATAGAATACACGTCCGCAATTTTGGATCCCATCGAGTTGATTGACTCCTGGCATCGTCAATGTGTGCAGAATTATAGCGGCAATTTACCCACCATAGCCAGTATGCGCACTTCCATGACCAGTTGCTCCACAACCGCTAAGAACAATATCAACAGCATTTTGAGTAGTGCACAGAGTACGTCGGACAGTATGAAGAGTTACTACAGGGTTAACTTAAAGAATTTATTGACGGATTGTGAAAAGAAGTATGGCGATTCTCACGATAACTATACCATCTGCGTTACAAAAGCGGTAAGTGTTGAGTGTTCAACTGATATAAGTGGGGTCTAACTTTACCTGATTTTTTCTCAGATAAACACCGCCAATTCGTATACGGTGAACATGCAGAAGAGCTTTGTTTCCCATATGCAACAGGCTGAATGCTCAGCGGATAACCGCATCAACCAGGCCTGGGAATGTTCATTTAACATTGTCTACAGCACTAGCTCCGACTTGAGTGTAACTTTACGACTAGTTAATGATTGCATTGCCAATGAGAGGGTTTGTGGTTTTGGTTGCTCTGCCTCAGCCCCTGCAGGTTGTCCCCATTACTTGTACTCAGATCTCTCAGAGAAGGATTTGCGTAATACTACTATAAAGAATCCCTTCATAAATTGGACTCCACAATCATGCGTCCAGGTGTATTTCCGCAAATAAGAAGACAAATTTGTATACCAAAGAAAAACTAAATTGTGGAAGTAAAAAATAAATCGATTGTTACACAAGGCAACAAAATTGATTTTTTTCAGTTTATTGAAAGGTTTGTGGCCTAAATTCTATGATCTTAGCATACTTAACACGAATCTGATTTGGGAAATAGTCCATCATGTCAACATTTATTGTAATTTGAGCTTAAAGTGGCTAAAGATGACTTGATACTTATTAGGCGCGTTTTGCGTGGAACCCATACATTTGGGTTGATTTCCTTGGTCATTATCGTTAATTACTGTTAATTAACTTTAATATAAAGAAAACCAAACAATTCTACGATTTTCTTAAGCGAAGATATACCATTTTGAATGCATGTGCTCGAAACGATACTATTTTATCCTGCCTGTAAGTATACAATGCAAGTTGTTGAAAATTTCCATTAGAATTCATTAAAAATATGACTTGCCTACTACTACTAGTACTATTTTCTTTTTCATTGGATACCATTGCACTATGGGGAATTTTCCCAAAAATCAGGCATTAATTAATAACTTAAAAACTAAGCAAGATATTGCGGTCTAGTTTTTTGCCTTATATTATTTATAACGTTGGTCTATATGTGCAAAAAAGTGGGCGTGGTAGCACTTCAGCCCGCCTTAAAAAAAATATAACAAAAAAAATTTGTTTTTTTCTACAAGATAAAATTGGTTTTTCTTGCTATTTTGCATAACAAGGAATGTACAATTACTGACGCGTATTAGGAAACATATTTATCGGCCGCAAACTTTATGGAATTTCGCGATTACTGAAAAAAAATGCGGCTCTACTGTCATTTCTAACTGCACAATACTGCTCACGTCGCCGGAAGACTGCAAAGGATTTTTGATTGGGTGTGACACAAAATTTCGGATAATTTTTGCCTTTAAGGCCTTATTGAAACTATCTTAAGAACTGCTGCATGGTCAGCTGGTTGGTTTTTTATTTTTTACGAACAGCTATGTTTGCTTCTTTTACCAAGTTATCTCCAGCAGCTTCATTCCTACGACCTCTGATTCGCTTTAGCATAATTGACCATCGGGAACGACACTCTGGGTTCATGTGCTTCGGAATGGCTAAGAATTTATTTTCTGCGTTCAAATTGTTGCATTATTCGGTTAAATTTCTGCGATTTATCGCCAAAATTGCACAAAATATTCTTCCTTACTTTTTTTTAAATATCTTTCATATGCGACTGAAAGACTTTGGCCCAACCTCTCTTTAAAGCAATCGAAAATAACATCTTCAAGACTCGTCACATTTTTTCATTTGGCATGCAAGTAGGCATTGGAGAAAATGAGGTTGTTTCCTAAAAAGTGAAATTTTGCAAAAAAATGCGCATAGATGCGGTTGAGCAAAAGTGAATCAGAAGCAGAATTGATAGCTCTTAAAGGTGGTAAAAGTCCCAGCTCTAACAAATCTAAACAAAATTTGGTAGGGCTTTGCAAAGTTGAATTTTCATTCCCAATTTTTTTTTTTTAGATGAATCGCTAATATCCTCAACTACAAGGACGCCACGACTAATTTCTGCAGATAAAAGGCACTTACACTTAATACATACTACAACGATTAGATTCCATCAAAAATATTCGACAAAACTTTCGGTTTTAATTAATATTTGGCAAATACAAATTGCAGCAGAAAACACACACTTAACATTGAACTATCATTCGTTAGCATAAGCTGACTTTATCAGCTGCTCACTTAACAGAGCTCTGTTAAATCAAAATTCATGGTATGTAGCATTGAAGACTGAAGTATTTGTGGTCTAATGAGACAAAAAAAATTAAGTTTTGAGCACTTTTGGAAAAGGGGTTTATGCCTAAAATTTGGCAAAATTCCCCATAGTGCATTGGGCAGTAGACCTACTATATTTATCATTTCCGACATTTAGCTCACTTACTTTTACAACGTTTATACGCACAAAATTAATTGTGATTAAAGCCTTTAAAAGTATGCTATGCTTTTAAAAAGACTTAATTGAGAAGAATATTTATTTTTTTGGCTAAACACTAGGGTTGTCGAAAATATATCAAAATATCAATATATCGATAATATTTTTTTAAACTGATATATTTATATCGTGATTTTTTTGTTGACCAAATATCGAATATCGATTTTTTTTGGGATATTTTATGATATTTGAGAGTTGGTTCCTCTTTGATCTGGGTAGCGAGCGCAAGCGCATTTAAGAGACAGAAAATGGATTCAAATTTCATAATAGCAAATTAGAGCGATATAAAAAAGGCACAGCCAAGGGTAATTTGTGCGGATAAGTATTTGAAGCAAGCGTTTGCACTAGACATTTACGCCGCCGCGCCACGCCGCTGCCGCCGCCGGCATAGCATTTTTAGATGCTTTTAAGTAATCGAATAAAAGAATCGATATAGTCTCAGCTCCATCTCCCAACGTCTCATCTCCAGAACATTTCACAGCTGTTGTTCTCGTGTGTTAAATTGAAAAACAATATAAAAACTAAATTAAATTCGAGATTCCCATTATCGGATATACTAGTCTGCGCATCATTATTAGATCCGCGAATCAGCTCTCTGGATTGTGTGCTTGACTATTCTGGTAAACAAAATTTAGAAAAACTGATTTTTTTTTTTAAAAATGTATCCACAACAAGATATTGGTCAGCAGGATAGTTCCGGAGAACCTACATCAGCATGCAAAATTTTATAGCAAGCTCAACGACATTCTAAAAATACAAAAAATAGCAATTTGGAAGCTGAATGCCACCTACTTCTAAGTTTGTCATCATCCCAAGACGTTTTAACATTTTGGAGGAAAAATGCACCTGCAATGACATTGTTATCGAAGCTGGCACAAAAGGTGTTGTGTATTCCGGCAACGAGCACACCTAGTGAGCGAGTTTTCTCGATTGCAGGACTTACCAAAACGATCGCAGCTCGCATATAGTGTATATATTCTTGATCAGCATCAACAGCCGAGTCGATATAGCCATGTCCGTCTGTCCGTCCGTCTGTCTGTATGAACACCTCAGAGATGGTAAGAGATAGAGGTTTGACATGTATGGGACAAATGCTTCTTTTATCTGCAAGCAGATCAAGTTTATTTAAAATTTTGGCCACGCCCCCTCCCGCCCTCGCAATTTAAATAAAAACGGAATATCTCCTACAGTTTTGAAGATAGACGATTCGTACCTTCTAAAGGTAGTTAGTAATTAGCAAAATGAATCGTTTTCCGAAATGATCAAGTTTGGATGAAAGGTTCTCAAGTTATGAGCAAAAAAGTGATACAAGCCCCCCCGCTAAATTTTTTGTTACTGCGTGCGCCGCCGGCCGCAGACAAATTCGACGGCTTATCTGCCGCCGCCGCCGCCGGTTCTTTCTTAAATCTACGCCGCCGCCGCCAGTTTTTTTGACCCCCTACGCCGCCGCCGACGACCAAGCTATCGGCGTAAACTAAAGTTTGCACGACCAAATGTCCCGTGTGTTGACTTTATGCAATCCCAAGAGTCGCAAAATAGCGGGCTGAAGTTATACTTTAGGTTGCCACAAACATCATGGGAAAGTTATCCCTTAATATTCTGGAATTCGCATAAGGCGGCCATGACGGGACTATCCAGACTATCCGTAAGGTATCTTATTACTCCAGTGCCTTCGGAGCGACTTGCTTTTGCTATAAAATGAAGCGACGCGTATTTTGAAAGACTTTAAAAGCCCAAGAAAATTTCTGGTCTAGAAAATTTTTTTTCCAAAATTTTTTTGTTTTTATTTTTTAGCTCAGATATTAAAAAATATTATGCTAAATTGATTTTTAAAAATGCGAAATACTTCAGATTATATACCTTTTTTTTGTCGACCAATGACTTCGGTAAAACAAGCAATTTTCAAATTACTTTAAACTTTAAATACATTTATCTCTCATTTTTTGGACTGGTGCCCACATTTTCTCAAGTTCTACCGAACCGATTTTGATGATGTAGGGCTTTATGGACGCAGAATTAACGTGGCTATCGTCCCACCTCAATATTTGAGAAAAAGTTTTTACTATTTTTTTGTACACTGGACTGCAAAAAAAATGGTGAAAATCGATTTTTCGTTTTTAAAATTTTTTAAATTCAATTTTATTTTCACAATTCTGCTACGGACGATAATGGCATTCATACTAACAAACTTCACATCTTCCGTTTTGCTTTGTGATAATTGTAACTCCCGGAAACGTGGGTATCATCGACACAACTAAAAGTATTTAATATGTATAATACATAGAAAACTCGAATCTCATGGAAAATATTGTTATGTTTGCTTAATAAATACTATATCTTTTTATTTTGGGGCAGAGTATTTCCTTTTTTTGGTAAAAACAGGAAAAAAGTGAAAATATCAATTATATCGATATATCGATGTTTTAAAAGTAATATATTTTATATTATTTGATATTTTTTCAAATCAGAGAATATCATCGATACGATATTTTGAATATATTCGGCAACCTAACTTAACACTCAATTATGCTTTATACCTTTAACTGGTCCGACAATTTGGGTGAATATTCCATGTAGATTCTGCATAACGCTGCTATATCTGACTAGAATTGTCAACGATGAAATTAATGATTGTAAAACGATATAAAGTTTGCATACTTTAAAGGGCATTACTTACAATAAATTTTGTGTGTATAAACGTAGTATATAAGACTTATTTTTCTTACAATACACAAAAGTCAAAATTTTTTGTTTGGGAAACAGGATAAAACGACTAAAGAAAGAAAGAGTTTGAATACAAATATCTATTTTTTGGCAACACTTGGCACCTTTTTTTAAAATAGGTTTTGAATTGCAGACCTTCAAAGTTAATTGTTTATAAATGTCTATAGCTCAAAATATGCGCTTTTGCTTTGAATTTTTATAAAATCGCTTATTAAATTATATTCCCATTTGAAATCGAGCAAGTAGTTTTAAACAGTCAGCCGAAAAGTATGCCCTTTTTTTAAACTTCAGAATTCAGAATTAATCACATGTTCTCTGAGGTGAACTATTTTCCTACGAAACCGTTTCGAATGTGTAAAAATAAGCAGCATACTCTTAGAAGCCCTAAAGGTAAATTGAAATATATTAACAAAATTCATTTTGCCGTTTTAAGTTAAAACTAAAGAGCAAGTAAAATAGATGGAAAGATCGGTGAGGGTGGTCAGATTGACTGAAAGTCCTCGACAAGGTGGGTAGTCAAAGACAATAACTGTTTGGGTTAATATCTCATAAACCTTTAGACATATACATTTTTTTTAAAGTTATCTGGTACTTATAGTTATATATTCAAGAATTGGGTCAAATCCAGTTACAAGAATTTTGTTTTTTAATTAAAAAACGAAGAAGTTAAAATACTTTCCAACTTTTATATGGACTATCAATATCCCATAAAATTTTTTTGTTGCTTCTTCAGTCTTTTATGATCATTTCGTTGATAATTTAAGCTTTGGCCAAAAAATCTATAACTTAAGTAAAAGTGCATAGAAAAAAGCGTTAGAAGCGAGGTGTATAAATTTTTTTAGAGATTTTAGCCTCCGTTGGTTTGCAAAATGCTAGTAAAATCCCTCGCTGTCACAGAAATTCACGACATTTCATTCTCCCATTTGAAATTCTAGTTAGAAGGTTTGTGTCCAAGATAATTCCATATGTAACTCATCACTGAGCAGGGTTGACATCTCTAGTTATGAATTGTTTTTTATGTTTAAATGAACTAGGTTGATTGTGATATATGTTTTATGATGCATTTTCAAATTATAATTCAAATTTAAGTCACACTCGCCAACAAAAAAAATGGATGGCAATGGAAAAAATAGATGGCGGCACCATAGGTAGAGGGCGCTCTGGTTGGTTGGTAAATTTGTTTATCAAAATTATCCTAACAATATAGAAGAAATTTCTGTGATTATTGTTCTCACATGGTTTGGCTTAAGGTTCGCTTCGCAGTAAATAAAGATCTGAACTGATGGAGGAAATAGAGTAGAAACACATTGTTTAAAAAAACTGCAATAAGTTTCATTTCGTCTACTTTTGCTTCTGCGTTCGATAATAATAGAAGTCGCTGCAATATCAGCAGCAAAATAGATTATTGAGAAAAAACAAACAGCAGCAGAAGTCGTTGCTTAATTTTAGATTTTCATTTTAATTTTGCTTTTGTTCAGTGGCCTAAGTTGAAGCTGCAGCGTGTGACATATGGGAGTGGCTATCATGGATCAGCTCATAATGATCAAGAATATATCTACTTTATGAGGTCTGTACAATTGTAATACATCCTCTGCAAGGGTATAAAATAATTAAAAACCAGCGCAACACGGAAAATATAGTTTGTATAGTCTGGCAAAGTTGGGGGTTAGGCTGTCGTCTAAACGTTTATAATACATTTTAACATTTTAAAGATTTATTTGGTGTCTGGCTTAGAATATCTTTTTAATCTTTGCTCTCTAGAATAAAATGTACAATTTCACTCCCACGGTGCACTGTGAGGCGCTCAGAAACGAAAAGAGGAATTCAAAAACAAAAATCGCCCGCATTCATTTCTGATATTCTAAGCCGCTCAAAGGGCACCGCCTTCAGAAAGAGATTCTCAGAATTTAAATTCTTTGTTTGAAGATGAAAACATAAAAACGAGTTTTCGGCAGATGCGTGAGAATTTCTGAATGGGCACAGACTACAAAGTGTGTAGGAAAACTGATCCTTTTGTTTGATGTTGCTGAGGCATTACATTGTGTGATATCAATTTTGTTGTTCGCTAAGGAATGCGTGTGAAAATTGTCAAATATTTTTGTAATCTGACCAAAATTGTAACAGACAAACAGCAAAGTTAGACAGAAAATATCCTGGGAAAAAACGATGTTAAAAAATGCGTGTGAAAATTTTCCCATATATATGTAAACTGTAGAAACTGTTAATGGGCGAGCAGCAAGTGGTGCTGGGTGAACTCTAGGAAAGTGAGTAGTCTACCTGTTGCTTGGGAAAAAAGGATAAGAAGAATTGAGCAGCTGTGGGAAAATTATTTTTCCTCGTTTTTTAAGAATCCGAAGAATTGAGCAGCTGTGGGAAAATATTTTTCGAGCGTGTGAATTTGTCTCGTGTGGAAGAATCCGATAATAGGTTAGCAGCATTTTAAGCAGTGGAAAGTCTAGAAAACTAGGAAATTCTACCTGCAGCTGGGAAAATAGTTAATAGACGGAAAAAATATTTCATTGATTTTAATCTTTTGGTTGTACAAAAAAGGATCATTGTTTAAAAAACGAACCCAGGCAGCTGTGGGAAAATTTTCAGCTGCCTGTTGATCCTCCGTGTGAAAATTTTCCACTAATTGTCAAAATCGGAAAATTTGGTAACAGGCCAACAGCAATTTCAGCAGCAAATGTACAAGAATTTTCACAAATTTTCTACCTGATCAGTGGCCCGGGCCTGGGAAAAGGCAGCTGGGAAAGAGCACACAACCTGTTGCTGGTCCCAAGGGATGCTTTTCAGCTGCCGCAGATGTGTGTGTGGGAAAATGCAGCTTGCCTGTTGATCCTTCAACACATCGTGTGAATTTTTGGCCATATGTGAGAATTTTTCCAAATTATTCAACAGGAGATCAAAAATTGTAGTAAGCAATTTTACAGAATTTTCTCTACCTGTTGATAGCCTGGGAAAGTGAGTCGACAGTTTTCATGGGAAAATAAAATCGTAAAACCGAAAATTAAGATACCTGAAAGATTTTCGTGGGAAAGGAATTTTTGGTTAGCAGGAGTTTGGGATGGTCATGGGAAAATGATTCAAGTGTTGTAGAAATCGGGGAATTAGTTACTAGGATCACAGCAAACTGAGAACAGAAAAGGTTACTTTCGAAATGGAAGAAGTAAATTATTTAAAAGGAAGTTGTGATCCTTGAACTGGGATTTTTAAGCAATTTCCGGTACAACTTCCGCTTTTTTATAGTAAAAAAAGGAAAATAAATATTTAATCTTTCAATCGATCTTTGAGTAAGTCACGCCCCGCCTTGAAATTTTATACTTTTGGTAAGGATTTCCTGGAACATGAGACCACCTGTTGTGATTTCAGTTAATGAAGCGTGTGATTGGTTTTTGGTCTAATTAGTTGGTTTGTATTAGGACCACAGCAAGCTGAAACAGAATGTTTAGCTATTAAAAGGACTCTTATCTGCCAGATTTTCTATATGCAAATTGTATCAAAAAACCAGGCAAACAGTTTTAAATTGATCAAAAATTGTAACAAGCCAACAGTTTGTCCAGCAAGCAAACCAAATTTGTATTTACCTGTCCCAGGTGTAAGAAAAATGTCGAAAAAAAACTACCACCAAACTTACCTTTCTACGGTTTCCTTCGAGGCTGTCTTGAAATGTCTTGGCAGCAGCAACCCTCAAACAAAAAATGTCTTGAGTTTGACCAGGACCACAGCAACTTTAGCCACAAGGCAGGAGGACGTACATTTTCAGGGTTGTTCTTCCTTGGCAAGTTCCAACATCTTAATCTTCTTTTGTAAGCGGCAATCAGCACAAGAAATAGGGTTGAAAGTGTCACCTTTTGTATGCGGCACTCAGCATTAACAGCAGAATACCTCAAATATTCTCACCAGTCATGTGGGCGTTGGTATGCCGTCGCTTAATCCTTTTTACTGCAGGTAGTTTTGGAATTTTTGTGAGCGTGAGAATTTTATTGAAATTTTGTTGATCTTTCATTAGGCTCGCAGAATACGCACACACAGTTCTTGTCTCGAGGCGTGTGAAAAAAGCAAAAGTGGTGAGCGTGCAAAGAGGATCGCGTGGGAATTTAACCAAAAAGTAACGTATTTTCCCACCAGCTCCTGCAGCCCGATAGGGATCTCTCACACTTACAAATTATTGTTTGTTGTTAATTGTTTGGCATGTGCTTGCGTGAGAACTTTCCATTGAGTTGTTGGAAATTGGAACAGGCGAACAGCAAATTGTGTAGCAGTTACTGCTTCTCTCGGTGGTTGTTCGTTCGGTTGATCCTCAATTGTACGTTACGCTAAACGGATGTTGGTTTTGTGGCTCCGCTTGTATCAACAATGTGTGGGAAATTCTTGGCCAACTGCCGTTACAAGCAACGTTGGTTGGGAATTAACCGTGAGAATTTTACAAGCTGGTGCTGAGAATTCGAGCAGGTCAGCAGCAGTTGACAGTAGGTTGATACCGAAGTTGTAAATTCCATGTAACCAAATGGAATTCGATTGGAAGCGCACATTTACATAAATTCGAAAAGGTCGTTGAAAGAATTATACATTATGCAAATAAAGGGCCACATTCTTTTAGACTGGAATTTAAGAGACAGCAAACAACAAAATTAACAGATTATTAAGAATTTGAATCGAAAGTTGTTTGAATGCTGGGAGAAAATTAAATCAAAGTTAAGTCTAAGGTTTCAGGGGTTATTTGGGAAGTCGTAATACATACATCAACTTCTTTTTGTTTTATTTAATTCAATATTTTTGGTGGAGTGAAAATTCCGTATAAGAAATTTGTTTGGTAACGTGCTAGAGAGAGACCCTATTTGTAGGGAATTAGAAAAAAACGTGAAATTTTTAAAGCTTCCCAAAACAATAGCTTTACACCCAGAGAAATCGAGCATGAATGGGCGAGACAAAAATCTACTTCTTTAAGATGTTTTTCTTTTCGGGTTTCTAAGACGAAAACTGTTCGAATTTAAGAACGACTCCGAATTTATCCCAACACTACAAGTACAAATTAGACTTATTTTGATTGTGCTAGGATTGTACAGAATTTAGACCATATTACAAAGCATACATAAACAAGTGAGAAAGTCGGTCAAGCCCGACTATAACATACTCTGTACCTGGAGTAGAAGCTGAATGCAATGCTGGTGCTGCGCTCATCTCAAAGTCTCTCTCTCTCTCTCTTTTTCTTTCTCTCTCACTCTCGCTATCTCTCTCTAAGATTGTGTGGTGTTAGTTGTGAATGGGTGAGAGGGGGTGGAGGTAGGGAGATGTACTTTTTTGCTCATAACTTGAGAACCGCTGATCCGATCTTTATCTTTTATTCTTCGGCAAATCGATACATTTTGCTAATTACTAACTATCTCTAGAAGGCACGAAACGTCTATCATCAAAACTGTAGGAGATATAAAATTGTATCCGAATTGCGGGGGCGGGAGGGGTCGTGGCAAAAATTGAAAATAAACTTGATCTGCCTGCAGCTATAAGAAACATTTGTCCCATACATTTCAAACCTCTATCTCTTACCATCTCCGAGATCTGAATGTTCATACGGACGGACAGACAGACGGACATGGCTATATCGACTCGGCTGTTGATGCTGATCAAGAATATATATACTTTATATAGTCGGAAATTATTCCTTCTCCCTGTTACATACTTTTGCACAAACTTAATATACTCTATGTACCTTTGGTACAGAGTATAAAAAGTTAAATAAATAGCAAAACTATGCTCCTAAGGGGAATTGATCCCCCGACCTCGTCGCTTTCACAGCAAAAGTCTTGACCACTCGAACACGGCCCTTGTTGCTCGCTGAACGGCAAAGTGCCAACTGCTTACATTCTTAAGTATGTTCTTAAGCCAGGTCTCGCTTAGGCCTGATAGTCGTTTTTCGTGGGTTCAGTCTTCGAGGTCCGAGTTCAAGTCCCAATAAAGTTAAATCAATCACAGTTTTGAAAAAGTGTTTGGTCATGGTGTTGAGGTGTGGTATTGGTATATTGTTGACTTTTATCCACCCTCCCTCCCATATCAGGATATTCTACTTAAGTCGAAGAATATCTATTTTTGAAATCGAGGACAATCCATGCTTGAAATCAGGCCTTTTTGTGCTTACAACCAAGAAGATCTGTGCTTGACATGAAACCGACTTAATTTCAACCGAAGAATTTTAATCTCAAAAATGCATGCTTGATTTCAGAACTTGAACATCAAGCACGATCGGCTTGATTTTTCTCTGAGTGTACCATTTAAACATCTGTCATAGAATTGTATGTGGAAAAGACACAGTTTTTGTTAGTGCAAAACGATCGCAAGTACGGATTAATTCGGTTTTGATCGTAAAATGATATAACTCGACAAAATGTTGTTCTGACTTGGTTCAAATATATATCCAAGCCTGTGCCTGTTTCAAAATTCCTGAAGAATAACTTCTAGCCTTTTTATTTGAAATTTAAGCGTATTAAGTCTATCGAATCTTAATATATATGTAGATATTAAAAATACTGCAAGTTTTGAATCTTCGCCCATGCAATAGGACTTTTCAAAACGATGCGTATCAACTAAGAAGGAATAGAATCCTATGGCCAAAGTTGTATGTAGCGAGAACACTACTATCGTAAGTTCACAAGTCTAATAATATTAGTAGTAGTATTAGTATTCTTTATTTAAAATATTTTTTCACCTTCTTATTACATTTATAGTTATTATCTAAGGATATAGGCTAAAAATATTAAAAAGAAGTTTATCCTTATCGACTTGGTGTCCAACCGTCTGTCGATTACTGCTACCCAAATCCTTTGCTACGCAGTCTAATACACCTGACTTCCCAGGTCTTCCCCAGATATCAGTTCGTTCAACTGCGTAGTTAGGAATCCAAGAAGCGGTGTTGCCGTTGTTAAAACTGTCCTTCAATAATTTGTTTTTGGAATATTAAAGACTGACTTATAAAAATAAATAGTGCCGACCAGTTTTCGCCATTAAGATAATTTATTATCTCGTGCAGTTGTAAATCAGCCTTGCCGAAATGGAGCAATCGGTGCTTCCTCAAAATGGGATAGACGCCGCTTAAGTGTACAAAGTTCTCTTTTGCTCTTAAATTGATTCACTGTGAAGGTGTCTTTGAAATTGCTCCCAGGTCATAATGCAACTCTTTATAAATAAGCCGTTCGGAGGTTCTTTGAGATTGCTTAATGCATGTCTGCCTGTAAGCTACATCCATTTTAGCAAGAGATTGCTCCGCTCAGGATCCCCACAAATCTAATATCTTAGTCTTTACGTCATCTGCTTTGTGGAAGCTTAAAAATCTCCAAAACATCCTTCCTGTATTTAGGAAACAATGTTTTGTCAGCGAAGATTACCAAAATCGTTTGCTTGACTTAAGTGTGGGACTAATTACCTAGTTTACAGCCAAAAAGACCCATTTCTACAGAAAATTTTTTATAGTGTAGTTTGGATGGTGATCTCAAAAATTAATTTCAAAAATTTTTTATGGCTCGTTTTTGAATATATTTTTTATTTTGGTAGGGGCCCATTTCAAGCCATATCTCACTTATAAGTCACATAGAGTAAAGCAGATAAGAACGAAGGTTTTTCCGTAACGTAGAACATTGTTTTAATCGGTTCATTAGTTTGACTACAATATCCAAAAATATTTCGAAAAAACGATTTTGCTCGAAAATCAGTTTTGGTCGCCTGGAAAAAAAAAAAAATCCAAAAAATTTTTTATTTTTCACATGACCGCACTTCTACGAAAAACAGATACTGACAAAATTGTGAACAAACACAGCTTAACAATTTAGTGCAAAAAATGTGATATTTTCCTGAATTTTTAAATAAATTTTCGTTTGCTTCGACTTTGTTCGTTTTTATTTTTATTTTTGTTCTGGCTTTTCGTTCACTTCTAATTTACCAAAAAATACAGTTATTTTGAAAACAAATACTCAATTATGTTGTTCCTTACTCATTATCCTATGTATGTTACACGTTTTCCTCCCAATACCTTATTTTCTTCGTAAAGTCGTTCTTGTGAAAAAAAAAATTTTTTGTATTTTTTTTTTTTTTCTATCGTTTAAAATTAAATTCTTGGATTTTCGAGCAAAAACTTTTTGAAATTCTTGGTTGTTGAATTCAAACTACTAACCGAAAAATTGGAGCTCCATTACCTCATTTATTTCTACTTGACTCTATCTGACATTATGACTATATGGCTTAAAATTAGAGTACCTACCAAAAATTAAAAAATAATTTTCAAAAACGACCATGAAAAATTTTTGAAATCGTTTTTAGATCACCATTCAACTATACTAGAAAAATTTTCACTATGGGTCTTTTTTTTTATTTTTGTAAACTAGTGTTATGGTAAAATGTTGTGATATTGTTTAGTCGAGGGATTAATCTATGTGATTATATAGGCAGTATTTCGATCAGAACCTCAGTAACAGGCGCTGCCCAGAGTTAATGCCCTAGCAGTCCAATTGTTTTTGAAACTAAAAACCTCCCAAATATCCCAGTTGCTAACGTACGACATTTTTAGCATAAGCTTCGACAGCACCTTACTTTACTGAAAATAATTAACGACCGATAATTAAGTCACCTGCACCAGCTACTGGCGCCAGCTGTGAAGTAACTAGCCATGAAAAAGCAAATTCTCAAACTTTGCCGTTCGGATCCCCCATTAAACTGTAGGTGCCTTTCTCTTGCGCAAAAATTTTAAAGCACACACGCCAAGAGATCGTTAGAAACTTGGCTTGGCCTCGTTGTAGGAGCTGTAAAGCCAACATTTACATTTTTACTTAATTTATTATCAATTAGCAAGTTCCAGAAGTACGTTTGTCAAGACTTCCAAAATATAAGTAAAAAGTGAACCGTGTTCAATCGTAAAAGTTTTTAGCGGGCTCTGGGTCAATAATCTATGATTTTGGTCTTAGCTTTTATAAAACAAGACTCGCACAGCACCACAAAGAAGGCTGATTGACAGTATAGCTATTTCATGATTTTTCTCATTTCAATCAGCAGCAGTCTTTGCCTATTTTCAATAAGCTGGCATAGGCTATCCCATGACAGAATTGCTATGATCGCTTGGGGATCCCAAACGTAGGCTTATTGCAAGAACCGATATGATTACAATCAAGCTAAGAGGGAATAAAATGCATCGTCAAAAAAAAAAATGGTATTTCAATTCAATTATCGCATTACAGGCTGATGGCACATATCCACATGAACAGAATATCGCCTTTCTAAAAGCTCAGAAAAGTAAGACAAATAACTGAGTTCATACTCTTACAGAACAAATACCAATCAAATTCGACCAAAAACCGGTCTAATTTACAATTACGGCATTTACACGATTACAGTAGTCGAGAGACACAAGCGCGATTCTATAAATTTTGTTCATGGAATCTAGTAGTATTCACTTGGATTTTAAGCCTACTATGAAAACTTCATGAAGTTTGCTTCATCGTGTAAACACCGATTAAGAGTTCGACCAAAGCCTACCTACCACAAGGTTCCAGATTTCCTAAAAGAAATATCATATCGATTCTACAAATTTTACTTTAAAGTGAATATTTTCGCATCTTTGAAAGGCCAAATATCAAGGCATAAATATCAGAGGAGTTCCGGAATCGTTATAAGTTTTTGTTTAAGCGTGCAAAGTGATTTGGAAAGTGAGAAGAATATGTACAGGAACTTAAAAGATGGAAGATTGAAATTAAAAGATGATTTACTTCCAATATAACATTCCATACATCTCATCCTAACCAAACCTATGACATCAGTTATACAGTTTTAATTCAAAGCTGAAATGTTTAGATGAAAATCTGTATAGATTTCCCCTGATTAAGATAAATAATACCAAAGACACTACATATATAGATACCGCATCTCATACAAACTTTTTTTTTGGGATCCAATGTCAGATCCCAAGACAATACGTTTTTGGCGTCACATGTGACATCTATAATAGCTAAAAATTTTTGCTCTCTGCCGAATAGCTAATTTAGAAAACATATAGCTTAATTTCAGTTAATGTATCTCCATAAAGGCTGCGAGATCCAAAAATTGGGATCCAATGTCAGCTTCCAAAAACTGTAGTTTTTTGTTTCACATGCGTCATCTATAATATCTATAAATCTTTGATAATACTCACAGGTCACTAAAACTTAAATTTCGATATGCGATATAAAATTTTTCGGCTTGTTCCCATACACCCGATTCCCACCAACAAAAGCATTAAGTACCCACTATCTTTACAGTTAACGCTTTTAGCTTTGAATGTGAAGGCTGAGCTAAAGCTGAAGTAAAACCCTAAGTATTCTGCGCAGTACTTACAACGTTACGTTTAAGTCGTAAATAAAAGGAATACTCGCTCTACCTGTATCTATGTATCTCCCATTTGAAAATTCAAATCTAGCTTCACTCATCCCATTTTTATGACTTCCACCACCAAGAACTGCCAAGAAATCTCTCTTCACATCAACATCTTTATCTACGTACTCCAACTTGCTGCTTGCCTGTTACCACTCAAGACATTTACAAGCATCGAATTACACAAAAGAAGACCGAAGAGTCTTAAGAAGAAGTCGGCACGCGTCAATGAACAAACAACCCCCTCGACGATTTTAAAAATACATTTCCCTTCTACATTGCCTGCGTTCCTGGGCCTCTGACAGCCAATTAGCGATCATCAGCAAGAGATTATGAACTTTATTTAATTATAGCGTTTCAAATTACCACACAGGCTGCCACCGCCCATTGAAACGATCTACCAAATTGAGCGATCTTAATGAACCGTCTTGATGTTTGTCACGATAATTTCATGTTTTTTAATAGGCTGCCAGCGTTGAGTGCAGGCAGAGAAACCACCACCAGAACCAGATACGGCCCGCCTGGCCACACAAAGAACAGTTGCCATGCGTTTGTGGCTGAGCTCCTGTTACAATTTCACGCTGTATTGAAATGAACAGGAAATGGAACGATGCGATAGTTTTGTTTTGTGTTTTAATATGCAAATGAGGGACTCATTATGGCAAAGAAAGAGTTGAAAAAGTGTAGCAAAGGAATAGGAGAACAGCTCCTGCAGAGCCACGATAGTCCTTCTTGCTTTCTTCTACCGCTATTCCTGTTTTGCTGTGAACCTGTTCGAAATCAATTAGCCAAAACAAAATTAAACAAACAACTCATAAATCAAAATGGAATTTCTATTGTTAGAGTTCCAGGAATGGATTCCCTTGGGGGCACCACCTGCGGTTTAAAGTGCAATCAAGCCGAACTGAACGATTAGGTGAACAGCTTGAAGAGGGAGAGGCTGAGACTGAGAACTGTGATTGAAAAAAAAGGGATCCAGCTACCTGCTTCATCCAAGTGGTAGCTCAGGTAGGCGAGTTGGTGAGCTATGGGCATAAGAAAATACTCAACAGGAACCTGCTGGCAAAGCTGTTCGCCTCATCGATTGATACAGTTTTAAGCCTTTAAGGCTTTTGTGAAAGTGATTTGTGGTTTCTTAATGATGCAATTTGACACCTGATCACACGATCACCCCAGGGCACACAAAGGAGTAAAGAGTTAAAGGTCACAAAACTAAAGCAAAGGAATAGGCAAACAGAAAATGAAAGCCGATGACGAGGAAGAACCACAAGCATCCGTTGCCATGGTCTTCTTAATCCCAAAATTGAGAAAATAAACGAACCTTGCATAATGTGTAGCAAACGAACAGGTTAACAGGTTTTGAAAGTGCGAGAATGGGGAAAAAACATGATCATTAAGAAAATTAAGCAATCTTCGTGGTTAATGATGCATAATTTTCGAACAGGTCCACAGCATGGCAAGAGAAACCTAAGGAAAAAGATCATCTGCCATTGAGCATCTAAATTGAACAGAAGATTACTGAAGCGTAATCATGCGGATCAAAGGAATAGGCTGACAGGAATCTAACAAATCGATCTAACCTTGTTCTAATCAATTTGAAAGATTGGTTGAGAGAAATAAAAACTGTGAAAGGATCATTAAAAGCGTGCAATCAAGTGTATCAAAGAAACAGGCTAGCAAATTGCATGTAAGGGATACTAAACTAATGGAGAGAAAATTCTTAAAGTTCATTCAAAGGAAAATCTATCAAGCTTGCGTTTGTGTCTTAAATGAACAGGCTGGCAGCATCACTTGTAGGTTCGAAATCGCTACAGGAGTGTTTTCCTTAGAGGATGGCAGACAGAGATGAAAATCATGGAAAATCTTTGAAGCGTTTCATGTAAATCAAAGAAACAGGTCGACAGGAATCGGACAAATCGATCTAACCATTTCAAAAGATTCGTTGAGAGAAAAAACTTAGGATGGATCATTGAAAGCGGGAAATCAAGTGTATCAAAGAAACAGGCTAGAATAATTGTAAGAAAGATCATTTAAATGAAAATCGATCAAGCGTGCGTTTGTGTCTTAAATGAACAGGCTACCAGCATCACTTGTAGACTAGAAATCCCTCCAGGAGGGCATTGTTGGATTTTCCTTGGAAAATTGTGGAAAATCTCTGAATGTGTAACTTAATGATCTTTGAAAACAATGAAGCGTTTAATAATGTGTATCAAAGGAACAGGCCAGCATCTTTAATAAAAGGAATGCAGGACAATCAGTAAAGACATTTTCCAAGATCATTTGTAAATTTCTTGGAAAAGAGAACAATTATCAACATGAAAATCTCCAAATGAACAGGCTAGCAGCATTACTTGTAGGCAAGAAATAGCTTCGGGAGTTTTCCTTGAAAAACTCAAGAAACAAAAACTACCTGGCTTACAGACGAAGATGAAAATTGTGGGAAATCTTTAAAGAATCAACTTTATGATCTTTGAAAACAAAGAAGCGTGCAATCATGCATATCAAAGGAACAGGTTAGCATCTTCAGCGAAGACATTTTCCAAGATCATTCGTAAGTTCTTTCAAGAAAGAAAAAGATCATCAAGATGAAAATCTTCAAATAAACAGGCTAGCAGCATCACCTGTAGGCTGTAAATCTTCTTGGAAAACGCATGAAACCCAAACTACTTAGACTACCAAATGGACCGCTATCCCTCAACAGTCCAGTATGAATCAGGAATTTTTACGATCGTTATAACTACAAAAGCATTAAAGAAACAGTATAAATCATTTTGTTACCTATAAAAACCAACGAAGCATCATTTTGTATACCAACTGAACAGGCTGACAGCATCACATGTAGGCTAGAATGCTTGAATTTTACCTGCTAGAAATTTTAAAATTTAGCTAGCTAACTGGAAAAGGGTCTTTAAATGAGTGAAATAATGTGTAACAAAGGAACAGGCTAACAACATTGTCTGAAGAGTTATGATGATGTAGAAGATCAGCAGAAGGAATTTCGTTGAAACATGCCAGCAACAGTACTCAGAATATACAACTGGAATTATATACATGATGGCATGTATATCAAAGGAAGATCAATGCTTGAAACCAATACTAATCCTTCAAACCTCACTCAGAATTGAAATTTCATAAAGTAAATAACATTTCCATAATGTATATCCAAGGAACAGGCTATCAAAGTCACTTGTAAGGACCATCAGCAAACAATCAGTTTTTAAAAATTTGTTCTTACACAGAGAGAAAATATTTATGGCCAAATCTCAGAAAATTTCACCAAATGGAAGGCTGCAAACAGTTTTGAAAACGAACCCAATGGAACCGTTTCGGCTTAGGTATTTTTGTACCTTCGTACCGGACCATGAAGCGAACCTTCTGGACGGTTCGAAAAATGTTAAATATTACATGAACTTATATCTTTTTCGCTTAATTACACAACCCAACAGTGTTTTATATACTAAGGACACAACAAAAATATTTATTAGGGCCTTAAAAACATCCCGTAAAACTTTCAAGCGGATAAAACAATTTTTTCCCGACCCCGACAATTATTTCATAATTTTGTTCCAGTACGAAGAATTACCATTAAAGCTTCTCAAAAGCCATGGTTCAATCGTGACATTAAGATAGCTATAAGTAAAAGAGACAAAGCGTACTGCAAATGGAAAGGGTATAAAACTGAGTTTCACCACAATATTTTTTGAACTTTAAGAAAAACAGTAGTCAATCTGATAAATTCATTCAAAAGGGCTTATTACTCTAATAAATTTCAAAGTGCAATATCTAGCAAACAGAAATTGAAGGAAATTCAAAAACTAGGTATTGGAAAACAGAAGCAAGAAACTGATCCTGATGTTGATGTCAATAAACTCAACAAACAGTTTGTTAATCTATCTGAAATCCCCGAAGTCTTCCATAATACGTACCTGGGTAGTGCACCACACAACGACTGTGATAATAGCTTTAACTTTAGATGTGTAAGTCAATGTGATGTTCTTGAAAGCATTCTTAGAATTAAATCTAATTCAGTTGGACTTGACGAAATGAACCCAAAATTTATAAAAATTCTTCTCCCTAAAATCTTGCCCCACATAACTCATGTGCTCAATACATCACTTACAACTTCTGTCTTCCCTGAGATATGGAAATCTGCCAAAATAGTTCCTATCCTAAAGCCGGACAATAACTATCGACCGATAGCTATATTGCCATACCTATCAAAAGTTTTGGAACATCTTATGGTAGATCAAATTCGAATCCACATGTCTGACAATTCGCTGTTAAATGAAAGGCAATCCGGCTTTAGGAAGAATAGAAGTTGTACAACAGCTATTTTAAATGTGGTTGAAGATATTCGAAGTGAGTTGGATGATGGTAAAGTAACTCTACTCGCCCTGCTGGACTACAGCAAGGCTTTTGATGCAGTAAATCACGATATACTTTGCACAAAACTGGACACATTGTATAACTTTTCGAACACAGCATTAAATCTTTTGAAATCTTATCTGTCTAATAGGTGTCAAGCAGTTGTTATACCGTCTTCAAAGTCCTCGTTATTACATGTTAAACGTGTTGTGCCTCAAGGCTCTGTCCTCGGCCCTTTACTGTTTACCATATATGTTAATGATCTGCCATATATTTTGTGTAATAGTAATTGTACGCCGACGACGTCCAGTTATATGTTAGCCGTCCACTAGATAAATTAGATGAATGTATTGATTAGGGTTGTCAAAAATATATCAAAATATCAATATATCGATAATATTTTTTAAAACTGATATATTTATATCGTAATTTTTTTTTGTCCAAATATCGAATATCGATTTTTTTTTGGGATATTTTATGATATTTGTGCCTTGGTCACTTTAAGATCTGAGCAGCGAGCGCAAACGCAAATAAAGTGCAATCATTCTTATTAAAAGAGCCGAATATGCTAAAGAATTACCAAAAATGCTATCGGCTAAAGAATTATACATTTGAAGTGATTTTTTTAGACTTTTGAGCCCACTTAAAGATGCAACTGAGAAAATAAGCGGTGAATACTATGTCACTGCCAGCTTGGTAGTTCCGTTAATTTCACTATTATTCAACAAAATACAGATTTTAAAATCTGACGAGGGCATCCTTACTAAAGAGTCGCTTTGTAACCCATTGGGGAAAATGTTCAAGCCACTTGAATCCAATCAAATATAAGTGAAATCGTAATTTTTTAATAGGTCGATTCCCATAAAATGTCGATTTTAAAAGGCCTTTCAATGGAAGAAACGCAAAATTGTGAACTGAAGTTAGGTGGCCGCAAAAATCATGGGAGAGTAATCCTTTAATCTTCTGGAATTAGCATATGCTGTCCATGCCGGAACTATCCAGACTGGCCCTAAGGTATCTTAGTACTTCTAGTAGCTCAGTGCCTTTGGAGCGACGTGCTCTAAAATGCATCATTTGCGACTTCCGTAGCCGTCTTTTTAAAGTCTTTTAAATACAAATATTGGAACTAAAAGTAGTTAAAATGTATAATACATAAAAAACTCGAATCTCATGGAAAATAGGAAAATACTGTTTTGTTTGCTCAATATAGACTACTAGCAAAAAGCCCGTCGCGCTTCGCTGCGCATTGAACAGTATAGAACCCATATCAGAATCAGTTTGAAGTCAATCGTGAGAGTCAAATATTTATCAAATTTGAAAACATTCTATAAATTTATTTCCTCTGTAGAGCCCAGAAATCAAATCATACATACATAGGCTTGAAATCAACGTTTTACTACTTTGCTTTTTCACCGTTACGACTTTGCTGCTGCGTTCTTACCACCCCCATCCCACCTACACCCCACCCACTCCCAATCAACTTCTTACACAACTTCCACCCGTTTCCCACCTACTTTCCACCCACTTCCAGCCTACATCCCACCCACTTATCACCCAATTCCCGCCCACTTTCCACCCACATTCCACCCACTTCCCGCCCACCTCACTTCCCGCACAAATCCCACCCACCTCCCACCCACATCCCTCCCACTTCCCATCCAGTTTCCACCCATCTCCCACCCACATTCCACACACCTACCACCCACACCCCGCCCAAATCCCACCCACATCCCACACACCTCCCACCCACCTCCCACCCACACCCCGCCCAGTTCCCACCCACCTCCCACCCACATCCCACCCACTTCCCGCCCAAATCCCACCCACCTCCCACCCACATCCCTCCCACTTCCCATCCAGTTTCCACCCATCTCCCACCCACATCCCACACACCTCCCACCCACCTCCCACCCACATCCCCTCCAGTTCTCAAATATATCTGATCGGATGAAAAACAAAAAAGTTTCATACAAAAGTTTTCCGCGAATTTTCCACATTTCCCGGCAGAATTTTCCAAAATCCTTTCTTAGTACTCACTTTCAGCATAAGATAAAACTACTGTGAAAATCTCATCTTCCTATCTTTTATGGTTTCGGCTGTGCGACGGTCACCAGTCAGTCAGTCAATTAGTCAGGTTGAACTCTTTTATATATATAGACTAGCAAATAACCCGTCGCGCTTCGCTGCGCCTTCAATAGTACAACAACGCACACTCACTTACCACCCATTTCCCACCAACATCCCACCCACTTCCCGCCCACATCCCACCGATTTCCCGCCCACATACCACCCACATCCCGCCCACATACCACCCACTTACCGCCCACATACCACCCAATTCCCGCCCTTTCCCGCCCACATCCGACCCATATCCCACCCACATACCACCCACTTCCCACCCTCTTTCCGCCGTCCACTTCCCGCCCATATCCTACCACTTCCCGCCCACTTACCGCCCACAACCCGCCCACATCCCACCCACATCTCACCCACTTCCCGCCAATTTCCCTCCCACTTACCGCCCACATCCCGCTCACATTCCACTCACATCCCACCCTCATCCCCCCACTTCCCGCCAATTTCCCGCCCACATCCCACCCACATCCCACCCACATCCCACCCTCATCCTACCACTTCCCGCCAATTTCCCGCCCACATACCACCCGCTTCCCGCCCATTTACCGCCCACATCCCACCCACATACCACCCACATCCCACCCACATACCACCCACATACCACCCACATACCACCCACATCCCACCCACATACCACCCACTTCCCACCCTCTTTCCGCCGTCCACTTCCCGCCCACATCTCACCCATTTCCCGCCAATTTCCCGCCCACTTACCGCCCACAACCCGCCCACATCCCACCCACATCTCACCCACTTCCCGCCAATTTCCCGCCCACTTACCGCCCACATCCCGCTCACATTCCACTCACATCCCACCCTCATCCCCCCACTTCCCGCCAATTTCCCGCCCACATCCCACCCGCTTCCCGCCCACATCCCACCCACATCCCTCCCACATCGCTCCCAATTCCCGCTACATTCCACACGCTTTACATCCACTTACCACCCACTTTCCACCCACATCCCAGTGGGCTTCCCGGCGGTATTTCCAACATCGGAATATTAAAACAAAAATTAATTCCGATTTTGACCTTTCAAACCGAGTTTCAAGACAATCGGATGAAAAATGGTTTTTTGCATGCAGAATTTTCCGACCATTTTCCTCGTGGGCGGATTTTCCGACATTAAAAAATCACATTTTAAATTATTTCGTATTTTGTCCTTACAAACCGAGTTTCAAGCCAATCGGATGAAAAAAGTTTTTTCATGCAAAATTTTCCGGGAATTTTCCGACCGTTGGGTCAAATTTTCCTCCTTCGGAATATCATATTTCAAACTATTTCGTATTCTGTCCTTTCAAACCGAATTTCAAGCCAATCGGACGAAAAAAAGTTTTTTGCATGCAGAATTTTCCGTCCACTTTCCTCGTGGGCGAATTTTCCGACATTGAAAAATCACATTTCAAATTATTTCGTATTTTGTCCTTACAAACCGAAATTCAAGCCAATCGGATGAAAAATAGTTTTTTTCATGCAGAGTTTTCCGGGAATTTTCCGACCGTTGGGTCAAATTTTCCAACTTCGGAAAATCACATTTCAATTCATTTCACCTACTTTCCTTTCAAACCGAGTTTCAAGCCAATCGGATGAAAAATAGTTTTTTGCATGCAGAATTTTCCGGGAATTTTCCGACCGTTGGGTCAAATTTTCCAACTTCGGAAAATTACATTTCAATTCATTTCACCTACTTTCCTTTCAAACCGAGTTTCAAGCCAATAGGATGAAAAATAGTTGTTTTCATGCAGAATTTTCCGGGAATTTTCCTCGTGGGCGGATTTTCCAAAATCGGGAAAACACGTGTCGAATTATTTCGCGTACTAAGCTTACAAATTAAGTTTCAAGTCAATCGGATGAAAAATGGCATTTTTTCCATACAAACTTTTCCGACGCTTTTCCGACTTTTCCGGGTGGAGTTTTCCAAAACCCCGTCTTAGTACGCACTTTCACCACCAACAGAAACTCCTGTGAAAATTACAGCCCTCTATCTCTTACCGTTTGGGCTGTGCGATGATTGCCAATCAGTGAATCAGTGAATCAGTGAATCAGTGAATCAGTCAGGACACTTTCTTTTATATATATAGAGACTAGCAAATAACCCGTCGCGCTTCGCTGCGCCTTCAATAGTACAACAACGCACACTCACTTACCACCCATTTCCCGCCCACATCCCACACACTTCCCGCCCATTCACCGCCCACATCCCACCCACATCCCACCCACTTCCCGCCCTCTTCCCTTCCACTGCCCGCCAATTTTCCGCCCACATCCCACCCACATCCCGCCCACATCCCACCCACTTCCCGCCCACATCCCACCCACTTCCCCCCCTCTTCCCGGCCTCTTCCCGTCCACTTCCCGCCCACATCCCACCCACATCCCGCCCACATCCCACCCACATCACATCCACATCCCACCCACTTCCCACACTCTTTCCGCCCACATCCCACCCACATCTCACCCACTTCCCGCCCATTTACCGCCCACATCCCACCCACATCCCTCCCACTTCCCGCCCACATACCACCCTCTTCCCGCCCTTTCCCTTCCACTTCCCGCCAATTTTCCGCCCAAATCCCACCCACATTCCGCCCACATCCCACCCACATCGCTCCAACTTCCCGCCACATTCCACACACTTCACATCCACTTACCACCCACTTTCCACCCACTTCCACAACAACTTACCACCCACAACCCATTCACTTCCCAACCACTTCCCAGTGGGCATCCCGGCATCCAACATCGGAAAATAAAAACATAAATTAGTTCCGATTTTGACCTTACAAACCGAGTTTCAAGTCAATCGGGTATAAAATAGTTTTTTGCATGCAGAATTTTCCGGCCATTTTCCTCACGGGCGGATTTTCCGACATTGAAAAATCACATTTCAAATTATTTCGTATTTTGTCCTTACAAACCGCGTTTCAAGCCAATAGGAGGAAAAATAGTTGTTTTCATGCAGAATTTTCCAGGAATTTTCCGACCGTTGGGTAAAATTTTCCAACTTCGGAAAATCACATTTCAATTCATTTCACCTACTTTCCTTTCAAACCGAATTTCAAGCCAATTGGATGAAAAATAGTATTTTGCATGCAGAATTTTCCGACCGTTTTCCTGGTGGACGGATTTTCCGACATTAAAAATCACATATCAAATTATTTCGTATTTTGTCCTTACAAACCGAGTTTCAAGCCAATCGGATGAAATTTAGTTTATTTTCATGCAGAGTTTTCCGACCATTTTCCTCGTGGGCGGATTTTCCGTCATTGAAAAATCACATTTCAGATTATTTCGTATTTTGTCCTGACAAACCGAGTTTCAAGCCAATCGGATGAAATTTAGTTTATTTTCATGCGAAATTTTCCGGAAATTTTCCGACCGTTGGGTCAAATTTTCCAACTTCGGAATATCACTTTTCAAACCATTTCGTATTCTGTCCTTTCAAACCGAATTTCAAGCCAATCGGATGAAAAATAGTTGTTTGCATGCAGAATTTTCCGACCATTTTCCTCGTGGGCGGATTTTCCGACATTGAAAAATCACATTTCAAATTATTTCGTATTTTGTCCTTACAAACCGAGTTTCAAGCCAATCGGATGAAAAATAGTTTTTTTCATGCAGAATTTTCCGGGAATTTTCCGACCGTTTGGTCAAATTTTCCAACTTCGGAAAATCACATTTCAATTCATTTCACCTACTTTCCTTTCAAACCGAGTTTCAAGCCAATCGGATGAGAAATAATTTTTTTTATGCTGAATTTTCCCGCTATTTTCCTCGTGGGCGGATTTTCCAAAATCGGGAAAACACGTGTCGAATTATTTCGCGTACTAAGCTTACAAATCAAGTTTCAAGTCAATCGGATGAAAAATGGCATTTTTCCCATACAAACTTTTCCGACGCTTTTCCGACTTTTCCGGGTGGAATTTTCCAAAACCCCGTCTTAGTACGCACTTTCACCACCAACAGAAACTCCTGTGAAAATTTCAGCCCTCTATCTCTTACCGTTTGGGCTGTGCGATGATTGCCAATCAGTCAGTCAGTCAGTCAGTCAGTCAGTGAATCAGGACACTCTCTTTTATAGATATAGAGATGATGCATTTTTGAATTATAATTCAAATTTAAGTCATGTTCACCAACAGAGCTGAGGGTCGGCTCACACTCAGTTCGTCTGTTTGTGTGCGTCTGTGCTTGATCTCAGCAAACTCGCTCTCTCTCTCCCGTTGCTCTCTCGCTCTCAATACGCGTGGACTAAAGAAAACAACCCCCGTCTGTTGAATTGTTTTGTTTTTTTTTTTTTTTTTGGCACGGCCCAAGAGAATTTTGGTACATACAAAGGTATATTTTACATTAAGAACCGGCTAAAAGTCCATTGAAAGATTTTGATTGGTTGAATGTGTGAATCAAAAATGAAGACGATCTTACTTTATTCTAAAGAAAATGTTTGATTTAGAAAATAAACCAAAATTATTGATATTAATGAAATATACATAAAACGAGAAGGCCAAGCTAACTTCGTCTTTGCCGAAGTTTTAATACCCTTGCAAATGTTTTAATACAACAGAGTTTACGAACGTCAGCATTAAAACAAACCATTTTTCTGATAAAAGCCACTTTTCGGCCGATAGTTTCTATGGCAGCTATAAGATATAGTCATCCGATCTTGACCAAAACTTCAAAATCTGTGTAAAAGCGTATAAAACTAATAATTGCTGAAGCGGAAGGCGTTTACATTAAAAACAAAAAAGTTTTCTCACAAAAACTCACTTTTCGACCGATAGTTCCTATGGCAGCTATAAGATATAGTCATCCGATTTTGACAAAAACTTCCAAATCTGTGTAAAAACGTATAAAACTAATAATTGTCGAAGCGGAAGGCGTTTACATTAAAAACAAAAAAGTTTTCTCACAAAAACCCACTTTTCGACCGATAGTTCCTATGGCAGCTATAAGATATAGTCATCCGATTTTGACAAAAACTTCCAAATCTGTGTAAAAGCGTATAAAACTAATAATTGTCGAAGCGGAAGGCGTTTACATTAAAAACAAAAAAGTTTTCTCACAAAAACCCACTTTTCGACCGATAGTTCCTATGGCAGCTATAAGATATAGTCATCCGATCCGGTCGGTTCCGACATATTAGCAGTGTGCAGTAAAAAGAAGACTCTGTGCAAAGTTTCAGCTCGATAGCTTTAAAACTGAGAGACTAGTTTGCGTAGAAACAGACAGACGGACAGACGGACAGACAGACGGACAGACAGACGGACAGACAGACGGACGGACAAAGCTCAATCGACTCAACTCGTCGCCCTGATCAAGAATATATATAGTTTATAGGGTCGGAAATGAATATTTCTATGCGTTGCAAACTTCTGGGCAAAATTATAATACCCTTTGCAAGGGTATAAAAAGAAAGATCGATTGATTAATTGTTGTCAAAAATGTGCTTATTTGCAACTCTTAAGGAATTTTTTGCATTTATTAATGAGAGTCTGAACATTTTGGAAACCCACTTGCGTTTTAATTGCTTGTCAAATACTAAGCACTTACGCTGCTGGCAAATATCCGTTTATTGTTAATTTATCTTTTCTTTATGTTAGAGTTCTTATATTTTTCCAATTTGGAATTCGATTGGATGAAATTAATTAATTATTAATTTATAACAATAAAAAGTGATCCAAACAAAACATCTATTAATAGCATTCCGGGCAAAGAGAATAAGTACATTTTTAATTAGAGTTAACATTCACTTTGATTTAAAATAATAATAACATAAATATCCTATCTTTTCTTGGATAGCACTGTTCAACAAATATTGGGTCAAATTTTGTACCATCGGAAATTCAGATCTCTTTTTTTTTAAATTACTCTCCTTACAAACCGAATTTCAAGCCAATCGGATGAAAAATACTTTTTTGCATGCAGAATTTTCCGACCATTTTCCTCGTGGGCGAATTTTCCGACATTGAAAAATCACATTTCAAATTATTTCGTATTTTGTCCTTACAAACCGAGTTTCAAGCCAATCGGATGAAAAATAGTTTTTTCATGCAAAATTTTCCGGCAATTTTCCGACTGTTGGGTCAAATTTTCCAACTTCGGAATATCACATTTCAAACTATTTCGTATTTTGTCCTTTCAAACCGAATTTCAAGCCAATCGGATGAAAAATAGTGTTTTGCATGCAGAATTTTCCGGCCATTTTCCTCGTGGGCGGATTTTCCGACATTGAAAAATCACATTTCAAATTATTTCGTATTTTGTCCTTACAAACCGAGTTTCAAGCCAATCGGATGAAAAATAGTATATTTCATGCAGAATTTTCCGGGAATTTTCCGACCGTTGGGTCAAATTTTCCAACTTCGGAAAATCTCATTTCAATTTATTTCACCTACCTTCCTTTCAAACCGAGTTTCAAGCCAATCGGATGAAAAATAGATTTTTTCATGCAGAGTTTTCCAGCCATTTTCCTCGTGGGCGGATTTTCCGACATTGAAAAATCACATTTCAAATTATTTCGTATTTTGTCCTTACAAACCGAGTTTCAAGCCAATCGGATGAAAAATAGTGTTTTTCATGCAAAATTTTCCGGGAATTTTCCGACCATTGGGTCAAATTTTCCAACTTCGGAAAATCTAATTTTAATTTATTTCACCTACCTTCCTTTCAAACCGCGTCTCAAGCCAATAGGATGAAAAATAGCTGTTTTCATGCAGAATTTTCCGGGAATTTTCCTCGTGGGCGGATTTTCCAAAATCTGGAAAACACGTGTCGAATTATTTCGCGTACTAAGCTTACAAATCAAGTTTCAAGTCAATCGGATGAAAAATAACATTTTTCCCATACAAACTTTTCCGACGCTTTTCCGACTTTTCCGGGTGGAATTTTCCAAAACCCCGTCTTAGTACGCACTTTCACCACCAACAGAAACTTCTGTGAAAATTACAGCCCTCTATCTCTTACCGTTTGGGCTGTGCGATGATTGCCAATCAGTGAATCAGTGAATCAGTGAATCAGTGAATCAGGACACTTTCTTTTATATATATAGAGATATATAAAAACGTTGTGTTAATTATATACCATCCTTTAATCGCTTAAATGAATTACCAGCCGACCGCACTACAGTGTTTTGCTCTCAATAAGCGGTTGCGCTCTCTTCTAAATATGTGTTCAACTCTATTCTCTCAAAGTTTGCTTTCCCCTTGCCTATGAAAACCGAACAGAGAACGAACTTAGCACGATTTTAAGAGCGAAATTCTTTAAAAATTTAAGAGCGAATTGATTTTTCGCAGGAGCTTTCTTAGACAAATTATTCGTTCTCCTTTTTTTCTTACTGTACCCTTAATATGGACGGCAACCTACAGAACTGCAGCATTGGTTTGGTTTTAACAGCTCTTGTTTCCAAGATGTAGCTGTCAAAAGATTTATTGGTATTTTTTCTCTAAAGATTTGGGAGGAAAGAGCAATTCTTGTCTGCTATTTCTTTGAGTGTAAACAAACAAATGTGCAGGTAAAATGCACATTGTGGTAGATAATTTTCAAAGGACAATTAAAATCAATGAAGCGTGACCAAAATCCACAAAACTCACAGGTTAACAGCAATTCGAACAAGTGTTTAGAAGTAGGAAAATTGTGAAAAATCTCAACAGGCTACCTGCAGCATACCAAACCACAAGGCCTCAAATGGAAATCTATTCAAGTGGTACCTAAAGGAGTTTTCATGTTTCTAGCCCACTAGAAGTGCTGTTCTCCTATTCGAATGAGACAGTTTAAAGCAGCTTAACTCTTTCGCGAGTAAATTGATGTCACAGGAAATGCCTGGAAAAGAGTTAAAGGTCAGAAAACTGAAGCATTCGAACAGGCTAGCATAGCTATAAGATGCTAAAGAATGATTCCTCTGAATCATAGATTAGCCAAATTAACAAAAGATGGAATTTATAGAGTGAAAATCACTGAAGCGTGACCAGAATGTATTAGATGAACAGGCTAGCAACACGAGGAGTTGGTGTGAAGCAGCATCACCAAACAAAATGGCTCAAGATGCATTTTCAATTGCATGAGAAAACTCTTGAGACCAGCAACCAGTCATATTTCTGAGCTCCTAATCAACTGTTACACTTGGCTGCATTTTGACAATGCCTCAAAGATCGTGGGATGCAGCGAAGATCATCATCAGCATCAACGCAATTTTCCCAACGAACTAGTTCGATGTAAAGAGTTAAATTGATGCAAATGTGTAGCATGCGAATAGGCCAACAGAAATGGAAACACAAGAAACACTCTCTTAGAAATGTACAGACACATTTGTTATTAACAAAAGGGTAAAACCATAAATCTATGCAAATGTATAGCATTTCAATAGGTTAACAGCTGTAACAGAAGGTTGCCCTCAAACTCTAGCAGGTAGAGAGGTCATTCCCTCTTTGGGTTGCACATCCTAGGAATGCTGCTAGCCTAGTGATAAATCCGAAACCAAAACAAACAAAAATATTGAAGACAAAGAAATTTTGGTAAACTCTCTACGGGGGGGCGGTTCTTATCTATAGGACATGTCAATGTTATTGTTATTTTGGGGGAAGATCTGTAACATCTCGCAAGATCTTCCATTGGGCTGTTTACTTTCCCGCACGACTGTGCGCCTAGTGAATTTCAATTAGTTAAACAAACAACAAAAAACACAAAACATCACAAAATGCATCCACTTTAAACAAATTATTAAGAAATTTCAATAGCACCAATTTCCACATCTGAAAATCTCTAGTTGGCCAAGTCTGTGCACCTAGTCGCTTGTTACACTTGGTTACACATGGGATGCTGCAGCATGAGACCCTATTTTGAGGTCAAGTGTCGTGTCGTGTCGTCTCGCTTCGCTTCGCTTGCTTGTGAGTGAGTGTAAGGCGTGGGCGAGAGTGAGAGCGTGCAACTCTGCTGTGATTGCTGAACACCTGGTATAACTCAAGACCTTGGCTCCAAGTTTTTAATAATGTGGGGGACCCCCAAAATCCAGAGATGTTTTTATTTGGTAGCTTACTGCTTTGCTCTGTTGGCCTCATGGTTTTGCCAACTTTTGACTTTCGATTTTGTTTTGAGACCTACCCTAATAATTTTGTTTCTCATATTTTTTTGGCTCTAGTAATTAATCATAATTTCTAGGGAAAATTACAAAAATTTCACATGTCTAGTCACAGGCAAACAGCAAAATAGAAAAGCTGGCACGATCTCTGATAATTGTTGGAAGTGGAGAGTTTGCTGCCACTTTCTCCCTTGCGGTGGTATATGTATGTAGCTATCTTGCTTGAGTTATTTTTGAGTGCGTTTTCGGCTGTCATGATCATCGTTCGTAGTGTAGAGTGGAAAGGGCAGCAAAGAAAACTCTCTAGTGATGAAAGTTTGACTTATGTTTTTGGGTATAATAATTTGATAAGAAACGAGAGCTAACTTCGTCTAGGTCGAAGTTTTTGAACCCTTGCAAATGCTGGTTTTAAAATATCCGAGTTTATGTACGCTAACCTTAAAATCAAAACATTTTTCATAAAAACCCCATTTCCTGCAAACATAAAAGTTTTTTTCATAAAGACCCTTTTTCTCCTATCCTTTGGCAGCCAAAAAATATCGTTATACGATTTGGATTTCCAAAACTTTTAGAGGACAATAACTATACAGGGCTTGTCCGGAAAGTAATAGGACTTAGTCGATTTAAAAAATGTATTGAGCCAATCGTTACAATTCTTTAAAATCTTTCAAAATAGGCTCCTTCTGCCTCGATTCAGCGATACCAGGACGGAAGGCATTCTCCGGAATAGCCTTGAGAACCGCGGTGCATGCTATTTGTATCCCCTCTGTCGTCTCAAAATGATTGCCTTTCATCGGCCTTTTTAGGCAAAGAAACAAAGAAAAGTCCGGGAGCCATATCTGGGCTGTTGGGCGGTTGCGGAAGCGTTGGGATGCCGAATTTGGCACACTTCGGTCGACGGTCTACGTTCAAAACTTTTCGCACACGAGTCACATTGTCGGTGTTTGTCGATTCGAAGGTCTTCCAGCACGATCTTCATCAGCGACCTTTTCCCGGCCCTCCAAAAAGGCCTGGTGCCACCGAAACACACCACTTCTTGCTAAACTAACATCTGGGTAAGCCTGCTTGGTCATATGAAACGTCCCTGAAGCAGATTTACCGAGTTTCACACAGAATGCATTTTCGGCTTGCACCACTCACAGAAACACGTCGCGCGAAAATGCCTGTCCTGACTCTCCAGGTGCTCGGAGACAACTGACCAGCCGCTAGTTCGTTAGCTAGGAGCGCCCTCTACCGAAGTACACTCGCGGCGAAAGAAAATCAGTTCTATCACTTTCCGGACAAACCATGTATGTTGTGACAATAGCTAGATCATCCTTGACAGTGATTTGCTCTTTTGCAAGAATGCGCCAGTGGATCAAGGGTATTAGATGAATGCAAGAGTATAACTAAGTAAAGTAAAATTACAGAGAGAGCTTCGGCGAATTCGATTCAGATAGACCTAAGGCTGTTACAAGAGAATCAGAGTAACCAAATTCCCATACAATATTCATGATTACACCAAACATATACCCTGTTCAATGTATATTGTGAATGAAATGTTTTCCTATCTTTTCGTTAAAACTTACAATGTAAAACATTTTTCTTTCTTTTACTTTGGACTCCTTGTTTTTTTCTTTCTTCCCCCCCCCCGCCCGGATGAATTTTAGGATTTGATATATTTTTTTTATTGTCTCTTTTGATTGTCTTTTTTCATTTTCTTTTTATTAACCGCCGGCTCCCCTCTTCCCCCCTCCGCTTTGTTGCCCCAACCCCCGACCCCCCCGCCGGCCCCCGAGGGCCGGACTCTTCGGCGGTGAACTGTCTTCTCTGAGGTCGGGTTTGCGGGGCGGACGCGTCTGTTCGCGTCCCCCGGACCCGCCTCAACGCGTGCAGCCCGTGGAAGGTCCTCTTTGTTTGTTTGGCGCTCTGATTTTTTTATCTAAACTTCTTTTCTCTAGCATTTTCTCACTCTGCTTTTCCCGTTGTCGAAACAATAGGTATTCAGCGAAAATATAGCTAGAGTACTCTACTTACAATATGTTGAACATAGCATTGTACTGATACATATTTGAACATAGTATATACTGAACATGGTTTGTCAAAGTGATATTTTATACTAATAGGCGTTACCTTAGATTTTACCCGTACCGTAACCGATATCTCACAGCCGTAACATAACCGTAACCAAAAAAAAGGGGTCGGCCAAAACAGTAACCGTAAACCTAACCGTTATTCGTTTCGGTTTTTATCTCTGCTTAACATTTTCTTGCGAGAGAAACTTTCCCGTATTTTGTGCTATAATTAGATTTTCTTATAAAAAAATTGAAGTCTCTTGAAGTTCTGTGGCAAAATCAGATTTTTATTTCTATATCTAGAGATTTCTTTGTCTCCCCCAAATAATTTCTGTACATCCACAGAAAGAAAAGAAAATGTATTTAAGAAGTGAAAAATTCTAACATAAATTGATATTTTTGTACTTTAATCAAGGAATGTCATTTTGCTGTGATACAAGAACAATATAATTGACTTTTTTCCAAAGTTACATAAAATTTTTTACAGATTTTTCGATACGAAGCACCGATTCGGATTGTGTACATAAATTATAAACAAACATAAATGTTATAAACCTATTGAATCTGTAAGACATGAGAGTTTCAACCAGTTGCACTACTTTTAGAAAAATAATTCGAACGCATCTCCGCTTTGGTTTCCTTTTTTGTTCTCTATTTCGAATGATATTAGTCTCTCTTAACTTTTTGCAAACCACTGGACCAAGTGAATAGTGAAGTTAGCAACCAGAATTCCAAGCGAAACAATCGAAATGAGAGAGGCTGACTTTAGGGTTTCACTCTTCGTTCAGCCAAAATGTGGAAACATTAAACAAAAAAATCTTTATAAATCAATTCAAAGAGTAGAATGCAAATTAAATTTCACTAACAATTTCTAAATTGATCACAGAATTAAGGAAAATATACTTTTGGTACATCTAGCAACTGAAAGAGTTTGTAATTTGGCAATGGTTTTTTATTCCACCGACTAAAAAGCATTTCTTTGTCGTTTTGGTGTTTCGAGAACATGATTCAATTCCACTTTGGAAATGTTGCCGATGATCACATCGACTCCATAAGTCGAACAAAACCGCTTTTTTTTAGAATTGATAACCCAAATTGTCGTTAGGTGATTGTAATTCTTCTAAACTTTATTTCCATTTAAAATTTTGGGTAATTGATCACAAGAAACTTGTTGAAATTAAAAAAACCCAATGTTTAGACTCGATGCATTGCAGCCGTGTATCCAATTCTGGCCTGGATTTGAAATTTCACAGCTGTAACGAGCACTGAGCCTCGCGTAAAATTTCTGCTGATTTAAGTAATTTCTCCTGTTCGTCCTCTGTCAAAGGAAGTTGCAGTACATGACTTATTCCATTGGAGGTGATCTTGCAGGGCATTGACATAACCACATTATCTTCGATGCCACAGATACCCTGCATGTCAGTGCCAACGCAAAGAACTCGACCAGAATTCTCCTGCAGGGCTTCGACCACGTCTACAACGGTCAAGGCCACAGCCCAATTGGTATAGCCTTTGGTCAAACTCACTGCAGATCCTCCAGTCTTCACTTCTTCAGAGATCTCATTCCAGTTCTCCTCGTCCTTATCCGTGCCCAGGTTCTTAATGACTTTACTTAGAGGAATTCCTGCCACAGATACACTAGACCATACGGGAACAGCGCTGTCGCCATGTTCTCCAATCACATAGCCCAATACATCTGTAGTGGGCATTCCAAGTCTTTTGGCGATTAGAAAACGAAAGCGGGCTGAATCCAAATGACATCCAGAAGTGAAGCAACGATGCCTCTCCAACTTGCCCAAACGTTGGACGGCATAGGTCATCACATCGGCAGGGTTGCTAACCACCAGGAATACTGCTTTGGGACTCAACTGAACCAGTTTGGAAACAAACGACTTTAAAATGTCCACTGTTTTATGCATCACCAAGAGGCGAGACCGATCTTCGCCCGTGGGTCGAGCACCGGCTGTTATTATGACGATATCCGAATCTTTGGTATGCGAACCATCGCCGGAGGGCTCTATGCGAGGATTACCCAGCCAACAGGAGGCATGCAGCAAGTCCAAAACCTCCGCTTTCACCCAATCATGTCGCACATCAAAAATGACTAAATGTTTGGTCAGATTTCGCAACAAAAGAAAGGAGCATATGGAAATGCCCACCTGGCCGGCTCCCACAACGGAGATTTTGCAAGGTGGTTTTTCATTGGGCTTCCTAATTTCCGTTACCATTTCATTGAAAGACGAATCTTGGCGACATCGGGAAAGATTCAACGATTTTCGCAGGATTCGGCCAATCATAATAAATTTTGTATTGTTGAAACCGAAATAGTTGAACTGAAAATTTAAACTCGATAGTTTTTCAAAAGCAAAAGTGATGTATCGATAAAATAAACAGTGATCAAGAAATTTAGAGATGAGCGTGACAAATAATGGTCACCGTACAAATAATCATGATCAAAGAAGCGGAATCGTATTAAAATTTAGTTAAAAGCAGCTTTCCCCAGCGATAGCCCCGGGAGCATGAACTTACTTGCCGAATGCTTGCCGAAGTCATAGAGAGAGACACTGGTTAAGAGACACGAATTACTGAGTGTCAGATAGAAAGTCACATTTTCCGTCCTCCTTTCTTGGGGAACCCTGTATTAGAGACAATGAAAATGTGTAGCTTGTTATACCGATATAGAGTAATAACAACAAGAAAAAAAGTTCTTTCCACTCCCCCATTAAAACTTATACTAGAGAATCATAGTAAGTCATTAGTAAATTTTCTTTAGTATTTTTTATCAATTCATATGAAAATACGATAAATATGGATTTTGCAGCGTTTACTGTTCCTCTTTGGTTGGTTATGTCATTGCCCACTTGGATTGGGCTGCTGTTGGCACTTCTGCGCCCAGTGGAGCACCCTGACATCGATACTTTTCTTCTCCGTATTTCTCCACATATAAACGGTGTAACTGTAAGAGTGAAGTGACTTAGTCACAGTTACAACTACTATCGAAAGGTGGGCCATCGCTAACCCTGCATGGTCTCTCTAATTTTGGCACGTGTTTAGTCAATTCATTTCATTTGGAAAATTTTTCTACTGTCCAATGCACGCTTGTCTGCTTATACTCCAGAGCTAGCAAGTGCTATATATTCAAGGACAAAGAGTAAACCCAAATCGACAAAATTACCAAAGTGCTTTGCCTTATTCTTGGTTCAGCATTTCTTTTAAATTGTCAAACAAAAGTCTGCCGTCTTGTGGAAACCTTACTCCTCCGTGTCCAATGCACGCTTGCCTGCTTATAATAAAGAGCTAGCAAGTGCTATATTTTAAAGGACACAGAGTAATCCTTAATCGACAAACTTACCAAAGTGCTTTGTGCCCCATGTTTGGCTGAGCATTTTCATTAAATTGTCGGACAAGATTTTTATTAAACTTATACAGGCAGGCGTTGTATATTTAACTAAAGCCGATTTAAATCGCTAGGCTGTAGTTATGCAAATAACGCTAGATAAAATTTTAGGTAACATTTAATAATGTTTTGGTTGTAATTTATAACAAAAACCTTGACATTTTGAGGTGTTGTGCCACAAATAAAATTAGGTTAACCCTTGTGTGACTCAAAGAATTTGGAATGTATACCCCCCAGGTTAACACAAGGGTTAAAGTTTAAAAAGAAATTTTATTTACTTATTTTAATTTTAATTCTATTTTAATGTCTGGGCAGCACTCAGCAGACGCTTGAGTTCCTCATTCTGCGATAGAGCCTTCTTGACGGCCACAAAAACCTGTGAATCGATAGTTTTACTGTGCTCCTGGCTGATGGGCAGACGACTCACACGCTGGGCCAGCTCTGCCAGTTTGGGTTGCTGCTGCAGGAAACGATCCAGAATTAGGGGAGAGATGTTGGCCATCTCGGCCAGTTGTTGTACATGTGGTGCCACTGGAGGGGAAGAAATATCTTGCTCCTGATGCTTGGGAGTGTTCAGATGTGGACTTGGAGTAGGTCTGGGAGTGGTCGTGGTGGTGGTGGTGGAAGTGCTGGACCCTTTTACCGGCCTCAAGGGTATGGGGTAATGATAGGGCAGAGGTTGACGCACTAGCAAAGGACGCATACGCATGCCGGGTGCCAGGAAGACAGGTTTAAAGGACACTGAGGGCGGCGAAGGCTTCTGGGTGGTAATGGGAATTGGGGCTTGAGTAGTACTCTCTGACCAGAGATTATATTGCTTCATAAAAGCACCAAAACGTTGCATTAAGCTATCCTCCAAGGGCAGGGAAGGAGCCTGAGTGGTGGAGGTGCTGCTGCTGCTGCTAATCTTCTTGGGCATCACTTCATAGTCTGTGTCTGTGTCGGCATTATCCAGATCATTATCCTCATCCTCATTGTCAGCATCATCCTCAGTTGGTGCCTCCTCTTCCTGGCCATAGTCCAAAGATTCTAAATAATCCTTCATTAGAGCTATGCCCTGCTCATTGGAGGTCAGTGAGCGTATATAATCAATGGTCTCCTGGGCACTACCCGTGCCCAGTAATTCACCCAGCTCCGTTATAGTAGGCAGCTCCTTTAAACCCAACTTTTGCCTAGCAATGTACAGTAAATCACTGGGATAATCTGTAATTGGAGCTGGAGTTGTTGATGTGGTAGTCGGAGTCACGGGCTTGATCATTTTGTAAATGGGTATGTTATAGTATAAAGCATTCTGCAACTTGGAATCCATTTTAGACGGCAACTTTCTATCCGTATCCACGATAATTGCACTATCCTGGCCATAGAACTTGGGAAACAGAGCCACTCGAGCTTGGATACACTGGAACAGGGCCAAAGGCCACACAATTCTCAACAACAGAGCAAACATTATATTCTGCTCTCGACTAAGGTTACAGGACAACTGTTCAACTGACAAACATCGAGCAATCCATTTGGACTTTTTGGAAATTCATTTTTAATGGAATTTCCTTGAATTTTCTAAAGTACGTGCGGACTACTGACTCCGACTACCTGCTGTGCCATAGAAAATCTCGAATTTCCATTGAATTTCCCACCTACACAGTCGCATACACAAGACGAGCTGGAATGTGTTTACTTTGGGCTACCTGCTCGTCGATTTACAAAAGGTTTCGAGTTTCTGCTTTATGAGGCGCGACCCAAGACGAAAACCCACCCGCATAACAATAATGGCAGAAAGAGAATAGAAGTGGTTGGGATTTGTACAACACGATAATCCAAGTGGATTTAGATTTTGGAATATCCAACTTATTTTATTGTACTAAAAATTGGGTGAGCAAAGAAAAGGCATTATGAAGTTTAAAAAATTTCGTAAAAATAACTTTGTATTAGAAACAAAACTACAAGTGTAAAAACCATGTATGGAGAAGCTAAGTCCCACCAGGAAACCGAATAATCTATGTAAAAGAGCTGCCTGTATTCATAGATTAAATCGCAAAGAAATAAAGGTTACAAAGTACGTAGTCCTACTCCTAGCAGAGGTTTTTGAGAGCAAACTTCATAAAAATATTCTGTAATACATTCTAGCTGGAACAACTAGAAGAGACTTTTTCAAAGATTTCATTAAGAACGCTTTAAAGTGTATAAACATGAGATGTTAACAGAGATATCTAAAAGTGATCGCTTACTTACTTCAAGATTGGCATAATTCCTCTTATGGTCCGGGATTTACAATTCTCAGAAAACAAAACAGAAGATGCCAAGTTGGTTGCTATGAATGCCTGTATCGTCCGTAGCATGTATAGTTGAAAATATATCGGCCATTTAAAAACGAAAAATCGATTTTTGACCATTTTTTTTTTTGCAGTCCAGTGTACAAAAAAATAGTAAAAACTTTTTTTTTCAAAGATTGAGGTAGGGACGATAGCCACGTTAATTCTGCATCCATAAAGCCCTAAATCATCAAAATCGGTTCGGTAGAACTTGAGAAAACTTGGTTTCGAGATAAATGCGTTGAAAGTTTCAAGTAACACTAGTTTACAAAAATAAAAAAAAAAAAATGACCCATTTCAGCTGAAATTTTTTCTTAGTATAGTTTGGAGTGGTGATCTAAAAATCGATTTCAAAAATTTTTTCATGGCTCCGTTTTTTAAATATTAATTTTTTAAATTTTTTTGGTAGGTACTCTTACATTTTAAGCCATATCTCAATTCATAATTGTCAGATAGAGTCAAGTAAGAAATAAATCGAAATGTAATGGAGCTGCCAATAATTGCGTGGAGCATTGTTCTTAAATCGGTTCAGTAGTTTGAATTCAACAACCAAGAATATTTCAAAAAAATCGATTTTTTGCTCGAAAATCCAAGAAATTACATTTTTAAACGACTAGAAAAAATATAAAAAAATACAAAAAAAAATATTTTTATTTTTTCTACTTAAGAATCGCACTTTTACGAAGAAAATACGGTATTTGTGAGGAAAATCGTGTAACACGTACCATAGATGGATCAAATTGAGTAGAGGAACTAACAGTCAAATTTGAGTATTTTGTGTGTTTTCAAAAATTAACATTGTATATTTCTTCGTTTTTTGGTCAAATTATGAAGTGAACGAAAAGCCAGAACAAAAATAAAAATTAAAAACGGAACAAAAGTCGAAGCAAACGAAAATTTATTTTAAAATATTCAGGAAAATATCACATTTTTTGCACTAATTTGCTTACAGCTCCTGTGTTTGTTCACACATTTTGATCATCAATATCTGTTTTTCTTCGTAGAAGTGCGGCTCTTATGTAAAAAAAATAGAAATAATTTCTTTGGATTTCTTTTTATATATTTTCCAGGCGACCAAAAATTAATTTTCGAGCAAAAAATTGATTTTTTAAAAATATTTTAGGTTATTGTATTCAAACTAATGAACCGATTTAAAAACAATGTTCTACCGGCAGCGAAATAACCTTTCGATTCTTATCTTGCTTGACTCTATCTGACAATTATAAAGAGAGATATGTCTTAAAATGTTAGTGCTCCTACCAAAAAAAATAAAAAAAATTATATTTCAAAAACGGAGCCATGAAAAAATTTTTGAAATTGATTTTTGAGATCACCATTCCAAACTACACTAAAAAAAATTTTCAGTAGAAATGGGTCTTTTTGGCTGTAAACTAGTGTTATTGAAACTATATTGAACTATTGGTATTGTTCTGCTTCTATGCATACAAATACATGTATGAATCAACTTTGCCTCCACTTTTTGCTCAAAGACTATGGTTGGAGCTGCTTTCCTTATTAGCCTTATTAGGTTTCGCTTGGACTAAAACGGCTTACACAAGTACTTTTCAGTTCACGGCTAGCATGACATTGTAAAAAAAATAGAGGCAAGCTAACTTCGGCTCGACCGAAGTTTATATACCCTTGGAGCTTGATATGTGCCTGACAGTTTGTATGGCAGCTATACTATATAGTGGTCCGATTTCGAAAAATTTTGGTGAAATGATGTAAAATCATTAAAAACTTATAAATACGGGCGTTGGGAGCGATAACATTGAAAACAAAAAAGTTTTTCTCACTAAGACTTTTTTTCAGACCTAACTTTTCTATGGCAGCTATACTATATAGTTGTCCGATTTCAAAAAATTTTAGTGAAATTATGTGAAATCATTGAAAACTTATAAATACGAGCGTTGGGAGCGATAACATTGAAAACAAAAAAGTTTTTCTCACTAAGACTTTTTTCAGACCTAACTTTTGTATGGCAGCTATACTATATAGTTGTCCGATTTCAAAATGGCTTGGTGAAATTATGTGAAATCACTAAAAACTTATAAATACGAGCGTTGGGAGCGATAACATCGAAAACAAAAAGTTTTTCTCACTAAAACTAGTTTTTCAACCGATCGTTCCTATGGCAGCTATATGCTATAGTCATCCGATCCGGCCGGTTCCGACAAATGTGCAGCGTATTTATACCAAAAGACTTCGTGCAAAGTTTGGTTACGATAGCTTTAAAACTGACGGAGGAGATAGCATAGAAACAGACGGACGGACATGGCTATATCAACTCAGCTCGTCATGCTGATCAAGAATATATATACTTTATGTGGTCGGAGATGCTTCCTTCTATGCGTTACAAACATCCGGACAATTTTAATATACCCTCTCCAAGGGTATAATAAATGATGCAAAATTCACTAAACAAAAGTCGCTTTGAGTCAGCTTTGCACTCAGAATAGAAACTGGGCTAAGTTTCAATTCTATTCGGTTCCAAGAACATCGGAACACCAAAAATTCAAAATATCCGTTACGGTTCAGATACTGAGTTTTAATCGGTTCTTTTCGGTATACGAATTCCTGATTAGCCCTATAGAATCTCAAGAACGAACTTAGATAAGCAGTAGAAATCTAGAAATCTTACCATCTATTAAAATCTTACCATTCTATTGCTTATAAAATCTTACTTTAAGAGCAAACTTTATAAAGATATTGTTAAAGAAGAAGTGTTCCTCAGAGCCCACAGCCCTACAGGAGCATTGAAAGAACTTGTAAAAAGAGTTTCTCAACGTTTCCACTAAGTGCACCTAAGGTCTTAAGAGCACACTTTGTAATTAGGTTATCAAAACCTATATAAATCCTAAAATATATTAGAGAACTTTAAAAATAATTGGATTTTGAACGAAAAAGACAAATGGACAAACACAGCGTTACCAGCAGAACTTTGGAGTTTATGAGGAATAAACTTTAAAAGGAGATTGCGCGTATGCTAGCAGAAACCCTCGAAATCTAGATTTAACAAATATTGTTTAGTGCGATTTTTAATGGACCAAAATAGTATTTTTATCAGACCTCGGATAAACTGAACTTTCAGAAAAAGTAACAGTGATGCTAGAAATACTCTAAGAAGCAAGGCTGTAATTCAGTTTGGAACAGAAACTGTTCAAACCCAAAAATGCGACTCATGTTTGAAGTGCGATTTTTTTGTCTGAACAATTACTAAAGTGATATTATCTGAACCCCAAGGAGAGAATTCTACTAAGATCTATGTAACAAATAACCGATCAAAATCTAAGGTAATCAGGAACTATTTAAATCCTAAGGTCCTAAGTTGAATAGCGTTTTCCAAATTTATAGAAATTCTGAATACATTTAAGAGTTGAAAACCTGGATAATTTTGTTGCGAACTGAAGATCCTTTTTAGTAGATAGACTCTTGATAAAGGCTAACAAATAGCTTAAAATGAGGTTTAAAATATATATTTCTTGCGATATTTAGCCCAATTTTCTCAAAGTTAATATAAAAACCAAAATATGTGAATTTTCTACTAATCAAAATCGATTACAAAGATGATATACTATACAGGTCTGTCCCCGATTCTGAATTCGATTGATGGGAATTAATAAGAGCTTTGATTTCCAAGAGACGATTAAGGAATTCGGGCTTTTTATCATCAAGAGGGTTGAATGAACGTAAATGAAGTTTTGAAGTTAAAAGCCGAAGAAAACAGCCGGTTTTTAGAAGCGTGTACATTGAACCATTCCAATTCCGCATGATTTGATCGGAATCGAAAAAGGAAACAGGCCTGATAAATAATAAAAGGCAAATTTCAAATTCTTCTGTAAATATATCAGAGTAAATTGGCCTTTAGAATTTTTCAAAATTTAAATGCCAAAATATATTCCCAGCTATGAATCCAGCCAAATCTTGGTTACCCTAAAGAGACGAATACTTGATCTAAGTATCGATCAAATATTCGAAAAAAAGAAAAAATTTGCCAAAAGAGTAACTTGTTTAAAACCATTTGGAAACCACTTTAAAAAACTTGGAAATCAACAAAAAACATTTTTGTTTTATTTTAATTATACACCTTAAGTTGGAACGCCTAAAGGGACCACAGCCATAGTAAAAATTTGTAGCCCTTTAGTCCAGTCAGTTAGATTTACTTAATGCCTAAAAAGGAATTCTAAATTCGCAAGCGAACAATTTGTATTTACATAGGTTTTTCTTAGACATGACAAAAATTTTGCAGCATAAAACAAATTGCAAACAATTTTCAGAGCTGGGCTATGTAAATCGTGGGAGAAGGGGGCGGGCGAAGCAAACAATATATAAACAATTTTCTGCAAGTCGCCCGCACACATACACACATAAGGGGACCCTATGATCGCTTGGACACGCCCACCAAGGCGGGGCGTATGCAGCGTTCGTGCAGTTTGTAACCCAATTTGGTGACCTCCACCACAGTGTTGGCATCTACCGTAGAATCTTCCTTTTGGAACAGGGCCTCATGAAAATTGGGATCAAACTTTTGATTAATGGGATCCAAGGGTTCCAGGCCATGTCGTTTGAAAACCTGCAGCAAAGAGGCACGAGTCATGCTCAGGCCTTCATAGAGGTTCTTGAGGTCAGCATTGCCAGTGAGCTGGTGGGGAGTGGTGACAATTTAATTTATTATAATTCATTTTATTGCTAATGCTTACCTTCTCTTTGGGCACAGCCTGTGTGGCATGGCCCAAGGTGTCTGCCACCTCCAGCAAATCCTTGCAGAATCCTTGTATGCCAAAGATTTTGGCATCGCTGATTTGTTTGTTGAGACGTGTGCGCATATTCTCACTGTCCGCCAGGGAACGCTTGTATTTGTCCAATAGTTCGCTGTGCTGTTCTTTGGCCTGGGTCAGTTCTTTGGTCAGACGTTCGATTTCTGGCGAGGCAGAGGCGGCTGTGGCTTGTTCCGCAGTGCCTGCTGCTGCCTCTGGCTGCTTCTCTATGCTGTAGAGGCGAACGTTGCCAGCCGGACGCAGGAAGCTATAAGTTACGGTAAACGTGCTTCAAATTACGTCACAAAAAAGAAGAAGCAGCTTACCTAAAACTTTGTGCCTTGAGGTTTCTCATTTGGCTTAAGCGTTGCCCAAGCATTTGTTTGGGCAAAGGTAATGCCGCTTTCGCTGCCATTATATAAATAGTCTTTTATTTAAAATAGAAAACCAGAATAAACTACAAATAAACTACTCTGAATAAGCCTGCTTAGAGATGGACAGAATAAGCTATCGATAGAAAGTAGTTGAGCGATTACAAAAAGCTAAAGAACGTAAAAATTTTGTCTCTTTTATCCTTCTTTAACAATTTAACAATTCAAAAGGTAACCCTACTACATCGTTCTAAGTTTTTTATTTAAATTTTGTAATTAAATAAAGCTAGACTGCTTGCCCTGACAATCGATAGTTTTTAGTGTTGCTCAACATGCCACAGACAGCTCCTAGAGGGCGCCAAAGTGAATATTCAAATTAGTTTGTTTGATAATTAATGCAAAAACCTTCAGTTAAAGTCTACAATTAAATATTTCGAGGATTTGTTTAGCCTGCAGGGTGAAAGTAATTACTTTTAAACTAGCCACACCCTCCTACATATTAGAAGTCTCTAAAAGTTGCTCTGGCACATGTTAATCACATTTTGTTGTTGTGGCTTGGCTTTTAATGAATTCAAAATATACACAGCATCTCATTCTCATGCATTTTTTCCTGTATATATTTTAGAAATCCAGGTGTGAAAAGCCATTTAGTTGGATTTTGGCTGTCAAACCGCGTGGACCTATTTTTTTTTTTTGTGTTAAAAATGCGTCAAGAGGATTTGCAATTGGCGAGGCAAATGGTGGCATCGAATTCTACTTCTTTGGAGGATGATGGCGAGGGTGGAGAGGCACTGGCAGCGGGCACTTCATCGCCAGGCAATTCACCCAGACCTTTGAGAAGAACGCGCATTCTGGATATCGCAGAGAGACGTAAACAATTTCGGTAAGTTATTTCGAGAGAAATATTACAATATTCTAAAAATACACACACAAACACAATCAGCTGCTCGGGCCAGCTAATAATATAAACGAAATCACGTGCGTGAACAAATTTGCATATTTGGTTGTATTTTTAGCTAAACTTTTGTACAGCACAATAAATGGCGAAGTGTGGTGATTTATTTTTGTAATTCAAAAGCCCGCCAGAGGTGAATTAAGTTACTAACTTGTTCAACACTAATCTTAGTGATAGAGATGAGCAATATTGTGATTTATTTATATTAATTAGATTTTAAATTTCCTAGGGTTAGACTGCGACAGCCTATGTCAACTTAAAACCAAAACGAAGCTCAACTTTAAATTGCTTTAAAACAAATTTTTAACCATTTTCCCTTCAGATCACAGTCAACGTGACTGAGGCACAATTATTTTACGATTGCTCATCTCTATTGCTCATCTCTAGTTGATTGAAATTTCGCCGACAACAATTTGTGCAAAACTTTTAATGTGGTATTACACCGTTGGTATTACAATTCAACCATAAGAGATGTCGGCATCCCTGCCCCCAGCGACATTTCCCATTCCGGACGTGAATACAAACGGTTTGGAGGCCGAGTCAAAACTGTTGCATGCGACGACGGCTGCCACAGAAGTCAGTTCTTCAGCTCCTGGAGAAAGAGAGAACAGCAGTTGGTGGTGGTAAGACAGTCAAAGACCTCGCTATTCACTTATCAATTCAGGTTGAATGTACTCCCTCGATGGCTGCTCTATCAATGATTTTGTTGATTCAATTTTCAATTTCTATAAATTGATGCCTCATTCTATTTCAATTTGTTCTAAATTGTCTGCTGTTATCTTATCAATTTACCGTTAATTGCCGGCCAAGGCTTTTACGCAGGCGCTCTCTCTGACTCTCATACAGCTGATTTAACAGTTTGATTTTTTGTCAGTTGTGATTCAGACACGCGATCGTCTAGTTGACACGCTTTGCTCTCGGTTCAAACTTGGCCGTAATTAACAAAAAAAAAAAGAGGAAAAATCAAAGAAAATTGCCACCACTTCATCTACGCCAAAAAAAATGTTAACTTAAATTGCAGGCGCAATTAATGGTTTTTATTTTCATAATAATAAACCAAAACACTTTCTCTTTGACACTTTGTATGTCTCGTCGTATTTCATTCACAAAACCAAAATAACCTTGGGGCCCTTCTCCAACAATGCGGTCTGACTGCATTCCAAAAACAACACAAAATTTGGTTTCTGGTTGTTGTGACTTTTAGTGTTTTTTCCCGCAGTTGAGTTTGAAAACATGGCCTGTCAGTCGGACATTGATTTGTCCACTTTGCATCAAAATCGCTTGGAACAACGCTGGCATTATGGTTTCCATCACCATCATCATCATCCAGATGGCAGATTCAGTGCAATGACACGGCTTTGCCTAGAGCGTAATCTTCGCAAGCGTCAGACCTTGCAGGTCGAACACAAGTGTGATTTAAATGGCAATTGCTTGAATATAGACGGAGATGATGATTCCGAACTTAACAATTACTTGAGACAACGTTCCGGCACTTGGCCGTAAGTATTTTGTTTCCCAAAGATAATCTCTTTATCTTTGAACTGTGTGGTTAAGAACTTAGTCTTTTTAAAACCTTTACATGTCTTAAAATTTTAGACTTTAGGGATGGATTGGTGATTCAGAAGAATCTGAGAAATTTCTGCGGGGTAAACTTTGAGAGTATTCTTTGAATATATTCCTTTTATTAGTTTTTTTCTAATACCTACAAGACGCAACATTTTATAAAACGTACAAAATTATCTACTTTTTCAGTTTAATCAAAGTAATAAATATTATTTTTTGGTCCATTTTTCATTGAATCATTTGAAAAGAAGGTCCTTTCTGAGCTCATTTCAAAGTTTATGCACTTTGTTCGACTGCTAGTTATGATTTCAGTCCCATTTTGTTAAATTGAATCAAATTTTAAAAGCTCCACCAACTTAAAACTTATCGATATATTGATATTTTGTTATCAAGAATTCTAATATTTTTTTAATCATAGAAAAGATTAGCATTTAATTTTATTTTAATTCTTTGATTTTATTTTGACATTTTGCGTGCTTTTCTTCCATACAGAGCTTGGATTTCTCATTAAAAATATTGATTTGTAGTTCTTTTTCGATATTCAAATTAGATTTCAAATGAGAAAAAATCCTCCGTCGAAGTTGTGTTGCCCTGCTTGTTCTGTCAAAGCGGTTGGATATTCGTTATCCTTTCTTGAATGAGGTGATTACAGAATACTAGTAAATCATTCATGATTTTGAACTGGAGGTGCTATCCAGACTCTCAGATAAACGCAAACTGGAGAGTGAGAGAAAGTTTGCAACTTAAAGCTTTTAAAACAGGGCCACCAATTGGAGTTTGTGATTCAGTTCAGGGTTCTACGAGAAGAGAGGCCAGATAATTTGACTGTCTCTATCTCTCTGACAAGACTTCGGCAAGCATTCGTTGAAAAAAGAACACAGCGGCTATTGCAGTGTTGCCAACTGTTAAAGCCCAAAAGTAGCTAAGTCGCCTGAAATAAGAGCTAAAAGCAGGGATCACTAAGAACAGATCACGAAAATGTGACGGTGTTTTTTTCTAACACAAAGTGAAGCATTAACGAGTGAATTGACGAGTATGTTCGTGCACAAGAAGATATAACTGGCGAACACTGATATGAACAGCTATAACATGTTTTAGTATTGGTTTATTCCTACAAAAGATGATGGTCAATGGATGGACTGGACAATGTTGTGCCACGAACAGACAGAAAGAGACGTTCTCTGTTGCTACAGAAGTAATAAATGGTTATCAACTCAAGTATGTTCCTCCAGGCATAGCGAATATTTTTGTGCTATATCACATTTATCATTAGTTTTCATACCAATTAGCGTTTTCAAGTTTATACGGAATCAGAATCAATAAATTCTCTAATTTTGGTATTCGGTTTTTACTTTAAATTTCCAATTAACTTCGGAAAAATTTTTACCGATTTTAGTAAGGCTTTCTATATTGTTCCTCATTGTCTTCTGATTCTGAAATTGCGTCTGTTGGGATTTCCGCTGGGGCTTCCTAATTGGATAAAATCTTATCTCTTATGTAGAACTCAGAAAGTTGTATTTAATAGTTACACTTCTTGTCCGGTTTTTGTGACCTCTGGAGTTCCCCAACGTAGCCATCTTGGACCTGCTTAATGTAATTAAGCATTCTCGTGCATTGATGTACGCAGATGACTTTAAAGTATTTCTGAGCCATAACTCGCCCAACGATTCTGCTTTGCTTTAGGTTGATTTGAATTCAATATATATGTAGTGCTCTCACAATTTATTAAACGTTGGTCTAAGGAGTTCAATGATCCCTACACGATCAAGCTCTTGTTTATATCTCTTGTGAGGCCCATTTTGGAGTTTGGTTCCTCAGTCACTTACCCTGTGTAAACGCATTGAATCTGTCCAGAAACAGTTCCTTTTGTTTGCTCTTCGTAACCTGGGTTGGGACCCACAGTTGAGACTTCCTACTTATATTTCCAGACTTAAACTTTTAGACTTACCTTCACTTGAGCATAGACGGACTATGTTAGGTATAATGTTTCTAAATAAACTTATAAATTTAATACAGAGGCTGAGTACTTATTTGGGTGTGTGAATTTCAATGTCCCTTCAAGACAAACATGAAACTTTATTCCATTGAGGCTTCCCTTTGCTTCCTCGTTATATGCTTCTAACTGTCCATTTCGCATTCTGTGTAGGGATTACAATAGTATCTCTCCTCTTCTCAGTGATCACCTTTCCGACGAAGGCTTTAGGTCTTTTATTTTTCACACTCTTGCACTTGCATAGATTCTAGAATTTTTTTTATTTCCTTCCGATCATTAACGCTGCGAGCAGGGGCGTAGATGGTCATACTGACAAAAAAATTACCCCCACCGGATCGGAAGGAGATTCTTCTATTTGCACTTAATGTCTTTCTTTCCTACCCCCTTATTTTGTATCTCTTTCTGTTCTATTATATTGTAGCTATATCTTTTAGACGAAGCTGCAATATAAAATAAATAAATAAAAATAAAAAAAAATTTTTTCACAAAATGTCTTGAGATTCGGATCTTCTTCCAATTCCGATTAACAGAATTAAACAAAAGCTCTGAACAATTTGAGATCTAAAAAATAATTATACAGGCCTGTTCCCGTTTTCGATTCCGATCAAATCATGCTAAATCGAAATTGGTAAATGTATTCGCTTTCAAAAACCGACGTTTTCTTTGGCTTTTAGACTCGGAGGCTTAGACCCTACTAATGACAAAAAGATTCTCCTCAATCTTTAAAAATTTTTGAGCTATCCCAACTCTTACCAATTCCGATTAATCGAATTCGGAAACGGGAACAGGATACATTATATAATGTCAGAGTTTTACTTTGATTTTCGGTAATTGCTGGTTTTCAATAGGTATTTTTATTATCAAAATAGAATACATAGTTTTTTCGAAATAGATTGAATTGCAGGTTCCGGCAATCGACCTTACAAAAAAAGCTAAATCTGGAGCTGGGATACTCGGTTTTTGAGAGAGCAAAAGAGGCTACGGCACGGTCGGACAAATTAAGAGGACAGAAAAATGTGCTTGTGTTCAGTCGATTTACTTGCTTTCAATGGATCACCAATTCACAAATTCACAAGTTTGTATGAAAAAATCTAGATTTTCATACTTCGATGTGCAATGTAAGAACTAAGTAGTAGGGTTAGTATGAAAATTCTTTATCCAAGTATGAATTTTTGATTACCGAACTGGTTTGGCTCTCTCCGCTTGGTTACTTGCTCCCCTACGCTACCCTCTCCTATACTGGTAGATGGTTTCTACATTAAAAACTGTTTGATTGTTCAACATTTTAATCGATTTTCAAGCAAACAAAGAAAGACTCTTGTTTCCTTTTTTTTTTTTTTTGACAGTTGAAATTAATGCAAATTGTTTACAACAGATTCTTCTTCTCGCCGCATGAAATGTGCATTTAAAATGGGCAGTTTTTGTTTATTTAAGCAGGAAACGCAGGAAAGCAGAAAGAGATATTTACCTTTCACTGGAGTGAAGGCCCTGTAAATGACAGCACACACACACACACACACACACACAGATCCATGTAAACCCACTTGTTGCTCTCTGCTGCTGTGCCACCCACTACATTTGCATTTACCGTTCGTTTAACCTACCCAAGCTCTTAGTATGCAACAGACAAGAGCAGACTTTAGAACAATGTTTTCAAAGGGAGCTTGGATTACTCGTCAGAACTCCTTGAATAGCTTGGAAATTGAATTAATGGTCAATAATGGCAACCACAGTGTCAAATCAGTTGATAAAATGGCACAACGCTTACTAAGGTGGAGTCTATGGGCCAGCTAATCTTCCGCTTACTAATTATTTCATCTATTACTTTGTTGCAGGCGCACCCGCAGTTTGAATGCCCCCTCGCCATTCCAGCAGTTTGGACCATGTGGACGTATAATGAAAAACTCTGCCATGGTGATGCAGATCCAAGATCCAGCCAGTCAGCGTCTCACCTGGTACAAGCCTCCACTTACCGTGCTGGTCATTAAGAAAGTAAGCGATGCCTCGGTGCTGGCACCTTTTGTTCAATTGGTGGATTGGCTGCTGCAGGAGAAGAATATGGTGGTTTGGGTGGAGTCAGCCGTGCTGGAGGATGCCTTGCTTAATGAGGATGTAAAGTTTAAAGCCATACGAGACAAATTGGTGACCTTTAAGTGAGTTTTGATTACAGAAGAGAGTAATAAATGATTACCAAGTCGAACTCATTTCCAGAGATGGCCGCGACGATCTAACCGATCGCATTGACTTCATTGTGTGTCTGGGTGGCGATGGCACTCTGTTGTATGCCTCTCTGCTCTTCCAGCAATCAGTTCCACCTGTGATGGCCTTCCATTTGGGCTCTTTGGGTTTTCTGACACCCTTTCGCTTTGATAACTTCCAGGAGCAATTGACGAGTGTGCTGGAAGGACATGCTGCTCTTACCCTGCGTAGTCGTTTACGTTGTGTCATGCATCGCAAGGGAGACAAAAGGCAGGAGATCAAAACGGAGGCACCCAATAGTATTTTGGTTTTGAATGAAGTGGTCATCGATCGTGGACCTTCGCCCTATCTCAGCAATATAGATCTATTCCTGGATGGCAAATACATCACCTCAGTGCAGGGCGATGGCTTAATTGTGTCCACGCCCACGGGCAGCACTGCCTATGCGGTGGCAGCTGGAGCCTCCATGATACATCCCTCCGTACCGGCCATTATGGTCACACCCATTTGTCCGCACTCGCTGAGCTTTAGGCCCATTGTGGTGCCTGCCGGCGTAGAGCTGAAGGTGAGTGTGTGTCTATATCTCTGTATGATTTGTTTACTAACTTCATTTGTCTTGTTCCAAACAGATTTCTGTTTCACCCGAGAGCCGCAACACCTCCTGGGTCAGTTTTGATGGGCGCAATCGACAGGAGCTTTTCCATGGCGATAGTCTAAGGGTCACCACCTCAATTTATCCTGTGCCCAGTATTTGTGCCCAAGATCAAATATCCGATTGGTTTGCTTCCCTGGCCGATGGCCTTCACTGGAATGTGCGCAAACGTCAGAAATGTCTGGATGAACTATCGGATTTGACAGCATCCGGATCGGAGGATACACTCGATGAGATTGAAAATATGAAATTGTATGATGTTTAGTATAAACTCGTAAGTTCGCTGTTTAGTTTAGGTAGAATTCTCTTTTAGTATGCTGCTTCTTGTATATCCTGTTAGTTCCTCGTTGTAAGCTGTAGATTTAGTATAATTTGGCAATCACTTCAAGTAATTAATATTTGTTAGTTTGTAATCATTTAATTCATACTTATCTGATAATGGATATTAATGTGTTGAGCCACTTTTGCTAAAAGCAATTCAAATATAAATTATTTTATAAGCTCGATGGGTGTTCAAAATCGGTTTTATAAGAATGTGTAATAGAGGAGGAATTTGCGTTGGAAGGACTTTTAAGGAAACTCTAGAGCAGCGGTGGGCAGCCTCATAGCCCTTCTTACCCGCGCAGCACAGCCTGTTATTTACCTAAACCCACGACGTAGTAGATATTACAACAATCACGCGCTGCATGGCGTTGATCGTAAGCAAATGACAAAAGTAAGAATCCTGTTGTACCCTTTCCCTTACCCTTATTTTGGCTGCCGACCGCTGCTCTAGAGAACATTTTTTAAAATCTTTTATGTATTGAAAGTTGTTCTTTTATCTATTATATAAAACTTTAAATTTGTTTCTCATTTTACTTGGTCTCTTTTCGTATTTAGCATTTGTTCTAAATTATGTCCAGGATATATTTAGACTTCAAATTCAAACTAGAAATGCTTTCGAGTTTTCGATTCAAACCCTGAAAAACGTGGGAGCTTTTGAAAAACGTCCGTTGATACATGAATCTATTTTGGGCAATTACATTTTACTAAAAAAAAATTAATGAAATGTTAAATCGTTATTTCTTAAGCTCTTTTTCAGTTCAGGTTCAGTAAATTCAAAATTATTTACCATATTTAGCTTTTTCTTCAGGAAAATCTTAATTTTATTCAGCTTAAGCTCCATTTACACGACCTGATCGTCTGACAAAAACTCATCTGATCAATTCAGTTTTGCGTTCACACATGCCTGAGAAGCTCAGATGAGCCAGTTGCAGAACTATTGGTTCATCGGAATCATCTGGTTCATATGAACATTGTGACGTTGCCTTATTTACATAGAAGAAGAAGACAAGAAGAATAAAAAGCGAAATAACGATCTGCGTTCTGATGCTTCTTAGGTTGCAATTTATTTTTCGGACTTAAATTAGAATTCACTTGACATACAATAAACTTGACCGATAGCCAAAACTCGATAAGAAATGTATATCGATTGTCAGAAAATGGCAACGCCAGCACATGCAGTTAGGCAACACTGTAACTCGATAAATGCCACTCAGATGAGTGCTCAGGCCAAATATAACCGGTTCTATTTCGTCTGATTGCTTATCTGAGTAGCTTCATGTCTACTTAGACTCCTTTTTATACGGTCAGACTGCAAATCAGACGAAAACTCAGATGAGCGATCAGGTCGTGTAAATAGAGCTTTACGACTGGCAAAGTTAGCTAAAGGCACCAAACCGCCTTCTTATACTACTCCTTGCATACTGTTTATATAGTTCAACCTTTCCTTAACATCTAAAGCAGAGGTGCTCAAGCCCATTCTGCAAACCACGCATTCGTTGTTGTTTGACCATAAGCTCGGCTCGTTTTCTTTCTGAGCTATGTTTTTGTGGTTGGCGCGTTCAGCTATACAATAACATCATAGGTGACGCTCTTCTCCCTCTTCTATGTCTTTCTCAAATTAAAAAGCAACAACAATGTTGCTTATGCGTAGTCTGTACTCGCTTCGCTCGCAGTGGCTTTTCGTTTTTAATTTCTTGTGCTTTTTTTTGCTTTAGATATATTTAATGCATTTGGCTTGGTTTCACCCTGCCGTAAGCTCATTATATAAAGTTGAGGGGACGGCGCAACGGAAGCTACACTAAAAGCTTGCTGCCTTCGCAAAACAAGTCCGCCGAGCAAATTGAATTTCGTGCCAGTGGCTAAACACACATACGTAATAGCAAAAGGTGCGTGTGAGTGTTTTTCCGACCCCTAATCCAAATCGGTCTCGGTATTTCTTCTCGTCCTCCGACTTTTCCACTTTATTCTTACTCTAACATCTTTAAATGGATTTTTAACTATTTTTCTCTCCTAAGTTTATATTCTTACGTTACTTGTTATTTCTAAACTGCAAAATCAAATCGGAAATTCGGAAGAGATAGACGTGGAACCGGGACGGGTCTTGCCTTGGTAAGTTTAAGCAACAACACTGTCTACAATTCGGAGGGTCTCAATATTAAATAAACTCAAGGTTAACGGTTGGAATTGGGACGGGATGAGATCGTTGAGTTTTTGTTTCCTAATTTTAGGGCTGCGTGTTTTTTTTTTTTTTTATAGAAGAATTAGTAATTTGTTTTTATTTCCGTATCAATATATCGATAATATTTTTTAAAACTGATATATTTATATCGTGATTTTTTTTTGTCCAAATATCGAAAATCGTTTTTTTGTTTTTTTTTGCGTTTATTTTCGTTTTTGATTCACTCTAAGATTTGAGCAACGAGCGCAAACGCATTTAAAAGACGCAAAGAGAAAATGGATTTGAATAAAAACCCTGCAGCAAAACGTTGACACGCGATGGAATTCGTGACTTGATATGCTGACGTCCTTCTTGGGTCTTGCAAATAAAGTTGCAATCATTCTTATAAAAAGTGCCGAATATGTTAAAGAATTACCAGAAATGCTATCGGCTTAAGAATTAACATTTGCCGTGATTTTTTTTAGCCTTTTGAGCCCATTTAAAGATACAGCTGAGAAAATAAGCGGTGAATATTATGTCACTGTTAGTATGATAAATCCGCTAATTTCACTATTATTCAAGAAAATTGAAGAATTGTATAATTGAAGATTGTATAAGTAGAATCTGATGAGGGCATCCTACTATAGAGTCGCTTTGTAACCTATTCGGGAAAAGTTTCAAGCCACTTGAATCCAATAAACTATTAGTGAAATCGTCATTTCTTGATCCTAGGTTTAAAAAGATTTACATCTCGCCAATCGGGGCACAAGAGGCGACTAATGATATTAAAAAAGAATTGGTTACATTTGCCCAAGAAAACCGGGTATGTCAAATATTGAAGTTTGTATGTATTAACTTTAATACACAGAATCAGTAGAATATTGCAATATTTTGATTCTTCCCAAAATGCTAATTAATTTTATAAAAATTTTAACAGATGATAATTCAGATAACTGTGTTGACTTTATGGAAGCCTATAATAGGTCGATTTTAAAAGGCCTTTCAATGAAAGAAACGCAAAATAGTGAACTGAAGTTATACCTTAGGGTGCCGCAAACATCATGGGAGAGTAATCCCTTAATTTTCTGGAATTCGCAAAAGCTGTCCATGCCGGGACTATCCGGACTGGCCCTAAGGTATCTTATTACCCCTGGTAGCTCAGTGCCTTCGTAGCGACTTGCTTCTGATATAAAATGCGTCATTTGCGACTCCCGTAGCCGTATGACGGATTTACATATAAAGCAACGCGTCTTTTTAAAGTCTTTTAAATCCAAATATTGGAACTAAAAGTAATATGTATAATACATAGAAAACTTGAATCTCATGGAAAATATTGTTATGTTTGCTTAAGATATTCATATATAATATGTTATAGGCTTTCCACACTGAGCACATTTAACGTCTAACATCCAACATCCTGAGTACTAAATATTTCCCATGGCGGAATTTACTACCTTTGTAACATTTACCTATTAGACACCGACCCACTTAACATTTCTACAAAACAAAAGTTTAAAAATGTTGGCATAGCAAATGGTTATTAAACATTTACACTCAGGATGTTGGATGTTAGATGTGCTCAGTGTAAAAGGCCTATAAAACACTTAAAAAACTCGAATCTCATGAAAAATATTGTTAGGTTTGCTTAATATAGACTATATCTTTTTATTTTGGGGCAGAGTATAACCTTTTTTTTGGGGAAAAAGGGAAAAAATTAAAATATCAATTGTATCGATATATCGATATTTTAAATGTAATATATTTAATATCATTTGATATTTTTTCAAATCAGAAAATATCATTGATACGATATTTTAAAAATATTCGGCAACCCTAGTAATTTGTTAAGTTAAGGGCCCATAGGCAAATAATTTGCGCAAATATTTAAAAAAAAATTTACCCATTTTTTTTGCCTTAAGCTGGGTATCGAGACACTCGAAATTTTTGCGCAGCGGAAATTGTTTGATAATTTCACGAGCCGCTCAGACAATGTAGTGTGACCAGGAAACAGCAAAAAATTCAGCTGTTGCTTATTTAAGAAATTGGCGGGCTAATTCAAATAAAATTAAAGAGTCAAGATTATTGATAAAGGAAGTCATTGGGAGAAATTCAAAGGTCATAGACAATGCCATGGTCAATTTCATGGATGCATCTTTTGTGTGGCTGAAGGTATAAGCAGTGTCCCTTGTTATTGTATTGGCCTGCTTGAGCAGATCTTATCCCGGAGGTTTGGACTCGTTTGGTGTGCACACATTGGGCGAATGGCATACCAACCACATCAACGGGAGAGCATACCGAAAAAGATTCTCAGCCACAAGTGATGCAGCGGCCGGAGCTGCCCGTATTAAAACGCTTTTTATTGGCCAGATTCCATAAAAATTGTAGCGACACTTTGATCAGCTCCACACGTTTGTCCACCTCGGAGCTCTCCAAATAATGGTAGCTTTGTTTTTTTAGTCTTCTTTGCTTTAACTTTTTCATTGCGTGCTCAATTTTCGTAGGTACCTCTGACAATTATCAAACAAGTTTCATAATTTCACGACCCCCTTCGACAATTTATCAGCTGTTTTCAAGAAAACGAGTTGGCAGGTCCATGTTAATTATCGAAGCGAATTTCGCGTGTCTCGATACTCGCTCAGAAAATCCGCTCTGACAATTTTCGCGAGCGGATTTCCTGAGCTATGTAATTTGATGGGCTCCGCAAAAATTTCGAGTGTCTCGATACCCAGCTTTAAGTGGGAACAACAAATAGTACCTACCAAGTGGCCTTTGCCTTGGGAACAAAAGGGAAAACCCTCGGCCAAGTTTGATCTGCTCTTGGGCTAATGGTTTAAGAAATTTTTGGCTAGTAGCAAAAGCATCATCGACCACCATCACTTAATAAACAGCAATAACACGCTATGCCAAGGATGCGTCTTTAGGAATGTTAAAGAATTTAGAGACCAGGTCCCCATACAAGGAAGTTTGACAGAAAACTCCTATATCAGAAATCCGGCCATTCGTTCCAGCGTCCACATACAGCTTTATATTACGCACTTCTTATAAAGATCTTGATATATATCAATTCGGAAATTTTTTAACTTTCTCTTTAATTTGAAGGAAATTGATAAAAAGAATTAAAATATAGGATTATTTTCTACAAGCGCTGTGTGACCATTAATCAACACCTACTTTGGTTAAATTGTATATATTAGAGTGATTGCTTCATTTTACCAACCGCTTAGTACACAGAGAAAAAAAAGGATAGTTTCTGATGGTCCTCAGGATATTTTCGGTATCCACTTGGACTGGATAGTTAACTATCCTTTTTTGGGATCCATTGGATATTTTCGAAATCGATTAATTTTTGCTTAAAAAGGCTATATCAGAGAAAAAATATTTCATTGATTTTTATCTCCATCCAAAGGAGCTGAAAAATGTGAAAAGGATATTTAAAAAAATGGATCTTAAGTGGATATTTTGAATATCCATTCTACGGGGATCTTTTTTTTCTCTGTGTAGTAGAAAACACTTGTAAGATTATAGTGCCTGCAATCGCATCTCATTGATGAGCTTCACCCACGCACTGCGGATACACACTGTGAAACTATGGGATGGGAAATATTTCCGCAAATTTAAAAAAAGAGCAAATATTTCCTCATGTGGAAACATATAGGGTATTCACTTTGTTGAGCACTTAGGCACTTAAGCAGTTTTGCCTGACTAGTATTGTAAGCAGCCCCCTATGCACGAAATTTGTGCACAATTACGTTTGAGATACGATTCGGCAGTAATCCATGGTTCATTCAAAGTTGGCGCTTTCTCTATACAATTTATATGAATGTTTGATCACACATTTGTCAGGGTCTGGGTCGAGCAAGCTATGCACAATTTGTTCAGAGTATATTGTTGTTGGAAATGCTTGCACTTTTCCCCAAGTGCCTAAGTGCTCAACAAAGTGAAAACCCTAATAGATATTTTTTTAAGCAAATATTTACAGTTCAAGGCTAACTTTGTTTGCATAAAGCCCTGCGGCGCAGAGGTGAGTGAGGCTGGTCCACAATATGCATGCGCAGTAGGTGCCCACGTAATGGGAATTTCTCGCTACGTTTCGAAAACACAGTTGTGTGTAGAGAAGTTTAACTTCGGGTCGAGTTGTTGTTCGTGTATATATAACAGTTGTGTTATGTTTGTGTCAATTGACTTTTGAAAAAAGGCATCTCGGTCATCAAAGTGCCAACTGCCTACATTCTTAATTATGATTTTGTCGCCAGTTCTTCCATATGCTTAATAGTCAAGTGAGCTAACGTGCCGTCGTCCATGTGTTTCTGTGTTAAGGGTCCCAAGTTCGATTCCCTCTTATCCTCATATATTTTTTTTAAGTATTTTAATTTTGATCCCCATTACAATCCGATACACCTTATTGTGATACACTCAAGTTTCAAAATGGTGTATCGTTTTGTGAACTGAACGCATACTTTCTCGCCAATATTTTCTCAAATGGTTTATTGAGTTGTAATCTAAAGCCGAAGTGTTTTCTGTTATACGCCCACTTTTCCGATTACATAGTATTCTGCTTTGTGTACAGTATGCCAACGAAAACGGCCAAGCTTATGTAAATGTATACAGAGTAGTAACCGATACTTGAAGGCTGCCAGCCTTCAAAGTGTTTAAGAGAACATCGAACTTGTAACGGGCTTTTGCGCCGCTGGGAGTGTTCAAATTTTGTTTGCTTGTGGGACCTTTGCTTTAGCCCAATCGAAAATGATTTAAATGATTAATCGTATTACACTTTTTACATTCTCATCTTCTGAAAATGATATTAAAGGCATTTATGTAAGCTTTGTAGTTTGTACAAAATATTACCAATGTGTCACTCTGATCCAAAAACAAAAACAGGCTATTATTATTGTATTGCACTTGCCTGACGATTTTGAGGCTAAATCAGATAGGCATTAGATTAGATATGTGGTTCTTGTGTGAGGAACAGTTTTAGTTTATAGTTTTCTTTTAAATATTCTTCCGTTTTACCTTGACTCTTTCTAAACATCTATCATCTTTGAACATTTTTTTTAAACCACTTTCCATTAACAAATTTTAAGGTTCTCCAATTAGGTGAACCGCATTGTCTCAACTAAATTCTAGTCGCGAAATATTAACGTCTATGTACGGACGCATTGCGAACTGTCTGTCCCGTTCAGTCGGCCACTCCACTTTGTTGTTGCACTTGTTATTGTTGTTGTTGTTCACCTCGCGCACCGAGCCTCAGTTTGTGTCTTACTTTAGTTATTGCCACGCACTCGCACTTGGGCTTGTCAAAAATCGTTAATAATTTTTTGCATAAGCCAAACTCAAATTGAAAGTGATACGACGCGCCCTCAGGCTAGAGCTAGAGCCAGACACAGACACAGATTGAGCCCATTGTTCGTTCGATTCGTGCAGTTGTTGTTGTCGTTGTTGTTGCCTTTTTTGCTGCTACGATGCGAATTCAAGGTGTGCGACAGGTGTGTGACTCGGTGCGTGCTTATCTAGTCATATGGGAAAATGCATAAAAATCTAGCAATAGTTGACGCTGAGCATTCCCCGTGCGCGGATCGAGTTCGAAATTGTTGTGCGAGAAGAATTAAATAAAATAATGAATGTGGAAGACATGCAGAAAGCTCAAGAGATGGTGGCCTCGCCAGGCAACTCACCAGCTCCTTTAAGAAAATGGTTTCCGGACAAATTACTGGACAAGAGAAATCAGTTTCGGTAAGCAGAAGAATCGTTCAATCTGTTAATAATTTGTTGTTTATTTTTGAGAATAGAACTTACTTTTAAGGCACAGAGCGATTTTTGAGAGATCAAAAGTTAGTTTTTCTGTTGTAATTCATATGCTAGGTAATTAGCTAGGTTCAATAAAGTCCTTTAACTAAATATAAAGACTCTCCATATTTTCAATGTAAATAAGTTTACAAAGTATACTTCTTAGTACGGCTATCGGCCTAGGCTTTATTAACGCTTTTATCGGCAATTTTGTTTTACAGTTTTGAGTTTTTAAACGCATTTTTGTGACAAAATTGTCAGAAAATCTAAAGTTTTTAAAATATTGATTTGATTTGGCGCCAATTTATCGAATTAATAACATATGGACTATCGATATCGCGTAGTTAGCTGCTTATCTACGCGGGTGACCATACATTCTTAAGCGGTCACGCGATGGAAGTGCCACCTCTATTAGTTTAGTATAGTGCAATAAACAAAAGAGGTACAAACTGCTCAAGTGAAAAAAATATCCGCTAATAAAGCAGCTCCTGCGCCGCGCTGCAGTTGACCAACCCAGTTACCAAGCCATGTCCTCGCACATTATTAAGGGCGTTTCGGCCGCTCAAAGTGTGCCAACAAAATCAATTTCATCAAATGGGCAAGACAATCAGCTGCTGCATGTAAACAGTATGCGTGCAAAGAACTCGACTACAGCAGCATCCTCGGCACCTGGTTCTGGCCCAGAGGACATGGAGATGCGTTGGTGGTGGTAAGTCAATGGAACTCTCTTGCCTTATCTTTCAATTTCAATTAGTTGATTTGTTGTGGTTTCAAGTGGCTATGTTAATACTCTCAAGTCTCTGTTAACATACGCTGCTAATTAATTTATGACTTGGACTTGTTTGGATGTCTTTATATGGGCCATAAACCAATAATCTCTGCACGAGTCATTCATCAGGAATTAATGAGAGCATTTAAAGCCACCGCTCCATTACAGCGTTTACATAACAGACCACTTACAGAGCACCTGTTTACTGTAGATTTGATCTCACCTTGCTCTCACTCTCCCCTTCTCTCTCTCTCACTCACTCTCTTCCTCTGTTGTGTCTCTGGGCATACTGAATTGATCATACGACGCGTGGCCAGTGCTCAGCTTTGGTTTAACAGTGTTGGCTGGAAAGAAAGCCAGATTTTGAAATTTAATTTGGTTTACAAAAGGTAAAACCGCATAAACCTGGTGGAATGGGAAATTTTTGGGTTAAAGGTGTCGTGCAAAGCCATTGAACTTTGGTTATCGATTTAATTTGCACGAAGTAGCCTTGCCAATAAGTTTGGAGTGTAAACTGGAAAAGTTATTTATATCAGAAAGGAAACTAAGATTGTCATGTTTCAGTTTTAATTTTTTTAAATTTTACTTGAAGCAACAGAGAAAAATTAAATGGTTGAATGTGATCGAAAATATAGCTAATTAGTCTTATATAGCAAAATTTTTCTAAACTTTGGTCAAATTATTCGCCTTTGTGAGCATAGCTTGAATTTGATGTCTCACAGGCAAAGAATTTGTCCAAATAGCCATGATTTTAGATTTTGCAGGACTTGAAACTAGAACTATATTTCCATTGAAATATAATTTGATCAAATTTGGCCGAAAAGTTAGCTAATTATTTGCTTGTGGAATTAATAATTTTAGCAGTCTTTTCCAAAATTTGTTTACTTTATACTTTTCTGTATATTTATACTTCCTTCCTTTGGCCCTTTAAAAATCTCTTTAATGTGTACTTTTTAGCGGGTTAACGGCTAAACTGGTCACTATTCATTTGTTTACACTCGCTCTCGCAGCCGTCTACGCCTGCGTCTCTGTTTCCATACCACGCTCACACAACTTTTATTTTCGAATTGGAATCGCACACAGATTTTACAATTTAATCACCTCTTTAACGTTTTCAGTTCAGTTATCGCGTGTTCACTGGACAGTGAGGTTGGGCTGGCTCTCTCTCTCTCCCTCCCTTCCTCTGGCTTCTCTGCCGCTCTCGTTTGATCTTTGTCGATCAGTATTTCGGTCGTTTACCTGCTTTGGTCAAAAAATTCGCGTTTATTTAGTGCTAAAATATGTATAACCATATTATATAATCGTGTAATTAGAGTATGTACAAGACATACATGCATACATACAGACAACATGTATGTGTGTTTGTTTTCTAGCTCAAACATGACTTGGCATTTCTGTTGGCGGTTGGCTGGGGCCTAACCCACTTTCAATTTCTTTTATGGAGCTCTGAGCTGAACTGCAGTAGTTGCCCAGTTGACTATCATCGAATTGTGGTTCTGTTTCACGTGTCCATACAATATATAAATACATACATTTGTCAAATTGCATGCCGGCACGTTATGGGTCCAGTCAATCCAATAATGATAATTATTTTAGTATAGACCCTCTAGTACTGCGCAGTCTGTTAATTGACTAATTAATTTGTTGCTTAGCATTTTTTATTTGTCTGCTTTGTGTGTGTAATAAATCACTTAAAAATTCGCTTTATGTGCATGCTGATGCATCTATCTATTGGCCTCCTTTGTTTCTGTTTCTGATTACACACAAAACGATTTCAATCATAATGTTTTGCTTCCTGGAAGGGAGACGCGACAATGGAAGGCGGACTATTTATATATTTGTTCTTGGTGAACAATTTTTTTTTAATATATATGTCTATTTAGAGTAGTTTTAAAGTTAAATTTTATTTATTGCAATGTCGCATGCAAAAGTTGATTTATATTTCAATTGTTTGATATTTAGACTATGGGAAAAAAATACCGAAAACTTGTTTGAATAGGTAATTTTTTAGCAGCTCTCTAGTTTGTTTAAAAAAATACATAAAATTCAGAAAAATGTACAAAATCTTTGAGTCGATAGAACAATTTGTATAATTTAATGTTTAAGAAATCCAAATAGGTCTTGAAAATGTTCTCCAATTTCGGTATACTCTCTCCATCATATCAGACGGTATATTGAATAAATTTTTTAAAATGGGCTTCCAGTGCTTCGAATGTTGCGGGCTTGTCGTAACATGAGACTTGACATAGCCCCACAAAAAATAGTTATATCGTATTATCTAGGCGGTCAAATTACCGGCATCAAATGTAAAATAAACTGTTCACCGAATTCGCCTTTCAATTGGGCCATTGTTTCGCGTGCTGTGTGATATGTGGCACCGTCTTGCGGAAACCAGTGCTCTCCATTCAAAATAACGTTCCTGTCTTCATTTTTTTATGGGATGCATTGTCAGTTCTTGCAATGTTTCTGACCGCTCTTCACACCTTTTTTGTTTACGCATCAATGCGCTATTGCGGAATTGCGAACAGCTCGGTTTCATTTCGATCTATTTGGCTTTCGTCTACATGCAATTTCTGGGGTATAACTTTAAAAAAATTAATTTTAGATCAAATTGAATGCCCAATATTTCTAGGGTTTCTTTAAAATCTTCTCAATATATGACTTATTAATATAAAAATATTTGATAGATAAAAAATATAATCGTGGACATAAAAATTGTCAATTACTTTTCATTTCACTCACTCAAAGGCAAAACTTTTAAAACCGAATAATTTGATCGTTTTTCGGAAACGGGAACAGGCCTGATAAGCTTCAACGAGCATAAAAAGCATGAATTCGGTTAAAAAATTCAATAATCTGCAAGCGTTGTTCGTTTGAAAGACGATTCATGGTTGAATTATAGACCAGACTGAACATGTTTGACAGTAACATGTGACACGAAAACAGCTGAGCTGACGAAAACAGTGTTGCCAAAGTGAAAGTTGCGAAAAAAATTACTTTTTAAATCAAAAAATCTCTTTTTATTCTGGCTATTTACTTGTGCCAAAGTTTTATCCAATTTTAAAATCATGTTGCCTTTCAGATTAGCCTTCAACTCCTTCTTCGTTTTGGTTTCTATCTCGAAAAGGTCTCCACGGAGCTTTCTTTTGAAGTTACAGAAGCCACATGGTGCTACAGAACGATAGAGGTCGAATTTTTGTCAAAATTATCACGAATTAAGAGTGCAGTGTAAGTGCGTTTTGGCCCACAACCGAGATTTCACTTTTGTGAAACCCAAAATCAAGGTTTTTTTTAACTAAGTCTCGGTGTCAATGGACATTTTGAACCGCCAAATCTTTGATTTTGTTGTCTTTAGCGAGGGTCACTCTTTAAACATTTTGGACCACTCATAAAATTTTGTTTTCGATTGAGTCTGCTCCCCGAAGGCCTCCGAAATATTTGCACCACGAATAGTTTCAGATTTTATAAAGCTAGGTACTATAGATACTGAAGACTTTGACGGAGCCCATCTAATTACATAGCTCTTGGAAATTGTCAAAGCGAATTGTCAGAGCAAGTACTGAGCAACCAACAATTCAATACACAATAAGCATGGACCAGCCAAAAAGTTTTTTTGAAAACAGCTGATTAATGGTCAAAGGGGGGTCTGGAAATTATAAAATTTGTTTGATATTTGAGACCGCAATGTAAAAATTAAAGCAATGAGGTCTAATAAACCAATCCATAATTATTAAAAGAGCTGCAAGTTGGACAAACAAGTGGAGCTAATTATGGAATCTGGCCAAAAAAAAGCATTTCGATACCGACAGCTGCATCACATGTGGCGGAGAATCTTTTTCGGTATGCTTGTCCCGTTGTCGTAGCGGCTCCTGTAGATGAGAGTAATGGTACGCATATGTTGTTTGGATAATAGTTAGAAGGTTAGAAAAAAGAAAAGTTTTTGGAAAAAATAAAAATGGGGGGTGAGTAGAGTAGGAGGTTAGAAAGTGTCATCAAAGAGTCTTCCAGTTTTAGTCCAAGGAATCTGGCTGCTTGGATGGGGTCGGTCCAGTGGTGGAGAGGCATCAGGAGTGTCGGTTCGGCCGGGCAATCGAAGAGGTGCTTCGTGTCGTGCGGGGACATTTAGGACGTGTGTCAGTCATGGCTGGTGTGCGATTTACCCAATGCTCATGTTCAAACCTCCGTATCTTCCACAGCCCCCGGCCAAACAGTTTTAAGTCTTTTCAGTCTCCTCTGCCCATTATAGTAGTATCTCCTTTGGCTTATTGAGGTAGCTTCCGTTGCTATGTGGTTACCGAACCTAATACCTAAATTGCTCTTTTAGCTATCTCAAACACTAATAAATATTTTTATGTCTAGTTTGGCATAGATTTCAGTGAGTTTTGAAATTTTCCGGAATTTTTTTCCCACGGTATAGAATATAGGTCATTCAGCTGAGTTGCTGTCAGACCGTGTAAAAAGTCGTCTGAGTAGACATGCAGCTACTCAAATGAGCGATCAGGCGAGTAGAACCGTTTATTTGCAATGTGCATCTATCGACTACAGTGTGACCTTACTTTCTGGCTTGACTTGATAAACATTTGTTTTCGAATTTTGGATATCGGTTAAATTTTTTTGCATGTCAAGTTAATTCTTTTTGAAATTCAACAAATAAATTGCAATCTTAAGAAGCATTAGATCAAGATCGTCAGTCACGACTCCACATTGCTCGCATTGTAACCTCTTTTGAATTTTTTGGACAGTCTATTTCGCTTCCATAGTTTTTTCATCTTGCTCTTTATTTAATTTGCTTTTTATTCTTCTTGTCTTCTTCTTATGTTCATATGAAACTGAGTTGATCAGGTCGTATAAATAAAGCTTTATACTTTAGAAAACTTCAGTTTAATATTGAATCCAAAATTCAAACCATTCTTTATACGCCAAAGTGAGCTTTCCTTAATTTTTTGTAACTTGAGCTTTATTTTGAAATGTTTTTTTACCACTGCGAATGAACTGTTAATGGGCCACTTACCGCCTCATAACACTCACAGGTCACGATTTCTAGATTAATGGTTCCCGTTAGGCTTAATTGTGGCCCAAAGTGGCTTACATTTAAAAAAAAAAAGGTTGTTGACCAACACCAAGCCGAACTGCGTTTAGTCTGTCGTCTGTTTAACTGTTTTTGTTTTTGTTTTTTGCTTATGCAAGCCGACAGTTTTGCAAATTGATTTCTACTTGACATGGTTTTTTTCTTTTTGGGCTTTGCCAATCCTCGGAAGCTGGCTAATGACGCATGCAGCCTTGAAAATCTTACCCTGCCTTTAAATATCTGTTTACGTCAATGCCGGAACTAAGTCCCGTTAAAAAACAAATCCACAAATTAAGACAAAATAAACAAAAAATATATTTAACCGGTTTTGACTCTTGCCATGCGCGCCCAGAATTCATTTTAAATGGATTAACCAAATGGTTAACACCTTTTTATTCGAATCGGGGCAAGGTTAGTTTTGTTTACCTCTGGAGCGTTTCAAAAGAAATTGAGGGTGGGCGCCAGAAATGCCAAAATAATCGGAACATCATTTCTAGATATCAAAATAGTTAAAATTAAAAATGACCTGCCTATCGGACATTGATTTGGCCACGCTGCATCAGCATCGCCTGGAGGAGCGTTTTAGCTATAAGCTAGCCTGGAGTGGCGGTAGTCAGGCAGCCACAAATAATCATTATAATGATTTGGTAGTCAAACATCAAAGAGTCAGCCGAACTAGAGCCATTGCCAGCAAAGATGTTAAAACCAAAGCCAACACACAAGCGACAACCAAACAGGCGGATCCGGAGGATGAGGGCTATTTCACTTCAACAACCCGACGCAGACGTAGCGGCACCTGGCCGTAAGTAAAGCAACGATTCGGAACAGATAACCCCCAGCAAAAACAATGTGTTAGCATTGGCGCTAGGCGTGTTCCATAATACTGATAAGACTTGGTTCACATTTGTTGATAATAGCCGATTGTTTGCCCTGTAATTGTGGTCTTATCTTACATATTGTCGCCTGCTTTGTGGGACTTAGTATGACATGTGAAAGTGTTGTGTGTGTGTGTGTGATTGTATTTATGATAGAAACGTTTTGGCTACGCCGTATTTAAATATCAGCGATTATTTGGTGTATATTGAATATGTCCATATATGAAGTGGAGCTGTGCACTTGGTCAGCATGATGTGACTATATTTTCAAGAGAACTGAGCAAATTTACTTTGGTCAGATAAGACGAAGAGCGAAAAGTAAAGATTGAAGTGAACCATTGACAAAATCAGCTCGTGATTGTTGTAAAATCTATTACGTTGTGTGCTGAAAGAAATAACGAATCGGATTGCGAGGGTAAAGCGGGCTTCATTTCGCTATTCATACCAAGACGAGCCGAACGCAAGCCGAGTCTTGTGCCAAGAAAGCAAACAGATTTTCAGTCGTTGGCCAACAGACAAAAAAGCAGGTCAGAGCTATCTTTCGTGGCTATAAACTTTCATTTTTTGGCCTTGCTCTTCTTGAGTAAATCTGGCTTTAACACAGAAATGTTAGTTGAAAGGGTTGCAGACTTCAGAGAGCGCCAGAGTTTAGCATAAGCAGAGAGCAAGTCAGTATAAGAGAGAACGAGAGAGCGCATATAGTTTTCGTTTACATTCATATTGTTAGCCAAGCCCAGGCTGTCAGCTTACACACCGATGCATACATACGAAGTAAGTGTCCCGGGACAGACCTGAGTGAAAAAATGAACATAAAATGTGTGTTTCTCTCTTTTTATAACCAAAAGATGGCAGCGAGCTTAGTTAAAGGTTGTTTCGGTACCTCTTTTCAATGTGTTCACGCCAAAGCGATCGTTTTCTGACTCAGGCAAACGGGGGATCAGTCGACAAATTTTTGAAAAAAGCTGTATCAGATAGGCAAGCAGCTCTCCCAAACAAATATTAAAAAGACGCTTACGAAATGTCGTAGATCCTTAAAAGTTATAGCTCGGTATCTCTGTTTCCCCTTCGTATGGGTGACTGGACGCTGCAATATTAAGAGAACATGGTCAGCATACATAGAGGTTTGACAGTTCGCTACCATCCAGATCCATCCGGAGAACTGCACGATATTGGGATGCCCTTGGCCTCTTTAAAAAGTGTTAACAAATAACGAAACCTGTCGTTTAGCTACTAAAAGATGGATAAACCGTTCGGTTTCACGAACCAGCATTTTTCTGGGTCAAAGTTGAGAGCATCTCACTTCGAGTTGAGGGCATTGTGGATACTTTCTATTCGGCAGGCATGCAGCCCAGACTTCGCTCACAACGACCTATGTAGAAGCTTTAGGAATAAGAAAGACGAGGAGACGATTCCACTCTTTTTAAGCTACTGTTTAGAAGAAAAGCAAAATTTTTGTTTATCCCTTTCTATACTTTCTTTCGACAGTAAACACTATAGACACTTCTACTCACAAGAAAGCAGAGGAAACCTTTTCGCTTTCATTAAGAAACATATGGTATCACAATGGGCCTATATTGACCTGAAGAGATTTTTGCTCCTGACGCCCGAAAACCTAAAAAATAAAATTTTTTTGATGTGAAACATCTTTAATTTCGGTACGGAAGATTTTAGTAGAAGTAAAATTTGAATTCAGCGTCACGTCACGTGACGCTCAGAATATTTGTGTTGTTGATAGCGGAGTGTCCCAGGGGGAGAGGAGTGACAATGGGCGGAAAGTGGAAAGGATACTGAGGGAAAGTGGAGGTGACTAAACAGTGACTTGACAGTAACTCAACAGTGATTTGATAGTGACTTAACAGTGACTTGACAGTAACTTAACAGTCTCTTGACAATGTCATAATAGTGAATTTTTAGTGACTAAACTGTGACTTGATAGCGACTTAACAGTGACTATACAGTTACTAAACAGTAACTAAGCAGTGACTTAACAGTGACTTGACAGTGACTAAACAATTTCTTAACAGTGACTTAATAGTCCTTAAACAGCCATTAAACAGCTCTTAAATTTAATATAAAGTTTTCTCATCAAAGCCCTGTGAGAGTTCACGACACTTACACCTATTTTATTTATTCACACTCAAAGCTGACTCCCAAATTCATTTTTAAATAAAAATAATATCCATCGCTAGCCACTACTTTTTCCAATCTTTTTGGCATTTTGAAAAAAAAAAAAAACGATGAGTCTTTTGATGCGATCCACGAATCGATCCAACTTTGGGCTTTACGGCAGCCCATTTCAGGGTTTTAATGAATTTTCTGACCGGCTGCGATTGATTGCGGGAGGTTGATGGTTTCACCCGGTTGTAGCAGCTCATAATACACCACGCCCAAATGGTCCCAACGAATACAGAGCATGACTTTGCCAGAGTGAATAATCGGCATTGGCTTCGATTATGGCTTATAAGGTTATCGTAATGATTATCTTTTTTATTGACGAAAAAGTGATCTTTACCTCAAATTGTGTTCTGTTGGCACAAAACTTGACATATTCGGAGCACGCAAAAACTATGTTGTTTACTCTTCAGCGTAAAGGCACGTACTGAAAAAGAAAAAATCCTTGAATTTTTTTTTTGTTTGTCTCTTTAAAAATCGTTACATTCACCGTTATGTTACGTTACTTTCATGGTGAGAAATTATTTTGGTAATTTTTCTATCACATTCCAAAAAATATTTCAAATATTTATACAAAAAAACTAACAACAAAATGCAAAAGTCCCTGACCTTTCTGCATAGTTGAGCGTTCGTCGCATTTTGTTTGGTTTATTTTTTTTTATTTCTTATTATTTTTTTCGGCCATTGAAAAACGAGTTTATTAACACCTTAAAAAACACTTTTGATTGGTACTACGAAGGCGCCGCCGCTTGTTAATTTATGGCTGTGCCAAACGACGGATTATGTGTGTTTGTGTAGGTTTTTGTTTTGAAGAACTTGAGACAAGCAATTAATTTGAAATGTGAAATCTAAAATCTGAAAATCGGTGCCAGTTTGTGCTAGGCGCCATTCATAAATAAGCCAGGTGGAAACAACTCCAAGTTCCAAAGTGTGGTTGTCTCCGGGTCAGGCTCGGGTTCAGCACAAAATTAGCATGGCTTTATACATACGTATGTCTACAGTTTGGGGGTTGACGATCAGGTACGTCCCTAATTAATGCTCCAGTGAAATTGAAATTGGTTTTGCTGTCGTAATACGTTGTACTTGTACCCGAGTTGGTGGCCCTCACTTGACTTTCAGTTAGTCTGCTATTGTTTACTGAAGCGCATTGTACTAAGTGGTTGTTACGCTTTGCAGGAAGTAGCCAAACATGCGGTGTAAGTCTTGGTGAAGGCTAATTTGATTTTAATTTATGAACGAAATTGTGAAATATTAATTCGTGGAAATCAGAACATTGTTTTGATTTGTTTTTTGGTGGAATGTTGTGAGTCACACGGTGCTCTCTGGTCTTAACTGTTGGCATTTAAAATGAGTCAGTTATTGGTATTGATGTTTACTTCTTTTACCTAGTTATTGTGCTTAATTCCGAGTCGTTCCTTTTGTGGTTTCTTTGGATTAGTAGACTTAACAACGAAAATTTGTTTACAACGTTTGATAATAGTTTGTTAAAGTAAATGAAGTACTCTTTCTTGATAGTAAAGCTGTAGGGGAACCCACCTGGTTAATAACAGATCTTTATACATCTAAGTTTTGAACTCAACATTGGAACAGCTATGTTACTGATCCGCATGAGAACTTTTCGCCAGAATTTACTTCTCACTTTAATGAAATATTCAAACACTGCTGTATGGTCTTCTTAAATTACTTTGGGGGACTTAAGTGCTTCAGTAAACTTTACTGTGCTATCATTTTGTACCCAAGTTTTCACAATAAACTCTAGTTTTGCTCTCTGAGCTTCTAGCAGTATTGTATTTGGCTCTGCCGTTATGGCAGCTAAATTAACTAAATAGATAACATATACTCCTTTTTAATCAGATAACCAGTTTCCAGGGCTAATTTTTGGAGAGCTCTCAACCTCCCAGTGACTTACCTAAGCCAGAGCATTAAACGAACGTAGAGGTACTGTTTAGGTCACAAATTGCGACTTGGATAAAATTGCTCTGTCTAGTATTGAGGGATGACTTTGCCAAGCAGGGGAATTCTGCTCTAGATATTCGTTTCTCAAGAAATTTAGATGGCTCAAAGCCTTGATAGCAGCTTAGTGGTATAAGTAGATGGTTTGCGAACAACTTAAATATTTTGTAAATATATTTGATTTTATTTGCCTTAAGCTTTTTGTATAACAGAGGTTTTTATTGGTAACATTAACATAGGAAAAACAAAAAAACTTTCAGTTCCTTTTGTTTTTCAACTTTTCTTTTTTTGTCAATAGTTAAAATCTAGTAGTACCAGGAATTAAAACCATAACCGAAACCGTAACCTTTAACCGCTAAAAGAACTTTAAAATCTTTAAACGAAACCGTAACTATAATTTATTTATTATTCGCCGCATTGTTGCTTATGGACGAGAAAGAATGAAAGCAGCTAACCAAAATCTTTACCTGCCTTATATTTTCTTATATTTGTTAATACACTGCCAATTTGTTCGAATGATAGTACGTTTTCCAAGTTAGGCTACCTTGACCCTGATATCATGTACTTGATACATGAGATTTGATAGTCCGCCTTTTGTTAATTTTTTAAATTTGAAAAGATTGTCAAATTCTTTGTAGAATAATGATAAACTCCAGGCCTACTAGATTAGCATTTTTGCATGTAGCTGCAAATGATGTCAGTGTGAAGACTGTCTTAAATAATGATGATGATAAATGAAAATAATGTTGGTACGCCGTCAGTTTGGCGACGGTAACTTGATTAGTTGCGCTATGATTTTCACATTGGATGGAAAAGAGGAATGAATCATTTTTATTTGCGTTTCGATACTTGACAAGTTTGCTTGTGGACACTACTGTTACCCTAACATTTTTTAAGTGCGCGATGCCTCGATTAAAAACAATCATTTACGGGAATGGTTTTCTTTTGATATAGAATTAAGTGCTGAGAAATTGATGCATACCCTTTTTCAACGATTATTAATTTATGCTGAATCCAGCGCGAATTTTTTACAGCAAGGTGTTCATGCAAAATCATACATCCGCTGGTGGAACTAATGTTTAGGGGTGCCTCGATCTCACGGTACATCACAAAACGATCTTGCACATCATCGATGTTTTCTGGTACTACAACGGAATTCGAATTCACTATACCTGCGATATAACGTGTTTTTTGATGGTGCTCTATCGTCTAACAAAAAACACAGTGCATGGACACACTCTTGTTGAGATAATCTAAAAATAATTCAACGAATTTTCTTGCAATTTCTATATTATGGCCAAATCTATTTTTTAACTAACAATACGGAAAACCCGATTTTTGGGGGAAAATTCGATTTGTGCGACCTCTAAACGTCTTTCGAAAAATCTGAAAAAAATCTCAAAATTACTTTTCGCTACAAGCTTTCAGAAAATGCCGGTGCCCCAAAATTTTTTTTTTTTTGGGACACCCTAGTATGTATGTATGACCTGACCCCTTTTTTTCTCTCGCATGGACTCTCTCCATTCCAGCTGCAAAACAACAATAAATAAAAATATTCTTTAAGATGTTTTGGTGTATTATTGCCTAAATTGGAAAACTTGTACCACATTACTCATTGCAATTTTGTCTAAACGTTTATATTAGTTAACACCTAATCGAACCCAGCGTAATGCAAATATTTTAATCTTATCTTATCACTGAAGTAGCACATGTTTTGTTCTTCTACAATACGTTTACCATTGAACGTTTGAGCTACTTTTGAGAGATAAGCGGAATTTAATTAATTTAAAATTATTTTGAAATTTTCTAACCCTCCCATTGCACAGTGGGCGGAAATGCCGATGTTTTGGCATAAACTCCAAAATTAGAGACAGAAAGTTGAAACTTCATATATGTGCTATTTATATTATTAGTTAATTTCGAATTAATTTTTTGCCGTTAATTAATTTTTTATTTTTTTTTATTTTTTTTTTATTTTTTAATTTTATTTTTATACATTATCTACTTCTAACTCAAATGCAAAATGTTCTTTAACTTCAAACTCGTTGTCATCATCTGCTGTTCCGTCTGCTACCTCAAATGGGGGTGACTCCAAAAGCGCGATAACCTCTTTTGGTAGTTTGCGTGACTGACACAACGAATATCGACCTTGTCTGAATCTGTCAAAATATTTCGAAATTGCGCAAGTATGCGCTTAAGTTGTCAGCTCTATATAAATGTTAACACAATAACACACACTTCTACATTAGCACTTTCAGCAATACGGCGTAATCTTGCTAAATCTGCTCCACGAAACACAATTATTGAGGCTAGGTTCAGCATGAAATATGTTCCAACAATACATTAAATACAACACGAAACAAAAGCATCTCAAATTTAACCACTTTACACTATATTTTACATACCTTAATGAATATTTTGCATATTTCAAAATGCAGTTATATATAATCTTGTAAGAATGACTAATAGTCAAACATTTACAAAATTTCCAACACATACAAGGCATAACTAGCCTTGCGCAAAAAGCTGATTTAACGCGCTGCCAAAGACCAGGGATGGGCAAACAAAATTTTTCTTTTATCTTTTTATTAAGGGTAGGCATTTATTTAACGGAAATAATAAAAAAATTATAAAAATATTAAAAAATTATTTTGGACTTTATGCCAAAAATAAGGCCATTCCACCCAATGTGCATTGGCTTAAACCATAGTCTATCTTATGGCTCATTTAGTTTAACCGTATCTTCTCTTCTCGTGACTTTGCTTAGTCATTGGGCTGGTATAGTTCTTCTGAGCACTTCTTATTAGCACATCAATCAAATCGCTGGGAAGTTTAGCGCCCACACCTTCCCGCTGTCAGTCGCCCAACGTTTAAAGTTCACTTCTGTCGCTGTCTTTGTCTCCGTTTTCATCTCTGTCTCTCCCTCTCTCGCTCTCGCTCTCTCTCTGTCTCTCAAGTCTCGGCATATGCAATTCCTGTTTGTTTGGGCTTGAGACTCAACAAGTTCATTTGCTCGGCTGGCGTTGCTGCCTGCTGTTGTTGTTGTAATGAAAACAAAAATAAAAATACGTTAAATACAACTTATACCTTTACCACTTTGGCTTGTCAGTGATTTTGTAACCTTCGAGCGAGCAACACACAAAAAATTTCCAACAAGTTTTTGGAATACAATTTTTTTTTTTAATAAAATTGCCTAAGGCGTTTTGCCTGAATCTAAGGGTGTGGTACTCCCACTTCTTCTTGGTCAAAATGCAGCATCAGAAATTGCAAAGACAAAGTTCGTTGCAAGTTGTGGAGGATGAGTCCGAAGGGCAACAAGTGTCAAAAATCATTAACGAGTCGCGCATTTTAAGGTTCTCTCCCTGTCTCTCTTTTGAGCTTTCTTTCTTCTAATATTTGGTCTATCTCATTTTCTCTTTCCAGGCGCACTCGCAGTTTGAATGCCCCCTCGCCTTTTCAGCAGTTTGGACCATGTGGACGGATAATGAAAAACTCTGCCATGGTGATGCAAATCCAAGATCCGGCCAGTCAGCGTTTAACCTGGTATAAGCCTCCGCTAACGGTGCTTGTTATTAAAAAGAAGGACTCTCAGGTTTTGTTGCCTTTTGTCCAATTGGTGGAATGGCTGGTGCACGAGAAGCATATGGTGGTCTGGGTGGAGTCTGCTGTTTTGGAGGATAAGCTTTTGCGGGATGATGTTAAGCTGGAGCAGGAGAGTGCCAAGTTTAGGCAAGTCCATGAGACTTATACGGGAGTCAGGGAGAGATTTCTGTCTTTGCGCGAGAAGCTGGTGACCTTCAAGTGAGTTTGGAAATTTACACCAAAAAACCTTTATCTTTATCTACTTATCTTTTTAGAGATGGCCGCGATGATCTAACCGATCGGATTGACTTTATAGTCTGCCTGGGTGGAGATGGCACTCTTCTGTATGCCTCACAGCTGTTCCAGCAATCTGTTCCGCCCGTTATGGCCTTTTATCTGGGCTCTCTGGGCTTTCTCACGCCCTTTCAGTGTGATAACTTTCAAGAGCAGGTGACGAATGTTCTAGAGGGTCATGCTGCGCTTACCCTACGCAGTCGTTTGCGTTGCTCCATACACCGCAAGGGCGAACGGCGCAAGGAGTCACTGCAACAGGGCAGCAGCAATTTATTGAAGCCAAGTCTTCAACGGCAGCTCAATTATGTGGAGCTGAATAATGGACCAAACAACAATAATAACAACTGCCAGCCGCAGCCACAGTTGAACTCCACCAATAGCATTTTGGTGCTTAACGAGGTGGTCATCAATCGTGGCCCATCGCCCTATCTCAGCAATATTGATATATTTTTGGATGGCAAGTATATCACCTCAGTGCAGGGCGATGGTTTGATTGTGTCCACGCCAACGGGAAGTACGGCTTATGCAGCCGCAGCAGGAGCATCCATGATACATCCCTCGGTGCCGGCCATATTGGTCACACCCATTTGTCCGCACTCGCTGAGCTTTAGGCCCATTGTGGTGCCTGCGGGAGTAGAGCTGAAGGTGAGTAATCTTATTTCATTCGAATGAAACCACTAAAAACACTTCTTGCCTCTATTCCTCCCAGATATCCATTTCACCCGATAGTCGAAACACCTCACGCGTCTCCTTTGATGGACGCAATGATCAGGAGCTCAATCATGGTGATAGCCTAAGGGTAACCACCTCCATTTATCCTGTACCTAGCATTTGTGCTCAAGACCAAATCTCTGATTGGTTTGATTCCCTGGCCGAGGGCCTGCATTGGAATGTGCGTAAACGTCAGAAGTGCCTCGATGAGCTCTCAGACCTGACTGCATCGGGATCAGAGGATACCCTCGATGAGTTTGACAATCTAAAGCTGTATGACGCGTAATCCCAATCTGCAAGAGTTGTAAGCGTGGCCAATTTAGCCCTAGTTATAGTGTAGTTCTCTTTCGTAGGGTTTGCTTGTGTGCAATTTTTGTGTAGGCTTAGTGCAAATACAATATAAACAATAAAAATACTCCTGTAAAATACAGTTAATTATTAACTTCTTGGTTGAGTTTACAAATTTAAATGTTAAATGTTTTTGCAATATTTTTTAATATGTTTTAAGCTAGACAAATTTTTTTGTTGTTGCTTGTAAACAAAATTGCTAAGCTTAGATTTTATGGATGTGTGTACTTAAGCAAATTGAATGCGTAATAAAATTGTATTATTTACTGAAAGAGAGTTCTGACCAATTAATTAGAGAAGTCAAGGATTGAAAATGGAATCAAAGCGAAAACCATCAACATGGACACTTAACAAGCAAAGGCACTCACAGACAAGGAGACAAATGGCACAGCCACTTAACAAATGACGGAAAGATAAATGGGGGAAATGGGAATAATAGGAGCAGCAGCCACTTGAGTTGGTGTAAAGTGTATGGGAAAATTTGTGGATTTTTTTTTTAATTTAATACACACTTCAGATGTTGTCTACTTTTGCAGATTACGCCTAAAAGTATGCCACCGATTTTGTGGCCTTTTACTCAACTGTGAACGATTATTACGAATATGATTATTGCCATAAATCACAAGTATGAAATAAAAGCTGCCGACTGCCATAAATGTATTTCTCTTCCTTAAGCCTCGCCTCACCCCATCCTAACATGCGAACGTACGTGCCCAGTGCGTTTATTATCAATTTTCACGCTCTTACTTCCCTTTTAACCGAGCAACAAGTAAGCCGAGTCTTTACAGCTTCCTTCCGCTTCGGTTTTTGTATTGTCTGACTGGCGGATAAAAGCATTGCGTATTATCCGCTCCTGTTGATTGGTGGACAGTGCTGAGCTGGCCACACCCCTCCAGGCGTCTGGCAATGCGCAGGCTTCGCGTGTGTGTGTCAGAGTATAGTCATACATATTTCTGAGTTGCTTCTTGTGTGGCAAAATATATTCAATTAATGGTTTTGTTCTAGCAATTTTTACAGATGTGTGATCTATATATATTAAATCGCATTTAATCGGGTTAACTATATAATGCAAGAAACTTGCTGACTTTGTAACTCTTTGGGCGAGCGCACACATGCGGCTGAAAGATAAACTGACGGCTAGTGTGCACAACAAGCACGGGTTTGATTTTAAAATTCAGTTGTAAGTTCAGCTTTGCGGATTCAATCGAGCATGTTTGTTCACTTCGGATACACTAGGATATTTTTTTAAAGTTAAGGAATAGTTATTTGCCAAAACATCAAACAGAGTCTAAACCAAATTATAGGTTTCTCACAAAACGCGTCTAGAGTCAAATAAGGCATTTGTAGCAACTTTTAACTCAAATTTCAAGAAAATTTAAAAATGTTTAGCACAAGTGTATTGACGAAGGAACTAAAATAGGTCCACACAGAGAAAAAAAAAAAGATCCCCGTAGAATGGATATTCAAAATATCCACTTAAGATCCATTTTTTTAAATATCCTTTTCACATTTTTCAGCTCCTTTGGATGGAGAAAAAAGATCAATGAAATATTTTTTCTCTGATATATCCCTTTTAAAGCCGGGTATCCAGCACCGCGGAAACTAAAAATTCCTGTCAAACTTCATATAAAAAAAACTGTGGCAGGAATTTTTAGTTTGCATTTTCCTTGCTTGTGTATCCAGCAACATGAACGTAATCCACATTTTCTTATCGATAGTTGGCATATCGATAGCGTGTGTGGATGGCGAGAACAGCTGACACACAGCGCAGGAATATATTGTCAACAATTATTTTGGATGTGATGAGCGAAAATTTTGGGGGGAATGCTCTTTTATTTATTTGTTATGAGCTGTAATCTGGTTGGGGAACCATCAGCGTGCAAAGATTAATAGAGGGTGCCAAGGGCACACTTATGCCAAATTGATGAAACCGCCAGAGGGATGCTTTGCATAGACACAACACGGTCGGAGAGATGCTGTCCATGAAGATGCCTTCTAATCTGTGTGTCGCCAGATCATAGGCAAATTTATTAGAGTGGTGCACCAATTGGTCATGATATCTGCTGGTGTTTACACCGCGGTATATGTATGTATATGTACATATGTAGTTCTATGCCTCTCATACCAGGGGCACCACATAGATGACTCTAGTTTCTTTAGGCCAGTCGATCATGCCGTACCACATAACAGGATCGCCCATATCCACCGGTTGGAGGCTTAATGGAGCTCCAATGCCATTAGCTGTAACCATAGCTACTGCCCGAGTCACACGGGCTTTCCTAGTCAAGACACGCCAAGGTATTTAGCAGCGTTATCCGTATATGGATCTCTTAATCCCAGGAGTCGCACTCAATCTACTTTTCCGGGTCTCATGGCAATCGTGTTGACTCTTTGAACTATTAACGGCTATGTTCCAGCCGGTTCGCCCTTCTACCAAAGCCAATGCCACTAAGTTGACAAAATCCTTAATGTAAATGCGATTGTTTTTAGTAAATCTTGTATCCGACCATGAAAGAACTTATTTGATTGGCGACCAACCAAGAAGTCATACTACTTTGGGGATAACAGCATTATAAAGTTGTACAGATAACAACATGCTGCAGTGATGTTTTGTGCCATCCCGGACGCACTGCAAAGTGTTATGCCCTTGGTTTTTATCCCCAAGTACATATAAAATGTTTAGCACATACTCCGAGCAGCATGCTTTATCAGAAAATATTATTTTTATTTTAAATTTATATAAATTCAAATAGTTAACAGTGCCGAACAGCTGATTCATCAGAGTGACCTTCCACCTCTTCGTGGCATGGTCACACTGTCTTAGTTATGTTCCACACACAAAAGAAATAATTAGCAAATTCCTGACAGGAATTTTCCGCAGTGCTGGATACAGGCCTTAAGCGAAAATAAATCGATTTCGAAAATATCCAATGGATCCCAAAAAAGGCTAGTTAACTATCCAGTCCAAATGGATACCGAAAATATCCTGAGGATCATCAGAAACTATCCTTTTTTTCTCTGAGCATAAGACGCTTTTTTAAAGAAAGCGAGCTGCCGGACTTAAGCAAGGGCTAGTTATGGTTGTACATTTTTCCAAGAACCAAGGGCACAAGCAAGAGGAGCAAGGATACCCTAATATTCTATGAAGAAAAAGATTCTTCATTTTGTACCGTCTGTCTGTCTTAACTTGTCGGTTTCAAAGAGCTTTCAACTCATCATTTCATTTAATAAGGCGTATACCAAACGGAGGTTAAGAGTGTTTGAGATTTTGGAAATTATACTCAACTCCCGCACAAACCGCGAAGAGCTTTCAGAGCCACCATTTAATAATTAACGCCTTCAGACTAAAATTATTTTTATTTGGGTCACAAATGCCAATATGATGGGACAAAATCCACGAAAGTTAGCTTTGATTTAGTTTGGCAGAGTGGACAGCTGCGCTACCAGTTATCTATTTGGATGGAATAGATAAGTATCAATTTTGGGGACCCATTGGATCTTTGCGAAGTCGACTTAATTTCGAAAAAGATGCTTAAAAATACATAGGATATTTTACAATTATCATATCTATTGGATCTTTATAAATATCCATTAGAACTTTTATGAATATCCAATTCTTAATATAAATTTGAGCATGGATCTGTTAATAAAATCCTTTGATATATCCAATTGATATTAATGTCCATGGATATGTTATTAACATCTGTTTCACATACATTTGATCTGATTTAAATATTTCATTAATGTGTTATTAATATCATTTTAAAGTCCATTTGATTTGACTTACATACCCCATGGATCTGTTATGTGTGTGTGCAAAGTTCGTTCGGCAGACTTTTCACACACACAGAACACACATGAAAAATCAAAGGTGACTCAATTTTAATATATTTTCGTTTTAAGCTTTTGATTATATTCTTAAATATATTCATTTGATTTTTGTTTAAATTCATACTTTCCACCATCGATTGTAGCATCATCCACTTTCACTTGACAAATAAAGTGAAAACCCGTTTTTCCCATTTCACAGCCACAGAGAAGGCAAAGAAATTGTCAACGCCTTTTAATATTGCGGTAGAGAATAAAAACGCAGTAATAATGCAAAATATTTGAGGAATTTCTTAATGAAGTTGGCTCATCCGCATCATGCGCTTAAGACAAATGTCAAAGTAAGGAAGAGGGAGCAAACTGAACTATGCCAAAGCAGCAGCATGGCACGTGTTGATATTTCAATTGAAATTGAATGCCCGCAAATATGCACACACTCACCCACGCGCATCTATAGATGCGAAATAAATGAAAAATATTTCCCTAGCATACGCACAGGCGCGGCCTGACATTTGAACACTCACACACACACATACACATGCAAATAGATTTGCTGCTGATGACAGCCAAAGTTTTGTCCACTTTTCCTTTGTATTGCATTTGCAAACAAAAGGAAATTAAACATTTGCGCCCCAATGAATTGTGGAATTGACCAACAGGCCCCACGTTTATCTGGCCTGACCCGCATTAGTTGGAGGAAATGTTGATTTTTAACTCCTTCCACTCAGTTGCTGCTGCTTTTCCGGTTTTTTTTTTCAACCACATTTGTCATACTTTTGACCCACGATTAGGTTAAGTTGTCATATGTAACGAATTCAATTTGTCAGGCTGCCATTGAAAGGTTTCCACTTAAAGTTTCGTGTGCATTGTCCCCACAACCAGGACCCATTTCCATTTCCATTGTATTCTTTAATGCCATCAGTCTAGGTCGATTTCTAGTCCATTAAGTTTGAAGTTATTTTTGGGTGACGCTACTTTAACACTTCAATGAAACTCTCCACCATTTGGTACTTTACGACCATTGAAAGAGAGTGGGGCGGGGGGATTTATTTTATATTTATTGGGCTTTAACTGGGAGTTTTAAATCGATAAGTGAAAATGTTGTATGTAATTAATATGAAAATATATTTGTATTTAAAGAATTTTGATCGAAATCTGTGGAAAAATCTCTTATACTTTAATAAGCAGATTTTAAACTGATTTAAATGTTCTACAATTTACCGATCTTTTAGAAACCAGAAAGAATCGGAAACACCACTGCGATAAAGTCTTATCCGTCGGTGTTTCTGTCCGTATGAATGAAGAGATCCCAAAAATGGTAAGAGATAGAAGTTTGACATGTTTGGGAAATAAACTTCTTATAAGTACTTGCAGACAGATCAAGATCGCAATTTGGAAGAAACGATATATATTCCAGAGTTTTGTAGACAGGCTGTACCTTCAAGAGATATTTTGTAATCGAGATTATTTACCGAAGGAATGTAAAAATCGGATGAATGATACTCAAACTATGACAAACGAGAAAGGCAAGGCTAACTTCGTCCGTGCCGAAGTTTTTATACACTTGAAATCGCTTGTCTCAACGGTTAGCGACTTCGACCAAACTTCGCAGATCAGCTTTAAAACATTTAATATTACCCAAGACCGTGATTGAGAGCGGTAATATTGAGAAAAAAAACAGTTTTTCTCATTAAAACCCATTTTTCGACCGATCATTTGTATGGCAGCTACAAGAAGTAGCCATCCGATCCGGTCGGTTCCGACATATTAGCAGCGTGCAGACAAAAGAAGACTCTGTGCAAAGTTTTAGCTCGCTAGCTTCAAAACTGAGGGACTAGTTCGCGTAGAAACAGACAGACGGACAGACGGACGGACGGACAGACGGACAGACGGACGGACAAAGCTTAATCGACTCAGCTCGTCACGCTGATCAAGAATATATATACTTTATGTGGTCGGAGATGATTCCTTCTATGCGTTGCAAACTTCTGGGCAAAATTATAATACACTTTTCAAGTGTATAAAAAGAAGATAGTTAAACTAACAATTTGCTCTGCTAGATGCAGAGTAGGGTGATCCAAAAATACATTTTTTTGCACCTGCATTTTCTAAATGTTTATAGAGTAAAGAATTTTAAAAATTTTTTCAGATTTTTCTTAAGACATTTGAAGGTGGCGCAAATAGAATTTTTCCCATAAATCGGGTTAAGCGTTCTATTTTTGAATATTTAAGGAAAATTCAATTTGCGCGACCTCTAAAAGTCTTTCGAAAAATCTGAATACTTTACTCCATAGTCCGGCACGTCCGTATCTTTTGTGTATTTAATACTGCTAAGCGGTAGCGACGTTGAGACTTAGACAGTGTACAAGCTTATTCTGCTCTCTTTGCAACAACAAAATTGTTCTATATGAGCGTGGCTACATACACACGCGCAAGGTCAAAATGAGCATGTGTGTTATGCCGGCCACTGCTTTACTCTATAAGCTTTTAGAAAATGTCGGTGGAAATTTTTTTTTCGGGTAATTGTTTATTATATGTCCTTCCTCTCCAAAAATATCGGAATTATTTTTCCTCAAAGACCGCGAATTATAATGAATTTACGTACAGAAATTAATTGGCGGTCATCCATGGTTTTTATTAAAATGCATTTTAAAATTTGCTTTTTTTGCACCGAAATTATGCATGCGCTTTTCTTCAAATGTCAAATAAATAATAAAAAATATTAAATTTGTCAACAACTCTCACCTTGAATTTAACTGCTAAAACACGAAGTGTTTGGACTAATAGTTGACGTGGATAAGGCTCTGAACTGTTTTTACACCACCCATTAGAGCAGAGTTCCCCAGCCAAAGCCCCTGGGGCACGAACATACTCGCCAATTCACACCGAGTGCTTGCTGAAGTCATGCTTCACTGTGTTTAAGAAAGAGACACAGTCACATTTTAGCGCTCTCTTCTTGGGGAACCCTGCATTAGAGGTAAAGTTGACGCGTTTTCATCCTCCTCCTATAAATTAATATTTTGAAAAAAGAAAATTTTTTTAAAAATTTTTGAACTATTTTGGACAGTTCATTTCCTTTAATATGACATTATGACTAATAAGGAAGTCAATGACATCGGACTCCAACATCGACAAAAACTTCGAAATTGTAGTTTCACAACCCGCACAAGCCATATTAATTACAGTTTTTAAACAAACGTACTCGCAGAACAATTGAACACAAGAAATTTGTTCACAAATTTAATATTTTTCTGCAATTTCAAAATTCATTTAAAAAGAAACCATGGATGACCGCCAATTAATTTCTGCACGTAAATTCATTATAATTCGCAGTCTTTCGATGATAAAATAATTCCGGAATTTTTGGAGAGGAAGTACATATTATAGACAATTACCTTTTTCGCACTCTCTAATGCAGAGGTCTCAAAAATCGGTCCCCCGTTTGCCAGTGTCAGAAAACGACTGCTTTCGCGCGACCACATCAAATAATGGTTCCCAAAATGTGTGAAAAAGATTGTGAGAGGAGAGAACCCACTTTTTTTATTATTCCTCTCAGGTCTGTGTCGGACCTTTTAGCAAAGTTCACGCATTTAAAATGTCTTCTTGCATCGGTTTGTAAGCTTACAGCCTTGGCTCGGCTAGCAATATGAATGTATGCTTTAAACCTTATTTTGCCTTCGCATGTGTGCGTTCAGACACGCGAGAGCGCTCTTAGTTAGCACATGTTTGTTATTGCAAAAGAGAGCAGTGTACGTTCGTATAGTATCTGTGTATCGACGCCGCTGCTACAGAGCACTATGTTGAATTTAACCCGTTTCCGTGGCCAAAATTCAAATTTTTAAAATTAACAAGATTTTTCACTGCAGGTTTCTTGTATAATGATGGTTATGACTATAGGAAGGTATTTTAGAAAAGTGGGCGGGTCAACGCCCCCCTCCGCCCAGAGAAATCGAAAAAAAACGAAAATTTAAAGCAATTATAAAGTTAGAGACCCCAATTTTGGAACACAGGATGAATGTCCTATTTCAAATGTGGCCTGCAAATTTGGTCCAGATCGCATAATAAATATAGAAGTTATTCAATAAGAAAAAATTGTGGATATATATCAGCTTTCCTGCATTTTGCATCCTCTCGAATTGCGCAATATTGTTCAGTTGTGAAACCTTGATCCAGAATCAAAGCCAACGTCTCTTCAGCGGAAGATCGCAAAGGCTGTACCACGGGCTTGTTTATCATTTTGCGAATAGTGACGGCTTTTGCAGGGTTTAATGCAAGTAATCTTAATAGGACAGCAAGATCAACTAGCCCGCGCCTACGAGCAGCTATGCTTGCCGCTTGAGTCAGTAATCTTGCGTTATGTTTTTGTCCCGCGGAGAGATCGGCTGCTTGCCTTCTTTGAGCTCTTCTACCTTTTATATTGAATGTCATTTTTGGACGTCCAACTGGTTTTTTTATTTCCTCTCCATTGGCTTCTTCTCTAGTTAAATTAAGGCTCATATAACCTTCCATCCAATTTGAATATGTGTTTTTGAACCTTTCCACCTTCCTATTTCGGACTTTATCTTTTAAATAACGATGATTTTCTTCCAAGACGCTGCCATCAATTTTGCCACTAATAAAAGTGTATATAGCATTTTGTTTCTCACAAAAGCTCCTTTGTTTACGCCACACTTCTAGCAGATCTGCATTGCTGATTAAGATGTTGCTTCCTAATAAATCAAATAACGCAAAAAGGCGCAAAAAGCACACAATGTGCTTATTAGTTCTGAATTCAGAATTGACAACTCTACAACATGTATATAGACACTCACTGAAATAATTTGAAATTTGTTTTTAAACTCTTTGGAAAGTTCAACTTTCTTTCTAAAAGTGACAAGGGAACACCACTTGCTAAATATACAAATTGTTAGAAAAATACAAACGAAACACGCAACATATTAGTATCAACTTATAGTACTAACCTGAAGAATTAATATTCATGATTTTTTTGAATTTGATTATTTAATGATTTTTTGTCAGAGATATGCCAATTTGAAATTGCACCGCAAATTTAACCTTTAAGACAGCACGTGTTGTTCGCTTGCAACAGCTGACTTTAACAGCTGTAATCTTAACACTAAACTGTTAAGTTAACATTTTAGGTATGTAACATAGCATTTTGATCATTTCTTAACATGGTAACATTAAAAAAACCGAGATTCTAATACTCGCGAAAAATGAGTTTTGGCCACGAAAACGGGTCAAATTCAACATAGTGCAGAGGATGGACGTCCCTACTTGTATACACAGAAAATTGAACGGTGCCGGACACTTCCTTAAACAATAGGGCACTCTCTCGTTCTCTCTCACACTGACCGGCTCTCTGCTTATGCTAAACTCTGGCGCTCTCTTGAGTCTGCAACCTTTTCAACTAACATTTTTACAGTTTCGTCTTAGAAGGCCCGCATTTTATGACCGATTGACTGAATTGGGCCTGGTATGGGGATCCTTTCAGACCGATCAGTGCTGTGTGTTGAATCACACGATTGTAGCACACATTCGGATGAGGAAAGCCAGAGAGAGTTTTGTTTTTGGTTTTTTTTTTCGGTCAGTTATGTGACAGGTAAGTGCTATGTGGGTGTAATGTCTTAGAACGTATTCAAGGCCTGTACGATACTTAAATATTTCTAAAATTGTATTTTTCAGCATTCGATAGGAAATAAACACAAACTCAGTCAAAAATTTCGAAAAAGCTAAGTTTTAAGTTACAACTTGGTACTACAAGCCTGCAAGGCTCAAAATAATTTGATACTAATTAAAGTATACCAGCATTTCAATTATTCAGCAATTAAATTAGCATTCAGCGTAGCTATGACCTAATTTTGTTTGGCTCATAAAGCTTTTTATATTTTCAACAGATAATAGAAATTTTAACGATTTAATTGTTCAATGGCAAACTTTACTTCTTTTAAGACCTTTAAAAGTACTGCGTTCCCAAAGATTTTTGTCAACTCATTGAAACACTTATTAAGCTTCTTTAAGAACCAAGGTCGCTTCAGACCAGTTAAGCAGGGATAAGTTGTTTATTTCTTTTACAGCAATCTTTTACTATCATTGTCAGGTTTTGAGGCATTCAAATTAACTGCGATGCGTGCCCACAACTTTATATCTTTCCGTATGCAAATGGACAACTTTAGACGTGATCGTCGGCAATGGAGAATGACCACAAATATATGCGGGAATTCTCTGCGTCTGCTTCAGCCTCTGTTTCAGGTCTCAGTCTTAATGTTGTCAGTCGCGTGTCGTTTCTCAGTCGCTAAAGTCCGGATTTGCTTTTGTGGTCTTTGTCTTCGACAGCAAAAGTCGCGTGTTTCCGGCTAATTGCATAAAATTATAAAAGTAGAGACGCATCTGCGGATGTTCTTTGTAGAGAATTGCCCTAATCTAAGCATAAACACGTGCACGATTTGTCGTTGATTTGTTCCCTAAAGGTATGCCACAACACCCACCTGTTACACTCTACGTAAAAAAATGTGCAAAAAATGCAAAAAAAAAGTTGCCCCGACTAGGAGAGTTTAACTTTAAGGGTTTGAAATTTGAAAGTGCGTAGCTCAACAGTATTTAGGAAAAAAGCGCAAGTAAGTGGAACATAAGTTCAAGTTTAGGTTAAATTTAAATAATCATATTTCACTTGCCTCGTGTAAAGGATTTCAAACAAGCCCTCAAAAATTGACTTTCCCCCAAAAGCTAGACACCCCTGAAAAAAGCAGCTTGAAATGCCACTTAACACGAAAATCAATTAAGCATAATATGTATGCTCGCTGTCTCTTTTCCTCACTTTCTGCGGCTGTCTATGCATTGCATACTTACAGGCGTAACGCAATTGACAGTGAAAATAAAATCAAACAGCAGAAACCCCCGTACACACACACATACACCCACTCCCACAATGAGGGCAATTGAGTAGAATCATTGCCGCTGGCAGTTCTCATCAAAATACTGCTACGCAGAGGTTTGGGCACGGATAAGGGCGGACTGCAACAGGCAGACAACAACAAGTGGCAGCGACTGCCGACTGCGCTGCCACAGCATCAAGTGGTTCAGCTTCGCACATCCAGGACTTGGATATGCAGGCAACAGTCAGTTGCTGCCTCGCAGTCGAGTCTCGCCGTTGGGCGTTCAGTGCGAGATGAGATCTCGTGGCTGATGGACGTGCTCGATTTCACGTTTCCAAAGCAGAGCACAATTTTCTGCTTTTCTGTTTCACAAGAAAATGTAGTTTAGTTTGTTTAGTTTTAATTAAACAATATTTAAAACAAAAAAATATATATTTATAAAATAAAATAATTATAACAAATGTGCGCCTAAAATTGTGCTTAACGGAGAGAAAACCATAACACACAAAATTTTAAAATATGTGAAAAGTTTAACGAGAAAAGGGTGTAAGTTATTGCAATGAAATTTCTTTTTTAAAATATAATAATTTTATGCAAATGTTTTACGGATTCGAAATCTGTTTTAGTAAGCTTATTTGATGGACTAATAGATAAATTTCTGTTTCCAAATCGCAAATAATGTTATTAATCTGGGAAAAGTACCAAAACAAATATACTTCTTCCCAAATTTCATTTGCTCAGGTCTTGTTTATTTACTCGATTTTAATTTATTATTCGAATTTTGCATTTATAAGCAGCCACCACTTTAAATATTAACAAATACCTGCCTACTCTTTTATTAATCGATTGGAGTCAATAAAATTTGTTGTTGTTTGTTCTGGCTTGTGAACAAATATGAGAAAAAATATCAATTCCGTTTACCTTTTTTTGTATTTGCATTGGTTAAATAGCCGCAAATACATTTTGTGATATTTATTTTTAATAAGAGGAAATCCCACAGGGACAGGCTAACTTGGCAGCGGTAAAAGCTTTTAAGCCAACGCTTTATACAGGGCCCCTTCGATTCAAAATTTGGTTCAAGTATTTTGTGTCTCAATTCATTACCTGCCAATCCTAAAGGGCCAAATGGTTTTGGATAAATAAACGACTAATTCACTATTCTAAAAGTTGAGATAAAAGATTACACTGGCAAAAACATGGATTGTCAAGAACAAAATGTAAATGTAAAAATGTAAAATTGGCTATACAGCTCCTCGAACGGGGCCAAGCCAAGCTTCTCTCAATCTCTTGGCGTGTGTGCTTTAAATTTTTTGCACAAGAGAAAGGGACCTACAGTTTAACGCCGGATCCGAACGGCAAAGTTTGAGAATTTGCTTTTTCATGGCTAGTTACTTCACAGCTGGCGCCAATAGCTGGTAAAGGTGACCGTAAAAAACTTTTATTATAAGATGTTCAGAGGCGGGATCGAACCCACGACCTCCCGCCCAGCAGTCCAGCACACTAACCACTGGGCCACACACGGACTCAAGGTCAAGAACACAAGATTTCTGTTAAAACCGCTATACAGACAATCGCCTTCTATAAGGTCGTAAGATTTTTAATTTATTGTAATTATAGCTAGAACTTTATAATTAATAGCGGTTGAAGTTGAAATAAAGAAATACAAATCTCTTAGATTGAAAAGCTCAAAGAACAAACTGAGAAAAGATAGCTGCCCAAGATAAAAATCAAGGAAAAAAATAAAATTAAACAAAATTTCAAGATACTTTTTTACTTAAATATTGAATCGGCGAAATATTTAGTTCTTAATAGATTTTTGGATTAAATGCTTTTGGAAAACGGTTCAAAAATTGAGCAAAAGACTTTACCATTAGTTCGAACCTCCAAAAATGTGAAGGTTGGTTTTTTAACCTTGTTTTTTGAAACTATTTTGCAAATATTAATTCGGTAAATGCTGCGTAATTACTTCCAAATCAAAAGAAATCCCATCTTTTGTCATAAAATTAACCAAAAACACAGACAAGTATAAGTCTGACTACTTGTATTATAGGATCCCTATAAATAGTACTACTTTTTGTTCAGGGGGTATTTATTGAAACTTCTAAATATTTTTAACCATTGCACCTACATGGATTACACTTGCAACAATTTTTTTTTTTCTAAATAGTTGAACCTTAGGTAAAATTTCACGCTCCGAATTCAAATCTACTTACGTTTGATTTATATTTTTATACGGAAAAAACTAGTAACAAAAAATGACTTTCAAAAAGAGGTATGTTTACTTAATTGTGAATATAGCGTTTATTTTTTTTATTTCGATGACCATTGCAAAAAATGTTCGTTAAAGCATTACCAATCCTGTCAATAACTGAAAGTGAACAATTTTTTGTAAATTGAAAAAAACTTAATGACAGGCAGCTAAAAATTGAAGAAAAACAAAAATTTTCAAAATCCAACTTTGAAGTAACATTACTTCGTCATTTTGGTTGGATTTACAACAACTTCGCTTTTTTAAGAAATAATTTTATTATTTAAGTTAATTTTTGTTCTAGTTTATACATATCGGTGGACTAAAATCAGAGAAAATGACAATTTAGCATAGACCTGAACTTTTTTTCAAAAACACTAAAATTGAAAACCTCTTAAATTACCAGTTCTACTTTTGACACATCCGAGAGCAGATTTGAATCCAGCGTGAAACTCTTTGGGTTCGTGTTTACGGAGCGGGCTGAGGAGGTCGCTGGACCTAGGTTCAGTTCCTGGAGTTTTGTAACAATTTTCTTTTCGCTAACTCAAAAACAAATTTCATTTTAATTGGACAACCTTAAACATTTCATACATATTTGGAAGTAAAGAGTCTTGATACTTTGAATTTAGTATTCAAACTCAATAATGTTTATTTTAAGGGATATTTTACTTTATAATCAAAGGTAAATTTAAAATAAAATAATACGTCCTCTTTATTAGAAAAATAATTTGTTTTTTGGTTTGTTTTTTACCTTAATCTTTTTCTTTATGTCCTTTTTTTGGAAGTTCTAGAAAACATTTTCGGTTTATAAGAAAATGGTTGTAAATACCAAGGCAAATTTTATATAAGACGATTTGCTCAAATTCATGGAATATTTATTTTTTAAGTGTGCATTTAGATATATTGGAAAATCGCAAAGTTTTAGTATTATATTTTATGAAAAAAAGTTCAAGGAAGGGATCGGTTCTTTGGGCTTTTTTTTGCTCCGGTTCAGGCTTAGGTTCGGGAGGTAAAATGTTTTTGCTCCAGTTCGGGTTTGGTTCAAACTTCCCATAATACTTACAACGTCTGTCTTCGATTTTCTTGGTCTTTCTTCTCCTCACGTTTGTCTGTTTGTCTTGGCGTCCATTGACTACTCTTTCTTCTCGCTTATTCTCCATACGGAGTGATCATCGTCTCTGTCTCAAAATACCTTATCGCTTAAAAATTTAAAAGTCTTCAATTGTAAAGTTAAGTTAATTAGCAGTTTAATAAAATCAATTAAAAAGTACAGAAAAAACATGATTGTCATAAAAAAGCTAAAATATTTGGATATTGGAAGTTCATTCAAACAACGAAGTAAATTTTTAACTAAGGTTCCAAAAGAAAACATGAATAAAATATCATTAAAATACTTCACCAGTTATTATAAATTTTTTACTTAAGGCCTATACTCAGATAAGATAAATTTTTAGTTTGCTACAATATTTCACATGAATAGAAACAGTTTTAAATAACTTTGAAATCTGAATGATTATGAAAAGGTATTCTATTCATGTGAAATATCGTAGCAAACTAAAAATTTATCTTATCTGAGTATAGGCCTTAAAGTACAAAAATTGTAAAGTTCAGCTTTCAAAATAAGGGATTTTACGCAACAGCACTGGCTATTGTCTTGCATTAATAAGAGCTCCCATGAAAAGAAAAAGGCAAGCCACTTAAAATGTAGAAAAGCATTCCACAAGTGGTCAATGTCAAAGCTGAGACCACAAAGACATCGCACAGTACACACAAACATAAATCCTCTGACAGCGCTTTACTTTTATTTAACTTTCTGTTACATTCATTCCCACAGGAATACTCCAACAACGTAACAACTTCACCCTCCCCGAGCAATAACAACCACCGAAACGTCAACAGTTACAATTACAATAGAACCAAGTCCATCGCCCTAAACACCATTCAAAAGTAACAGACAAATCACAAAATCCTCTACTCCCCCTGCTAAGACAAAAAAAAAACACGTAGATACACCAAAGAAGTAGTTAAGGGTGATAGGACGTTTACCAAAAATATTGCAGGTAAGTTTTGTGAAAATTTAAAAACATATTTAAATTTTAGAGAAGTTAAATAAGTAGGCAATACTTAGTTTGTTCACACATTGGCAGGTTGCCAGCTATTTGATAGCCTGTTTAGACTGAGTGAACTGACACCAAAAAATATGGCAGCTTGCCAGTGCGTGTGAAGCTGCCCTTACACTTGTCATATATTTGTAAATAGTTTCTCCAAATATTTTGAAAATTTTGGCGTCTTTGATTAATTGGGAAAGGTTCTATTTGATAAGTTTTTCATTTACTTTTACAAGTGTGAAGAGAGTTTTACTTACCATTTCCCTAAGCTCTGTATTGAAGTTTAGCTTTCCGTAACTTTCTCAGAACTCTGCAATATTTGAGTTTAAGTAAACAGTGAGCAGTCAACCTTACTCATACATTCTAATTCGCAGCTTTACGTACACTATTGTTGCCTATCACTGCCATAATTCAGCAACCGGTGCATGTGCCATAATTTAAAATGACCCTTAAACACGTTCCATATGGCCCACAAAGTCTACAAAAATTTCTATTGCCTCGTTGCATTATATTGAACTAATTAGTTTAGTTTTATTTATAGTCGAGCTGTCGGTTATCGTTTGACAAATACAATTTACGCCAAGCAATTAAACTTTTACCTCAATTATACCAATCTACCTTATATTATGAAATATAAAGTTTCAACTTTTAAGTAAGAGTTTACATAGGAAACCAAACTTGAAGGTATTAAAACAGGTTCAATGTCAAACCGAAGCATAAGCTTCAGCTTGCTTTTAATTAATAAAAAATCTCAAGAAAAAACAAACAAAATACTGAGCACAATTTAAATAAAGTTGCGTGTCTTGGCATCTGAAAAAATTAAAAGGCAACCAGCGGCAAGCAGCCGCTAAACGCTGACCGTGTGGCGGGCTTTTGAAAATCGTATGCAATTAACAACGACAATCAAAGGGAAGCATAAATAAACAATAAGTCGCACGATGTGGTTATAAATATATATTTTTTAGAATTTTTCGAATTTAATGCCATTCAATCCGAGCTCTAAATAAATAATTATCCCCCAATTGAACTTGAATTTGCACCCAAACTTACACATTTGCATTTAGTTTTCCCACGCGCTTCAGATTCATCAAATTGCATGCCAATTGCTAATTAATAATTATTAAAATGTATTTTACACACTTCTGTGCTAGTGCATTCATTTGAAATTCAAAGATGACGAACAAAGACTAAATAATAACAATACTGACGAGCAACAAACAAACAAAACAAAAATAAATTCGTTTAATAAGCCTCGAACGACACGCCAGAGTTTTTAGTTTGAGCTTAGAGCGCCGACTTGTCGGTGTAGAATCGCGTATCGCTGAGAATTCTGTGAAAGAGAAAGTCTCTGTAGATCCTATCTACTTGTTGTGCTTTGTAATTGATTTTAATCCCAATTAATAGAGGTTTATGTGCTCATAATCGGGTGATAAATAAAAATAAAAGTTAATCCAGTGCATGCACACTTACTTTGTTTTATATGGGATAGCTATATAAGTGTAAAGCATTTTCTAGTGATAAAACCTAATCAAATCCATAAGGGTAAGAGATGAGGAAAAATGTTATATAAAATTTAATGAAATTGAAACAAAAAGGTTAATGGGTTCCCGGGTAACCCACAGATACCAGATTGGAGGGTAATATTCTAAAGCCTTGCTTAATGGTGTAGGTGGAGTTTCTTCTTTCCTTTTCGAAGAAGTTCCTTACCAGATTTTAGAAACTTTGTTTAAAACATTCACAACATTGTAATATTGAATATTTCTTAAACTTTTCGATATCAATCCGATATTATATCTTTTTGATAGTCATCATTGATGTTTTTGCTGTAAGTTATTGTAAGTGTAAGCTGAATGTAGAATATTTAAACTGTAACTAACTTCACGGTGAATGCACTGTGCGAAATGAACAAGTAAGTCCGCGTCCAACTTGAATTCATTACAAATAATTTTTTTCTCCAATTCCTTTAATTTATTGCATCTAGATTGGAGCGAAGAGTGAAACAGCCTTTTTCATCGATACAAACTACTCCGGAAATGGGAATGGTTATGTTCATTGATTCAACACTGAAAAATCCCTCTGCCAACCCAACTGCCAGTAACTCTGGTTTAAGTAAGATTAGGTTGAAAAGAATTGTAGTGTCCTAGCCAGTTTACGTCCGCGTAGATCAGTGGTGCCCAAACACACACTATCAAGCTTTGCGATTGTGTGTGTAGCAGCGAAACACGAAGTAAACGTCATTATGTCAAATATGGGCTACAAACAAACACTCAAATGTGTGTGCGTGCTATTTATAGAGCACTCGTATTCTCTCTCTCTATGCGTGTGTAGGCTGCGACGCTGGCAAAATTATGACTTCCTATCACACGGGATAGGGCAATTGACATTTGGGCACCACTGGCGTAGATACTAATAAAAACAACAAGAAATAAAAACACCATCCATCTCCGCATACGCATCGAGATCTTTGTTGTTGCGTTCAAATTTGCACGAGGCAAAGGAGAAAAAGAGAAGAAAGGTTTTTTAGGTTTTTTTTTATTTATTTATTTGTTGTTGTTTACAGTTGAACAATGAGCTGTTAAACTGTGGAGGCTAAACTAACAATTCTCAAACTTTGCCGTTCGGATTCGGCGTTAAGCTGTAGGTCCCTTTCTCTTGTGCGAAAAATTATAAGCACACATGGCGAGGGATTAAGATAAGCTTGGCTTGGTCCTTTGGGTCTGTAGCAAAAAGGAACAGGATTGGAATTGAATAACCGTAGGTCATTTGAGTGTAACGATATGGAATTTTTAGCATTATGAAAAGAACAATCGAATGAGAACAGGTGATAATATATGTTGTAACAATGACAAAATCATCGGAAGGGTTCATAAGAGGCATAGTTTGAAAATATCACCAGAGCTTAGGCGTAGGCTTGTGTTATTACCTAAAAAAACATCGAATGCGCGACGTGCGTATAGCCTGACCTAGTTATTCTTTGTGCCACTGAGAATGTTAAGTTTGCGATTTTGCACACGTCATATCCGTCATAGACTCAACAAGAATTTATGTACCTACTTTGTAGGGTGGGAAATGATTCATTCCGAGCCGCCTGTCCTTACGTATAAACGAAGAGATCTTACACAGAAAAAAAAACGTCGAGATATTTTCAATCTTTTAAATCTTGGAGTAAGCCCGGCCCGAGCTTGAAATTTCAATCTCGATTTTCAGGATATTCTACACAATTCAATCTTTTAAGGATTGGTCCATTCCTTCCGAGCTTGTATCATTCCAAATGTGCTTACTACAATCCCTTTCGAGATCACATGCCCATACATTAGAGAGCGAGTGCGAAGAAATATAAGTAGCCTTTCAGACACGCTGAAACAACCAATGGGTATGGTGGTGTGCGATGAGATGGCGTTCCATTCCTGTTCGGTGCGAATGGTCGTGTGTTCGAGTCCCAGTGGAGCCAAACATTTTTATATTTATTTCTTTGTTTTTCAGAAGTCTTAAATTAACCAAAACTGGTGTGGGTGGTCTTTGAAGTGTATGAGGATGTCCTATGGCAAATGGCATGGCGGCGGAGGAAAGGGAGAATAGTTATCTCTCCTGAGATCAAATCAATCTTACATATCGAGCTTAAGTTAATCTAGAATAGCCATAAAATGATCCAGATTTGGGATTAAATTGTGCTCGAATTTTTTTGCACAATTCAATCTTTCATAGGATTACCCCGGGATATATGTAATCCTTCTTAGGATTAATAAAGTCGGATCAACTCAATCTTATTTCAGATCAGGTCAATCATATCCGGGATTACGTTGTTTTCATTACCGCTTGAGATTGATTTGATCCCATATGGATTGATTTTTTTTTTCAGTGTAGATATGGTAAGAGATAGGAGATTGACATGTATAGGACATATACTTCTTATACTTTAAGGCAGATCAAGTTTAATTTCAATTTTTGCGGGGGAGTGGCAAAAATTGCCGCCCCCGAAATTAAAAAAAAAACGTCAGTTCTTCCAGAGTTTTGTAGATAGATGGTTCGTATTTTCTATTATTTATCGATCCGCCAATAGAATGGTAAAGGCCCGAAGAAGGATAGTTGAGCTATAAGGAAAAAAATAATTTTGATGACGTTCTTTCTAGTTTATCAGTGTTGAACTGAGGCCTGAGAATTGGGAACTGCTCCTAATGATAACTAATTTCGGTACTGTTTCAGTGGATCTCTTGAAACTCTTCCTTCCCTAAAGGAGGTGAAGTCATGAACTAAGCTTTGCCTGTGTCAAAATCAATCTCACGACATTTAAAATTAGTTCTGATTCAAAAAAACTTGAAAGCGTAATTAAATAAGTTTATAACGCACAACAGTATAAAAAGTACTCTAAATAAATTGGAACAAATTTTCTAAAAAAAAAGATGGGGCTAAAAATATATAGACATTTGGCGAGTTTCTTCACAGCTGACGCCAATAACCGATTGTGAAAGTTTCTTTTTAAAGAAAACGCTTGTTTTGTTAGATGTTCCGAGGCGTGAACGAAAGCACGAACTCTTGTACAGTAGAGTTGGGTAGCTCATGAGTGAGTGAACAAAATTGAGTTGTTCTTTAAACTAAGCAAACGAACATGTTCTTCTTCCATTGTTCTTTTTTGTTCAGCGAGTCTTGTTCAGTCTATCTTGTTTACTCTGTTTTGCTCTGAGTTGTTCTTGAATTGTTCTCTTGTTCTGTTCTTGCTCTGAGTTGTTCTCTTGTTCTGTTCTTGCTCTTTTGTTCTATTGCTCAGAGCAGAGTTCCCCAGCGATAGCCCCGGGAGCACGAACTTACTTGCCGAATGTTTGCCGAAGTAATACTTCATTGTGTGTTAGAGAGAGGCACAGTCACGTTTTAGCGCTCTCCCCTTGGGGAACTCTGCCTCAGAGGGTTGTTCTGTCTTGCTCTGTTAACTGTTCAGTCTCTCCCTTGCTCTGAGAGTTGTTCTGTCTATCTCGCTCGGTGAGCTGTTCGGTTTTGTCTTGTTCTGTGTGTTGCTCTGTATGCTGTACCCTAACATCTGATCGGCATCTAGTTCAGTGAACTGTTCAGGGGACCTGACTGTTGAATTAGTTCACTGTTTGTTGTCAATTTATGGCAACTCTGTGTTAAGCAACCTTTAAGCGTGGCAATCACGTCCACTTTTTTTTTTAGTCAGAATGACTTTAATCAGAAAGCAAAGCGACCGAATTGGATATTAAAACGGCGAAATGTAAATATTGCAGCGTTACCTTAAGTTGCAAATCACAAAGCATCACACCGCACAGTGGATCCAGTTGTGCGGCAGAACAACAACAACGACCATTCTGCCCTTGTGGAAAATTACGAGCAATTCTGTCCTTTACGCCAACAAAGGATTGCAAGCTTTGTGTATAAGCCATCCCTACATGTTGCCAAAAATACGCGACGAGTAGATGGCTAATATGACGAGCAAATTGAGCTTGCCATCTGCATGATGATTGGGGGCCAAACAGAAATACACACACATGCACTTGTAATCATCGGTTTTCTCTCGCTCGCTGAGAACACAAGAGCAATAGAACAAGGGCAAGTGAACAAGAGCAAGTGAACAAGAACAAATGAACAAGTGAGCGAATTGAGTGAGTTGACTCACTTAGAAAAAAAGAACAGGTGAACATGTTCAGTGAAAAGAACAACCTTTACCCAACACTATTGTACAGTAGGTAAATAGTATATGGTCCAAAAAAACTGGAACTTGACCAGCTACTAGCTATTAAAATATATGTATTCTTTTACATATTCCTGATATTTTAGAATGCTTTCAACTACATCAGAAATTTGTACAGTTTTCTATCATAGAATCTATCCCTCCAAAACAAAAATATTGGCAATACTAAAAAAACTCTAATACATCTGAAGTCCAAACCTCTCTCACCAGCTCTAGTTTATGGGCGACTTAATTAGTTTATATTATTCTCACGTCGAAATCGGATCAATTATGGCATAAATATATGCAGCAGTCGTTTCTGAGATCAGTAGACAAACAGGTAGCGCGAGCGGAGCGAGTTTTTAATTTGTTTTTGTTATTGAGATGGGTAACTTTTTGACTATTACAATATTAATTTGCACTTTTTTTTCGAATAATTTAATTTATATATATTACTTTCCGTCATCATTTAGTGGCAGCTTTGTCATAGACACAGCAAATTATACAGATTAAATCAATTAAAGCTGCATAGAGAAAATTTTGTTGTTTGGCCGCAACACGCCTCCTCACGTGACACTGACAGCTAAATCAACTAGTTAGAATTGTAACATCTCCATTAGACATTCATCAGACTGGATGTGAAGAGCCGAGTGTGTGTTGATTGAGTCGATTGAGTCATAAATAAGCAGTTTGATTGGACACCCTCGGCAATTGTTTCAATTGCACAGAATTGGCGAATTGAGAATTATTTGGAGCAACTAAAAGTTGGGTTTCCTCCTCACAAAATCAAATCTTGCCTTCAATTAGAATTTAATTCAATTTTTAAGTAAAACACCGAAAAGGAAAAGTCATCCTCCTTCCCCACAGCACAGTGAGCGTAAACGAATTAGGCTTGTAAATTGAGTTTCACTTGGCGCCCTAAGTTAGGCAATGGGAAATTCTGCAAATTGTACATTAAGCATACGCCGCATGGGTCGGAGTGTGCAGGCAATTAAATATATATTTAAATTTGTCGTGTGAAATTCACAAATTGAATTCAAAAACTTCCAGATATATAATTTATTTTTAATTAGTGAAAATCATTGAAGCTTAAAGCGAGCGTGGGAAGCTGCTTACATTTTGATTACATTCACAAGCCGCTTACCAACTCTAATCGCAGCCTTCTTGTCTCCGTCTCCCCCATAGCAACCACTGGCTAGCGACGCAATGCAATCGACTGATGCGGGCAATGGTGGACCAAGAAAATACCAGCCGAGCACAGCACAGCAGCAGCAGCAGCAACAGCAACCAAGTGAAACCACCTCCTTTACCATAACTCAACCCACAACAGAAACACCCAGCAAAAATCCCTTCAAGCAACAATTGGACCAACAGCAGCAACAAAATGGCAACATGGACACCGCGGAGTGCGGCATACTGGGCGTGGGCAAGGAACAGCAGGCAGCACCACCTCCACCACCGCCGCCCACCTACCAAACGTATACATCGGATCAGCATAGACAAGAGGATCCACGAGCTGCCGGGTCCTGGTCCGCCGCCAAAACTTGGATGGTCAGCTGGCGTGGCTCCAATCGCTTAGTTCTAGTCATAGTTGCCATTGCATTGCTGCTGGATAACATGCTGCTGACCACCGTGGGTGAGTTGCACATAAATCTGTTCGCTTTCTTTATCTCTGGAGACCATTAGCATTTCATGACCATTTACAAGGCAATGCCAGGCAATCACCTGGAAATTGTCCATTTCCCTCGTGGGGGGAAGCCATAAAATTACCGCAGAGCACCACTTAAGCTAATGAATGTTTTCCTGCCAACCAGAAGCTGTCAATGCCTTCAGTTCATCAATTCAACTGTCACACAGTCATTCGGTTAAGTGCGAAGTGAAAAGAAAGATAAAATTCAAGGAATAAAAAATTCAAAATCTTTGTACAGTTTGAGGTTTTCCAAATAGTTTCTTAAAATAATTTTCTATTTTGATTAAGTTGAAGCCCCATTTGTTGACCACCCTTCCTCCTCTGCAGTCTTAACAACTAATCAAAGTTGGAGTACCATTATTCGTCGGCCAGTGTCCAAGCTCTCATTCTCTCACCCGTCATTATCAAAAAGCCAATGGACTGGGCATTTCCAAGTGGTCGACAGTCAATTAAATAGACACGCAGCCAAGCGAGGCTCCAGAAAACGGGGAAAACCTTTCTGCGCTTGACACTAAACCGAACGGAACCAAGGGTGGAACAGTATCCGGGGCGGGGGTGGTCGAGCCAAGTGCTTATGTCAAGTGTCTGGACAAACACATGGACATCAAGTGCGGACCACAGTGCTTGTGCTTGCGGCTGTGGCTGACAATACCAAAAATAGAAAAAAAGAAGGAAAACAGGACTTTTTTTTCCTTCTAGTTAAACGTGAATCATGAATTTAAATCAACAAGTTGTGAAAATAGCGATAGAAACTGCCAAGCGAAGGGAATGCCACTTGGGAGCAACTTGTTGAGAGCTTCAAGGAAGTGAAAGTCAAAGGCAAAAAGTAGAAAAATTTGCCAGGAAAACTATTAGCTCTGTGCCAACTTCTTTTGGTTTCCTTTAGGGTGCAGCGGGTGGGATGATGAATGGGGTGGTGGCTGGGTAAGAGATTGAGGGTAGCTTTTAGCGTTTGACTTGAGGCATTTCCACTTAAGTGCTTTCACATTTTACGTTAAAGGTGTTGAAATAAGAATTGCTTATTACATTTGATCTGGCTTACTTGATACGCATAATATGCTCATAAATTAGATTTAGCTGGGGATGTGACTGATTTATATGGGTCATTGAGGCGGACCGATCCGACTTATCTGTGTCGAATGGGGGAGAAAACAAAATGCAAATTGAATAAGAAATAAGATTTGATTTTTTTTTTATTAAGAAAGATTGAACAAAGTTTTAGCCTTAAAGGAAATAGAAAAAGGGGCTTATGGTTATTAGGAAGGTGTTGTTGTCTATGATATGCCCTAGCAAAGGTATTTAAGAATAAAATTAAGAGCAAACTTGATTTAGAAATTATTTTCTTAGTAGAATGTGAAATTGCTGTTACGTGATTGAATTAGTTAAATGGAATTATAGAAACGTTTAGTTGTGTTACAAGATTTTATTTTAAAAGTAGTTAGTTGAACATGGTTCAAATTGCTTCACTTTGTCTTATAAATACTTTGTAAATTTATTGGTTTGAGTTTAATGTGGCGTGTCTTATACGTTTCCAACGTACTTGGGATAGATATAATATAGTTGTCATGGGAAAACATATTTGTTGGCCAAGTTTTATTAAAGTTCTTTTCACTTTGTACCTTAATATTTTCCTGTTTTAACTTATGGCAAGGCTTAAGAATAAAGTATCAACATATACCGAAAGGAGCTTTAACAACATACAATTGATGTCTTCATTTCATAAGTGTCGCTTGTATTTGGTCTTTTTTGTGTTATTTAAATTACTTTATGAATAAAATAGCTTCGCGCTCTTCAAGGGCGCAAAGGGGCGTCACTGCTATACCCATGTGTTCTACAAACCAAAAGTGATTAAATATTAAAAACTATTTTCGATTCAAACAAAATGGTAAATTTATGACATCATGTCAAATTCTAAGAACCCGTCGCCAAACTATAGATTGAAGTCTGAGTTGTAAAAGCACAGAAATCAAGGTTTTGAGGCGACACTGGGTTTATAGACACTGAGTATTGACTATTAGAACTTTTAGCCGGTGAATGTCTTGTGTTAAAAAATGTAAGGTTCGATGTTTTCGGCGTAAGATTTTGGTTCAAACCTTTGGTCAGTCCACGACTTACCAAAACTTTTGAGCTTCAATAAAATACTCTATAAATATTCACAATCGTACTAAAAAGTCTGCACAAACGAAGTACTAAAAAAGATTTGCTTAACATTTCCCAAAGTGATACTTTTACCAAACAACTTTTACGTGTTACAAACTGAGCGTAGGTTCTTTCGTTTTTCAATTCGTTCAATTGCCTCCTCAAAACGGCGAAGAAAAGCAGGTCTCAGAACTCCCAAAGCTAATATTTGTTGTAAATTTAATAATTCTGAAAATCAAAAAATGTTATTTTTACAGTAAATGAGCGCGGAGAGTTTTAAAAAAAAATTATATACGACTCGTTAATCAAATACAAATTTTTTCGACGAAATTATTAGTTCATTTCGACTTTTGTCATCTTTTGAAATAACATAGAGCATAGGGTAGTCTTTTATTCTTTTAAAATTCGAATAGTTTTATAATAAAATCAAGGCCGACTTTTGGAAAATGAAACCAATATACGATAATGGACCACACTGCGTATGAGTTATTCACAAAAACTTTTGAGCCCATAGGCGCCCATTAAAACTCTATATTTTTTACTTTTGTTTTTGCTTACTCTTATTATACAGCAAAAAAAACCGCCAGGTAGAGGGTGAGACCATGACCTTAAAAATATCATACTCAGCAGGTTCAATCTAATATGTACATTAGAGCGGTCCCCATGTATATGAAATTTTTAAGGTTATGCTCTCACCCATACTTTTTCATGTATAATAAGCGTAAATAGAAACAAAAGATAAAAAAGTCGAGTTTTAACGGGCGCGAATGGCGTCGAAAATTTTTGTAAATAACTCATACGCAGTGTTGCCTATTATTATATATTTTTTCACATATAAATAGTCGACGATGATTTTATTTATAAACCATTTAAATTTGAAAAATATTTTATTTTCGCAAATGTAGATCCCTTTTTGAATTTCTAACAATGACAGCAATTGAAATGAACTAATAACTTCGTTTGTAAAAATTTGTATTTGGTGAACGTGTCGTTTGATAAATATTTTTTTTAAAACTTTGAGACCCTGTCGCGCCCATTTAAAATTAAAATAAAATTGTTTGATTTTCACATATATTAATTATACATCAAATATAAGCTTTGGGAATGCTGAGACCTTCTTTTTTCCATTTTGTCGGTTTATGTACATATTTTAGACAAGGCCTCCCATAAACATTTTTTTCCCGAACTTTCTAAAATTTGATAACAGCATGAGTATATATTCTGAACGTACTGACAATAGGTCAGATTTTTAGTTGTCCATGCTCTTTTTCAACCGAACTGACCACTTTGATTCGGAACAGGCTTAGGTTCAGATATTTTTTCACGTGGTTAGTTTCAAAGTTTGATTTGCAGTAAATAAAAACTAGAAATTCCAAACCCTTTCAAAACCGGGTTGCAGAACTGATTCTGAGCTCTACTATCAGATTTTGGCATTTTTTGGAAGAACCTTTTACCAAAATAAGGCGGTTTAACCGGGATTTTTGTACGGAAAGGTCTTAACTTAAAGGAACAATTCAAAAGGCATCCAATTTCAATAAGGCTAATAAAACTCATATAAGAAATTGTTTCTTTGACAGCTATATGATAGATACACGTATAATAGATGACATTATACTACACAGAGGGAAAAAACCTGTTCACAAAATAAGTTGTGAGAATAAAATACTCTCAAATTTTATGTTTGAAAATGCTCTTAAATTTCTTGCAATAATGAAAAAAAAACTTGATTGTAGAAACTTTGTTCTTGAAGTGAGAACATTGTTTTTTTTGGTATCGTTTGTGCTCATCTTAAGTCCAATATTCTTATATTCTTCCCTTTGTGTAGGCTCTGAAATATTTCCAGAGTGGAGCAACTCTTAAATAAAACGCTTCCTACATAGCAGTTTTTCAGACCCTTTGATTTGTTTGATTAACCTTAGGTTTTAAATATTGTTCAATTTTCAGTAATGTTTTAAAACACCCAAGTAATCATTTGATAGATAATTTACAAATCTTGCTCGGAATTCTCTAAAACATACATCACTTATTCTAATTTATTTGCTTAAAAAGATGATCATATCTCATATCATATGATCTAGTGATTAATATATAAATAAGTTAATAAACTTAGATTGAGCACAAGTTAGTAAAATTGTTTCAAGATTTTATTTCTATAAATAATTAGGATTGTGTTAATTGGATTGCGCGGTTGTTTCGTGTTCGCACTTGATTTATAAATTGACTTAATATTTAGTAATACTTATAAAAATCTATTTTAAGAGATTTCATACAAATTTTGTAAATCACAATGAATGTTAAATTTTATGATGATTTTTAATGGAATCCTATTTTAGCTTTTTCACTTCTCAATTCACTTCACCACTATGGTTTCGTTTTGTTAAGCTGCTGTTCCGCCACATCGATAGTCTCCAGTTTCTCCAGACAAGCACCAGCTCGCTTAGTGGGCGTTGTACCCACAGATCTGGCCCTTGACGAACTGCCGCTGGGCGTTACCTTCAGCTGATCGAAAACACTGGAACCATCTTTGGTCAGTGAAGCACTTCGAGCGAATGGCAAATAAGCATTCAACTGTCGTTCCAATACATCCTTGTTGATGCTATTCTCCCAGATTTGTTTCTGTATAATGCTGCTGTAGCGTGCCTCAAAGCTGTTTTGATGCCGCAGCAAATCGGGTATATTGCGACCCCTGGGACGCTCCCCCTCCTCTACGGAGGCTGCACGCTCGCCCGTGGGAGCGGCTCGCTTAAAGGGACCGTCCAATGAATCCTCATCGGTGGAGGACATTTTTGCTTTAGTTACTAATTGCCGGAAAATGGAAACTTTGCTTGTTAGCTTACACAACCTTTCCCGTTGACTGCAGAAACGTGAATAAGTCACGGCAGGCCTAAAGTTGGCTTGTTATGAGCTGCGATACGATATTGTTGCGCATTTTCTTGACAAAAAAAAAAACACAACCAAAAAAATAAAAAGAAAAAACTGTGGAAAAGTCAAACGTCAGACGGGAAAAAGTTTTCTGCCAAAGTAATTGCTGTGAGCTCTGCCTTTTGTCTTTGGTTTGGTTTGCCTTGAAAGGAAGAAACTTTTTCGCGTGGTTATTATGAGCGTTACCCGCCCCGCCACCTCAGAAAAGGTCACCATAGTGGGGCGGTATTTTCAGTGTCGTCATGGACAAACGCAATGACTCATTGAGCTTTACAAAACGTAAACGTAGTGAAATCGAAGAAGAACCTTAACATGTGTGGCAGGTGTCGTTTGCATGTCGTTCTGGGCTATCGGCAATCGGTTACACGCCTAGTGACAGCATTGGATGACAGTTGTAGACCCATTACATTACTTTGATGGATATGTAATGCCAATAATTAGTTTACGACTATTTATATTTTTTCTATGTCTATCCAAAAATAACTTGCTCGGTGATATGAGGTTAGGGGGTTCCTTAACCTTGTTTCTTTTTGTATGAAAGGAAAATTATATTCGAATCAAGAAAAAACATAAAAATCAACACAGCTATTAACTTTAGACAATCGATGAGATTGTTCATCCCACGAATACTATACTTTTATAACATTTTATCGCTAACAACACATACTAGTCTTCGTGTACATTCTCCAACATCCCAAAAGCGCTCCCAGTCCAGGAAATCCCTCTGTATGTTATCACTCGAGGCATTTGCATCCTAGATAAATAATATCTAATATTATAGCGAAACTGGGTTCCGATTCCGCCAACTAGTTCCATTGAGCCACATGCGATCCTTATTGCTAAGTGTATCAAGTCAAGTATTCGATTGCGGTTGATGGCGATATTTCCGTAACTAAAAAGCACTTCATCTAATTTATTGGGGGCTGACCCTATAAAGTATAATTAGTTTTAATCACCATCAACATAAGAGTCTATATACATATGAATGTCGTGGTTTTGATGGTGGGCCGCTCCGTTGGTTATGTGATTTCCCCAGTGGTTGTGTTAGGCCGTCTTTCTTGCTGCAGTTAAACCATGTTTATCTCAACTGTTCTCCTACGCGTTTTAGCTGCTTTGTTGTCTTTTATTTTATCGTATTTTTGATGCGTTTGGTATTTTGCATTTCTTTAACGAATTTCTGGTTTTATGTTACAAACTACAAATTTCATTAAATTAAATTAGAATATCTTTTTTTCCTGATTTTGTAATCTAATAAAGAGATTATAATAGACCACTAATGGGTTTCTCTTTAAAGAGGCTGGCGGTAAGGCAAACATCCAGAAATTTGCTGAAGGGAAGGTATAGCCTGTTGTCAAGTCTTAAGGATTGGTTTGAGAACTGGTTCTTAAAAAAAAATTTATAGTCTGCGGAACAAGGTTCAGTCAGACCAACTTAAAAGAAATGAGAATCCAATTTTTTCCAAAAGAAGCAGTTCGGTTCAGAATCAGGTTCAGGAGGTCCCAAATTTGAAAGGTTTCGGGTTATTGTCCGGTTCAAAGAACACTTTAAAAAAGGAACATCACCTTAGTTTAGCCTAAATAAGTTCACGATAGGTCACAACCCCGCCCTTTACTATTTCCCTCAATAGCCTTACACATCACGCTAATCCATTAAAACTTTTACTAAAACCCTTTAGCAAAGTATTAATATCACAATTACATTGATTACACCTGCAAAATGCCAGCAAGTAAAGAAAAAGCCAAAAATAATAAAAACTCAGCAAAAGAAATCAAAACAAAGAAAATTCTTTTCTAGACTTGGGCGTAACAGACTTTTTTTGGGGTAATCCAAAAATAAACAAAAAACTTTCAATGGCAACATGTAAAACTAAAATCAATAAATCATCTACAACACTAAAGGTATTAACACTTGGTAAGAAGTTTTATGAAATGTCTTATGAATGGGAAAGGCTTGCTCCTAAATTTCAACAGCGAAGACTTGTTATTTGGTTTATTAGAGTATTCGCACTTCTTTAGTTAGGCCCTCATAAATAAGTTTTATTTTTATACGGCATGTTTAATGGCCCAACAACAAGGATTAATGGTGACTTAAAGGTGCATGTGCTTAAATATAGAATGATGAGACAGGTACGCGTGTAATATGAAATGGTAGTTGAAATAGAACTTCATATAGATAGGAGGAGTATGGCAAATTAACCACAATAACTACAATCATAAACTGTCATCGTTAAGGAAATACTTTGCTTAATCCACCTGTTTCACTTCGTGTTGTCAGATAATTAGAAGATCTTGACAATACTTATTATCCGAATAGTTTTAAGTAATTGGAAAAGTTTCGAACATTAGAAAGAATGCTGGTATTGTGTGAACAAGTAAGAATTGGTTTCACTTCCTACCGCAATTAATCATCCGCTTTTCCCCATGGACTGCTGTTTAAATGCACTTTACACGCCACTCGAACGCTGTGTTCCGTTTAAACTTCGGTCAGTAGTAAAATGACCAATCAACGGCAAACTCTGGTGGACATATTCGCCTGGGCCGCTTTGGCCCTACGTTGCTCCGGCTTGTTTCCCTACACGCATCACTCCAGACGGAATTCTTTTGAAATATCGTGGCCTTTACTTCTGATCACTGTGCTGCACTTGCTCGTTTATTGCTATGTAAATGCCTCGCTATTGCTTGAGAATTGGCAGGATTATGCCCAACCCGTGGGTGGCGATTCGGTCATTGCCATTTATGGCAATCTTTTACTGCGCTTGTCGGGAGTGGTGTCCACTATTTTAATTATATTGCCTTCTTTGCTGGGAAGTCATACTTTGGTCGCCTGTGTGAACTGTCAATTACGTTCTATGGATGAGTTTCTGAAGCTGGGATGTGATGTGCGTGGTCTGTGTCGACGTTTACGTTACCTAAGCGTGATTTCCTGCCTGGCTCTAATTATGTGGATTTCCTTATACTCCTGGCATGCAATACATTTCTATAAGCTGATCACCCAACGGAATCCCTCTGTGACTCATTATCTGGCTGTGGCTCTCTCTGATTTCTATGATCTTTTATTTGTATTCTTTCTGTGGATACAATTGTTTACCTTAAGTCATATGTCTCAACAGCTAAATGGATTTATGGAGGAATTCGTGGAAGCAGAACTAAAACGCTTTGATTACAGACGGCGACAGGTCGTCACAAAATGAGCTGTTTTTGATCTATAAATATTTATTATAGTTTTAAATAAAATTTTTTTTTTGTTATTTTATGAAAGTTAATTCTTAAGACAAGATTTACCTACTTAAATAGATATAATTGCTTGCAAAAATTCTTGGAATAATAATGATACTAATACTATAATAACGATACTAATACTAAACTTATAATGGACTTTATTAAAAAGGTTGCTAGCCCCTTGGAGCCGGTTCCCGACCCTGAACTCGGACCTAACCCTATCTTTTTTGGAATACGGTTGGTTCAGTTCACGAATGACCTTAAGAACCTTTTTCTGTTAAAGACCCAAAAACTTGGGTTGTAAAATGACGATACAATCAACACAAAAGTAGTTTGGTAGTGTAAAAAATGGACAAGTTTGAAAATTGTATATGTCGTTAAACTATATATAAGTACAAGGTTCACCATATCTAATATTAGCGCAATAAACGTTCTAGGAATTCTGTAGGCTATTAGCCAAAGATTGAAACCAAAAACATGGGGTGGGTGATGGAAATTGGACCGCGTGAATTAAGGCCTTAAGGGAATTAAGGCATTTTTTCCGAACGTTGTAATATTATTGCAATTGTTTTCGACCCTCGCGTCAATATTTTTGAGGACAGTCTCAACAGGAAAACGTTCAAGCGCTGGGAAACGTTCACAAAGAAATTATAAATTCAACTGACGAATTAGTTGACATATTTTGCCAAGCCAAATCTCGTCGTCATGCAAGGGAGTACCCAGCTTTCCGATACTTTATACCGAATGCTTGCCGAAGTCACTTTTCACTGTGTGTTTGAAAGTCGCTTTTTTAGCGCTCTATTCTTGGTGAACCTTGTCGTAAGCAGGGGATGTGTTATTCTCTTCAACTGCGACGTCTAGAATGTCGGCTATTCAAAACTAATTGAAATATTCAATTCGATTTTTAACGATCGGTCATACTTTTAGAAACAAGATAAGGAATTGTATTAAGTTTGATGGATGTACCTAGTAAGGGGACCAAATTGAATAAGATCCACATTCAAGATTTTATTAAAAGGTAAATTGAATTGCGGTTTTCAACAAATAAAATTTTTTCAATTACACATTGCTACATACGCTGTAGAGCAGGTCGCTTATAGCACTCCCACATTCTGCTGAAGTTCAACATCACTCAGTCCTGGGCGAGTTCCTCAATTCCATTGAGGTAGCATCGGTGGACGAAGAGCACAATATGCGAATTTATACCAGCTGGCCAAAATGGTACATGCCGTTCCAGCAACGTAAGTAAGTGTCGAACGAAGTTTTTCTGCCCTCAAATTGATATAATCGGATCTGAGATGCAATCTCTCATCGGACTCGCTGTAAAAACTGTTATTTGTAAAGTTAAATAATATAAAAAAATTTAATATGTTGAAAACCGCCATGTAATATACCTTTTAATGAAATCTTGAATGTGGATCTTATTCAATTTGGTATATCCATCAAACTTAATACAATTCCTTATGCGCTAGCCGTAAACGGTGTTTGAGTAATACGTATTTTTGAGCAACAAAAAAAAAACTCTGACAATATTCATTGGCAGTGTTCACCAGCACAAGTCCGTGACAAAAAAATCGATGGAACTAGTTCATTTTTTGAGGTGAACGAATGCGAAGTGCAAGTATGATTGCTAATTTTTGTTATTGTGATTAAACAAACGATAGCTTTCACCCATACCATTTTTACCTTAAAAATTCTTCAAAGCGATCAAAAAAAGACAATTAAGTTTTTTTGATGGATCATTTTTGATGTTTGATGTATGCTGGTGAACAAAGCCATTATTTTTTATTTATATTTATATTACTCAAGTCTTACTGATTATTTCCTGAGTTTTATATTAGAAAATCAAAAAATAATCATTAACCATTGAGCAATAAAATAAAATAAAATAAAATAAATAAATAAAACTCATTGCAGAAATGAATAGATTATCGAAAAATAATCATATTTTATTAAATTCCATTTTTTTCATACGGGCACTCCAAGTTAATGATTTTTTTGGATGATAAATTTAGAAATAATCATTATTTTCGTATACCCTTGGGAGGGATTATTGAAATTGTCCGGATGTTTGTAACGCACTCCGACCACATAAAGTATATATATTCTTGATCAGCATGACGAGATAAGTTGATATAGCCATGTCCGTCTGTTCGTCCGTCTGTTTCTTTGCTATCTCCTCCGTCAGTTCTAAAGCTATCTAAACCAAACCAAACAAAAGTCTTTTGGTACAAACACGCTGCACATTTGTCGGAACTGGCCGGATCGGATGACTATAGCATATAGTTGCCATAGGAATGATCGGTCGAAAAAGTAGTTTTAGTGAAAAATTTTTTTGTTTTCAATGATATCTTCCCCAACCCTCGAATTTATAAGTTTTCAATGATTTTACATAATTTTACCAATATTTGTCTAAATCGGACAACTGTATAGAATAGCTGCCATACAAAAGTTAGGTCTGAAAAAAAGTCGTAGTGAGAAAAACATTTTTGTTTTCAAAGCGACCGAAAGTAGTGGCCGAAAAAGTAGTTTTAAAGGGAAAAAAAAATTTTTTAACACTTTTCAGTTATGAGTTATTCTCATTGAGTGTATTGATTAATATATTGTATAGCTGCCATGTGGGTCATTCTTTTATAAACCGAACAGCAAAAAAATTTTTTATTTTTCATTTTAATAAAAAAAAATCCGAAATTAGATCTCGACATGCCCACCAAAACGTAATTTGCGGTTTTGCACAAACATTTTTTGTTAATTTTATAAACAATTTCAAAAATCGTCAAAAACGAAAAAATGGAAAAAAGGGTTTTTAAAAACCGATATCTTAGGTTTGGTTTATCCGACAGGTCTTAAATTGATATCGATGGAAAGAATTTTACTGTATCTACTCAAATTATAATTTTATAGACTTTTAAATTATTTAATAATATTAAGTAAATGTTGCTAAAAATTATTTATAATTTTTTCAAAGTGTTAACCACCATGATATAGCTTCAAAGGATAAACAGTTTATTGTCCTAAATATAACTTAAATTTTGGTGTTTTCAAAAAGATGGAGACTTTTATAGTTTAAAAGATATTAATTTTTGAAGTTATAAACAAATTAAAAGATGCCCTTGAAAAGAGCTTTGCCATGACGTCAGTTTTAAAGCTTTTTGATTAAAACTTGGCAAGAGGGCGTTATATTTATCAAGCTTTTAAAAAATGTCAACATCATGCGGATCGGACGACTATATCATATAGCTGCCATACGAATTCTATGATTAATCGCATTTTGTTGTGGATTAGGGTGGCCAGAGCTTGCAAAGTAATTTATAACACTACTAAATTCAGCATTTGTATGGCAGCTATATGATATACTCATCCGATCCGCCTGATGTTAACATTTTCTAAAAGCTTGATAAATATAAAGCACGATTGCCAAGTTTCAATCACATGACTTTAAAACTGACTGCGTGAGAAATTTTTATTTAAGGGCATCTTTTTAATTGTTTATAACTTCAAAAATTCATAACTTTTCAACTATAAAAGTCTCCATCTTTTTGAAAACACCAAAATTTAAGTTATGCTCAGAGCAATTAAATGTATATCCTCAGAAGCTATAACATGGTGGTTAACACTTTGAAAAAATTATATATAATTTTTAGCAACATTTACTTAATATTATTAAATAATTTAAAAGTCTATAAAATTATAATTTGAGTAGATACAGTGAAATTCTTTCCATCGATATCAACTTGAGACCTGTCGGATAAACCAAACCTAAGATATCGCGTTTTTAAAAAACCCTTTTTTCCATTTTTTCGTTTTTGACGATTTTTGAAATTGTTTATAAAATTAACAAAAAATGTTTGTGCAAAACCGCAAATTACGTTTTGGTGGGCATGTCGAGATCTAATTTCGGATTTTTTTTTATTAAAATGAAAAATACAAAATTTTTTTGCTTTTCGGTTTATAAAAAATGACCCATATAACAAACTGTACGGCATATATCTAGCTCCAAGGTTATATAAACTTCGGTCGAGCCGAAGCTTAGCTTGCCTCTATTTTTTTTATAGCTTTTTGTTGCTTTTATAAAATTTTCTTCTCCTCTTCGCATTCAGAAGTTGACTCATTTAAAGGTGCATTTTGGAAGAATACCAAAGACTCTAGAACTCACGAAGATGCCTAACGGCCATAAGGTCAGGGAAATTTTAGGGTATATTTGCGATGTTTGTTTGCAAGTCCAAATCGAAATATCGCCATGCCATTTCCTTGTACGTAGTTGGCGAACAAATTCCACGCACTATTTACATGGACAAGAGCCGAACGCATGCTGAGGCTTCTACCTAGAGAGCAAACAGCTCTTCAGTCGACTAATAAGGTCAAAATTAGTTTGCGTCGCTTTCGCACTGTAATACACTCTTATTTTTGTGTCCGTTCTAGACTCTTTGGTGCTATTTTACACCAGTAAATATGTTTTTTAGAGCTGAAACTGCTTTAATTGTCAATGGTGCAATAAATCAATTAATCAATCTTAAACATAAAGAGAATTAAGAATAAATGTTCGCTCTTAATCTGTTATTGCTTCCAAATTACCCATTTCTAGTAGAAAAGTCTGAATAAATAAATTTACTTTTGAGTTGTGTTATGGAATGGTGTCCATATAACTCTGGCATCTGAATTAATTTAATCTATTTTCTGCTATAGTTGACACAGTTCACTAAAACTATTGCTCAAGCCATCCTCGCTTCCGGCTGCACCTGCCAGACCCTTCTTGGGCAGACTGGGCATAAAAATGTGCAATTGCTTGCGTATATCCAAGCTGCTCTGCGCTGTCGAAGTCAGGGCTCTGCTACTTTGCGGCGGAGTACGAGTCTCCACGGCCTCTGCCAAGGGGGAGGAAGATGTGGCTCCACTATACAATCTGGCTGAGGCCAATTGACCAGCCAGGCGTCTTGTAGTGCTCGCCGAACTACTCAAGGCACAAAGATCAATGTTTCTAGCGGGACGATTGAGACGCACTGGGACACCTTCTTTGTTAAATATAATGGTTATGGGCTTAGCATTCGGATTGGAAGGGTTGTTGCTGCTGGCTGCAGGTTGGGTTAGCGGTTTTGTGGGCTTTCGTGGCGCCGCTCGCTGATGATTGGAGACTGCGGTGGCCATACGCTTAAGACTGACTCCGCGATGATTATGACGATGATTTCTTTGGCTTTGTCTAGCCAATTGAGCACTATTTGTTGTGGGTAGCGTAGGCGTGGGGGGCTTCTTAACTATGTCCGTACGTCCGGCCAAATCCAACCAGTTGAGTACACGCTCAGCCAAACGCTCTTCAGGATTATTGGCTGTCTGCGAAAGGTTGCTGGTATCCTGTAAGGAGCTGCGTCGTGATTGATGATCGCTTAGGTGATGATGTTCCAGATGATAACTTTTGCCTCGACTCAACAGCCAGGCCCGTCTCTTGGCCTGACGACTGAGTTGTCTTTGTTCTTTGCAATTGCTGGAATTGGCATTGGAGGAGTTGCTCATTTTACCCGAAAGCGCAGGATTAGACTTTTGCTCTTGCTGCTGTTGGAGGGTCAATTTGGTGGCATCCAACAGAAGATAATCATCTAAATAGTCAACGCTGTCTTCGGTTGAAGGATCATACAATTCGCAGGAATGGCTCGGCTGATAGGTTCCTAGAAAGAGTTGAAAGAAATATAAGATGAGAAAGAAAATTTGGAAATACTTTTTAAAGAATCCATTCTCCCATTTTCACTTTCGCAAAAATTTTGCGATTTAATAAAAGCACGATCAAGAAAATTTAAAAAACATTTTCATAAAGCACATTGTGACTGTTTTTAACGACACCTGTAAAAATCAAACTAGCAAGTTTTTGCTGGCTGAAGGTTGGCAAAGACTGCAAGAGATAGGACCGGGAGGTTCTTATAACAGCTGTACTGCTAACAAATATATGCAAACATATAGCAAAGTGACCTCTTGTCAGCTAAAACTGGCTAGTTTCATTTTATCAAAGTTAAAAATTTACCATTTATTTTTCACAGTTATTTGGAAACAGCACGAAATCTTTATTTCCGTTCTAAAAATCGTTTAAAAAACTTGGCCTAAGTCGCCTTAAAATTAATTTTGTTTTTAATTTTTTTTGACTAAACCGTTTAAGAATAATATTAACTTTTAGCTTACCTCCCTTCTTTGCCTTCTGTCGCTTCCAGCGTTGTCTCTGATGCGGCTGGTAGTCGAGTATGAAGTGTCTTCTTCCAATCGTCTCCACCCAAACGGAGCGCACAAACAACGGTCGACTGGCCGACTCCCAAATAGGACGCATTTTGCTAGTCTCAGTCTCTTTGTGCTCTCTCTCTCTCTTTTATATACCTCTGAAGTTTAATTAATTGTTTAGCATATTAATGAAGGTACAACACAAATTCAACACAAATTTTGTCACTCTGTTTGCGGTCCTGGTTAAATTTCCTGGTTGCTTGTCGATGACTGGCTGCTTTGCCTGCTGATGCCTCACTGCCTTGACTGTTTGGCTTGACGACGCCGCCAACGCCAAACGAGAAACCTCTGTCGTTCCGGTATAGGTTATGCATGGGACAATCAGGGCTGGAGATAAAGGATTTAGTGTTCCACAGATATTTGTTTGAAACTAAACAAAAATTGAGGATGTATTGGTGAGCGAAAATAAAGCGACGCAAACCAGCTCTGACCTACTTTAACGACCACCATCCAGCATTAGGATCGTGTCTGTGAGATACAAAATTTGGCGTTTTTCTCCGAATAAAGATCATTGTTAGGGCGCGTCCCTATCTGCTGTGCATACAATACTGCTCTGCAGCAGCGACGTCGTCACACCAACAGTGTACGAGCTTATGCTGCACTCATTTGCAATAACGAAGTGATAAATGAGCAAATCTACACACACGTAACGCCAAAATGGGCCTGTGTGTTTTGCCGGCCCTGTTCTAGAAGACTTTTTTGTTACTGCCGAGATTTTTGGTAATTTGAGGAAAGATAGAATTTGTTTTGAACTTTCTATGAACTCTTGGGATAGTTACATTTGTTAGCTTTAAAATATATTATATCACATAATTTAAAGATTTTTTTAAGCAAAGATGTATCATTTTTAGTGAGAGAAGAAAATGCCGAAATTACGTGTCGTAAGAAAGCAAGCCGTCGCACGCGCTATTTATAGAACACATGTACTTTCTTTCTCTCTATGCGTGTATTGTCTGCGACGCCGATAGAATTATAAGATCCTATCTCATGGGATAGGCATTTGGAATTTTGGGCCTCACTGCTATACATGATGGCCACCAAATATCAGTTACGAATCATTTCCTTGATTGAAATTCACTCACATGCACTTGTCACCCATCCCTGGTCACCATTAGTCAACATTTTGTTAGTCTGGTCTGCCCGGCCCGTTGCCTTTGCGGTTTAAGTGTCTTTGACACGCGAAATGCAACCCAAGCCCAGGTAAACTTCAAACCAAACTGCCATTCCAATCCCTTCAAACGCTTGTCAGTTGCACGTGTTTTTTTTTTCTTTGAGGGGGGATTTTTGTGTGTCAAATACTTGGAGACGGTTTAATGAGTTGACTGGAGCTTCCTTATTATGCTAGGCATAAAATTTGCTGGTTAATCGTTTTGGTGTTGCATTTTAAGTGGATTTACCCCCCAATTAAAAGGTAAATGTCAGAAATTTGCATACATTCCCGCATGCCTTAACCAGTTCAGAGGGTTAAGGATGTTTGAATTCGTTTTGTTTTTTTGGCAATGCCGCCAAATGGCATGTCATATGCGGTTGACACGAGGTCGCCTCTAAACTGAAAACGATTCGACTTTCACTTTCGTTTTAGGCACGTGCCGGCACGTCCCATATAAGAGTGATGTAGGGTTATTTGGGAAGCATTTGAATTATGTTAATGATTTGAAATAACAATAACTTTGGCATGAATAATAATATATGTAGGACCATAAGTTTTTAGTAATATGTCGTGTTGAACGGAATTTTTATACATCCTTTTACTTTCTGACATCAGTTCAAGCTGTTCGTTAATGAAAAAAAATAAAAGTAAGAATCACTTTCTAGGGCCGATTTCTTTCAAAGTATTGCATAGATACATATTTGTTAGTATAAAACTATGTAGTCGAAATCGGCCCTAACCACTAGAACCAATTTAGATAAAACCGTTCGAAACGATCAATTCGTCAATTTATATTTGTTTCATAATTCATATTTGAACTAATCGAGGCCTACTAGAAATGGAATTTGATGTTTATTGAGCACTTTTATTTTACTTGGTCAAGAGAATTGGGTATTCAAGGTTATTTTACTTTAGAAAAGGTAAATTGATGTTTTGTTTGACTTCTTCTATAATCTGTACAGATACTTATCTGAAGAGAACTACATCCCAAAAAATAAAATAAATCTCAACGTGCTCTTTGCTTAATTAACGAGAGTTTTTTTTTAGTTTTTTTTAAGCATTTGTTTTAAGTAGTTACTTTACGCATGTGTTGATCGTGTGCCTCAATAAACAGCAAGTGTGTGTGCGTGCTTGTGTGTTATTTTGTCCCCTTCCTCTTTTTTAAAATATTAAGTCCAGACAAGCAAATTATTTGACAAAAGTTTATAATATTTTGAAAAAAAAAGGAATGACTGTCGCTAGCACTCACGAGTCTTTGATATGAAACATGATCCTGAGTTTAAAAGCTTATTTTCAAATCACAAGCTCTCTCAATGGTATATACACTGCCATGCACTTGAATAGGGACAAGCATTTTAAAGCGAATATACAACTATTTGACTGAAACAATCATATTAAATCAAAAGGCAAATATTTTTTTAGCATTTGCATTCTTTATTGAATTAAACAAAAAAGCTTTTTCAAATTAACGCAGTCTTTTGTTAAAAAATTTTTTTTCAACGAGTTCTTCAAAAAAGGCATATCTTTAGCATGCACTTGAATAGGGAACAGGTGATTTCATCATTCTGAGTAAACTCCGCTCAATGAAGCTTATATTTTGACATCATATAAAATTTTAAACTTAAAAAACTAAATTCTGGGCTTCAAAACTTACTACTAAAAACCAAAATAATGCCTAAAAATTATAAAATTACTACAACAAATTGATGAAAAAATTTGAAAAAGCAGAAGTGGGGGTGTGATGCGGATTTTCTTAAAAACCCATCAAATTGTGGGGATCACGTGAAAGGCCGCACAAAAAATTTTTCGTGTACTCACATCAATTGTTCAAAAGCCTAAATTTACATTTTCATTTGAAAATTGATTCAAAACTACTATTAAATGAAAGTGTCGATCCGGTACGGAGAGTTGTACGTAAAGCTGAACATCTAAAAAGATTAAAACTAAAAAGTAAACCCCCACTTAGTACCCAACGGTAAGATCCTCGTCAAGTTATTGCTCGAAACTAATAATAAAATAAAATATAAAATATAAGATGGCACGTCGCGGCGCGCCGTACCATAACACCTTTCTTACGGCTATCATGACGGGACAGAAAGTATTCTTCTTATCGAATATCATGAAAATAACACCAAAAACCCCCCATTTTGTATACAAGTGGAAGCGTTTTTTAACGGATAATTCCACGGTATGCCATTCCTTCTTCGAGTCATATAATTTCGAGCAAAAACTTGACGGGGATCTTACCGTTGGGTATTACGTGGGGGTTTTCTTTTTAGTTTTAATCTTTTTAGATGTTCAGCTTTACGTACAACTCTCCGTACCGTATCGACACTTTCATTTAATAGTAGTTTTGAATCAATTTTCAAATCTGAAAAATGTAAATTTAAGGCTTTTTGAACAATTTGATGCTCTGCAGTACACGAAAAATTTTTTTGTGCGGCCTTTCATGTTATTCCAATAATTTGATGGGTTTTAAGAAAATTGCATACAACACTTTGCTTTTTCAAATTTTTTTCATCAATTTGCTTGTAAGTAATTTTATACTCCTTTTAGGCCATTATTTTGCGTTTTTACGTCAGTAAGTTCTTGAACGCCCACCGAATTTAGTTTTTATGTTTAAAACTTTTATATGATGTCAAAATATAAGCTTCATTGAGCGGAGTTTTACTCAGAATGATGAAATCACCTGTGTCCCTATTCAGTGCATGCTAAAGATATGCCTTTTTGAAGAACTCGTTAAAAAAAAAATTTTTAACAAAAGACTGCGTTAATTTGAAATTTTGTTAATTCTAAATATATGCTCTTAATATAATTGTTTCAGTCAAATAGTTGTATATTCGCTTTAAAATCTTGTCCCATCAAGTGCTGGCTGTATATCAGAGGGCACTCTTTCGAAGAAGTTTAACGGGGAGTAGAAATACCAGAAACACGATCACTTGCTGCAGTGTTCTCTCATTTGTTCAGGAAGTCTATTGTGCTGATCCATAGATAAATGATGATGTTTCACCCCCAAGATACCACCAAGGTGATATCCAAGATCCCACAGTCCCCTTCCAGATCCCACCCAGATTCTGCCCAGATTGATTCGTTCCAGAACCCGCCCAGATCCTGCACAGATTGGTTCCAGATCCTGCCCAGATCCCTTTCAGATACCGCCAAGATCCCATCTAGATCCCTTCCAGATCCCGCCCAGATCCCGCCCAGATAAGATTCCACCCAAATCCCTCCCACATTCCACCAGATCCTACCAAGATAACACCCAGATCTTTCCCATAGCCCACCCAGTTGCCCCTCTTAAGCATCTTTCCTACCTCTTTGCTTCCCCCCTCTGCCCATTCTCTTGTGTGTGTTGGCTGATAAACTCCACAAATCAAAACAACACAAAATATGAATGACGTCAGCGTCACGTGACGCTGAAATCAAATTTTACTCCTATGAAAATCGGCCGTACCGAAATGAAAGATGTTTCACATCAAAAATTGGTTAAATTTGTGAGCTTTGGTATTAACTTTGATTGGATTAAGGACAGAATCCTGCGTCTATGGTCGACTTACTTCTACTCGTTAGTTACCCCCCCCCACCAGCTAAAACTGCTGGCTAACGTGAGCGGTAAATACTCCTCCTTCTAAAATCTTAAATCAAATCAAATAACAAGTTGTTATTTCTGACTCCTACTTTCTCTCTCTATGTCATGCTTTTGGGCGTTCAGTTCCATACAATATCCTTATAACCCACTTAAGCCTTACATTATAAAATTTCCACATAAACGAAAAGTTAGTCTGCCAGTTTATTTAGCCAATTTTTGAAGCCTCATATGCTGTCTATTCCATAACCGCAATAACACAACACTTCAACTAACACGAACAACAAAATGTTCAGCACTCACTCATCAGGCAACTCAATTGAATACCTCTGCCCCCCCCCTTTTTCCACTGACCTCGTCCTCCTCGCATTTTGTACTTGGCAGGAAATGCAATTACAGGCAAGCCTAAGTGCAATACGTAGACCGGAGTTCCCATTTTACGGGTGTTGATAATAAATATAAACAGAGTCGAAACATGCAATAAACAAATTGAATTTGCCCAAGCAAAGTGAGCCAAGTGGAGGCCAATTAAACGCATCGTCGTTGCCGTCGTCGTTGTCGTCGTCATCAATTTGGTGCCTTTGTTGCAACTCAATTAGGCCCGGGCAATCTCTTCGACTCTTGGGCAAAGCAATTATGAAACTTTTACCTTGCCCCAAATGCAATTAAAGCACTAAAATTGCTTTCGGCGGCCGTTTTAGGTTAATTGTGAGGCAAATTCTTTTTTGTTGCAATTTAATTACCTACAACAACAACCACAACTTGTTACCATTCATACAGTGCCCATCATACCCGAGTTCCTGTACGACATACGTCATCCGGATGCACCGCTCGACAGTTACCCCCGCACACCGCTCACATTTAATACGCCGCCAACGCCCACGTTGTGTCCCTGTAATAAAGATTGCCCCGAAGTGGAGATATCCACCATGAGTCCGGAGGGTAAGTAACTGTGCAAGTAATTAGCAAACCAGTTAACGTTACCATGTGCTGCACGCATAGAGAACGAGACGTACTACAGGGAACTGGAGGAGCGACATAATGAACTTGTTGGCGAGACTGTCGAAGTGGGTCTACTGTTTGCCTCGAAGGCATTTGTCCAGCTGCTGGTTAATCCGATTGTGGGACCGCTAACGCACCGGTAAGTGGAAGATTATATGGGGCCAGGTTGGTTAAGAAACATATTTTGCTTTGAATATTTGACGAATGCTTTGGGCAGAGCTTTTCTCCGTCCGCTGCCGATGCAGCAAAAAGAGGCAGAGAATATAGAGCTTTAAAGCTCGTTGAAAAACTTATGATAAGAAGAGAGGACCCCCAATGATACATGGCTTCGGCAAGCATTTGGTGTAAATTGCCGAACTCTGCAAATACACAGAAAAAAAATATCCATTAAGATCCTTTTGAAATGGTGATTTTATGATAACACTAGTTCTTTCCTCCCAAATCCCAATTTTTGGCTTTTTAATCGCAAACTATTTTTTTTAAAATTCCTTCAAAATGCTTTCTTCAGTATCTTCTTTCATTATAAAAGGTAATGCTCTCTTGGATTTAACGCCCCATCATTCATTCTACACCACTATTAATCCCTCTCGACTTCGCCTATAAAGCTCTTTCTCAACTTTCACTAAATTTACCATTTTTAAAAATGCTTTTTAATGCGTTTTCTCCCCCCCATTTTAAATTTTTTTGTTGCTGTCACTAAATTTATCTTTAAAATACAACCCTTAACTCTTAAAATCCTCAAAATTTTTACCTTTTATAAAATAAGTTTCAACTTCAACCAATTACTTGGTTTGACTTTTTATGTTCTCACAGACTATTAAATTCAAACAATTCTTTTACTACTTACCTAACAATTTTTTTTACCTTTTTTTTGTTTACTTTGAAAATAGTCAACTCAATTAATCAAAATGATCTTTATGCTTGCGGCATTACTTTTTTCGCTTCCTAACAATTTCATTACAAGCAAAAATATTATAATTTTATAGTGCTATTTTATTACACTGTTTACGCTCAAAATAGCTTGGGAACGGACCAATAAATTTAAACAAAGGCCTCAATAGCAACACCAAATTCCCATTTGTTTTGATCACGTCTAGTTCGCGTTAATGTGAAGGATTCAACACATTTGTTATACCAATTCCCACTTCAATAGACTAGCGATTTCCCCGCCCTAAAATCTAACTTAAAAATAATTAATGAAACCATTCATAAATTTTTACAGTCAAATTTTACCCGCACTATCAATTAATTTTGCATTCAATTTACGCCTTACATTCATTTTTCAACCTAATCAATACAAAAAAACTTAACCAGTTCAAAATAAATTTTTATTTTCTTAAATTTTTTATTTTAACTTGCCTCCTGTGCCAACTAACACATCACTATTTTTAATTACCTTCTTTTTTACTAAAATCCAATAATTTCTTTATTTTGATAATCGAAGATCAATTTAACATTAATGGGATATTTTAAATATCCAATGGATCATCAACAAAATATCCTTCTTTTCTTCTTCATACCATTCAAATTCTGCTGTTGTCTGCACTGTACGTCCTCCTTCTATTCTAACCTTCTACACATTTTCTCCTATCCTAGCATTGGCTACAGCATACCGATGTTTGCTGGCTTTGTCATCATGTTTCTTTCCACGATAAGTGAGTATCTAAAGCATTAAAAAAAGATCGGCTATCTAACCCAATCCCTACCTTTCTTTTCTTCTAGTTTTTGCCTTTGGTCGTTCCTACCTGGTGCTGTTTGTGGCCCGCGCTCTTCAGGGTATCGGTTCATCGTGTTCTTCTGTTTCGGGCATGGGCATGTTGGCCGATCGTTTCACCGATGACAAGGAACGTGGCAATGCCATGGGTATTGCTCTGGGTGGCCTGGCCTTGGGAGTGCTAATTGGTCCTCCCTTTGGTGGGGTCATGTACGAGTTTGTGGGCAAATCGGCCCCATTTTTGATCTTGGCCGCTTTGGCTTTGGGTGATGGTCTGCTCCAGTTGTTTATGCTGCAACCTTCAATACAGAAGGCCGAATCCGAGCCCCCTTCCCTGAAGAGTTTGATCAGTGATCCCTATATTCTAATTGCGGCGGGTGCCATTACCTTTGCCAATATGGGCATAGCCATGCTGGAACCCTCCTTGCCTCTGTGGATGGTGGACAATATGGGAGCCACAAGATGGGAACAGGGCGTGGCTTTTTTGCCTGCATCGATTAGCTATTTGATTGGTACAAATCTATTTGGACCACTGGGACATAAGATTGGCAGATGGTTTGCAGCCTGTTTGGGTCTGGTTATCATTGGAGCATGTTTGATCTTTGTAAGTTAAAATGGGCAGGAGCGAGAGATGGAGACTTAAGGAGACTTTTATTTTCTTATAGATACCCATGGCCACGTCCATCACCCATTTGATTATACCCAATGCTGGCCTGGGATTCGCCATAGGCATGGTGGACTCCTCCATGATGCCTGAGCTTGGCTATTTGGTGGACATTCGACACTCGGCCGTCTATGGCAGTGTTTATGCCCTGGGTGATGTGGCCTTTTGTGTGGGCTTTGCGGTGGGACCAGCTCTATCGGGTTCCTTGGTCAAGAGTATAGGCTTCGAGTGGATGCTGTTTGGCATAGCCATACTCTGCTTTATGTATGCCCCACTGCTGATTTTGCTAAAGAATCCACCCACCAGTGATGAAAAGAAGGTGCGTATGGCTAGAGAAGAGGCGGCGGCGGCGGCAGCAGCAGCGGAAATAGCTGCCGCTTCCTCCCCCAATGCGGCTGGTAATTCGATTGCCCCAATGACCGCCTCCTGTCCCGCTATTATGCATGGCTTGGCGGAGACCAGCAAGGGCAATACGAATGAGGCCTACGAAAGTGAAAGGCTTTAAAAGAAATTTGCTTTAAATTTAATTTTAATTTAGTTTTTAACTTTTTGTATTGTTTTTATTATTAAATGTTAATTTTGATTTAAATAAATTTGTTATTTTTAAGGCATTTTTATGGTTTGCCATTTTATTTGATTTTGTAAAGTTATTTCATTTGTTAATTGCATGTCTTAAGGCCCACAAAAGATGTGAAATTGGGAAAAAATTATTTTAATCAGAACAATAGTAGCGCAAGGAATGCAATCTAAAAAATGAATCCACATTCACATCACAAATCCCATTACATCACAATGATCGCTATATGGTATCACACCTCCGTAATTTAAATCATAGATATAGCTTGAATGTTTTATGAAGAAATTGGTCAGATATTTCTTTTTTGTTTATTCTAAAAAAAATAACATTACGGTCCTTCCAAAAAAGTTAATTAACAACTTTCTGAAACAAATTTAAAAGTTATAAACACAAAAGACACGTCTTTCAGACCTCCACAGACATATCAGTGCTTCCTAAAGTCTAAAAACTCCAATAAAAATAAGTTCCGAAAGAATGCAGCTCAACATAGCAAAAATAAAGCCCTGATAACCTACGAAAGTGTAAGCTGCAGTACTTTTTTTTTACTTATAGCTTGACTATCGTTCATCCGATCTTTATCTATCTTTGGCAGATCGATAAATAATCCTAGTTTCAGAATATGTATAGAAGGTACAAACTAGAGTTGCACGATAAAAGGATGCGTTACGAATGAGCACGCACTATAAATATGCGTCAACTTAAAATTTGATCTTATAAGGTGCATTTTATTCCAAAACTTGATAAATAAAAATTTTGGAAGGCAGGTTAAAATTTACATAATTTTAAAAATCCCAGATTTATTTTCCACAGAAAAAATATAAAAAAAATAAACCAATAAAAGTCTATATTTATTTTCTACAGGAAAATTAAGTTTAAAATGCATTCAGTTTGACTTTAGGTTTTTTACGAAACACGCACGGATCACGGAATGCTCACGCATCAAACTCAGCGTTTGTTCAAGATCAAGTCGTTACATGACTTTCAAAGTCACGGTTATGTTATTTTCGGTTATGTACAAATTACACTGTGCAACTTTTTTAAGGCCTTTTCTGGTTACGCCTTCGGACCCCGACATTTTTTAAGAGCATACCGAAACTAATAAAAATCCCCAAAGGACTTGCCCCTATCACATCGTAAAGGTACTTTTTTGATACCCAACATACTTTCACCCCAAGCTGTCCATATATCATAAACCGTTTGGAATTTTGTTTTTATATCTTTGGCAAAGTTAAAGATATAAACTAGAGGAACCGCTTTGGAGTTCTTATACCAATGTTTTAATAAATCAGTTTACGAACGTATAGTTCTATAGATAGTTCCTATAGATAGTTCCTATGACAGCTATAAGTATAGTGATCCGATTTTGACAACAACTTCCAAATCTGTGTAAAAGCGTACAAAACAAAATTGAACGGAAATTACATTAAAAACAAAAACGTTTTCCTCACAAAGACCCACTTTTCGACCGTAGTTCCTATGGCGCTATAAGATATGTCATCCGATTTTGACAAAAACCCAAATCTTGAAAAAAAACTATAATGCTGGCGGGCGTTTACATTAAAAACAAAAGTTTTTTCACAAAGACCCACTTTCAGCGTTCCTTGCCTATGATTGGTCATCCACCGTCCGTTCCACTATTATCAGTGTCAGTAAAAAAGACTCTGTGCAGTTTCAGCTCTAGCTTTAAACTGAGACTAGTCTGGTAGAAACGACGCGACAGACGGACGGACAAAGTCAATCGACTCAGCTCGTCCCTGATCAAAATATATATAGTTTATAGGGTCGAATGAATATTTCTGTGCAAACTTCTGGGCAAATTATAATACACTTTGCAAGGGTAAAAAAGTCATGACAGACTGACCCAAAGAATTGGCATCTAGTGCTTCAAAAGTGCAAAAACTTCGAAAAAAGTGCAATGTTTTCATGTTTTTTGCCAGAAACGGCTAAACTACTGGGAATTTAAAAAACCTTTCTTCTGCGAAATTATCCCAAACAACAATATAAACAAATCGCTCCGAAGGCACTGAGCTACCAGGGGTAATAAGATACCTTAGAGCCAATCTGGATAGTCCCGGCATGGACAGCATATGCGAATTCCAGAAGATTAAGGGATTACTCTCTCATGTTGTCTGCGGCAACCTAAAGTATAACTTCAGTTCACTATTTTGCGTTTCTACCATTGAAAGGCCTATTAAAATCGACCAATTATGGGCTTCCATAAAGTCAACACACGGGTTATCTGAATTTTCGAGTTATGAAATCTGCAAAAATTTTAAAAAAATTAATTAGCATTTCTTTTATCTTTATTTTTGGGAAGAATCATTGTTATTAAAGTTAATACATACAAACTTTAATTTTTGACATGCCGGGTTTTCTTGGGTAAATGTATCCAGTTCTTTTAAAATATCATTAGTCGCGTCTTGTACCCCGATGGGCGAGATGTACATCTTTTTAAACCTAGGATTAACATATGACGATTTCACTAATATATTATTGGGATTCAAGTGGCTTGAACCTTTTCTCCAATAGGTTACAAAGCGACTCTTTAGTAAAGATGCCCTCGTCAGATTCAACTTTTACAATCTGTAATTTGTTGAATAATAGTGAAATTAACGGAATTACCGCTTATTTTCTCAGTTACATCTTTAAATGGGCTCAAAAGGCTACAAAAGTCACGGCAAATTAAACAATTCATTAGCCGATAGCATTTCTGGTAATTCCTTAACATATGCGGCTCTTTTTATAAGAATGATTGCCACTTTAGTTGCAAGACACAAAAAGGACGTCAGCATATCAAGGCACGAATTCCATCACGTGTCAACGTTTTGCTGCAGGGTCTTAATACAACCTTCCGGAACTCCTTCATCAACCTGGGCTTTTCGCAACTGGTCTTAGATTCCTTCGAGTGACAAACGCACAAATATCATAAAATATCCCAAAAAAAATCAATATTCGATATTTGGACAAAAAAAAAATCACGATATAAATATATCAGTTTTAAAAAATATTATCGATATATTGGTATTTTAATATATTCTCGACAACCCTAAACTATAAGTTAATTTATTTTCTTCTCAATTTAAATCATTTACATTTTTTCTTTCTTTTTTTTCTAGCAAGTTTTAACTTTTTTCCTTAAAAAATGTATGACTTTGCCTGCCTTTTTCAGTATTATCAAAAAAAAACTTCCATTTATCAATAAAAAAAAATACTAACATTTTCTAAATTCTAACCCTTTACAGTCTTTGATCTATGGTCGAGATCGCTCTCAGGTACGCTATGTGACCTATCAGAACTACGATGACGACGAATAACAGGCAACACGATCAAACTAAACTAGCTAAAACGAGTAACCAAGCAAAGTCATTAAAAAAGTGACCAAAAATTTACAAAAAAAGTGTCAGAATGCTTGAAAGAGAGAAAACAAACCGAAAACCACAACCAAAAATATCAGAAATATCATATGAAAAATTTCAAGCACTTAAATTGTTATTATTATTGTTCCATGTTATATCATATCAGAGGAAAACCAAAAACCCAACTAAAACTAAAAGGCAGCTAAGCACATGTTAAGGACGAGCACTACACAAAACTTGTATGAAATATATTTATATGAAATGTATGTACTACAAAGCAAAGGGTTTAAAAGAAGCCAGGGAAAAACTATAAAAATAATAATAATAAACACAACAACAGTTCGTAACAACGGGTATGAAACTAAAATAAACAGTTTTTATTCGTCTAACTGTTGTATGTATGTTGTATGTGCAAGAGAAATCTATAAACGATCCTAAGAACCCTACTAAATATTGGAGGCAATTCGAAAAGCCAAATAAGTGGTAAATTTGTTACCACAAAATTTACTCCCAGTATGAAAGGTTTTCAGACTAGCTCACAGATCAGTCACCTGCAATTGCATTGATTTAATGACCAAAAAATAAAAGAAGACACACACATTTAGGTTCTATGATAGGCAATAGTGTTTGTAAAACTCCGGGAGAGACTTTTTCGATATGAAAAGCGGTCTTCCACAGTTCTACACACACTATTGCTATCGATTTCGACTTAAAGTATCCGCATAGACATTGATATTGACATGGTAGGGTGCTGGTGAGGAGGAACGCTCCTCTAGCCGTCGTACACGCACTTGATTTAACGAGAACTCCAGATCCTTATCCTTGGACTTCGAAGTGGTTATCCGAATGGGCATATTATTGATACGTGTGTGTATGGGAGAAGGTTGGGTATTGGCATTCCCATTCAGAGGTTTGCGCTCATTCAAACGAGTGGCCGACAAACGACGCAAACTAGCACTGCTACCATTGTCGGAGATGGCCACATGAAAATTGGCATTGGAAGTACCAGAACTACGACGTTCTAGCATACGCACAGGAGTGGGCGAACGCGTTGCCTTCAAATCTTCCTTGGTAGACTTTAATCCCTTGAGGGTGGTCAAATTCTTCGAGCAATTCTGCAAGCGTTGTGCTCTTACGGGCCTGGCATTACGCTCACAGAAGGGCATCATACCCGGCAAACGATCCGTAGAGGCAGGTCTATATAAATGTGATGTCATCATCACAGGCGATGGTATTGGTATGGGTTCGGACAAGGCACGCATGGGCCCACGTAAAGCTCTTTCACGCTGCAATTGATCCTGATAGCGACTCATTCTTTCGTACTCGCGATTTCGTTGCGTTTCTCTTTCCAACTCTCTCAGACGAGATCGTTCTCTTTCCGCCTCTAACTCTAGCAAACGTGCTCTATCACGCTGTCTGTCCAACTCGCGCAAACGTTCTCTTTCGCGTTCTCGCTGCCTGGCCTGCTCTCGTTCTTCCTCATCCGCACGTAGTCTTTCTCGCTGCAACTGATCCCGTGTTGTACCGGTGGTGTTATCGCGTACATTAAATTTGGATAGGCGTTTATCTATGCCAAAACTTTGCGTTGAATTGCTGAGACCTGGTTGATCGCTGGTTGTTTTAACCTCATTCGTATTATTCAAAAGACAGGCATCGGTTTCAATCTTAATTCTCAGATTATTATCCCTGTCAGTTTGGGAATCCATGCCGCTAATATTGATATTTATCTCGCAACCACTGCAGGAACTACGTTTGGTAGTTAATTCCCTTAAGGGTCTACTAAAAGTCACTACCGAAGCACTTCTGCCCGTACCGGAATTTCTACTGACGCTGGTTTTGCTCAAACACATGGTACTTTGACCCTTGCGTACGTTTTGGTACTCGCTGCGATTACAGCAAGAGCTCAAAAGCGGCGAGTTCGTAACCGTTAAGGGAACGGTACTACTCCTCAAAAAACGTCGAGGCTGAGGAGCAGGAGCTGCCGACACGTTGCGCAAACAGGCATTGACTGGAGCCCATACCTTGGTAGGTCTAGGTGATGTTGTGGCTGTACACTTGTAATCGTGCAGAAATTTACGTCTGCGATGCTCGTTAAATGAACTAGACTGTTCCGGATCTTTCCTAAATCTTGAGTTGTAATAGTACGTCTCAAACTGAACTGGTTTGGCACGCATAGGCTCTGCTTCGGGTCGGCGATAGTGCTGCGTGGTGTAAACAGGTCGATCGGCATAGCGAAAATTATACGACTGAATTTTGAAGGGATCGTTGTGGAACACATCCCTAGACTGGCGAAGCGGTGCATCTGTTAAGGAAAATATTTAGTTTTCAAATCGGTAAATACTTTAAAATTCACAAACTTACACATATTAGGCCAAGAATTTTGTACGTTGCGTCCCAATCGTTTGCCAATGGGGTATTTCGTAAATTTCCAAAAAAATATGTGTACAAATGTGTCCAAATCTGAAAATTTCTAGAACCAAATACTTGGACTACTTGGGTGTTCGGTTCCAGATGAGGTGCATTAAAGCTCTCTGGCAATACGGTGTAGACTGTGACTAGCCTCTTGGGGTTAACTACCCGAACCTTTCTTAACTAAATCAATTTGTTGAACTTAGCAAATATAGAAAAATGTTACTACTTACTCTTATATATATATATATGCTATATAAAATCTGACCAATAAAGGGAATTAGTCTAAGGTTTTCAGTACTAACTGTTCTTTAAGCCACAAAATGCTTGCACAAAATGTACCTTCCTCTTAAATGAAATCAAGATCACTTTGGATCACTGGGATGCCTTCGCCAGGCACTTGAATGGCTGCAAGTGTCTGAAAGCGTTATGCCATAATGTCATGTAAAATCCCTTGAATTTGATTAACTAACTTTTGAAACTACTGACACATTTATTTTGCTTGCATTTTATATGGAAAAGACAGTTTCTACAAGTTGAAAAGCAAACATCATGTAGTTAATCGCAGGTATACAATGAGGTTATATTAAAACAAAATAAAAAGTAACAACAAAACTGTAAATATTTATAGCTGAAATACTTGCTGATTATGATTGTTGTGCGTGTAACTCTCCCCGCAAAAGCTTTGAAGAATTGCAAAATGCAATCAGGCAAAAACAGAATACTTGGATGGTTCATTAAAGTACACTGCAGGATACTAAAAGTGTTGACGAAATTAGGAGTATTTTGTATTTTCCTGGTAAACCATTTTATAGATGAAATCAAGTAAGTACTTTGAGAAGAAGAGAACATAAACAAAATTTAGTTAAAGTTAAATGCCCTCTGATATCTTTTGATCTTTACTATCCTATTGTAATCTCTAGTTTTTCCACTTTTTAAAGTGGAACTTTACAAATTTCCAAAATTAATTCCCACTGTTTGATCCTTAGTGTATCCAAGTAATTTGATACACTTCCCCCTTTTAAACTTCCCTTTTGAAATCGGAATCTCTTGGTTTTACACTCAGAATCAACAAAACATTAGTATGAATGGTTGTAGTAACCAGTCTAAGAACCGTAGTTTCTACACAGTTCTTAAAAGAATTTGTCTTTGTATTAAAATGTACAAATTCTCGACATTCAATATCGAATATTTCTTATTTCGTTCACTATTCGGTACTTGCACACTTTGCAAATTTGCTTGCTTAATGAACTAGCCATGTAATTCTACATATTTTTCATATACTATTAGATTTCTAATGGAAGTACAAAAGCATTGTACAGGGTAACTATCTATACTATTCTATACTATACTTAGTTTTGTTCCATTTTTCAATGTTCAAAGGGGCCCCCCTTCTACAGAGTCTTAATATAATGGGGCTGGCTTTTTATGTCATATAAACGTGTGAATTAGACAATATAGCTTATACAAAAAATGAATCTTACTTATACATATATACCTAGTATTATTCCAAAAGATGTTAAAATTTAATACAATATAAATTAACAACAAAAAGCTGGTATGGGGTCAAACAAACTATAAACTTAACCAAAAAAGTTTTGTGCACAGTATACAAAATTATATTTAGCCGTATAACCAACATTTACTGTATGTATTTGCTATTCAAGATAACCGCACACACATACTCTCTCTCAATGGAAAAAAATATATTTAAAATTTGAAAGACCGCTAAAAAATGATTTCTAAAAGTTTAGCGCGAGCATATTAGTCAAAATATAATTCGTAAAGTATATAAATATAGCAGGACATACTTATATTCATACATATAGAAATTATAAACATATAACAATTATCGCATTTCTACTACTCAAACTCAGTAAAAACCAAAAAATAACACGATGTGTAAATCATGTCATGTGCCATGTCATGTGTGTAAGGGAGAAACCAATGAAAATGGACGATGCAACTAAAGATATATAATAAATTATGCTATATAACTAACTATACTATAAATACTCTATAATCTCTTAGTCAGTCGACACAACATGTTTAAGAAAATTTATTTAAGCTGATTGGAAAATTGCAAAACTACAAATATGTAACTGAAGTTGTTGGTGAATAAACAAGCTACACTCAAAAAACAAAATATATTTTTGATGGGAAACATATTCAAGGTGGGTGTGAACGATTTTAGTGGGAGTAACATTTGATTTCCACTTTTCCGTCATACCTATTTTGTGTAGTTGTTTTGTGGCACATAGACATCCATGGCAGAATGATAAAAGAGGAGGGAACTGGGGAACAGTGACTTTACAGAGACTATACAGATACTAAACAGTGACTAAATAGGGACTTAACTGCGACTAAACAGTGACTGAAAAGTATCTAAACAGTGACTGAATAACGACTAAGCAGTGACTAAACAAAGACCTAAAAGTGACTAAAAAGTGACTTAGCAGTGACTGCACTATGACTAAACAGTGACTTTACTGTGACTAAACAGTGAATGAACAGTGGGGAACTGAGGAGGGAAGAAAGAGACTTAAACTATTTCTGATCTTTGCTTTTTCAAGATTGAGATTATTATTTCTGCCTGTTATTCCTTTTCGATTGATGTTGTTTTCATTTATCTTTGAAGCTGCACAATAAACAATACTTACAGGCCTCTTCCCGTTTTCAATTCAATATTTGCTTCCCAAAACCGACTGTGTTCTTCGGCTTTTAACTTCAAAACCCCATTTACCTTTATTAGACCCCCTTGATGATAAAAAGACTTAATCATTTTGAAGATTTCACAACATCCACGCGCCAGTGGAACAAGGGTATAAATCGCAAACGAGGCTATTTCAAAAAATCAACGATTACTTCCAAAGTCATCGTAAGCGATTACTTCACTCCAAAACTTTATAGTTTCTTCGTTGTTGTCCCGTTTCACAAAATGTGTATAATCGGGCCTGTTCCGAATTTCGACTCGATTTTCGATCGAATAACAAACTCGGATTGTGGAGTAGCTGAACCGTTGATTAATCCCATGAATTAAATCGGGAAAATTGCGACGGGATCTGTAGCCTCAAATTAACTGACACTTACGTTTAAATTTATACAAATTGCATTCGAAATTCACATGTTTACACGAAAATCGAGTCGGAATTCGGAACATGCCCCAATATTTTCCTAATATCTTCAACGAAAAATTCTTCCAAAATGGGAATATGCTTTGTTTTTCTGGTCGTATAATGTAGCGAATTGAAAATATGTAAATTTGTTAAAGAATGATAAGATTTTTAGGTAACCTAAAATCAATTAAACATCTTAATGCAATAAATTTGATGAAATTCAGAAAAGCAAATCAGTACTTCAGCTTTAGTTGCTTTATAAGATCAACTAAGAAATTTGATTTCTCCAATTCGCTATCCATTTGAAGCATTTTAATTTGCTTCTTAATCTTAATCTTAATCTTAATCTAAATCATAGACCACAAATTTCTCCAGATCGTCTACTTGAATCATACTCAATCATATCAAATTCATACTTCCGGGTCCATTAAACAGACATCATAATAGTTTTGGTTGAAAACGTTCGGCATTTTTCTTAAATGAAAAGCTCTTTATCGGGTGTGTTCCAGAAATCTCTAGAGGTTTTCGTATAAACGTTAGCATTTCATATTAAAACTGTTTGAATTTATATGTTGAGATGCTCGTATATGCCCGGCTACTAGATTAGATCACAAAAGTTGAGCGATTTGAAACCGCCTGCTCAAAGCCAAGTAGATTTGTTGCGTACGGTTTTCCTTCCACATAATCTAGTAGGCGATCCGATTCTTCGCATTTCGCAAAAAAGTAGTCCCAGTTTAGTTCGGAGTGCAATCGTTTATACGAAAATCTCTAGAGATTTATAGAACACCCCTGTATATGACACTTAAAGATGATAATTATTGTCGATAAAAGACTGGCAGAGGTAAAAATCAATCCATTTGCTTCAAAACAAAAATAAAACATGTAAGGAAGCAGAAATCACTTTAAAAACAAGTGAGAAAGTCGGTCAAGCCCGACTATAACATACTCTGTACCTGGAGTAGACGCTGAATGCAATGCTGGTGCTGCACTCATCTCAAAGTTGTGCAAGGTTGGTTGGGGGTGGGGAAGGGTGGTTTACTTATTTGCTCATAACTTGAGAACCGCTCATCCGATCTTTATCATTTCTTTGGCAAATCGAAACATTTTGCTAATTACTAACTATTTCTAGAACGTACGAATCGTCTATCTTTAAAACTGTAAGAGATATAACGTTTTTTCCAAATTGCTGGGGCGGGAAATATTAAAAATAAACTGTCAAACCACTATCTCTTACCATCTCTGAGATCTGTTTGTTCATAACTACTTCTTAATATTTTCCCCCCCAAAACAGTACGGTTTAAAAATTGAAATGATGGGAAAAAGGCTGGTTTGGCAACTTTGTGTTAACTTAAGCCACTCGTAAGCGCGCTAGTTTAGCAAATATTTGTATTTGTTGTTTCAAAAGAGAGCAGTATAAGCGCGTATGTTGCTGCCGCAGAGCGGCGTTGTATGCAGAGTAAATGAGAACGTGCCGGTGCCGGACTCTGATCTAAATTTTACTATTGAGCTATTGAATTACATAAAAATTTAACATTTTTTTTAAATTTTTGCCATATTTGATCTTAACCTCCATGTTATCATCGTATAAATCGATTTCTTAGCTTCAAAAAAATATTTTCAAACAATTGTAAGGCTGCCTTCACACTGTTCGACATATGACACATGATAGTCTTGTAGTCCTGCTTTTTGTTCCGTTTTAGATTTGAATAGCTTGTCAAATACATAGAATTTTATGGAGAAGTAAAGGGAGCCTAAGACATTTTTAATAAACGAAAAATCATTTTGAATTCATGTGTTCAAATGGACAAAATTTACTTTTAAATGTTGCAAAAAGCAGACCACACTGTATTCTTATTAACATTGCATAACAGGTTATGTTACTTACCTAGACTAAGAGTCATGACTTTACTCTTCTCACTGTTGAATTTCATACTTTTCTGTGCTCCAAAATTGACTGAGACTATTTTATTTATTGATACACTCTCTCAAACAAAGAATGAAGATTGGAACTTTGAAGTTTCAGTCAATAGTTGTTCGGGGTTATAATATAAGCAGGATTTAAAAAGTGGGCTGAAAAATCAAAAGTTTTCCAACTTATTGGACCGTAATTTCAACCCCCTTCTCGTTCTGTATTCTACAACTTTAAACTTCTTGAAATTGGAAGCTTTATTAAAATGATAAACGCTTTTCCAAAAGCTTTAATTTACATAAAACAATCAATTTATCCTTTAAAAAATTTCACACTTTCTGAAATTAGTCCTCTCATCATTTATTTATAATTTTTTTTGCTATATTAAAGTTTAGTTATCATAATATATACAAATTGTGTGTATATATTTAATATTTATTTTTAATAAGTGTCGATTTCGATTATGTGATACCATTTTACACTTTACTTTAAGGTCAACTTTTAGAAAGCCCAAATAAAAATTAGACGGTACGTGTATAGGTCAAGAACGCTTTCGTCTTACAAACTAATTAATCCGAGGGTGTGTGTGTGTGTGCAAAATAAACATGCCAGCTTATGCAGCTGCCTTCGACTCATCCAGCTGAGTTGAAGTTTCATTCTTCTCCTTGCCAAAATATTTAATAATCTGATTTAAACTCTCGCCCAACTCCTCCATGACCTCACGCTCCGTGTCTTCGATGGGAATATTCTGTTTCTCGTGCATTACAATTCGTGAAACCATGCACATAATGGTGGCCTCTATGACATCGTCCGTGAGATATAGATTTGGTCGTATGTCGTTCGATTGTTTGCCGCCTAGCGCTTCTTTCGTTTTATTTACATCTCGCACTGCAGTGAGACCATCTAGAGAGTCCATATCAACATCCGGACGATCCTCCATATTGCGACAGCCTGCAAAAGAGAGGAAAGTCAGGAATATTCTTCGAGTATACCGGAAGTGTGTTTAGCTACTTACCCACACATTTACACATGCTGGAGCAGGGTATTTTCGCCTCATAGCACTCGCAGTAGTTTTTCAAGCAGCCCGATCTTTTGCAATTGCAGCCCTTGTTATGCAGACGCATATCACCCGATGCGGGGGCCGTTATCTTGGGTCTACAGAAGAAAACAAATAAAATCGGCTCACAAAATCCTTAAAATAAGAACTCACTTAAATGCACTTGGATTGCGATCCAAACAGCTGCGTATGGCCCTTTCCCGTTCCACCTCGTAGTCCAAATTATTGTAGCAATCCTTGCAGGTGCAATCCTGACAGAATTCACCATTGGCAAAACAATCGCAATAGAGCTTGAGGCATTGGGATTTACTGCAATTGCAGTGCTTGCGTCGCGAGGGTAAACCACTAAGGGCATCCAATGGGACCGTGGAACCAGCTGTGCCGGTAGCAGGAGGCTTGAGGATGTCAAAAAGCGGCTTAGCTGGGGGCTGTGGATACTTTTGCTGAATCTGCTGCTGCTGTTGCCTAATTTTCTGTTTGGCCTGGGCCTGGACTTGCATATGCTTAACCTGCTGTTGGGAGACTGTTAAGGGTTTCGAAGTGGTGGCCAAGGCAGGGGTTAAAGAACGCCTTAGCTTGGGATCCACAATGCCGGTAAAACCTCTACGCAAAGGAGTTGTACCCTTCTTGCATATGGTGTACTTGACTCCGCCGTTGACGGAGGTGGACTTGACCAGATTGTAGATCTTGTTGGGAGGCGGAATACCAGGCGTTGAGCCAAAGCGTGGTTTTTTGGCTTCGGGACCAACTGATTCCTTACCCTCACTAGACACGCTGTCGCCGGCAGCAATGCTGCTCTTCACATCGCCCAAACGATGTATTCGCTGTGCCTCCAGTGAAGACGAATTGCTGGGAACTCGCTTGGACACCAAAGTTTGCATGGAGGGTAGAGGCACAATACTGCCACCCATGGTTCTCATTACAATTTTGCTTGTACTGCCCAAAGGGGTGGCAGGAGAGGGGGCAGCAGGAATCTTCTTGGAGGTACTTGGAGTGGTCACTACTCTTAGATACTGTACACCTGTCTTGCCTGATAGCTGGATGGGATGCATGACCGCTGGATGATGAAGTAATCTGACTTGTTTGACTAGCAACTGGCGGCTTGGGTGAGAGCTTGATAATATTCTTCGAAGAGACCACAATCTGCTTGCCTGTGGACGATTGGACCAGCATTTTTCCCGGAGTGGAGGCAGGATTACTTTTTATGATGACTTGACCTGGGGCTTTGCTAAGGACCACATTTGAGGGTGAGGAGGCGGCAGTAACTCCTGTTCCCGCTTTGGTATTCAAAACAATCGGAGAGCTAATGCCGCCTGAAGGATTCAGTTTAATCACCTTGCCATCTGCTGTGGTCACCACTTGAATTTTTGTGGGTGAAGTCTGTGCACCCGCTTTAGAGATGGGTATGACTCCTTTAATGGTAATGGGAGAGGGACTGGAGCTGGGCACAGCAGCCTTGACCAATCCTGAGCTGGCCACAGTCACTCCTTTACTTAGAACCGCCGCCTTTTGTATGCCCGCTGGAGAGACTAGTCGACGTATGGTTGCTGTTCCCGACTTGGCCAGAGTTTTGCCTGCAGCTGTGGCTGTAGCTGCCGCTCCCGGAGTGGCCTTCTGCAGATACAACACCCTGCCATCGGCGGTTTTAATTTGTGTCATGGTCACACCACCTATGTTCCTGGGCGTACCCACGTTGGTATTGCTTATTCTTACAGGTTCCTGGTTTCCAATGGGTTTGATGTTGTTCAATAACTTTACATCGGTGATTTGGGGTTTGGGTATGGATTGTCCTCCGGCGGTGACCACTTGAATGGCATGGTTTTTTATCACACGACCGGAGCCGCCCGATCCACCTGATAAACGTTTGTCCTCTATAATCTGCACAGATGATCTTTTAAATTGGGGAGTATTTAGGGAATCATTGGGCTGAAATGTGCCACCATCTGAGTCCTCGTCCTGAGAGGTATCCAAGGCTTCGACAACCATGTGCTGATCTCCAGAGGCATCTTCTGGTGTGGGATCATCCAAAAAGTCATCGAAACTAAGCTCGGGCAAGGGGGGCGAGTCTGTTAAATCACAGTGAGTGAGAGGGAGAGAGAAAAGACAAATATGAGTAACTGTGACTTGATCTAGGACTTGGTGGTTAATACCCGAGGATAGTCGTAGATGCTGACTAAACATTTTTCCCTTTTTTTCAATTCAATTTCAAAAATTTCTTCTATCCGCATCAGCTGCGGTTAAATGAGATAACGTTTACCAACACTAGCAAACATCGATGACGATAACTGGAGAAGACGATGACACATGGACTTAATGTAGCTAACGAACTATTAATTTTCTTTTCACCACTTAAATTATGCAGTCAAAACGTCCAAAAGCACTGACCCAATATTACTTACAGATTCTTTCAGCCCATCCCTAAAATCGATAACAAAACGAGCGCCCACTCGAGTTTGAATATGAAAATGTTTCAATTTTTACTCAACAGAAAAACTTATATAAAAAAAATATTAAATTTACAGATTTATTAATTAATGCCCATCTAGGTTTACTTTTTGCCAGCCTCCTTCTTCTCGCGTGCCTTCTTGCCCTCAGTCAACTCGGATCTCTGTGTTTCCGTCAGGCCCGCCATCACCTTGGTCACGACACCCGTGCCCAAAGTCAAATTGCCATCACGCAGTGTAAAGCGTTGACCCTGCTCCAAGACCATGGGTCGTATTAAACGCAATATCAATTTCGTATCCTCGCCTGGCATGACCATTTCCTTGTCTGGGATCTGCACTTGGACCGCACAATCCCAGGTGCGAGAAAACATTTGCAGTTGAATGAATGACATGAATGGTTTGGTGCGTCCACCCTCCTCCTTGGACAGAATGTAGACTTGAGCCTCCAATTGATCCAATGCTTTGACACTGCCGGGTTTGCACATGACCATGCCACGCTTAATGTCATCGCGCTTGACGCCACGCACCAAGGCACCCAACTGATCACCAGCCTGGGCTTCCTCGAGTATCTGATGGAACATTTCCACGCCGGTGACAGTGGATTTCAATACCTTGTTATAGCCCACAAATTCGCATTCCATGCCCTTCTTGACCACTCCACGCTCCAGACGACCGGTCACCACAGTGCCACGTCCGGGTATCGAGTACACATTCTCCACGGGCAGAAGGAAGGGCTTGTCCAGCTCCCTCACAGGTGTTGGTATAAAACTATCCACTTCCTTTAGCAACTCCAGAATGGCCTGGGAGCCAATCTCTGGATTCTTATCCTCCAAAGCACACAAGGCAGAACCCTTGACCACGGGAATCTTGTCACCATCGTAACCCATCTCTGTCAGCAGTTCCCGAATTTCCATCTCCACCAAATCCACCATCTCCTGATCGGCCGCATCCACTTTGTTAATGAACACCACAATGTGATCTATACCAATCTGTTTGGCCAAAAGCATATGTTCTCGGGTCTGGGGCATGGCACCGTCGGTGGCGGCCACCACCAGTATAGCTCCATCCATTTGAGCTGTGCCTGTAATCATGTTCTTAATATAATCAGCATGTCCCGGACAATCGGTGTGGCCATAGTGACGCGTCTCCGTCTGGTACTCCACATGGGCCACATTAATGGTGATGCCACGGGCCTTCTCCTCGGGAGCATTATCAATCTCATTGTATTTCTTGCTCTCCGCCAGCTGCTTATCAGCCAGAACCTTTGTTATGGCCGCCGTTAGCGTAGTCTTGCCGTGATCCACATGGCCAATGGTGCCCACATTGCAATGCGGTTTAGTACGCTCGAAGACCTTCTTCTCATTGGCATACGAACGCAAATATTGCTGGAGATTGCCCACAGTTGAGGCTGGCAGTAACTGGCTACGCTGCCAGGAGCAGGTCATACTGGAGGAAGAGGCGGCAACCAGACGCATTGTTCTCGCCGAGGAGCTCATGGCACGCCGGCTGCAGCGCAAAGCCAGGGGGGCCGCAGACCGGCTAAGGCCAGCAGCAAATGCATGTGACATCATATTTGTGTTGACTTATTTGGCTCCAATTAAAGACTAAAACTACGAAGAGCGAGGGTTAAAGGGTAAAGGATGTGGGTCTTGAGATTTTCCTTTACTTACAAATATATTTCAGCGTGCTGGCTGCGAGGGAAAAGCCTTTCTCTCAAGTTTGGAAAAAACTTGGCACGGCTCACAATTGCGTAAACCTTACTAAAATGTGCTGCATACTAATCGGTAATTGAGTATCGATAGCAATGATAGAGATGAGCGCTGCATGTGAGCGTGAAAGTGTAATAAAATGTAGGAACTCCTTTTGTGGTGCTGATTAATTACGTAAGTTAATTACGAATAAGAAAGATTTGACAAAATAATTATTCAGTCCAGTTCCGAAACCCGACCATTTTTTAGATACGATTTACAATCCAAACGATTTGATTTCGTTTTGACATTTCGAACGCGGTTTCGAAACTGGTTTAATCGACGACTGACTGAAAAACAAGCGCACGTGTTTGTGTATATCAACAGCAACCAAAACTTTCAGCAACTCTTCCATTTCAATTGGCACAGACCTTCTTCAATCTTTAAATCCATTAAATTTCATTTCAAAAAGTGTTTTTATATCATGTATGAATATGTCATATTAATTAAGGGTAAATATAGCTAAATAAAATAAACGCAGCGACTTTAAAGAAATCTTCTGCAATAATTAAAGCTCTTTGGCACGGGGAACCAAATTCCTTTTTTAGCCTCACGCGAGCATCACTACACGATAGCGATTAATCAATCGTTCTATATCGATACTTTTTGTTTTAATTGGGGGAAAATTATTAATGCGCGCTTTTTGCACTCAAAATGACAATCTTGGCCATCTATAAACACAAACAGGCGAAACCTCATTAAATTAAACAAATACATCGTTTATATTTATTCACTTAATGCGTCTGCATACACACACACATTCGGCCCCCCACTCGACTGTACCCCACAACGGGTGGGAGAGGGAAATTTATCATGTGGGATGTTCCCTTTCACAGGGACTTTTTTGATTCGTCAGCAGCGACAACAAAATCAAAAATCAAACCAAAAAATCTCATTATCAAGTTAAGGCAAATTTCTAGGATTAATTATATGTTTTATCTATACACCATAAATAGACTTGGGGTCACTGTTCAACCTCTCCCAGTGGCTGCCACAGACTGTTAAATATTTGCGCGCGAGACACACGGCCAGGCGACCAACTGTCACGCTACTGTACTCTGGGCCCAGAGAAGAGGTTGAAAATTCAATTTGAAATATGAACAATATTTGGCCCTCAACTGTTAAACTTACTCAAATGGCTGCCACTTATGTTCATGTTGGCGAAATTGTTTATCCTTTGTGTTTAAGGTGGTTAATGTTTGCAGTGTGTTTTGATTATGGCCTGGCAAAGGCAGCAAAAACAAAAAGAATTTTCCTCTTGTCCAACGAACTGCGAATGACGACAACACAACGGCACTGGGGCCAACTGGCAAATTCACTAGAAATGCGTTTACACTATTTCAATATCTCACATCCGCACTCTCAATCAACAGTTGGGGTTTCACTTGCGATTAGTTTTGAACTCATTTGCCACATTTAAATTCAAAAGTAATTTTAAATTGTTGTCGGATTCTCTTTAATGAACCATTTTATCTAAGTTGTGCGTTCAGGGTTGCTGGGAACTGTTATCGACACAGTGCGATAAGCGTCAGTGTTGGTAAGTGAGGGCAGAAATGAATCGTTTCGGTAAAATTATTGTTGTAAGTATTTTATAAAAGGGCTAACGTTTGAAATTACGAAGAAAATAATAGTTTGAATAATTGTCCAGGCCTAAATTGTCGAGAAAATAATTACTTTACATTGAAATGATAAGAGAAAAACGGTCGCACTTAGCGGCTGAAGCTATCGATAGTTTTTGGCGATGGCACTGATGATGATAAGCCAGAAATAGTGAAATTTTAAAGCAGGCCGACGAACTCGTCGAAGAGTTCATTTAACCATTAACTAGCTGAATATATTTTTACGAACATCATTTGCTTAAAAAGCCCCGTACGCAGAACGACAGAAAACTCCTTTCAACACAGTATATCATAAAATTAGAAACACCTTGGCTTTGCTTTGGTGTTTATGTACTGTTAGAAAGTGTTTCTATATATGTGAATTTCTGTGACGAAATAAGTTTTCTGTCATTCTGCGTACTAGGCTAAACTCTCAACGAGTTATACATATAAATATGTCAGCGGAAACTAATACAATCGTGGCCTAGATGGCGATACAAATTAGTTTACAGCATTATTTTAACCATTTTGGGGGCATATAATGAATTCCAGGAATAATTCTTAGCCGATTCTTTAAATTTAATTCTTTAAAACGTTAAGCACGAAAATCTGTCACGAATACCTCCACCAACAACGATTATTTTGTCGAACTGAACAAATTCGTCGAAAAAATTCCTATGTGAATGGGTTGCTTAATGTGGTGAGCCAGGGCAAGATAATGCCAATTCTACATACCACAAAAGATCGAAATGTTATTAAAATAATTACTACCAGAACTTTGGAAAAAAGTAATTAGCTTACAAAGATTAATACATTCAAAAAGTTATAAACACACATTGTTCCTTAATAAATTCAAATTCTTAAATTTAATTAAATATTTTTTAATTTTTAAATATTTGCTCCATTTAGTCACGACAGTTGCTCGTGACATTCAGTCGATAGTTAGTGTTGTCAAACCGCTCATCTTTCATTACCCTCCAATACGGTCATACTGTGGCGTCCAAGCCTCGCCATTTTTGAACTGAGCTGCTGTTTGTAATAATTGTCAATTTACAATTGGGAATCAAAATTGATTCAATCTAATACAAATGGAGCAACACAAAGTCCTATACAAGGAGCAATCCCTGGTGCTCAGTCCACGAAATCACAGTGAGCTGAATCGCCAGATGCAGCGAGATGCGCGCGCCAAACAGAGAAAGGACACTTTCCAATCAAATCGAGTTATCAGCATAAGTCCCACACCCCGAAAGCCAACTGTCCAGTCTATACGCACAAAGGAGAATGAAAATCCTCCGTCAGTGCCTCCACCGACTAGAATAAGCCGCCAGGAACAGTATTTGGAAAGGTTCATTAAATGGAAGCAAGCAAATAAGCTAATAAAGGAACAGAAGCAAATGGAGGCCAGGGGACAGCTAAAGCGTACAGGTACACAACAAACTGTGCCATTTCCAGGGAGCAGCACATTTAGACCGCCAGCCAATTTGGCCACTAAGGCGGAGGCAGAGTTTAAGCCGCCCAAGCGTCCCTCTATGTATGTGGTGGTTAAGCCCAAGGCCAAACCGAAAGAGCCCACAAATGGTGTGGTGAAGAGAGTGGAGCCTCCAGTCAGACACAAGCCTAACTCAACCTTTTCCAAGCAGCCCGCAGCCACAGTCAAGCAAACCGCTTCCAAACCCGCAAACTTAATGACAAAACTATTTGAAAAACCAACTTTGCCTAAGCCGACAGCTACAGGAGCTAAGACACAGCCTATTCGCAAACTGCCAGCAGTGGCAAAACCTCCAGTGCGCACAGAACCAGCAGCAAAACCAACTTCGTCTGTGAAAAAACCCTTACCTGGAGCTTCAGTAGCTAGAGCACAGCCTACGCGCACAGAAAGACTAGCTACAAAAGCGAAACCAGCACCAGCAAAAGTAGCTCCTGTGCAAAGAGCAGCTGTAGCCAAGGTAGTCCCAGCTCGAGCATTAAACGGTGGAGCAGCTGGAAAATTTAAACCAGCTCTGGAGGCTAAGACTCATCCCTCTCGTCCTCAACTGTCTACCCGTCTCAAGTCCAAAAAACCGCCTGCTAATGACAACAATAAACAACATAGACTTCTTAAAGTGCAAAATCTACGACAGGAGCTAGTATCCATTGTTTCCCAGGATTTGCCACCCAATACTCCATTGGAAGTCAATTGTTCGGATAATCCATTCCAGCTTCAAGTGACATCGACTCACAACAAGTCGAATAACAACAGCTTAAGCCTGCCTGCCTTTGGTGACATGGGCGAAATCAGCCCAGTGGTGTCCACCAAAGGAGTGGGATCCAGTGGGGCCAAGCGGAAATTGTTAGATCAAGTCAAATCACCTGAGCCGAAAGAAAAAGTGCTGGAAAAGCTAACTGAGGAGAATCCAGAGCCGCTGAAACGAAAATTCAACTTTGTACGCTATTCGGAGCACGAAACACAAAGTGAATCTGTAGAGATGCCAACTCTGGTGCCTCAAGCGGGTGAGTCAAGCATAAGATACCTTGACTTTCTTTTTATAAATCAATTTAACTCTTCCATTTACAGATGATGTTAATGCTGATCACACAGTTGTTGCCCAGGATCAACTAAAGACTCCCCCACGCAGTGGATCATCATCTGGTACTTATGTTAGTCCCTTTGTCTCCTTTTCTCGTGGCAAAGTTAATTCTCGCAGCGAGCGTGAGAAGCGCAACAGCATGTATCTTCGGGACCCCAGCACTCCGCTTCATGTGCGTCTTGCTTTGGAGGCTGTCATCTATTTTCGTCAACAATTGTCCAACGAAATTTCCCGCCTTCACAATCTATGCGACGAATGGGAGACTTATGTTAAGCAACATGAATCGCTTCTATTGGAAACTGGTGGTCTGGACATGATCAATGTGGCCATTGGTCAGACCAAGCTTTTAACCAGCAAAAAAATGATGCAATTCAGCGGTCTTATTGCTCGTTGTGAGGCAGGAGCCAAGGGAGAACAGAAACCAGGTATAGCGGATGGCAGCGAAGACTCAAAGCCAGTGGAGGCCAAAGACCTAGAGGGCTGGTGGGATATGCTTAAGTTGCAAAGTGACAACGTGGACAAGAGGTTTGCCAATCTTATAAGATGGCGAGACAACGAATGGGTGGACCCGGATGCACAGGAGCAGCAGAAAAAGGAAGCTAAAGCCAAGTTAGCTAAACACTTAAAGCCCAAACCCAAAGTCAAACGCACGGCCAGCTCAAATCTAAAACAATTCCTGGTCAAGGCCCATGCCGAGTTGAAGAAGAAAAAGGCAGAGGCTGCTAACAATGAGCTTGGAGCAGAGGAGGTAAATTCCTCTGCCCGTAGATCGCAACGAGTGATTGTGGTACGCGATCGCAAGTCCTTTAGTCCCGCTCGTACTGTTTTAAGTCTGTCCAAGGGGGATACTCCTCGTTCGTCTATAGGTAAAGGCAATGCAATGCTTAAATCCGCTATAATGGCTGCAGCTGCTCAGCATGCACCATCCACACCACCACCATCTCTAGCCAGTAAATCCCGCCAATCTATATTGAAAACTCCGGGCACATTCAAACGGGAGACGGGTCGTGGTGTCATTTTTAGTGCCACTAAAAAAGTAAGACGCTTCAAATTTACCATTGATGAGGGCGATTCAAGTGATGAGGCAGCCAAAGGTGGGGATAAGCTAGAGGATTGCGAGGAGAATATGTCCCTCGAGGAGTCAGGGGGCAGGCGTCAGGAATTGCAGGAGCAATGTGACCCGTCACCAAATGCCTCTCGCACATATGGATTGCGTAATCGTCTGGTTAAGCTAAGACCCTCTTCTGAGTTTATGTAAAATTTATACATGTTTAATTTATTTTGGTTTAATGTATTGTAAGGTTAATCCCTAATTCCTTTTTGAGTTCAAGTGAAAATTGTCAAATGTTTTATTTAGTGTTTATTTAGTTTTTGTGCATTGTAAAGTTCTATAATAAATGTATTTAAATGTAAGAATTTGGAAATTAATTGAGTAAATGCAAAAAATTTAGGGGAGAATGGGGGGTTGTGATCATAGTTTTGTTTTTCGACCATAATTTTGTTAAACATCAATATTTTTTCGTTCTGTAAATTTTGTATTTTAGGCAGGGAAACAAACCGAAACGAATTTCGGTTCCGGTACTTACCGAATCTAACGTTTAAATTAATAATTATTTCCTAGAAGCATGATAGCGTCCAATGTATTTCCGTCCATATGATTTTTTGGCGGAGTCAAAATTAACTTTATTAACACCGGAAAATCAACTGGAACAGCAAGAATAACTTTTGAGAGTTCCGGAAACTTTGTGGAATTTTCTGACTGTTTCTTTTCATAGAAATTCATATAAAAATCGACTTTATCTTCAGTTTCAGACAAAGTAGTTGGGTCAGAGCTGCTTTCCTCATTTAGTTGCAATTGAACAGAAGTGGATAAAATAAATAAATATATATCAGTTAAAGCAGTTACACATGTACATTAGGTCGGACATTTTATATATGGAAAAATGTAACGTCATACTGATACCCGCTTAAACGATGCATATTTGTGTATAAAACGCATAGCAAAAAAAATTTTTGAGAAAAAATAAGGTTTAGGGTCTGCGACTTGGACTTAAAGTTTATCACTTATACGTACTGTTGCCCATGCCTACATTTTTAATTTTTTAGTAGTTGGCGTAGACTTGGTTTGAAGTCATAACATTTGACAAAAAGGTACCATGACCAATAAATAATGTTTTTTATATAACAGACACAATATGTAGGTAAATATATTTGGTACTTAATATATTTGGTAAAAATTTTATATTGCGGCAAAATTTCTACTATTTTGCGCTGTTTACTTCTAGATGAAAGCAAGTTTTAGCCGTTCATTAAGAGGCTATCAAGATATCTTTGAAGTCAGGTCCCACACTGAACTGAAGGGCTGCGCATCACGGTTGCAGCCGTTCCTGCGAATAGTCTACTTTTACTGGGCTGCTTATAAATAAGCTTCTTCAGGATCGAAAAATAATGCGGATTACTATACTAATAAGGGCAAAAAATACAGGGAAATTATTCATAAATCAAAAACTCTTTATTTAATATTGTCAATTCATTTCATTCCCATGAAAGTAACCTCGCCCTTCTGCAAGACACTTGTGCAAACGTTTTTTACAATTTTGTTTGTGTTTGTAGGACAATTTTAAGAACATGCAGCAAAGTCTTCTTCTGGTATAGTCTTTAATTTCTTCTTCGTTTGGGGCTCTGTCTCTTTATCGATTCAAAACGGTGTCCACGGAGCGATTTCTTGAGTTTAGCGAATTGGCCATAGTAGCCAAAATGGACACTCAAAATGGTTTTCACTGTTATGTCTGCAGTATCTGACTAGAAGGACAGTGCGTTCATGCGTACATGGCCCTTTGTTGAAACCCCGCTCGTGGACCAGGCTGGCTTCACCTTGCGAGCCGCACTAGTCGCACTTTCTGAAATGGGCAGTCTTAAGAAATTAGTCCCATATAAAAGCGTGGAAAAACGCATCTCTTCGTTGGAAATGGGCTCGCTTCGTCAAAATTTGGTCCTAGTCTACCAACCAAAAATACATTCGATTCCTGTTTTGTTTTTATTTATTGTTCGATTAAATTCAAATTTGACAACTTTTAAAATGATACGAAGAATTCGTCGACAGAATTTCGATTCGGTGAACGGGTCGTATACGTAATATTTGTGGAAACTTTGAAGGCTTTTCGCAGAGGTTAAAACATGATATAAAATTTTTTGATTTTTTAATTCATTATGTACACCCTAAAAGTAATCGTTTAAGATGGTATCAGTTATATTTTTTATTGGCGTCCACCCTAATGTACATATATACTTTTCTGTTCAGAGGTTAGCTTGACATTATATGGAGGTTCTAAGAAAATGCCACATAGGAATGAATTGTTTTCAAAGAGATAGGTCTTGCGTTTTTCTATTTCACTGAACAAACGTTTTGCTAAGCCGAAAACCTTTCTATACCCATGGAGGGGGTATATTGAAATTGTTCAGATGTTTGCAACGCATAGAAGGAAGCATCTCGGACCACATAAAGTATATATATTCTTGATCAGCATGACGAGCTGAGTTGATATAGCCATGCCCGTCGTTCCGTCTGTTTCTATGCTATCTCCTCCGTCAGTTTAAAAGCTATCTTAACCAAACTTTGCACGAACTCTTTTAGTACAAATACGCTGCACATTTGTCGGAATCGGCCGGATCGGATGACTATATCGTATAGCTGCCATAGAAACGATCGGTCGAAAAAGTAGTTCTAGTGAGAAAAACTTTTTTATCTTCAAGGCAATTGTCCCCAAACCTCGTATTTATAAGTTTTCTATGTCTTCACATAATTTTACCAAGTTTTATGAAAATCAGACAACTACATAGTATAGCTGCCGTACAAAAGATAGTTTTGAAAAAACTTCTTAGTAGGAAAAACTTTTTTGTTTTCAGTGCTATCGTTCCCAAACTTGTTACTGGTCAATATTATATGCTAACACACAATTCTGCCAAGTTTGATTCAAATCGGATGACTGTTGCATATAGCTGCCATAGGAACGATCGGTTGAAAAACTAGTTCTAGTGAGAAAAACTTTTTTGTTTTCAGTGCTATCGCTCCCAACCTCTGCATTTATAGGTTTTCAATGATTTCACATAATTTCCCCAAGACTGGTCGAAATCGGATAGGGTGATTTTTTAAGAGCTATAGGAAAGTTAAAAAAAAAAACACGTTAAATTCAGAAAAATGCATGAAAATAGTCTAAAGGCGTTAAATCGCACGATCTAGGCGGCTAATTGACCAGTTGTTGAGTAACAGAGGCCCAATTGCTGCGAACGGCGACGAATCGATAGTTGATGGTCATCATTAACACTGGCCGATACAGCTGCGATATTTTCTTCAGTTCGCACTCTACGAAAGCGTGTTGATGGTTTAATGTCCAACTATGTAAATATGGTGCGAAATTTAGTCACAATAGCCGCTTCAGTGGGTCGATTAAACTGATCATAAAATGGAAGAAGCGCGCGATGAACTTTCTTAGCAGATTTTGATAATAAAATTCAATAATTTGCAAGCGTTGTTCGTTTGTAAGCCGATTCATGGTTAAATTAAAGACCAAACTGAAGATTTTTGACAGTGAAACAAAACACCAAACGTGCGTGAGCTGTTTAAACCAGTGTTGCCAAAAAGATAATAGCTAAAAAATCACGCTTTATATAGTATAGCTCCCATACAAAAGAAAGGTCTGAAAAAAATCTTAGTGAAAAAAACTTTTTTGTTTTTGACTAATATATTGTATAGCTGCCACATAACTAACTGGCAGGCATACATATATCAAGCTCCAAGGGTATATGAACTTCGGTCGAGCCGAAGTTAGCTTGTCTCTATTTTTTTTATTTGAAGCTAACTATTTAGCCAAACTGCGTAAAAATCCTCCAAATCTAACTGCTCGTTTCGCAGTCTACGGGTTATACTCAGAACAAAAAACCGTACCGGTACAACGTTTAGGTTCTTTTCGGTTCTAAAAATATCGATTCTCTGATACCGGTATATAAAAAATTAAGAATATCTGTTCCGGTTCCGGTTCTGAGTTTCAATCGGTTCTTTTCGGTATACGGTTCCGTTTGGATTCCCTCCTTTTGGCATTACGAAAAAATTTTTGATAAATATTCATAAGTCAACAACGAAATTAAAACTTGTTTTTTGAAAAAAAGAATCGCTTTCTGTTGCACAAACTTAGGGCCGATTTCACATCTTCCACATAGAGCTATTTGTCACATAAACTAACAAATAGCAGTGTAAAATCGACGACTATCTGACATATAGCAGCTATCTGGGAGAACAGAAATCGGCCCTTAGAGAACGTGTTGATTAATAGGTTGCTTGTCAAAAGTTAGGTAATAAGAAGAGAGACACTTGACATAAATTCATGAATATTAAAATAAATCTTCGCGTGGCTCACAACCCCCATCTTCCCCTACAATAATTCACATATTTCACTTATTTTGCCTCTACTTTTTTTGGGATTCAAATTCAGTTAAAAGCTTTCACTCAAAGCTCATTTGGCTATACGTAAAACGTAAACAAACAACGTAGCTGAATTTGAATTTAAAACATTTCTTTTTTCTTTCTTTTATTGGTTACTTTAGGCACATTGTTTGGTTTATCTTTTGTGCAAGCAAAGGACAGGGCCACTCATTGTGTATGCACAAAAAAAACACACATTGTTATTGTTGCACACAGACGCCCAGCGACAGTTGAAAAAATTGCGCTTTCATTCATTAAAGCTGGCCATTGTTGTTGTTGTTGTTTGTCGCTTGTTTGGGGCCCCGCTGCTTGCAATAGCCATCGAATCCAAGCCAGAGTCAGAGTTTGATTTGAGTTTTGCTTTTAGTTTGAAACACGTTACTCGTGGCGGTGGTACGAATAGAGCGGTTTTTTGCGCGCTCACAAAAATCTCCGAAAGTTCGAAAGTTTTACAACATATTTTGTATGTTTCGTTTTGAAAATTTAATATGCAAATGCTTAACTATTTCTAAGCCACAATTTACCTTATAAATACGAAAAGAAAGCTAAAGCAGAATTCGGACCAATCAATGTGTTGTTGGTGTTCATTCGGGCAGATAGTTTATGAAAATTAAAATTAATCATTATTAAACAATTTGCGTGTTCTTCTTTTGCACTCTGCATTCCTACCCCCCTCCTCCCCATTGTCATGCTGTTAATTGAAAAACTTTTCTTTGTCAAGGTTGCCAACGGCCGACTTCGACTCCGGCAGCTTAAGTGCACGTACGTACGTTTGGCTCTCTGCTGTCTCTGTGTTTGTGTGTCAATTAGTGTGTTATTCAACCGTCGCGCAAATAGATCATTAAAATAATGCCACACTCCGGGTCCAGGTCTAGGCTTCGGCTTCATAATTGTAATGATGTGCAAATATTGGAAATGGAATTGGTAGCTCGCGTTGTGTCAGACATGTTAACGAGGGTTGTTTAAAAATTTACTACTTAGAACTAGCCAAAGCAGCTAATAAAGTTGTATAACCAGTTGACTTTTACGGCTTTCTGCTAATTGAAGTATGAGAGAGAGAGAAATATATGAAGTGTTCAAACGGTTAAGCTGCCTTTACACTTGGCATATATCTCTAAAGAGACTTTCTGACAATGGTGTAATAGTGTAATTAGCAAAAAATCTCTAAATTTAAAAAAAAATTTTGACTTGTTTGATGGAACAGATCAGATTCTATTTGATAAGAGGGAAGTTTGACCAAGTTTAAGGGCATTATTTATAGTATATACCTCAATAAAGTAACTGCCAAAACAGAAAACTTCTTAAAAATTAACTCACAAAAACTAAGGCCTTTGGTGTCAAAAGATTGGTTAGTTTTTTCTTTTTGTTTTGGCTTCCAGTGTTCCCCTTTACACAATGGAAGTACGCAAAAAAAATACGAGATATCCGAACTAAAATTAGTCCCAAACAATTTCAACAGTCGTTTAATCATGGATTTTCTCAAACCAAGTACGAGAGGATTAACTTGAGTATAGATTACACTGTGCAACAGTTTAAAAAGCAAATTGGAAATGGTCACACTGCGCTAATTTAGCGATTTAGTTGTCTAAGTACTAAGCTTAACGAAGAAAATAGTGAATTTTTTATTGGAAATACACACTTTTGGGGCCGCTTTAGAGAATGTAGAAGTGTTCAGATTGTAAAACCTTGTTCAGAAGAGATGTTTGTCATCTCAAAAGCTTCATTTTTCCTAAAGAATGTACGCCAAAAATTTTGATTTTTTAAAAGTTATACTCAAAAAAGAAAAAAAAAAACGATTTTTTTAAAAAAGTTTTTTGAGAAAAACTACCGGAAATCAAAATTATTTTAAGAATCTTTGTAAGAAAAATGTATTCTGCGGACTGTCAGCTACAACTTTGTCGAAGACAGTTTGCAGCTATCACTAAAACTGAATGAGCTGTATGCCCAAATCTGATGACACCTTTTTTTTGTTATCACACCCAATTTCAAAAACTTTGAGGGTCCATAAAAAAAAAGTGCTACCAATCTAGCCAAACGCTGAAAGGGATTTACTCACTTCGGGTAGCACTATCGATTCCGCATAGTGTAGCTTGGTAGTTTTGAAAACAGTTGAAATTTATTGCACTGTGTTTTTTTATTCTTAAAGATCATGCTCGATATATTTCGGCTTATTTCAACAGCATACGGGATTGATTTAATATTTTTATTCGAGCTCGACTTGATCTCTCAGTCAGATTCAAACAAGAACGTCCGAAATTGATTTAAGCTTAATATTCATACATAAATTAATCTCGAAAGAATCTATTTGCGAGAATACCCGAGATTAAATCAAGCTTGATATTCAACTAGATTCAACGCAAATAAGGATTGCTGTAATAATGCTTGAGACTAACTGAAACCGATATTTAAACTCATTTTGACTCCTAAAAAAAATCATCATATACGGGGGTGCCACCAAAACCTCTTTCAACCAAATTCCAACTGATTTCCAATTCTTAGGTGCCACGGAAATTTCTTTTAGTTTTAAACCTTCCGTGATTTGCTTAGAGATTAATCAAAGCTCCCTTTCCAGTGGCTGGACAGCTGGCGGAATGAAATCTCTAAAAGTTCTGTGACACCAACGAATTTTTCGAGAGATTTAAAACCAACCATCGGCGAAATCTCTAGAGATTTCTGTGGCACCCCCGATAACGAGTTTTTGATTTTTAGTGTAGCAAGTCCTAGCCGGCTCGAGGTCATTAGTTGTTTTCATACAACTCTAAAAACAGGACACAAACAACACCGCAATGGAGCCTGTTGCTTTGGCATATCGACTGCAATCCAATAGATTACTTCTCATGTAGAAGTGCAATAACTGGTTGGGAATTCCAAGGCAATATATGGGCAAAAATTAATCACCGCATGTGTGTGTACCCATTAAGACGGACTGTATTAGAGAGAAAGATTTCTCCCAGCTTGGAACTTGTTCTCGGTAACCTTTTGCTTTGACATTGGAATTCCGTACTTACTTCAATCTCAAGTCACAATCATTTGATTTTCAAGAAGAATCCGTTCATTAAATCAGCATTTTCGGATTAATACAAACATTTTAGGATTGATTCAATTCTTCTCTAGAATTACAATCCGAAGGTCGAAAACAAATCAAGTTTATGGCCATGATTTTAGCTTGACTTTTTTCGAACTGTATTTTCTTGTGAAATATGAAATGACTGACCAAAGCAAGTACACACTCCGGTATTTGAAGCGCAGCTAAGCAGCTTTCCATTTAACGTTGTGGTAGAATTGTGATTTACATTCTTATACCCTTTAGAATTGATAAGATCGAACATATCTAACAAAAATGTGGCGTTATCTAGCTGTACTTTAGACAACCAATTCCTTCCATAACAAATACCTAAATAGCAAGCTCAGCTAAGAAAAAGATTGCTTGGAAATTTTTTGCTTGGGAGTATCAAAAACTGTTTTTGAACTAAAGATGGAAATATAAAGTTTCTTTAAAGTTAGGGCTTTCTCTTCGATGAAATTTCCTTGACCTTTGACTCACATTCTCGCTGTCACACTTTTAGGGCATCTTCTTTTCTAATATATAAATTATGAAGAGTTTTATTTAAGAGGATCTTCTTTCCTAATATGCAAATTATGAAGCGATCGCTTTGAGCTTTTTTTTGAACTTTCCTTTGGTAATTAACAGCTTAATGAGGCAAATGTTGAGCTTAAGTTTTATTAAATCAAATTTCAAAACACACCTCGTTTATTATTAGCACATTGATTGCTCTTACAGCACAGATAACTAAAACTGGCTTGTTCTGCCTAAAGAGAAAGAGAGAGAAAAACTAGTCGAAAGGCTTACCAGTTTTTCTTTTTTTTCCAGTTTATTGTTGTTGTTTTTAAATTGTAGTTTTTTTTGTTGTAAGTATATATGGCGCTTATACCGTTTATTGCTAGAACAGCGGCGCCCCTATACAGAAGACAACGACGACCACACCCGCTCCCCATACAAGTCAAACGACTTTTCCCTTACCCACTTCACCCCTCTTAACAGCTTTTCATGGCCAATGCAAAAAAATTGGTGGCGGAAGCCCTGGCATTAGAGCACCAAAAACTAACGTGTAAAAAGCCAAACACTTATCAAACAAAATAATCACGAAAAAAACAACAGAAGCATCGAACGAAACACACAAACACATGAAATTATCAAATCGATATGAAGGAACTCTTCGACATGCCAATCTGTTGGTATGTGAATTTTGTTCATACGGTGGGGTGAAACGTGATTGAAATTCAAACTTGACATTGGACGGTAGTAAGTAGGTACTAATTGGTAAAGCATTGGATAAGCCACGTAACTGGAAAGACTTAAGGAATTTGTGACATTTTATGTACAGTATGTGAGTTCTTTGAGCTGTTTCATTTATAAGAAAACCAGAAACTTAGGTACTTAAATTTTGAACTACGTGTTTCTACAGATTTTTATATTAATCCAATACTTAATACAGCAGTTCTTAGTTTGAGGAAAAGAAAATTATAAAGCGTAAGACCTATGTTATGTATTCTTAGCCATACATGAGTCTTACAACAAAGATTTCTTAAAGACGTAAGCCTCTAACAGTTAATTTATATACCCCCCATTGAGGTTTATCTTTTTCCTGAGTTATCTTAACCAAATATTATATTTATTCAATCTAGATAGCAGTATTTCTTTATATCATCATTGACTTTATTTGACAGTAAAATGAGAAATAGTTGGGTGACAATAAAATTTTCGTGCTTGCAACAAGCCGAACTTTTCCCAATCTCTTGGTTTGTGTGCTTTTAATTTTTTCCCAAGAGGCAGGGACTTGCAGTTTTAAACCGAACTCAGAAGGTAAACTTTGAAAAGCTTTTCAATGGGATTGTAAGTGAAGGTGACCGGTTGTATTAAACCTTTTTAAATTTTTTATTAGAATATAGTGAAAAATTTGTTACAAATTCATTTGTCAAAGTATTGTCCATCGCTAGCCACCACTTGTTTTCTGACAAATTTCGGATACCATCTCGAAAGAACGATGCGGGTTTTAATACGATCCACGAATCGATCTAGTTTTGGAGTTTGGCTCAAACGCTTCAATTGAGTTTGGTAGAGTTGTTCTGTGATGGCTCATAGTATATAAACTTTATTCAACACCGAATGAATATTATCAACTAGATCTAATAAACTACAGAAGTGATGTCCTATTCTTTTTTATACCTTCTATTGTTCTTTTTCACGTAGCTCACCTGCCCTGGAACGTATTTCACCTGCTATGGATATTGGTATACTATTTGACCAGAAATTGTGTTAAAACAGACACGCGATTTTTTCCAAAAAAATTTTTAACTGCAGCTAGTGTCCCCCTTCTATCTCTGATGGTACTACACACTTGCATTATATTTACTATCACAAATAAAAGTCATCGTTACTCAACTTTAGTTTCCATGTCATGTATAAGTCATTTCAAATTTAAATTTAATAATAAATTAATTATTTTATTTTGTGTTGAACTGGCGTGTTGAAATTGTTTTGTGTTTAATTAACGTGTGTTGAATTGTTGTGTTTGGTGAAATGACTTTGTGTTGTATTGACGTGTGTTGAAATTGTTTTGTGAAGACTTTGTTTTGTGTTGAATTTGTTTTGTGTTGAATTGCCGGATTGTTGAATTTTGTTGTTGGGTGAAATAACTGTGTGTTTTATAGACGTGTGACCTCAGACACGTCATAGCTACAGCGAATAAATCCCAAGGTGTTGTGTAAATTTCTATATTTTATACGTATTTCTATGTTTTGTAGTAAATTACCAATTATTTTAATTGGGAAGAGAAGTGTTCGTCTCATATTCGATGTTCCTAAATAAAGGATTGGTTTGGAAATTAAACAACTTGACTTTAGCTTTCTTTTCTTCTTAATGCCGTAATATGATATATGATTTTAAACGTTTACTGCAAAGCAGATCATGTTCAGCTCGGGTTCGGGAGGTTGACAATTTATAGGTTTTGTTTTTCGGTTCGTTTATTTCGTTAGGTGTTTTGGTTTTTTTTTGGTAATCTTTCTTTGGCAAAGTTTCTTGTAATGATTCAGGCTAAAAGTTTTGGGAACACGCCTGTCCACGTAATTGAATGTAAGGGATCCTTTTGTGCCAAATGTCTAAAAATCTAAATATGGGAAATTTTAGTTATGGAATTTCAAGCTAGAGATGTTTGACCATATATCTTTTTAATAAGGGAAATATTCGAAAATATTTCTTTCTAGACTTAAAAAATAAAAACCAATTTGCAACGGCGTAAACAAATTCTATCCCCCCAATAAAAGTAATCCCAAACATCCGAGTACTTAGTATGCAATTCATTTATTTTGTCTAACCAAATGTTTACAAAATATTTTCAAGCACCTCAATTAATCCATGAACACATAGACAACAATTGTGGTCAGTGCTAATCTTTGGCCCACTTAAATGGAAGCAATTTCCAATAGGTCCAAGTAAAGCTAACCTATTGAGCAAAGCAAACAAGTGAGTCACCCGATTTCTAGTGCAAATAAACAAGAGATAAAATGTGCCTTCTATATAGAATGCATATTCATGAACGCTTTGATCACGTGCCGGGCACAAGTGTAAACCAGTTTTCTAGGTAAAGCTTAAGTGCCATGTCGGAAGTGCCATTAAGTTAAACAGTTTTGTTTGGTCTGCCAAAAATTATGCATAATTAAAAGGTGGAAAAAGGAAAATAAATAGCGTGCACCTTTCACGCTAAGGGCGACAACAACTTTTCTCAAACTATTTGATTTTTGCCAGTTTATGCGCACGAGCAGAGCGATAACAAACGACACAGCTACGACGACGACAGCAACGACCAGTGACGACGTTGACTTCAGTCTGGAAGTTGGTTGAGGTTCAGTTTCAGTTACGTTTTGGCGTTTTACGGTAACGCAGCGGACGAACAGTTAAACCCTGCCCCCTCTGCGATTATATATAGGTGCGTGTTTGTGTGTGTGTGTGTTGCCAAAAAATTTTAACTTGCTAACGTGTAAAATTGCTTTGCACGAATTGCTCATACGACGCGTTGGCCCTATCAAAGCCGCTTATTGTTCGTGACTTTGACATTTGTCTTACCGTTAAAAGTGCTCAAACGACCAAGTGTGGCCAATTGTTGTTCTAGAAAATCAAATGGTTTAATTTCCTCCACCAAAATCTGGCACCCACCAAAAAGTCAAACGCGCGTACCTTGACCTCACACTCTTTATGCAAAGCTACTTGCGATTTCACTTTCTTTTTATGTTTCTTTTTTTCCTGTTGAGGTTGTTGTTGCTTTAATGCTTTTCTTCGAGGGCCGTTAATCACATGATTAGGTAATAATATTTCTCATATTCGAGTATATATACTGGATTATGTTTGTTCCTTATCATGTGGGGGTTATATTTCACTGTTGCCAAAAAAAGGAGATAAGATTAACCTGTCCTCAGAGAGTAGTTGTCGTCCGTTTCAATTGTTTGAATTTTCTACTTGTATTTATGATGATTACATGCCGCAGTACACGTAGCTTAAAGAAAATAAGCAATAAAAAAATTCCCAGCCACTCTAACTAAAAGCTGTAACAGATTGCAATTCACACACCGACGAGAGTTTGACCGAGTTTCTGCTGCCTGCAACCAACCAACCACAATACTTTACCTTAACACACCTTAAAAAAAAGGTTTCCAACAGCAGAAAAGGGGCCATGAAACCCATTTGATTTATATGCGGATAGACGGACGCACTAAACACACGCAACATTTATAGAAAATATAATTTGTAAATCAAACTTTTCGAATTCACACCTTAAATTTGAGACAAATTAAGCAAGAATTTTGTTTAATAGATAGAGAGAGAGAGAGAAATTTGATTTTAATATGAGAAAGCCATCCCAATGAATATTGCCAATTTATATGTGTTGTTATTCAAAACATGGTCATCAAATCGAACCTTTCGCTTTTTTTATGTTTACAATGTGTACAAGGTTCGTCTGATAGGTATTTATTTATAGAACAATATTCGTATCTACGTTTAGCTTGAAACATTTCAATCAGCAACTGTTTAACTAATTTATGGCGTTTGGGTAATAGCAATTGGAGCAATGCTGCTTTTTGTTAGGTCAAGATTAAATACTCTAAATGAAGGGGGCCTAAAGCCTATGTGCATGTTAATTTGAGCATTGCAAAGTATAATGCAAACAACAACTTTGTATGTTTTCTCTTTTTTCTTTCCCTTCAATGCCTTTTGCAAAATCGAACGCAACATCAAATATGTTTTCGTCGTATAAAGATAAAGGTCTATATTCAGCACTCCGTCAAATTCCTTAAGTCTCAGAATTTTATATAATTAGAAACACTTTGGCTTTGCTTTAATGCTTATGTGCTGTTGTCTATTTATATGAAATACTGTGCGGGATACAGGACTTTAAGCATAAATTTCGTTGTGAACGAAAAAGTATTTCGTTTGAAACAGACAGCCACGACCACACAGAAATAAGTCGGTGTCAGAAATATTCTTTTCATTTGTATTGGTCTCTACGCCGCCGTTAGCTGGCTTTGGGTACCTCTGCTCTAAAAGCTGGTACAATGGTTCCCAAAAAATGTCAAACTACTTGGCTCAGGTTTTGTCCTACGCGTTTTGGCAATATTATTGCCTTCCTTAGAAAGTCTGTATATTTTCAATAACATGAATTCAAATTGGACATACATATTTCACATATTTCTTAATTGTTAAAAACCCATTTTAGTGGTCGTCATTGTTTTGTTGAATTGCATGATTTTTTGTTTCTGTTAGTAGTGTTATTTGTTATGTTTTTGTATTTGTTTGAATTGCTATGCTGTTTAAATGTTCCTCCTGCGATTGCCGTTGCGTAAATGCAGTTCGTCTGTTAAATATTGTCTTTAAAGTTGGTGTTACCAGATTTTAACTGTTTACCAGTTCCTGTCATATAAATAGTACCCAACTGTTCTATTTATAAGCTTAGTAAACATCTCAGCAAAGGAACTGCAAAAACAAAACATTCCATATAAAAACAACTCACAAAACTTTTAACACCAAAGACCTTTGATAGTAAATTATTTCTTTATGGAGTTTTTTGTTTTGGTAATTCCCTTGTTGAGGTATAAAGCTATAGAACAGACATTAAAATAGTTTTAAATATCTTTGGATATATCGCCTTTATTTATAAATAAACAAGAGCGTAAGTTAAAGTCGGCTCTAACCGACTTCGATTTACCCGTTACTCATGAAAAAACATGTTTAACAGTGTTCCTGCGTTCCTTAGGGTGACCATCCGAAAAGTATGCAACTTTTTTTTGCGAGGAAGGGGGTAGCGGAGGGGCTTGGTTCACTTTAATGTTCATTACTTGAGAACCGTTCATCCGATCTTTATCATTTCTTCGGCAAATCAATTTATTTTGCTAATTACTAACTATCTCTAAAAGAAACGAATCGTCTATCTTCAAAACTGTAGGAGATTTAACGTTTTTTTCCCAATTGCGGGGGCGGGAGGGGGCTTGGCCAAATTTTGAAACAAATTTGATCTGCGTGCAGATAAAAGAAGCATTTGTCCCATACATGTCAAACCTCTATCTCTTACCATCTCTGAGATCTAGGTGTTCATACAGACGGACGGACAGACGGTCAGACGGACAGACGGACAGACGGACATGTCTATCGGACTCGGCTGTTGATGCTGATCAAGAATATATACACTTTATATGGTCGGAAATGATTCCTTCTGCCTGTGACATACATTTGCACGACTTTAGTATATCCTTTTTACTCTACGAGTAACGGGTATAAAAATGAATTCAAAAGTTTTCATTGGTAGATTCTCCAATTTCCGTCATTGATTTTTATATTTCATAAATCTGTACATACTCAGGGGGAATTTGAACTCGGAACCCTTAGACTAAACACGAATGCCGCGGGTCAAAGGCAGCTCATCTAAGATATTACTTGAATTGAATCTGCCTTAAAATAGCCTCATTGTAATTGTTAAGTTCGCATTCCGGGTTCGTCTAATATAAAATGGGAAACAGAAATTTGAACCAAAGACACCTAAAATTGATTCTAAATATTTTGTATCTTGCAAAAAGGAATAATGTTGAAATTGAAAGTTGTGATTAAAATGATCCAAATCTGAGGATTACAGCTCTTAGCAGGGCAAAATGTATTAAACAATTTTACAAGAATCTCAGTAATTCCGACAATAAAAATCTTACATTTGCAATGACACTTCTAAATAAATCTTATTAGGAAACAACAACTCGTGCTGGATTATTTAGATAGTTGATTTGATTACTAAATGTAATCCTTTATGTAATAATCCCTTGAGCTTGTATAGTTTATAGTGTTATATATATTTTTTTTATAGCAACTGACTCATTCTCTTAAGCTCATATCACTGAGCTTCAATTGACATAGTGACTTAATTATTCATACCACAAACTAAACAGTCGAACGTGCGACCACAACCCGTTAATACGTTTGTACTACGTTTTCTTTATTTAATTGTGTCTGCAACTGATAAAACCCAAAAAAAAAGAAAATAAATAACAAAAAATAACCCTATACACCGAACAAAATAATTGTGTGTGTTTTAACTTTGCCGCCGGGCTTATTTAGCCATGTGGTGGCTGTGGGGAGTGTTAATTAGGTACAAATATTTTTTCTTTTTTGCCCAATTGAACTTGAAGCTGTTGCTGAGATCCGTCCCGCAAATAATTTCAACAAATATTGTTGCTTCAGTGCCAACTTTTAATTTAGCAATAAAAATATTTAAATAATATTCTCGCCGTTTGGGTACTTGAATGATTGTTTTGTTTTGCTTTTGCTAACAAATTGACCTTGAAATTGCCATTTGGTTGCATACAGTTGATTTTGTTTAGCAATTGGCATAAGGTGAACTGGATTGAGACTTGAGTTGGTGGAGAAACGTAATGAATTAACCTCTAGACAGGAAAATTCTTATCAGAAATCTTTGAAATGGAGGTGATTATAATCACTGAAGGAGTTAAGTCAATTGGAAAATCATCTTGCAGAGCAAAGCTCCTTAAATCAAACTTTAAGAGAGATTACTTAAATTATATGAGACTTCTTTTGAGAAAAGAAAAAGTCAACTTATTTCTTCTTTTCTCAAGCAGGATACCAGCTAATTGTGATATGAACGGCATTATCAGCGGAAACAGCAGTTAAATAAAAATAAAAGGCAAAAAATAAAAGCAATTCCAAAAACATATCAAACACGTTCAACAGCAAGTAGTTTGCTCTAAATAAAGTCTGATTCCATTGAAAGTCATTCTTATTGAATGTTTACCTTTCAATTGTGTAAATTCCCAGCACTCAAATCGAATTGAAATACAAATCAAATAAAACTTTGAGTTTGACCTCAATGGTTGCCCCGTAATTGAACGCGTCTAGAATTTATGAGTAGTCGTTGTAGGTCTATAAATTGCAGCTTTTAATTAAATTACACCCCCCCATTCCAGGGGGAGACAATGAAATATGACTTGGCAATGAAAGTTGTTGTCGTCGTATCAGTTTTCAATCGCCGACGTGTGTTGGTGGACTGATAAGAATGGGCTAGGCTAGGCTAGCTGGTCAGTCGATCGGTCAGTCAGTCACATGCATTTGATCGATTTGGAGCTAAAAAGTAGACTGTCTGTCCATCCTTTCCCCAACCCAAAAAAATTACCTATTGATAGATCTAATTGATATTTAAGCATGCAAAGCTCTATAAACAATCAATGGCATTTATTTGGCAGTGGAACGGAATGACCCTGGTAGTGGACACTGCCAATTGTTATGTAATTAGGCAAACGATAACAAAACAACAATAATAAGTAGCAAACTGTTGGCGAAAGTCAATAATTGTTGTGTGACAAGGTGATTAGTTTGCTTAGTTGTGGCAGTAGATCAATAAATAGAGAAGATAATATTTGAACTACTTTAATACCCACTAGAAAATATATGATATGTTCTTAATTTCATTATTCAAAACTTAAATGTTTTAGTTTAACAAGGTGCGCTTTTTAACAGTAACTTTAGCTCATTTACTGAACATAATATCACGAATTAATATTCCATTTCAGTTTCGAAAAATTATATATAGAAAATTCTAATATAAGACCACATCAGTTTTTGGTCCACAATGGTATAAGAAATCCTTCAGCTATGGGGCAGAACTGAGGGGTGGTTTTTACTGTAAACTTTGAGGTCAGATCTGATAATACATTTTCTACACAGGAATTTGAATACTAATGACCTCACCTCAAACATTCTTAAGTACGAGAGTGGATGAATATGTTCTTTTTTAAGTAAAGGTATTATTTAGCTGTCAACTTCAACAAACGGCCAGAACGGATTTATCAGCTGACATTTGAATTTAGTTGAAGGTATTTTATCACTTATAATATCCAGAACGGCTGGTTGGATTTTTAAGATCCCAGATTCCAAATAAGAGCATAGCCATGAAATACTTGCCAAAAGCCAATCGGTTCAAAGATATGTTATAATAAGCTAATATGTGTCAGATAAACTAACAATTTATATTGCCATGTAGGAGATGTAAAGTCTCTTCTTAATAGTTGGAAAGTGTCGACGGGTAAATAGGACGCTTAAAACAATCGGTCCGGTAGTTGGCAGTTGTAAACGGGTAAATATGAGGTGTAGGCTAAATGGTCCAAAAAATCCCCAAAATTTTTTTTAAATTGATCTTTGGCTGTCATGAGGACGAAAAATCTTCTTTATTGTCAAATTTGTTTATGAGTTTTGACTGTAATTAAGACGGTTAAATAGACGTTTAACGCTGCGAATAGGCAAACGGCTAAACAGGAGGTTTTCAAAAAACGGTCAAAAAAATCCTGAAATTTTAAAAACTTTGTAATGAGTTTTGATTTTATATTATTGAGAAGGGTAAATAGACGGATGGTAACAATCGAAAAATGTAAAAAAGAATAGATAGATGATGGTGCACAGAAATAAAAAATAGGATAGTTTCTGAGGATCCTCAGGATATTTTCGGTATCCACTAAAACGGATATATCAGAGAAAAATATTTCATTGATCTTTTTTCTTCATTCAAAGGAGCTGAAAAATGTGAAAGGAAAATTTAAAAAAATGGATCTTAAGTGGATATTTCGAATATCCATTCTACGGGGATCTTTTTTTTCTGTGTGAAGATCGAAAGGTCCACAAAATCGCGAAATTTTGCTTAATTTTAAACTGAGTTTAGATTAACAGGAATTTGATATATGGCAATTGTAAGCTTCAGTTATTCGTTTAATGTGTAAAATACTAAATGGAGGATATAGTAAGTAAAGTTGGAAGACATAGGCTCTACTACACTGAAAAAATCAATCTGAAACCTAGATTTTAAATCTCTTTTGAGAATCAGGCAATCTTAGAAAAACAAGATTGAAAAATGTTAAAATGAGCTTAAAATTCTTAAAAACAAGATTTATCATCACGCAAACTTATAGTAGAAACAGACAGCTCACTGTCAAGTGGGAAAATGGAAGCATCGATTTAGTAACCACAGATTTACCTACTAACTTTCATATAATTTTGTTAAGATTATCACGTCTTCGTCGATTTCTGACACCGTTTCTTTGTAAGATTATGATTCAAGGTAATAATCTTGATTGTATATTGATTTTTTCTTAGTGTACAAATTGATGGGTTTTGCTTAAAAGTCGATTGCTTAGACTGATCCTTTGACTCTTGCATGTAATATTTTTCATGACTTGCTCAATGCATTGGGATTTTGCTACAATAGGTCCAAGCACTGATAAGAGAGTGTCGGTGCTTTGGTTTGCTCATTTTTTTTAAGATTTTCCCATTTCTTTAACCCTCTTGAAGAAGACGGCTACTTATTGATACCCCCTCGTATAATGCATAGGCATCCGAAATTCAAATAAAGAATAAATTTATTTTTTGCCAGCAATAAAAATAATCACTTTAATTTTATAAAAATAAACCGCATGATTCATTCAGTCTGAAAATTCCTACACAAAATGATGATAACTTCTTGATTTGAGTCATCCGGTTCCGACATTAGCTCAAAATCAAAAAAATTTCAAATCTGTGTGTGTTTGTAGCGATAAGAAAACGTTAGCCTGAGTCATTTGGCAAATTAAAAAATAATTTGCATCAATTTGTTGAATTTTATTTTCACTAATTTGGTTTATTTTTTCGCACAAATTTGAATATTTACAGCACCGTTAGACCAGCGAAAGATCGAACGGAAACGGAAAGTAAAAGCGCTCCAAAGAAATCGACATGGCCGATACAATCAGCAACAAGCCGAGCAGCATACAGATACGCAACGGTCTGCCCTCTCCCTTGCCCGACAAGAACCCCTCGCCGGCCACCAAGCTGTTGCTTAACCATGGCAAGCCCAACTTCACCATAGCCCGATCCCCGAAAGCTGAAGAGAATGGCAATGGTAATCCATTGTCGCCGCAACCGAATGCCAACAACAACTACAATGCCTACAAGAGTGCCAACAGCACCAGCACCAGCACCAACAAATTTGTCATTGGGACCAAGTTCAATGGCGTGTTTAAGCCCTCGAATGCACTGAATGGCAACACCAACAGCACATCAGATAATGAGGCAGCCAAGGTGGTGCTTCGTCGTCCCAAATTAGCTGATCCTTTGACTCCCGTTGAGGCTGACGATGAGAATGTTCCCGAATTCATACGACGCCAGCGACGCATCCAGGAGCGTTTAGCCAAGGAGAATGTGTTGGATTTCGAGAATCGTCGCAGTGGTTACTTCACCCATGTCCTGATCTCACCAGACTCAACCAATCGCACCTCTTTTGTCGAGACAATGGCCAGTCCGGCTATTGTTCCATCCTTGGAAATGCCTGCACCAATGCCGCAGAGAATTGAGGAAGAGGAACAGCAACCACAGGTAACGGCGGTGGTCACCTCTGCCCTGGTTACCGAAGAACAGCCAATTGTGAGCAATGGTCAGCCAGAAGTAACGGCTGTGGTTACCTCTGCCCTGGTGACCGAAGAACAGCCAATTGTGAGCAATGGTCATAGCGAGGCAGCCCCGACCAATGGTCATGACCATGAAGACGAAGTGGCTTCCGAGGAGGTGGCCAAGGCCATAGATGAGGTCATCAAGGCCGTAGCTGGAGAGGAAGAGGATAAGTCCGAAGTAGAGGCTGAACCTGCAGCTGCGGAGACTGTTGTGGAGTCCAAATCAGAGCCGGTTTCCATACCCACACCCACTCCAGCTCCCATTGAGGCTCAGGTGGAGGTGCTGGATCCTGCCCAGCCACACCAAAATGGTGTTGATGAATCCATTACTATTTCCCACACTAATGGTCAGTCAAGCGATGGTCCCAGCATACCCGCACCCGATCCCAGCGGTGCCCTTGGTGTCAACTATGAACCCAAAACTGTGGTTAGCTTCTCACAGGAACTGGGTGGCGGTGAGAACAACTATCCTGACACAGTAAAGGTGGTTACTCAAACCACGTCAGAAACATCTCCAGCTGATGGTGAACTTCAGGAGCTGAGCAAGCTGAAATTTGACATCAAAGCCGATGAGCACAATCAGGATGTCCAAGTGACGCCCGTGCTGCGCGCGCAGGACTAATTTGATGGCCCGGATGTAGTGCAATTGTTATTAACAAAAAAAAAACATTATTATCCTGTGTATTTTGTGTTAGCTGCTAAGTTTATGATGAAGAAATGTTGCCAAATTTAATTTTATGCTTCGTGCATCAAGTCAGTATCGAGTGGGGAGTGTGGAGGAGCTATTGAGGCGGACCTAACTACGTTAAATTTAAATAACCAACTTGCTTTACTTAAATAAATTATTATTAAAACAAAAAAACAAATGTGGTTGATGATGTTGGGGGTAAAACTACAAAAATACCAATACGTATTCCTAAAAGATGCCGATTTAACCTAGATAAAAATTGGTCGAAGTTATTAATATGTACTATAAGTAAATTGGTCTTTAATGCGTGTTTTTTTTTCAATGGTTTCCTTTTCGAAGGACCAGAAAAAAAACTTTAAGTCCTGCTACAAAAACGGAGTGGTTCCAAGATATCTATAACGTCCTCTTTTATTAACCCAGTTTCAAATTTCCCGGAGTTATCCAGGATCGAAGAAATTCGTAATGCCCGCAATATTCTAGGCGTAAATTTGAAGAGTTTATTGTCAAATTCTACAGAAATCCTATATCACTTACGTTGCATATTTAACAAAATGAGAATGCTTATATTTGGAACTCTCAGGGCTGCAAGCCGATTTTGAACCAAACCGTTTCGACCCCGAAATTACGACATACTTTCGGGCAACTGGGTGAGTTCTGGGAAAGGTCTGGGTGAGATCTTGGTGGGATCTTAGTGGGATCTGGTGGTATTTGAGAGGGGTTTGGGTGGAGTCTTATATGGGCGAGATCTGGGTGGTATCGGGGTGAGATCTGGATGGGATCTGGGTAGGAATTGACTGGGATCTGGGTGGGATCTCGGCAGGATCTAGGTGGGACTTGGAAAGGATCTAGGTGGAGTCTGGAAGATATCTGGGTAGGATCTGGGTGGGACCAGGGTGGGATCTTGGTGGGATCTGGGTGGGATCCGGGCGGGATCTGGGCGGGTCGGGCGGTATCGGGAAGGGATCTGGATGGGATCTGGAAGGGATCTGAAGGAGAATGGATCTGGGTGGGATCTGGAAGAGATCTGGGCGGGATCTGGTAGGGATCTGGGTGGGATCTGGAAGCGACCGGGAAGGGATCTGGGTGGGATCTGAAAGAGATGTGGGCGGGATCTGGTCAGAATCTGGTTGGGTTCTGGATAGGATCTGGGTGGGATCTCGGAGGGATCTAGGTGGGATCTTGCGGGATCTGGGTAGGGATCTGGGTGGGATCTGGTAGGACTACGGGTGGGAACTGGAAGGGATCTGGTCGGGATCTGGTTGGGTTCTGGGTGGGATCTCAACGGGATCTGGGAGGGTTCTAAGTGAGATCGGGGTGGGATCTGGGTAATATCTGGGTGAGATTTCGTTGGGATTTGGGTAGAGTCTGGATGGGAATTGGGTGGGATGTGGGTGCAAACTGGTTGGGTTCTGGGCGGGATCTTGGTTGGATCTGTGTAAGACCTTTGTGTGATCTAGATGGATTTTGGGATGGATCTGAGTTGGATCTGGGTGGGGGATGGATCTGGGTATATCGGTAGTATCCGGGAGAAATCTGGGTGGGATCTGGGAGGGAAATGATTGGGATCTTGGATTTCACCTTGGTGGTATCTTAGCAGAATAAACTTCCTGAAACACTGCAGCAATTGATCTTGTTTCTGGTATTTCTACTAATTAAATAGTTTATTTTTTCTAATTTCTTTCGAAAGAGTGCCCTTGCTCATTTACATATATACCATTGAGAGAGCTTGTGATTTGAACATAAGCTCTTAAGCTAAGCATCCTGTTTCACATCAAAGACTCGTGAGTGCTAGCGACACTCACTTCTTTTTTTAGACTTCAATCTAAAGAAAACAAAGAACAGTTGCAAGACTGCAAGCCGGTCCTGCACGGGTTTGGGGATTTTGGTTCCGACGAACTGGACCTTGAACCGAACCCCTAATATTTTCCACTACTCGAATCCGAACCTAAGCCGGACCACTTTTTCTTGAAATTAGGTTCGGTATATTTAATTTATTGTGATACGTTACGTGATAAGCCTTTCTCTAAGGCCGCACTTCAAATGTTTTTCATAAATTTATGTTTGTATGCAATCCGGACCACTTAATATATCATAAAAAGCATCAAAATTTTGATTCAGAAAATGACATAATTATATATAATTTAAGTTAGCTGCATAAAATGAATAGTTGTTTTTGGTTTTTGTTTGACCTTTCTGTGGAAATACCCATATTTAATAAATTAATAGTTAAATGAGCTGTTTAAATTGAGTAACGATCGTAAAAATTTTGGCTCGAGCCCTCGACTCGAAGATCCAAGAAAAAGTAATAGGGCTTGCAGCCCTGCAATTGACTAGTTTTTTATAAGTTAAACAAAGCTTACTCATAAATCTAGCGAGTATTTATGGCCCGTTTAAATTCTCGATGTTTAATTTGAAGTTTTAAAGTATGTCTTAATTTACAATTGTTGTTGATTAAATGACGCCCAAATGATTATTTCATAAGGGCAAAAGTCCAACAAAAGATGTTGCCTGTTTATTTGACAAAGAAACATATGTTTGTGGTGCCAACAATTACCAAAGAACGGTCAATACCATTTGTTTGTCAAAAGCTTTTGTAGAGATAAGAAACAACAGAAATGAGTACCTTGGTAAGCAGGAAAACTCGTTTGCCCTTGCCTTAGGGTTTTAGTACCTAATTAATTTTTTTGTGCCTTAATAATTTTCATTTGCTTCTACAAATTTACCTAATATTAAAGCCTCTAAGTAAGATCTGAACAAATTTTATGAATGAAATACGAAAGTGTTTTGCCAATTCTACGACATTGAACTCTGCTTGTATGCCCTTAGCAAATTCGGTTACCTAATAAGTTCATTAATCACTTTGTTGTGAGGTGTTCATGTGATTGATGGCAAGGTGTGGCCTGGGAAACAATTATAAAATAAGATAAAAATGTGTTCTTATCTCAAAAATGGCAGTCTAAACTCAATTTTTGTTAGTGAATCATCCAGCACGTGTCCATGTTTGACACCTGCCTGACGTCTTGAAAGTGGGGTGTGTTATGTCACGGTTGTCATGTCAACAAGTCCTAGACCGCCGCTTAGGGTTGGTATAGCTGACCAATATTACACACAACAAAAATCTAAAAAACACCTGTCCTGCTGGACATGTGCGTTAAATCGATATTATGCCCAAGTAAGGGGAGGTTTTTTCAATGGTTTTTGGCCAAAACAAACTATTTGATTTCAGTCGGTGGCCAGAGCTCAGTTGGCCATGGCTTGGCAGTCTAGATGAGGCAGGTCCCTTTGCTAAGTGTACGATATTGTGCCAATTATGGATTTATGTCTTAAAGGCTCGCAGGTGGGTTAAGCTCTGGAAATGATAGAATCTATCTATAGACTTTGATATCCTGCGGTATAGATAAATCTTGCCACACGACAGAAAACGAAGCCCAAGTACACCAGTCGCTCGCTCACGACCCTACACAACTCGGCTCCACATTTTCGTCCACGTTCGGCCAATTTTCTGCAGCAACGTAGTCGTTCCTCGCCATTTCTGGGCAGACCACAGTCGGCGGATCCCAAGTTTGGCCGTAGGTTTAGCATTTACTTTGGCGAAAAGGAGTCAGGCAAGCAGGTGAGTGGGTAAGTCTTTTGGGGTTTCAAGTGCTTACGATCTACATTTCTAGCGTCAAGTGTCTTCGACGGATTTGCTCAAGTCCTTGCTGGAGGAGCCCATTAAGCGTAGCTGGTTGTGTCGCAGTACTTGCACTTCCTCTGAATCGGATTTCTCCCAGAAATCGACACACAACAGTGAGGGAGAACAACAGCTGGAACGTTATCTGGTCAATATGCCAGGGGATAAGCACAACTGGGAGTTACAGTGTCAGATTTTGCAGAAAACAGCCAAGCCTGATCTTCCAGGCCGTGTGTCCTTTAGTAAACCAAATAGCAGTATAAGCAATGATCTTGACTCCAGCGATTGTGATAATGATAAGCAGGAGGCTCGCTCTAGTATCTCCGCACCTGGTCCTCTAACACTGCCCAGTTTTCTGCAGAAGGTTGAAACTACTTCAGAAGCTTCTATACAAAAGAAAACCGTGCACTTTGGCTCTTCGGCTACGGCCACGGGTGAAGTTCTAGCCGAGACATATGAGTATCCTAAATGCCCCTCGGAGAATTGTACTTGTAGCACACGATCATCTTCCACCAACAGCACCAATGAGGCTTCCACTTCAACTGAGGTCAAGTGTGCCTGCCAGGCGGCCAGTTGTCGCTTTGCTCCCATAGAAAACTCACCCACACCAGAGCTGAATGTAATACGGGAGTACAAGCAGGTGGTGGGAAGCCCTAAGCCCCTAGAACCCCTCAACAACTATTTGGACAAATATGCACCCACTGTTAAGGAGAAGCAGAATAATCTCTCGGAGAATAAAAATCTGGGCGGAGCTGTTACCAACAATAATACCAGTGCCAATTCCTCGGCGCGTAATTTTGGCTCTGAGAACAATTTTTTGCCCCTGGTTCAAGATGATCGACGCACCTATAGCAATGCCAGCTCCGAGTCGGTAATCAATAATTATCTGAAAGTAGCTTCTGCACCACCATTTGTGGGCAAAAAGAAGGAAAACGTTAAGCCAGCCAGTGCGGAGGTTTTAAACAGAAATCAGAAGGCAAAGCCCGCTAAGAGTATAGTAAGCAGCATTAATCCGGGCAAATTGAAGAAAGCCATAAGCGTGGGCAATCTGCGAGAGGAACGTAAATTGAGTGAATATAATCTGGATAAAATTGATAGCTGGATGAGCATGCAGGACCAAAAACAAGCATTGGATCAGCTTCAACCAAGACAGCTTAAGCCGGGATTAGAAGGATTGGATGAAACAAATGACAATGATAGTAACTCGCAAATGTCATTGAAGTCAAATGAAGAGGATTCCAGGGATTCCACTTATGATGAGATAGTGTCGGTGATTAAGGAAATTGAAGAGGATAAGAAAAGAGGTAAGAAAAGAATGAGAAAGATAGAAATAAGATTTTTCTTGCTGGGAATAAATAATTTCTTATGCTTACGATTACGATGGTCAAATTTAGGATTTGAACATAATGTTGTAGCCTGAAACATGGAAAATCTTATTTTCTTAGGAAGTAGAATTTAACTTGCAATGTCGAATTTTGAATATCGTATCGTTTATTTACTCTCAGTTTTGCATGGAAAAATATCTAATGTTTCATAGATATCGCCAATTGCAATTCGTGCTTGTATTATAAAGTAAGTGAGAGTTCTAGAACTGTATTTTTGATATCGTAATTGGATTTTCGAGTAATTTGAACTTAATACTTGAATATCGTATTTTAAAGTCTTACTTTTTACATTGAATATAAAACTTAAAAAAATACTTATGATACGTTGTAAAAGTATTATACGTTTAATATCGTATTTTGAATATCGTATCGTACCTTATCGGGGGTGTCACAGAAATCTCTAGAGATTTTGGCCTTGGTTGGTTTGCAAATCGCGCGAAAATCCGTCGGTGTCCCAGAACTTCAAGAGATTTCATTTTCTTATTTGAAAGTCGAGTTGGAAGGTTTGTGTGGTATTTTTCTCTCAAATCTATAAACAGGGTTGTCATTTCTTGCAAAAAATATTTCCCTTCTTCTAGTTTTGAGTTAATTTGATGTTTAAATGGAATTTTTGATTGTGTTACATGTTTTACGATGCATTTTTAAATTACAATTCAAATTTAAGTCATATTCCTAAAAATAAAAGCAAAATTTAAAAATATTTTTGCGCCAATCATTAAATGTAACTAGGCAACCCTTAGCGCTTGTTGGTACTCAGAGGGAGCCACCAGTGTAGAGAGCGCCCGCTGACTTTGAGAGCGAGTTGATTTGTCAGCGTTCGGTTGGTTTTCGGAAAAAAATTGAAACACAAATTTTAATATTAAAACAATTGAAATATTTAATTCATTTGATGCAACCTAGTAGAAAAATAACGTTGTTTACTTTCCAATACCAATTTTACATATCAAAATTGTTTTAGTGGTGAATTTCGCCAAATCTCCCAACAAAACGCGAGAGATTCAAAACCAACCGAAAGAGATTCTTGTGACACCGAGAATGGTTTTGGGTTGGAATTTGGTTGGAAGAGATTTCGTGACACAGCGGTGTATGTATACAGCGGTATATGTCAGTATTTAGTTTAGAAGATGCACAAAAATTGTATACTTGAGTGAAGTAAACTTCGAACATCATGTATGAAGTGACAGCATTTAAATAAATTATCGACAATATCAAAATTTAAAAAATCGTAATATTATTTGTAAGGAAAATATTTGAATATCTTAATTAGCAAATTGCTTTTATTTTATATGCACTTACTTCTTTCCACAAAGTGATTGTTTTAGTGACCTTACCTCTTTCCGAATATCAGTTTTTAAATTACGATATTTAAGTATCATATTGGTAAAATATCGTAACTTGAATATTTCTTTAATATGGATCATTACAGACAACTACTCAGAACGTCTTCCCAGCGAACTAAATCTAAAATTGGATTCACGTTGTGAGACCGCTGAAACGGTGAGTCTAAATGAAGGCTCTAATACCGAGAGTGGTGACAAGTACAAGTAAGTAATTAATTTTGCATTCAACCTGATTTAATCTCACCCCATTTCCCAACTCCACAGAGACATCTTGGCCTATCTGAACAATGTGGAAAGTAGTTGCGATAAAACTCTCATGGAAACACGGCGTTCCATGCCCGATAGCAATCGTTCTGAAGTGGAGTTTGTGGTGGAACCAGACGTCACCGATGAAGTACCCAAGTAAGTAAAACACTCTCTTAAGCTAACACAATATTATGAATATTCTTTATTTATTCAAAGGCTCTCGGAGCTGTTGATGCTACCCAATCATCAGCTAGCGCGTCGAGTTATTGCTTTAAGTTTACGTGCCAATGAGCTGGCTACTGCCATTCATTTATCCAAGGAGCATGTCCTACAACTTCGCAGCGAGAAGCAAAAATTATTGCGTGCTGAAAAATCGAATAATGCCTCTAAAATGCGTGATCAGAAGAAACACTACGAAGAGGTGGTTAAACGACATCAGGGATTCATTGAACAATTGCTTAAGGATAAGGGTTCTTTGTGCGAGAAGGTTGCTGCTTTGACTAGACGTTTAGAGAGTCAGAATCAGGCTTGGGAACATCGCTTGGACACGGAACTCACCAGAGCCAAGGAGACAACACAGGCGGCTGAGAAAATTCGTCGCGAACGCTGGGTGCGCGAGAATACCAAGAAAATTAAGGTTTGAAACTCAAAAAATAGCTGTCCTTCATTTTTATTTATCAATGTCTCTTTATAGGAGCTCACAGTCAAGGGTCTCGAGGCGGAGATCAACAAAATGAACTGCAGTCATCAGCGTGAAATTACCGAACTAAAACGCACCCATCAAATGGAACTGCTAGATGCTCTGGAGGAGGCTCGCGTGAAGCATGAACAAATAGAGACCAGCATACGAGAGAGTTGTGCCCAGGATCGTGAGTCGATCATCGAAAAGGAACGCACTGCCATACGTGAACGCTTCGAGCGTCAGTTAGAGGAAGAGCAAAAGACCCAGGCGGAGCAGCGTCAAAAGTTAAGCGAAGATTTTGCCTTGGAAAGGGAACGCCTGCAGGCCGAGTTGAGGCAAAAGGAAAGTGACTATCAGGCCAGGCGACAGGAGTCGCAGCGTGAACAGGATAGCGAGTTGGAACAGGCCAAGTTCGAGATGCAGGAGAAAATGGCCAAGCAGGAGGAGAAATATCAGAATCGTATCAATACCATAGAACAGCAATATTTGGCTGACTTTGAGTTGTGGAAGACTGAGTACGAGAACAAGTGCAAGTTGGCCCAAGCGGAGAAGGAGAATGCCATTAGGCAGCATTATCGCCTCGAGCGAGATCGTCAGCTGGATGAACTGGTGGTACGCATGGAGGCTGATGCTTTGCAAAGCGGTCAAGAACAGGAACTGAAAATAAGGCAAGTCACTGTCCATTTACTTAAATTAGTTAACATTTCTGACGTTTTCTAACAGCCGCCTCAAAGAGAAGTTTGAAAAGGACCTGAACCTAGCGGAGAGTGTGGAGAAGTCTCTGAGAGAGAAATATTCAGATACTCGTGGAAAATTAGCCGAGGCCGATGCCCAAGTACGTAATGCCCAGGCCGAAATTAAGCAGCTTCAACTTGAGCTAGGACACAGTAAAAAAATGTGCGGCGATATTATCAATGAACGCGATAAGCTACGCGATAATCTCAATGCGGACATTCAAAGTGAACTGAGTGTTCTGAATGAACGACATAAACAGGAAATGGAGCAACTTCAAAAGAGGTAAGACCTTAATTCTTACTTCTACATTGATTTTGATTTAAAACGGACGTTCTTTTCTTTTATAGGGTACATCAAACTATACAGCGACAGGAGGAAACCATTGAGATACTTAAGGGCGATAATGATAACCTTAGACAACAGTGTCTCAAACTGAATGCGGTCATACGACAGCAACGCAAAGACTATTGTGTGAAATAGTTAGAAACTAAACCAAATATACAATATTGTTAGGTTCACTATGTACACTTACATTTATTTTTTTCTAAAAAAATAAATACCTCAGTATGAAGGGCTTGAAAATAGTGGGGCCATTTCCGTTTCTCAATTTATCAGCACTAAAAAGTAAATCGCGTCGAGACCTCAAATTTCTGAAAGGATATGATACGATGTAGCATAAAAACCTTGACTGGGACTGGTCTGGAATTTCGCTTTTACGTCTTATACAAAGTAGTTCCTCTTATTTTAAGCTTACAAAACATTTCCTAGTAGCAAGTCAAAAAAGTCAAGTCCCTAAAGACATTTATTATAATGCTTAGGGTTATGTCTTAAATAAATACGGACCGATGTCTCCAGCATTCCATAAACCACACCAAACAGTGCATTTTTGTGGATGTATTGGTAATTAAACAGCTTTTCGGGTTGCTCATCAGCCCATAACCAGAAATGTGCCTCGGATCGGATTTTTTTTTTAGGAAAACAGAGGATTTTTATTGAGTTGTTGAATAGCCCATTAGAGAAGTAGTGGCGGTGTGAGTCTTTCTATAATGATTTGCCAAACAATCCTTAAAAAAAATAATAATGCGTGATATCTGAAAAAAAATATTGAAAAAAGTAACTTCTTGATGGATTACCATTTATAACAAATATTTATTTCTGATGCTTATACCATTTGAATATAATACTATGTAATTATACCAAATAATTATACATCCAATTGGTGTAAAGCTGAAGATTTTCCATGGCCCGTTAAATAGACCCATATCAAAACAAATTATCAAATTAAACCGTCTAGCAGAGTTCGCAACCAATTTCTGTTGATCTGGCAACGCCGTTAATTTACCATGCCGCAAGGCAGCTCTCAAAGTAAACAAGTTCCACACACACGATGGACGGTCAACCGAAGAAAGACTAAGACGAACTTCGAATACTCTTTCACTTATTCATAAAAATTCGCAAGCAACCAAAAATAGTTTAGACTAAGAAACATAATTACAAGATATACCTAAATAGGGCTAAATATCAATTGTTGACCGACAGTTCAAATTCTTTAGAGTTATAAAATAAATCATTTCCACTTTAAAAGTATGGTAAGTATGCAACCCATATTGAAACAGTATTTAGCTATTGAAAATGCTAGAAGTTTACTGATTGTGGAACCACAAAGCAATAGCAAAGCGTAATTATCTCTTCCGACAGTTTGTTTGTAAATCTCTTCAAAAATTTGTCGGTGATACAGAACTTCGAACGATTTCATTTTCTTATTAGAAAATCAAGTTAGACCACCAGTTGAAGTTCCATCTCTAAGAACAGGGCTGAATATATCGCCAAAAAATTTCCCATTTTTTAGTTATAGGTTAATTTGATGTTCAACTGAAATTTTTTGATTAAGTCATAGGTTTTATGATGCATTTTTCAATTATAATTCAAATTTAATTCAAATTCACATAAAATGTAAAATTTAAAAATTTGTTGGCGCCAAACATGATTCGCTAGCTGTCATGAAGTTTCCAAATTAGTCAAACCTTTTCGAAAAGATAATCAGAGCTGGTCTGGTGGTTAAATTGCTTAAGGGTACTGTATACCTTCAGAAAAATTTTTTTTGGATTTTTTTTTATTTGCTTAAACGTTCTGTTAGGATCTTATAAACATCCTGCAAAACTTTCAAGCTGATCCGAAACTCAGTTTTAAAGATATAAACAAAAACAATTATTTTTTCCGACCCTTTTATATGAAAATTGTTTTTATCGATCCTCGTTTTTTTAGAAATTCGTATTTTTTCCCTATTTTGGTCAAAAACTTTATAAATATTTATAAAATGTTCGATATTATGGAAAAAAATTTTGAAAAAAAAAATTTTACTTGGAAATTTTTGGAGATTTTATTTTTTACCATGTCTTGACGCACTTTGACTCAAATTTCTGGAGAACTGCTGAACCGATTTTGATAATCTTTTTTTTCGGTGAAAGTAAACACCCAAATGCACCAAATTTGATTTATACATTTATTAAAAACGATTTTTATTTATGAAAACAGATGTCGAATCTTTAAATGCGATTATCTCGGAACCACTTTTTCCAAAATGGTTGCAAAGATTTAAAGAGTACCTGTTGACCGATTTTCAAATTCTTTCCCTTAAATTACTCCTAATACCCACCATTCTAGTGTGAACTAGGATATTTTTGATCGGTCAACAAATAACGGAGCTAGGACCAATACAGTGGGAAAAAATAGTCGATTTTCGAAATTTTGACTTTGAAACCCCATAACTACGTCATTTATTGACCGATCCAAAATATCCTAGTTCACACCAGAATTACATTAATTCTTAACAAAACCCTGTCTTAAGTTTTAAATTCAGATCATCCGTTCTTAAAAAATTTTTGCAACCATGGGCCTATGCTTTAAATTTTTGGTTAACTTTGAACAAAAAATACAACAACAACCGTAGGTACAACAACAACAACAAAAATTACTAAATTTAGTTTAACCGATTACCTATCCAATGAAAAAATCCGCTTCTTAATACCACTTATAGTTTTTGAGTAATCTAATTTTTTGTAAACCTTTAAAAAATGACACCTGAAGGTATACAGTACCCTTAAATTGACCAAAGAATTCGCTTCGATAAGAAAAATTAAGCTAGTCTTAATTCTTTTAAGTGCCTCATTTCACTAAATAATATCAAACCAAAAAAATTGATATTAAACTTTGAGCACGCAAACATTCACTCAAACTGTGTATACCCCTTTGCAACTTTAGGGTATACACACATACCGCAACGTGTTCTGAGTTTATGTCTCAACAGCTACTTTCGCTACGCTTGGACTTTATACGTATCTGTGCTCTCGACGCTGTCGGACGTTTAAAAATAAACGCGCTTCGTATAACAAAAAAAGAAACAAAAAACTCAACACAAAATTAGAGTTGACTACAAATCAAGTCAATACAACAACAAAGTAGAAATATTCCCATATTGAAATTGGAAAACAAATTTGTTCTAAAAATTACAAAACGTAAAAACCTTCAAAATGTTCAGCTCGATATCAGGTAAAAGGCACTTAACATGGTTTGTGAAAGTTGAAACAAAATTAGAAAATATGCAAAGTGAAATTAAAAAACGTTTTAAGCGAAAACCATTTAAATGGTTGACATAAGGACATACCCTTTTACTTATTGAATGACCACATGACAGGATTATATTCAATACAAATTACATCATCATCGAAAAGGAGTAGAGCAGCAGCTGGAACCACTGGGATTGGGGTGTTTTCCCACAGCCAAGTCGCAATAGCAAATTTAATTGTGTGCTACTCTACTGTGGCTTGATGGTGATGATGTACTACGTAAGCCAATTATGGCGCAGTTTTTATACATATATTCCTCATATGAACTATAAGTTGTTCTTCTCTTAGACACAACCCACACCCAAAATGATGTGATGTGTGTATATGTATAATTATAGCTGTATCCGATACATGCATACAATACAATTTTCCATATATATATATTTATGTACTGTGAGTTGTGTTTAGTTATGATAAATTTCTGGTTTTAAGATTTGTGCAAAATTTTCGTTTCTTTTGAATAGAATATTTGCGTTTTCTTTCCTTTGAAGAGTGTAGAAAAATTAGAAAAAAACATAGCTAAGTGGTTGCAAATTCTTGAAATAGTTTTGTATTTTTTTTTTATTATTGGAATGTTATTTTAGCATTATGATGAAATATTCTCAAGCATTTTTTGTGTTATTTATACTCTATCTGTTTCCTTTTAATGCCAAACAGATGCATCGAAATGTAAGTAAATATGAGTAATCATACATCTACATAGTAGTATTAAATTCTGTTGATAAGTAAATATACACAGAATTTCTATAGAAGATTAGCTTAGAAATTCCTGGAATCACTTGAGTATATTTTGGTACAAAGCTTACACAAACATATAATATTTCATTATTTGGATCAAACTTTGGTTCGTTTTATTTTTCCTAGTTTGTTTATTTAGAATAAGATTAATGTTTGGGTGAAAATATAAAGATTCAGAGTCCCGCGGCGAGCACTCAGCAATTGTGATTAACTTAGGTGTGTAGATTTCTTAGAAATTCTTTAGAATGCGAGTTTCTGAATCATCTTTGGTGTTCGCATTGCAGGATACCAAATTTTAAAATAAAATAATCGCCCTACACTTATTTCGTTTTGAGAACATTCGGCGTAAATTGTGCTAAGAAGATGAGACAGCAGTAGTTCATCGGAATTAAAACATGAGTTTCATATTAGAATGAAAACTAAAAGTGAACCGTTAGTTCACACTTAGCCTCTGCCATATACTCCGACACGAATTCTGCTGCCTTGTGCATGATACTTTAGCATCCTAATTAAAATAATTTCATAATAAACAATTACGTTCTGCTTTTGTACTATCGGAAAAACCGCAAATATTGGTCAGAGATTTTGAACAAATTGCGATTCCGTATCTATATATAAAAATAGTTCTGCTTCTCAAAGTTATCTAAATGAAAGATTAATCCGTTATAGATGCTAAGTAATGTAAGAAATATTCCAGTCTCTAAAAGTCTCCAGGCTCTCTAAAGAATTACAAACTAAATCCGATATTTCAGGCTATTCTGTAAATTTGCATTGTGTTTAAGCTGCATCCATGTTCATCTGAATATACCCTCTTCCTCAGTAGCTTATTTTAATATTTAATTTATTTTTCTCACTTTATAAATAGCTTGAATCTAGAATAATCAATAATTTGTTTAGTAGACAAAACATTTTTTTTATTTGTATGACATTTACTTAGAAGTTCACTTTCTTTTAGATTAGTTTATTTTGTCGTTATCTCATTCTACGACTCATCGATTTCTTAAGATTATTGGAAAGTCAAAGCTGGTTCAGGTGGGATTTTTGGTATTACCGAAGAGGGGAAAACAAGAGGAGCCCGAGCTGCAGGTGGTGGTGGTGGGGATTCTGCTGGTAAAGGAGTGACCTCAGTGGCTGGACTAATTTCTTTGGTTGGAGTAGTCTCTGTTAAATTGCCTGGAGTCGTGCTGTGAACTGTGGTCTTTTCTTCAACGGCATTAACAGTTCCGTTCTCCTCTGGTGCAAAGGACTCTTCTACAACTGTGGATGTTTTCTCGACAGCTTCGGTAACTTCCTCTGTTGAATTCTTATTATCATCCGGCCTCGAATCGCTCTCCAGCTCTTCCTGATTTTCTATTTTTGATGGATCATGATGAAAATGATGCAAATGCTCGTGACTATGATGTCGATCTTTTGATTCGTCTTTGGTGGGCACCGAACATTTCATTAGGTTTTTCTCGCACACAAAATACTGATTCTCCTGGCAATTGTCATCAGTGACCACGGTGTTATTCTCACGCAAACGCACCTCCAAGCAATCATCCAGATTAGAACGCTGTGTGGGCTCTATTACACCGGATTCACCTAGATAGCGAACTAAACGACCATTGCTGATATAGGTGAAGCGACCCTCGGACTGTAAATCATTGCCACCGAACCAATAATCCTCCATGTTGCCACGGGAGCGCAGAAAATGAAGTACGGCAGTGTAATCCTCAGATGTGGAAAGATCGGCTAAATTAAGACCCTTGCGTAGGCAATTGTTTTGGGCCCCAAACCAATTCATCTAAGCAGGGATTAGTGCATTAAATTTTTATATTGGGTAAACTAAAAACTTACCTTTTTCACCGCAAAGTAATAGCATTTACCATTAATTTGTCGCAAATAACGCTTGCCGCAAGGACCAAATTTATTCACTTTCTTTTTGTCACCTTTTCTAATGCTAAAGACCTGATCGGGATATGCTACGATCAAGGTCAGGATCACAATTTGCAGAATCCTCATGACTGCATGTAACGCCCTCACAAACTGTGGACATGCGTGCTAAAGTTTGTTCTATATATACCCTCTTGAGGGCAAGCAAAATGAATTCGATATGGTCGTCAAATATGATTATTTTGAAAATTATTGCTCGCTTTCAGTAATTGATTCAGTTTAATTAGCTAAGGTGGAATCAGTTGAAACACACTTGAAATCTCTGTACCTAGCTTTTGAGTACCTTTTACGTACTGTGTAAAGTAAGAGGGTAGGAAAAACATTTTTAAAATTTTCTCTTATACTGAACACAGTTCCTTCTTTTTGACATAAGAAAAAATTGTATGTGAATGTTCTTCGGCTCGTCGTCAAGTTGATAGAATAAACAATTGAATGTTCTTTTTTCTCCAATATATTGCGGTTACTCTAAGGCAATCGTCTTCAGGGCAAAGTAACAAAAATTATATATAAATATTAAACATTTCATTTCACAAAATTTAAAAAAACAGAGTACGTGCGCAGTGTGACGTAGAGTAAAGACTCTTTTTTTCAGTTTTCGAGAGAGTGTCTGTAAAAGTGAGCGCAGTTTTCAGAGTCCGTCTTATAGTTGAGTCTCCTGTCTGTTGGTATGTTTGAAATGTGCAGCATTTCTAATGTAAAGCGCTTGTTTCAATGCTGCTCTTGTTGTAGTATTGAAATTCCTTTTAAATAAAGAATTGTTTGGTTGAGAAATAACTGAACTTAAAGCATGAAATTTATTTAAAATTTCTACAAAGTTGGCTTTATTTTCGACAAAACTTATGAAGATTACAATAAATTCGTAAAAATTTACAGCTTAAAACCCATAACATTGTATCGTAACATTGTAGGGACCTAATTCTGGAAATAAAATGTTTTATAGCATAAATGTTCCATAGTAAAAGCAAATCATTAAAATTGAATTACTTATCTTCCCCATGCATAGCATATAGCTCCCATGAACGATCGGTTGAAAAACTAGTTTTAGTGAGAAAAATTTTTTTTCCTCAAGTTATTATTATAATTTTTTGATTTCACATTCACCAAGCCATGTCGATCGTATAGTATAGCTGCCTACAGTTAGGTCTGAAAAAGTCTTAGTGAGAAAACTTTTTGTTTTCAATGTTAAGCTCCCAACGCCCGTATTTATAAGTTTTTAATGATTTTACATCATTCCCACCATTTTCGAACGGACCACTATAGTATAGCGCCATACAAACTGTCAGGCACTATCAAGCTCGGGTATAAACTTCGTCGAGCGTTAGCTTGCCTCTATTTTTTTAATTATGTATATCATCTCACAGCATGCAATATAAACACAAAAAATTTAAGTTTTATCTCTCCTATAGGTAGACATTCCTAACTCAATTACCCATGGCACCCATGGCTTTAAGTGTGCGATCACATTCCATAAGCTCTTGCTACCCACTCGCTGGTGGGTTAGGTCTAGGTTGGGGTCATTCATGTTAATTAACAATTTGTTCGTTTAAAATGAAAGGAGAAAAATAAACGTTTAATATGGAATTAATAAGCGTTTGTCATAATTTAAAGAGCAATATAGAGCAGCGATAGGTAACAAAATCTAGCATAGGGGACAGACTCAAAATCAACATCAAACAGTGACTTTACGGAGTAGAAGTTAAAGAGGATTTGTTGTACATTGAAAAAAAAAACAAATTTGCACTATTTCGTTATTATTATTTCCGAAAGAGTGCGCTGGATGACGGGCCACTACATGACCTAAGCTAAAAAATGAGGTTCTTTATCTTCAATCCTTTATTTTCTATGAAAGACCACCCTAGCTACCGTTTCAGCCCATTTCTATTATAAGAGAAGAAGTTTTATTTAAATTTCTAAAAATTTGTATATAAATTTATTTCACCGACTTATTCTTTAGGCGTTTCTGCACCTCCTGCAGGTGTGGCTCCGCCTAGTGGCGTCGTTTCTGCATCTCCAACTTCAGCTGGTTTGGAAGTTTCGCCCACTGTATTTGATGAACTTTTTTCATCTTCAACACCTGGCTTAGTGTCACCAGTGACTCCAGTTTCTCCCGGTTCAGTTGTGTCTTCGCCACTTTCGCGTGTAGTATCTGTAGCTATGTCTGTGGTACCCTTTGATTCGGTATCTGATACCTTCACGGCTTCTCCACTAGCTTTTGTTATTGAAGTTTCGTCATCACCAAAATCATCCTCGCTGCCATCGCCAATATCGTGATGGAAGTGATGCAAATGCTCGTGACTGTGATGGCGTGGCTTAGCGGTGTCTGTATCTTCATCACAATAGCGTTCCGAGCATATAAAATACTGTCTCTCCAGGCAGTTGTCATCCGCCACCACCGTCATATTGGAGCGTATGCGTACCTCTAAGCAATCATCGCAATCCGAATGCTCTGCTGGCTCCACAATGCTATAATTGCCGTAGAATTTAACCAAACGACCACTGCTGATATATTGAAAGCGTCCCTCATGCTGCAGATCATTGCCGCCGAACCAAAAATCTTCGGTGTTACCCTTGGAGCTAAGAAAACCGACGGCACCATAGAAGTCGAGTGGATTGCTTAGGTCGGCCAGGGTAAGGCCCTTGCGCAGGCAATTGTTTAAGGCTCCATGCCAATTTAACTACGCAAAAAAAGGATTTGAGAACAAATAAAGCTAAGGAATCCAGTTTTACCTTATTGACGGAGAAATAGTAACATTTGCCATTGATACGTCTCAGATAGCGCCGCGTGCAGCCGGTAGTTGAGACCAAAAAGTTTTCTTGGGGCAAGATACTAAGAAGGCCGAGAAGTCCAAGCAGTAGATGCCTCATGATGTCCTCTAGCTGGAAATGCCAACGGCAACTAGATTCCCTCTGCTATTTATACCTTCTCTAACCGTACATTGTGCAGAAAATCAATTCAAGTTGCAGGTATTTCCAAAGTCTGACTAATTTAATTAACCAGGCATGACTTTGAATGTGCAAACACATTATAGAAAATTTGCTGGCACTAGGCAAGGTTACCCATATTAATAAAAAATTAATTTAACTATGTTCGAAATTCTAATTTTTAGAACTAAATTTATTTAAAAATGAGATTTTAATGTTAAGGTATTTTTTAGTCATATATGATGGGCACACTGTATAGAGAATGAACGCGACGAGGCTGAGAAGTTATAATAATAGTAAAAGATGAGTAGACAGAAAGGAAAACACGTAACGAAAAACCATAAAACGACGAAACTGTAAACATATTTTGTAAATAGAAGTCCGTGTGTAAATAGAGAACAGTGTAAATTAATATTTTGAGGCAGCTCCGAGTTTTCGTTCGAAGACGAAACTCAATGTCTTAGGATCTGAAAGGGCATAGCAGAATAAGCATACAAAAAGTGCCCCCACTCCGATCAGAACCAAATTTAAATATGTTGTTACCATCAATGAGAAACTCACTCTCCTAAATTTGTAGTCTTCTAATCGCTATTGGAGTAGAGTTATGAGGGCGGAAAGGTAAAACAAAAAACTCGTTTATCTTAAGAACCACTTAACCGATTTGGATGGGTTTAATATATGTTGTAAGTGTCGACAGACCAATGCAAAAAATAATTTTTGCACATTTTTATTGCCAATTCTTTGGCCCAAAAAAAATTATTGAAATTTTTAAATAATTCTTTTACGGTGTTAGCATTTTGCTACATCGACAGTTTTTTGCTCGTTTTTTCATCAAGAGGTCTCTAACAACATATAATTTTTGCAAACACATCCCAAGTGTACCTCATGGTGAAATACTATTAAACGTTAAATTAGGAATTTTTATATATATTTAATACATATTAGGCACACTGTAAATCAACTTAAAAAGGGGAAAAAGGGGAAATTTTCTGTCAATTCTGTGTGAGTAGTTACAGTGTGCTCAGTATTATAAAATATATTTGTAAAACTGTTCACATGTTTTATTGGCATTCACTATGAAGATGGTTCCCGACGACCGTGCAAAAATTGTACATTGTTAAGGATTTCTTATTGAAAAAACTAGCAAAAAACTATAAGTGTTGAAAACGATTTACACCGCGAAAAAATTATTTGAAAATTTTAATAATATTTTTTGTGCCTAAGAATTGGTAATAAAAATGTGCAAAAATAATTTTCTGAATTCTTTGGTGGACACTTATAACATATTTTTAACGCATTCAAATCGGTTAAGCGGTTCTTAAGATAAACGAGTTTTTTGTTTTACCTTTCCGCCCTCATAACTCTACTCCAATAGCGATTAGAAGACTACAAATTTAGGAGAGTGAGTTTCTCATTGATGGTAACAACATATTTAATTTTGGTTCTGATCGGAGTGGGGGCAGTTTTTGTATGCTTATTCTGCTATGCCCTTTTATGAAATTTCCAATTTTCTGAATTTCACAAATTTTCTCTTATATCATAATATAAGGACCAGCAAGAAGATGTATAAACTTAAACTTTCTTACATATTTTTACCTTGGTTGCGAAATATTAATAGCCTGTTTTTATAGTCTACTTTTAATTGAAAGTCATAAAAATTACCTCTCACCGATGTGCTCAAATAGTGTTCTAGCTTTCTCCATGGCTCCCATTTCGGGCTTGCCCTCTCCTAAAACTCATTTATTGATTTACCTTTCACAGGGCCATGACATCACCAGCAGCAATTGGCTGCCGGTGACTCTTTCAGGACACATTTGGCCTGTTGCCAGCTGAGTCGTATTGTCTGACGTTTGCGTTACTTGGTTGACCTTCGACAATGAATATTGAGCCAGACGCCTTAAGTCAAAACAAATGATTTTCAGGGCGTGCGAATTTCTTTTGCCACGCGTTCTGTTGTTATTTTTTGTGTCTGATATGACATCATCATCATCAGCAGCGGAGGCAGCAGCACCCCATCGATTCATTGTTACACATGTAGCTTAGCCGGCTCTTTTTTTTGTAGGTAGCTCAATAAAACTGGTGTGGAACGTGAGTTCGCAGTCGCTTCTCCCGCAGACCACAAATCGCAGTTACTCATAGAGATACATTTGTATGTATCTGCGTTGCGCTTGAGTTCGTTTGTACCTAGCTACAGGTTTTGTCAGTGTTTAAAGCTTCTGCGCATTATCTGCGGTGTGAGTCTGCGAGCGTCTTTCGGTATTGCCTTTGGAGCTTATTGCGTTACCTTCGGGCTATGCTCTGGCATTCTAGCCGGTTTATTGGTCCACAGAAAAAAACTATAAAAATAAGATGCTGAAGCCGCACAAACACACAAAACAAAGATGTGAGAGACATATATGAAAAATATTTGTTTAAAACACATTTTACTTACAAACAACAAAGTTATTTGTAGAAAAGTTTTAAAGTGAAATGCAAATTCTTTTAAAGCTAAGTTCACACAGGCAAATAATTTTCCCAAATTTTGATTAAAATTTGACTAAATCAGCCAAATTAAGGAAACTTTTCCATATCCATCAAAATTTGGGCTGTGTTAACAGCTTATTTTAACAAGATATTTTATGAGTTCAATTATGTTTTCAATTAGTATATAACATTTTTTCTCGCTTAAGCTTTTTCTTCTGCTAAGGGACTTAAATATCTTCATAATTCGTGCTTGATCAACAGCCTTCCAATATTCGTAAAAAGCTATGAGAGTAGAGGAACTTATCTATGAAGTTAACAAAGTGGAAACTGTTTTTGTGCGCCATTATCATTGCAAACAAAACAATGGGGATTCTCAGTTATATCAATATGTGGCCTTAGAGTTTAGGATTTAGTCATAATTTGTTTGTTTAGATTTTAAGAATATATCGAAGCCAAAAAATATATGTAAAAACATTAGTTTATGTTAAAATACAAGTTACAGGCATGTTAGATTCGGTAAAGTGTACTTTAGGTTCTGAAATCGTACAAGTGCGGCAGTTTACCAAGAATTCAAACTGGTCAGGTCGAAATAAGTAACAGTTAGAAACCAATTCCGCCTTGGTAAACAATTTTTGTGGGTAGGTACACCGTTCAAAATCACAAAAATTGAAATTTTTGACTCGTCCACCTTGAATTTTTGCAATTGTGGCTGAAGGTCTATTCTGCTGTTACATTTGTTAGAATGTTAGTAAAGATTGTATCGATTTTTTCAACGGGTTGCTTTCTTTAGCGTCTGATGGTTTAATTCGCTTTATCTAAGCTCCTACAGTTTTAGGCTGAGTCCCTATATAATTTGTAACAAATTTCAAGAATGTTATTAAATTAAGAAGAAACGATCTTGTAACAAGAACTTTTCATACTTAAAAAAGTGAGAAAGTCGGACTAAAACAAACGCTGTACCTGGATAGGAAGCTGAATGCAGCGCTGCTGCTGCACTCATCTCTAAGTTTCTCTCTCGCCCTCTCTCTTTCTCTTTGTTGAATAAAATGTGGCGGAAATGTGATCTTTTGCTCATAACTTGCGAACTGCTTATTCGATCTTAATCATTTCTTCGGCAAATCGATACATAATGTTAAATACTAACTATCTCTAAAAAGTACCATTTATTTATCCACAAAACTTTGGAAGATATGATGTTTTTTTCGTGGGGCGTGGCAAAAATTGAAAATAAACTTTATCAGCCTGTAAGTATAGAAGTATAGGTCTCATACAAGGCAAACCTCTTACATGGCTTAATCGACTCGAATGTTTATGCTGACCAAGAATATATTATATATACTTAATAGGGTCGGAAATGATCCTTCTCCTTGCATGTACATTCTTTTGCACAAACTTAACATACTTTGTGTATCTTTAGTATTTTAAAACTTGGAGTATAAATATTTAATAAAAGCGAGTTCTTTGCTTGCGTGCAAAATTTTTTGGATTGTGGGAAAAAAAGTAGACTTACAATCTAAGCTTTATAAAATGATCAACTGAAAATGCGAATTGTTTCAAATCGGTAATTGATGGAGGGTAAATTTGTGAGCTACAGTAATGTTATGTTGGTCTTTCAAATTTTTCAAATTTTTAAAAACAAATTATGTTTCACAACTTGATAGGCTTAAAGCAAGAACATTTGGTACTCATTTTATGAACTTTTCTTTTGGTTTTAATAAAGTTTTTATAACTTTCAAAATAGCTCGAAATATATTTATTCCGAAACTGTCTTTATAGTCGAAACAGTCGTTCTGGTAATAAGAATTTTGTACTCGAATCAAGTATTTTTGTACTTACTGTACTATTGAAACCGTTTGAACTTGTTTCAAGTAGAAAGGTTCTTAGTTTTTTCTGATTGTGAAAACTATTTACCCGATAATCTCTGTGCTCTCTCAACTTAAAGCCTGATCGGTTGATCCAAGTTTAAGATGCCATATTGTGGCTGGTTGCAGCTGCAGAGCAAATTCAGCCTCTATTTCAATTATTTTTTATTACACTATTTCTACTATTTTATCATAAAATTTCTATGCCTGTTTAATCAAACATTTTGAATTGTTTCTCAGCAAGATAAACTTCTGCTTTTAACCACAAATCTATCGCACTCAGAAAACCACATTGCCACACCCACTCACTCACACACGCACACGCACACATTCCCCCACACCAATGATTTGGAATTCTTGAGAAAGAATATAGGTCCATAGCTGTGTGTGGCTCATTTAATGCTTCTTGAGATTTGCCAAACCAAACGATGTGTAAAGTAAATCCATTCCTCATTTAGTTTCAGTTACTAATTTTTAAGCACACAACCAGCTAGTCTGCCTTACTCAATCCCAGGCGAAATAGTTTAGTGGTCTCTGACCATTATGACATCACATACCGTAAATTATTCACATATTTCTAAGCTTTTGTTTACTTTATATGCATATATGTATCTGCCCGTTTATACTGCGTACATATAAATATTTAGCGTCTAAACAAAACAAAATTCTTTCGGCATCTCGTTCGTTCCCGTTCAATTTTTTCTAATGGCACAATGTTTCTATTTGAGTGAATGCACACGTCATTTTATGTGGAATGCATTGCGACGTTATGGCTAATTTCTATTAAATCACAATTATTATTTCATGTGGATTTTGAGTGGTCCCAAAATGGGAACCGGAAAATGCGCAGTTGATGCAAATTTAGTCATCCAGTCAACTGATTAGAGTCTTGTTTATGTTTTGCCAATTAAGAGTCTGGAATTCAAAACGTACTATTTTTGGTTAATTGGCTACTGATTAGGCACACAGTCTATAAATTATGATTGGCTCTGGCCGAGAGTTTAGTTTGCAATTGGAAAGCCTGTCGCCATGTTTCCCAGTCATAAAAATCAAAGTAAAAGTTTTCCCCCTAGAGAAAGTATTTATTTTAACAAAATGTTCTGTTTGCTCTGTTCCCAGCCTCTTTGAAGAACCTTGGCGACAAGACAGCCAATCTGTTTAGCAAGAAGAAGGATGAGGCTGAGAAATTGGCTAATGACAAGGCAGTGGAAGCCCAAAAATTAGCAGAGGAGCAGGCCAAGAAGGTGGGACAGTCGGTGCAGCAGACGAAAAGTGAAGCCGAACAATTGGCTGCCAGCACGGGTAAATATATAATTTTCTAACTTAAATGTCAAGCTAATTTCCCTCTCTTCTTTTAGCCAAGGATGCTGCTGCCTTGGCCGCTGCCGAAGCCCAAAAGGCCGGTCAGGCCATTGATCAAGGTGTGCAACGTGCTGCTGGTGCTGTGAACCAAACCAAACAGGCCGTGGACAACACTGTCCAGCAGGCTCAGACTGCGGCACAGAACACCAAGCAGGTGGCAGCAAACGTGGCCGAGGCCTCGCAACGTGCAGCTGCCAATGCAGTGGATCAGACCAAAAAGGCGGCCAACGAGGCCATCAACAAGAGCGTCAAAGCAGCCGAAACTGTAGCCGATCAGAAGCTCAAGGAGGCCGAAGGAGCCATCGACGGTGCCATGAAGCAGACCAGTCAAGCAGTCGATCAGAAGCTGCACGAGGCCAATCAGTATGTGGATCAGAAGCGCAACAGTCTCGAGAAGAATCTGCAGGAGACGGCAACTCATGCACAAGAGAGTGCTGGTCAGCAGGCTACTCAGCTGTTGGGCAAGCTGAACTTGGGCCCAAAGTAAACAAGTTTCAAGTTTGGATATGAAAATCAAAAAAAAAAAAAAACAAAAGAAAATGCTTTAGAAACAAAAGGAATTTGCTTCAACGTAACAAGTGCCAGTAATGTGATTGCTAAATGTTAATGGAAATATAGATATTTTTGGAATTTTGAATTTTGTTTAGCTGATATGTGAGCACACCAAAATGTTAATTGTTTCCCCCTCTCTGGTTTTTTATTTTTCTATAATGTTACTCTGAAGCATTTTACAAAAAAAAAAAGAAAAAGAATACGAAATAGTGCGCTATGCTTTTAATATACGTATATTCTTTTTTATTTAGAAAAAAACTGTATGTTTAAGTATGTATTTTTAACTTTTGCACAATAAATTACAACATGTGTTTTAATATAAATTTTATAAGAGATTTTTGAAGGAAAAGGAAGGGTCTCATATTCTTGAGTAGTTCGAATTTTGTAAGCACATTTGTTGAAACAGACTTTCTGTAATAGAATCTTAGTAATACCAAAACCATAGTAAATAATAGTGGTATTCCTGAAAGTTGATTTGCTTTCGTGAAAGCAAAAGCAAAGCAGTTGATGGAACGACCCTGATTTAATTTTGATTTGCCTTCATACAATTTACACATATATACAATTTGACAGATCCAAAGGGGAAGGGCAGAATAAAATTGTGAAAGAATTTGTTACTTCGACATCTTTGACCAAGTCAGGCAGTTCTCTAAGACAACTGTCACACTGATCAGCTTCGAAGCTGATCTTACGAAATCAATTAGTATGACCTTAATTTCCTTGCATTTTCTTTGCACACTGCTCATCTGTTCCACGAGATCAAATCGAAAACAAATCACTTTCAGGATACTACTCATGTTGTTAGAAAGAACTTCAAGAACCTTATCGAAAACGGTAACCAAAACGAACAGAAAACGAGCTTTATCTGGCTCATGATGAGGCGGTAATAGTTTTTTCATTACCATACCAGATGAATACCAGGCGTCACACGTGATCTAATCATTTTCCCCTTTGGATGAGAAAATATCGAACTTCATATTACCAACCCAAGCCAAAAATTAGGTACACAGAGGGAAAAAACCGAGAACATTGGACTCAAAACGAGCACAATCGTTACCAAAAAGAATGCATAAACGGGTTTTCTCATTTGTAGTACAATGTTCTCACTTCAAGAACAATTCTTTGAGAACGCAAACACTCAAATTGAGTTGATATTGTTCCAATTTTTGAGAACATGATTTAAGTTAATTTCCGTTTTTAAGAATATTTTAAACTCACCTGGGAAACTGGGACATACCACTTTTGATTTGAAGTGAAGGGAGGAAAGATTCCTGGATATGCGTGCACCTGCTTTTTCTCCCTTTACCCATATATCCCATAGGAATCAGAAACATCGCTTCAATGACCCACTTCACCTGACTTGTTTCATTAAACTTAACACAAAATTACACAGAAAAATTGGTTCGGACTTGACGGGAATTTGAGCCCGGTACCTTTTGCATGCACTCAACGTATTGAATAACGCGCTAGACAATTCAGCCGTTGAACAGTTTTGTAGATGCACGTCAAGAGGGCTACTTATGCTCTGTTGAGCTGACAAGAGAGAGATCAAAAAGAGAGCACACTCACTCTCACTCACTCTCTCTCCTGTATATCTCTCTGATGAAAACCGGTTTTTGTTTTTGTTAAAAGCAAATATTATTCGACTGAGAACAACTTTCCTCATTCCAAGAACATTTGTTCTGAAAAAGTTTGAGAACGTTCTGTTCTCATTTTAAGTCGAAGGCAACTTATTTTCTGAACAGGTTTTTTTCCTTCTGTGTACTAATCGGTAAAAAATATACTCTGTCCAAAGGTACAGCGCTGCTTTTTACTGTTACTGCAGCACACACGTTTCCAACCAAAACACTAAATTTTAAAATTGTGGCTTCAATAACTTCCAACAAGTGGCTCTGAACCACTTTTGAACGGTTTCAAGAAGTTTATATTACCTTATAGCCAACCCATTCGTCCAATTATACGTTGAAAGCTTTAAAAATTTCTCAGGTATTGCTTCAAAACACCGTACAGTCGATAAGGTTTACAGACTTGGAACATTGCCTATGACCCTTTCCTTTTCGCCATGTTAATACGGTAATTTTTTTTGCGAAAGTCGGTTCAGCGGCACTGGTCTTTTTCGCTCATAACTTGAGTATCGTTTATCTGATCTTTATTATTCTATTGTCAAATTGATAAATAAATTTAATAACTAAATATCTTTTGAAGGTACAGAACCTCTATCTACAAAAGTATTGTCATATGATTTTTTTCGAAATTAGGGGGCGGGAAGGGGCATAGCACATCTGACATCTAACAACATTATTAAATTTTTTTACAATTTGTAAATTTACTTCGGCGATTGAAAATGTTAGATGTAAGAAGTTGTCCGTGTGAATCGCTATTTCATATCTTCAAAATTCAATGCGTTCTGCTGAGATGTCCTCAGTGTGATTAGCCTATTACCATCTCTGAGATCCATCACTCTGTTGCATACTGTCGCACAAACCTAATATATATCGTTTAGATAACGATTTTCTTTTTTTGCGTGTTAATTTTCCAGAAAGTATAAGTTCTAGCGATAGGCACATAGTGGCCCGCTGCACCCTAGCATACCAGTTCGGTTATTCCGATTGTTGCCCTTTCTTTACATTCTGGTTGCTATCAATGTCATACATATAACTCCTTTAATACAAACCCCATACAGCACGTTCTAGAAAACCATGACGTGAGTTAATCAATATTTTTCACTCAATTGACCATATAATTGTCCAAGTATCCACGTAATTTGTACAGCTCTAACGTACATTTTTGTTTAGAAGAAAATTTAAAATATGCAGCTTTTGGCTAAAAGCTTTTGAGCTTTTCAAAGTCATATAACCAACCGTTAGATGGCGTTACCTAACCAGGGCTACATGACATAAAATCAAAGCGGACTTTTTGAATGAATATTTAACTTTATATACCACACAATTTAATGCTGTTCCCTGTAAACCTGCACCAACTTATTTGGTAATAAAAATTAAGTTCTTATTCCAAGCACATTCATGCATACATTCATGTTTACTCACATATACCCACACAGTTTCATTGATTGTGGCTGCCCATACACATTTCGTTTCACCCTTTCAGTCCCCCACCTGCCCTGCCAACATGAAAAACTTTTGAACAAAACGTGCAAAACTTCTACGGTCAGTTAGAGGTGGAAATCTATACAAAATATAAAAAAAAGTAGAGAAAAATTAATTTACAATTTGTTTAGGTAGTGCTTTGGGTATATATTTTGGTCAAAGCATGTTAACATCTGCAACTTTTCCGGTAAAAAAGTTATCCCGAGCTTTTAATTATGAGAGTAAACTTTGCATTGGTTTTAAAACGCCAAAGGAAATAGTGCAAGAAGGGAATCGGTGACAAATAAATTTATGTAAAAGCGATTTTCAATTTCAGATAAACTTGACTGTTGATTACGCTGTGAAGGATGATAAATGCATTTTCCATTGCGGGGAAATTTATGCGACTGAGCAAAATGTCACACCAATTAGGTTACTTGGCGGAGCCGTGACTTGATTAAAATTTTTAAACTTACTTTGTTAGAAACGAGCGGCTGTAACAACACCTGGCGATTAATTAAAATAACTGTTTATCAACACGAATTAATCATATTTAAAACATGCGCCAAAAACCGTGCGGACGTCATAAAAAATGGCGTGCGGCCATGCTGAGGGTAAACGGGTTTAGTCACATACATGCAATAAGCCCAAAGCACTTTCGTGTGTGTTCCAGAAATGGTTTGGGAGAAATTTATGAAGTCTAAATGAAACTAAACTGTTGTGGTTAAATTTTGATTGGGCAATAACACTAGTTCACAAAAACAAAAGAAAAATTTAAATGACCTTTTTGAAGTGAAACTATTTTTTAGTGTCGTTTGGATTGATGATTTTAAAAAATCGATTTCAAATATTTTTATATGGCAACGCTTTTCAAGTCTGTATTTGTAATTTTTTCAGTAGGTGCACTCACACTTTAAGCCATATCTCACTCTTGAATTTTCAGTTTTATAATACTTTTAATGCAATTTTTTTCATTTGTATAAAAAATATTCAGCCTATGGGCTCTCAACTAGTGTAATGAAACAGCATAAGTGTTGGAGCTCTAGTGCGAAAATTTTTAAGTTTGATGGGCTTTTGATGGAGATACAGAGTCAGAGAGACCGTAGCTATTAAAGTGAATGTCTAATAGGGTAAATGAGCTAGACGGGCTGAGCTTTAGCTTCAGCAATCAATTAGATCTAGACTTTCCGGAAACGGAACTTGAACCGATAATTTAAATTTTTTGAGAAGTAGTTTTAAGAAACCCATATTTTTGGAACTGTAAAGAACCGCAATCTATTGTAGTTAAATGATTTTACTTTTGTATGCACAGTAGATAGCGACGCTTCGATCTCAGACTTGAAGTTTGGACGACAAAATGTTCAGTGATGTATAAAATATATTTTATATATATATGTTTAAAGATTTAGTAAGTTCTTCATGTGATTGCAGCTACTTAAGAAAACTTAGATACTGAACCGCAATCCGAGTCGGTGATAGCCTAAAGCTAAGGTCCCACAGGCAAAAAAAATTTGAACACATTGTGCAAACAAAGTTAGCCTTGAACTGTAAATGTTTGCGTAAAACAAATTTGGTGTTCCCACATGAGCAAATATTTGCTCTTAAAAAGTTTGCGCAAATATTTCCCCTCCGCCAATAATTTGCGTAAGTGTTCACACAGCTTGGGGCAAATTTTATTATACATTTCTTTGCCCAATCTACTAAATTTATAAATCAAGTAGGCTGATTTGGTTGAGCAAACAATATAATTTTTTTGAAGTAAGAACAGAAAAGGCATGGGCATGAACAGTCACAAAAATAACTGCTTGTGAATTAAAGCAGCAGAATTTACGCAGTTGGTAATATATATCTAATAGCCAATTTCCACTGGCATCATTTCTTATCATTTTCATTTCTCAAAATTTTGCCATTTCCATTGACAAATCGTCATCATTTTGACACTTTGACAAAAACAGCTGCTTTGTTTGTTTTAAATAACAGGCGGCACTTTCAAACTTACGTGGACTTTTTGGAATATAAATAAAAAAATAAAAAAAAAAAGACATACCCCTCAGGACAGTAATTCCTCCTGGCGAACGCATTGCCATCGCCCTGAACTATCAGCAGAAAGCTAAATACATAACTTATTTTTACCTATTTATATTTTAAGCAAAATTGCGCCTACTTTTTACTTTTTTTTCGGGGCAATTATTATCATTTTCGAGAAATGATAGAAATGAAAGGCAAAATGAAGTGACAATTTGTATCGAGGAATGATATCATTTTCTTCATTTCTTGTCATTTCATGTCTTGTTCAGTGGAAATAGGCTATAACATTATATTATAAAAAATGTAACAATAGTATATTTTATTTGTGTCTTGTTGGTCCAATGATTCAGTTTAAAGACACCATCATGCGCAATGCGATCTCGGCAACATGTCGTTTAATGGTCACACTACGCTTTTTAGCAACTGGAGATAGCTATCGGTCATTGCAGTATGTTTTTCGAATTCCACACAATACAATTAGCAAGATTGTGCCTGAGACATGTGCTGCAATTTTAACGGTTCTCAATACTTACTACCTAAAGGTACGCATTTTTGTTATTAAGAATTTGTTTTAGTTTCCGTCAAATCAAAGAGAATGGGAAACAATTGCAGAAGACTTCGGGTAGAAGTTTTTTAATTACAAAGGTATAATTAATATATCTTCTCATGAAATATTAATTAGTAGTAAGATCTTTATTGTTTAGGTACATACAGCATTGTGTTAATGGCAGTGGAGGATGCAAAGTACAAAGTCTTGGATTTTGACGTCGAAACAAATGGTCGCGTTTCTGAAGGAGGAGTTTTTCGTCAAACTGCTTTATATGAGGCCATGTTCTCTAACAGGTTCAACATTCCCGACGACGCACCCTTGCCACAGCGTAAGATTGCTGTCCCATACGTAATGGTGATGAGGCTTTTTCTATAAGCAGAAGACTATTGAAACGTTTGCCCAACGAAATTTATCGTTAGTCGAAAGGATATTTAATTACCAACTTTTAAGAGCTCGACGTGTTATAGAAAACACTTTTGGCATTCTTTCAGCGCGATTTTTACCACAAGGTCCGGGGGTATTGTGGAAATGACCTTCTGTAGGATCATTTTTGGCCTTTTGGACCTCTATAACATTTTGTGGTATATTCATATGTCCTGGTATGTAGTGGAATTCGACTGCAGCGAGCTTTGTGTGATTGTTTGTCTTTTCAAATAATTGTTTAAGCTATGTAGTTGTTCTGCTGCATCTTGCCAAGCAATTGCACACTGTTTCGACTATCAGTGTGATGGGAAGTTGTAACCGAAAGTACAGACGATATCAGCTGAAATTTATATAATTTTTATTTTTTTGGTGGTCTTGTGATTTTTTTTCAATTTGTCTTGCTGCTACAGCTAGAATTTTGTATTGCGTAAGCCAAAAAAATTTTTTTTTCAATATTTGCAAGAGCAAACTCGCAAACCCGCCAACAAAATTGGCCGAGGGTGTTCCCGCTTGTTCCCATTAGGCAAATATTTGCTTCAAATTATTGGTGCACAAACATAGGCAAAAGCTACTTGGCAAATATTTGCGCGCAAACTATTTGGTGTTCCCACTAAGGGCAAACAAAATGGGCAAACATTTTCAAATATTTGCGCAAATTATTTGCCTGTGGGACCTTACCTTAACTAACTAACTAAGGGCCGATCTATAACCTGTTAGATAGTGCTATATATCACAAAGTTTACAATTACACTATCTTTAGGTGTTTCTTTAGAGATATGGGACAAAAGAAAAGGCATCTTAAAAAATTCTGATTATATTGAACTGAAAATTTTTTTTTGTAGATTTTCGGTTTTTTAATTCTTTATGATTATACGCTTGGGTATTTTTGTCGTTTTGCAACGCAGCAAAATAATAATTTCCGAACTACATATATTTTTCATTAAGGGGGTATTCTTCATGCACAAAATTTTTTTTCTCGATTTTTTTTTTGCATTTTTTTATAGCTTGGATATTTGAGAATATCGCCCCAAAAGAATTTTTTTGAAATTCGAAATACTTTAGAAGACATAGCCTTTTTAGTGGAGCAATGTCTTCGCAAAAACAAGACATTTTTGAGTAAATAAATTTTCAGTCAATAAAAATGTGATAACGGCTGGTTCTTGAATTTGAATGGTAAGATATTGTCGCCCAGATCGATATCGATTATTAATCGGCTTTTAATCGATAATTATCGAAGGCTATCCTTCGCAATGCTACTACCGACTAATTCGCTCAGAAACTAGAGCTGCGGCCGCATCTAAAGAAGGCAAAATGGCAAGCAGAGTAAAGAGAACTGCTGCTGAAAACAGTTTTTTTGAAAATGAGGAAGGTCCGCTGTATGCAGATGGCATCCCCGACTAATATCCCTAAGTAAATAATATTTGTCAAAATTGTTGGTTTCGGACTCCCAAGCCACTTTTCTCCAGTTCTACTAAACCGATTTGATAAAGTTATATGCAATCGACGCAAAATTGTCACCATTCTAAAACTGCATTTTTTGATATGTGATTTTTTTCCCCCAAAAAACGAACATGAAACTTTAATCGCGTTTATCTCGAAACCACGTTTTTCGAACTGGCGGCCATGAGATCTCCAGTTAAACTGAACCGATTTTGATGACCTAAATGGAAATCGACGCAGAATTGTCACCATTCTGGTCTGAATCTCAATCATAATTTAAACAAAAAAAACAAAAACAAAAAAAAGGCCAAAAATCGATTTTTCATTTTTTAACGGCCGCCATTTTGTCAAAAAAAAAATCACAAAATTTTTTTCGAGGTTCAGACCAGAATTACGTCTATTGTGATTATAACCCCGTTTTCACTTTTCATTTCAGACATCCTGGAGACCTTGAATCATGGCCGCCAGCACCTTACCTTTTTTTCGGACAACTTTTTTGACGGTCGATTACTTTAGGAACAGCCCTCGCATCGAAGAAGTTACAATTTTTTTATTTACTCTAATCGGTTTGTAACATAATAAAAAAACAGGATTGAAAAAACTCTTTTTTTAAAAAAAGTCCAAAAAACAGCCTTGACATGGAGAATACCCCCTTAAGGCGACGAGCTGAGTCGAATTAGCTTCATCCGTCCGTCTGTCTGCCCGTTTCTACGCCAACTAATCTCCAAGTTTTAATGCTATCAAGCTGAATCATTGCATAATGTCTTCTTCGTGCAACGCCAATTGGCAAAGTAGTGGCACCATCTATTGCTAAGTTTGGGAATCACTCGGCTATCAGCGAGAATTAAATTGTTGAATGAAATTCAGAAAAATCCTTCATTAATATAAATTACACGAGCTGCTGTATATAAACTTCGGCCGAAGTTAGCTTTTCCTCATTTTGTATAAGATTAATTAATTTTTTATGCACATTTCTTACCCATAATTTTTAAAGAGTTTCACCTTGCGATTTCATCGTATTTTGCTCTCACAAACGTTTTTGAGAACATATTTGAGTTAACATTTTTATATTGTTAAACATTTCGAGCCCTCCAAAGTTACTGTTTAGCCTGAGGCGTTAAATTTTATCTGCACAACTTTAATGCGCGCGTGTGAGCAATTAGGGAAAGGATATTATCGAAGTAACTAAAAATAATGTATGTTGTTTGTACATTTGCACACAAGTTTTTAAGCGACATCCCTCAGACCGCCGCCAGGGATTCATTCACTCACTTTCTAAGCACTTTATCACGCTGCAACCATTAGCCATAGCCATTGCAAAGACCCAATGGACGTTGACGCGCGCGTCTTGCCAGCTGCATGCTAAATAAACCCCAACAGCAACAGCTCCAACAACACGCATTGTAATTGTCAGCCGAATGGACATGTGAAGAGCATGCCAAGGGGAAGGCCGGGGGATTTGGAATGGTGCACAATTTCAGCCACTGGCGCGTGTCGAAAAGACGCAAATAAAGTCATACGTCAGGCTAAAGGCTGCCACAAAACAAAAAAAAAGCGAAAAAAAATACAAGTAAAAAACTACAGCATACTTTTGAGGGCAATTTATTTGAACGTGCCGGGAGAATGAACATGGAATGGGAATTAGAAAGTGGTATGCAAAAAAAAAACCGCTAGAAATTTAGAATTGAAAACAATTTGAGGGACTGAGAAAGAAAGATTTATGTAACTGCAGAAATTAAAATTTATTTCGTTTGTATAAACACAACAGATTTTAATTACTGGTACGTTTTGGCCTATGTGAGGTTTTGAGCGATAAAATTCTATAAATACAATATCGAACTGATTTAAATACAGTGGTGCCCATATAATGCTTATGGCAGTACCCTCAATAATAAATACAAAAACAAAGTCAGTTGTCAAGCAAGAACAATTAAAAGAACAAGATTCTGATGTACAGACGCTGTTAATAGCATTAATAAGACAGACAGAACAAACACGTATTGACAATGTAAATAGTAAAGCGTGTGTATACAGAAACCCTTGTTAAAAGTATGTAAATGAAAGTCCGGGAACCCCATAAATCAGTCGTTTAAATTTGTATAATATAAAATTTAATGCCTTCCAAAACTAATCGGCTCATAAATATTTCATAGGTTCTTTGCTTAGCTTTTTCCAGGGTTGACACAGCGCATATCTCATTCTTTTAAGCCCTAACTAAAGTTCCAGTATTTAACCCCCTTTACCAACTTGTATTCCACAGACGCACTTAATCAACTTCAATTTAAGCAAATCGAAGCTGAAATCCTTGTTGAAACATTGCCTTAAACAAATTGCGACACAAATCATTGACAGCATGCTGTCTGGTCTTTGATTTGTCCATCATTTGATTGATGCGGTCTCCCTTCATGTCTAAGCTGATTAATAAATTGGCTAACAGCTAGAGTTTGATGCTGTCGCCAGTCTTTGTTAGCATAAAGCTGCTTACTGGAGAAACAACAATAGCAGTTACCCTGGTCCTTGGTGCAGATAGTGTCATCAGTTGTCAGGATCCCTTACCTGAGCTTCAGCAAGACTCATAATTAGCTGCTCCAGCTTCTGGTACCGTTGTGTGCCTGACAATCGTGACAATTGGCCAACTGACGAATTATGGGCGCTGAGTATCTGATAAGGTTCGCCCCGTTGCGAAGGGGGGAGCACATTTAAAGCATTTCATAGTCAACAATGTAGCAAAATAAATTGAGCGTTACGATTGCTGGCAATCGTCTTTTAACTCGTTCCACGTCCTGCACAAAATTCAATTATTTCCGCTGGCTATTACCAGCAATCGACCGACCAACATGAAGCTAGTAATATACATACCGAGGGATGGGAGCAGAGGGAGAGAGAGGAGGGGGCCCCATTGAAATTGCATTTAGGCAGCCTGTCGCCAACTGTGCACGCATTTTATGCAGCTAGATTGAAAAGACGAGGGCAAGGCGACCGAGTTAAGGTGAGCCAAGGTGTACATTTGAAATAGTTAAATAGGGGAACGTTTACTTAGGTGTGTACAGAAACTGTTTGATCAGGAGAAGGACAGCAAACTGGGCTATAACGAAACCCTTCAAACACTCTATTTACTTAAGGATTTAAAGTAATCTTGGTTGCATATTTATATTAAGACTTCTCCAGTTCTTTTTGTCAAGATCAGTCGGATTGCTATTATTAAATCAATACCAATCTTTCATACAGCTTAAATTAAAGAACTTTTTCTTCGATTTGCAAGAGTTTAACTGAAACTTAAAAAAAAGTTGCATACAAAATATCAGTTGACTGTCTCAAGAAACATTGCATAATTCCCCACCTAACTTATTGTTGAGCTCCAACAACTCCTGCTTTCAGTTAAGCCATTACAAATAGAAAACTTTTAGCATGACTTTGTCTATTCGTCTAACCAAAAACCAACTAACCCAGACTGATGCCATGCATAATTCAAGACTCAAACATTGGCAACAGAATTGTTTAGTTTTTACTTTTTTTCCAAAAATTGCACTGTTTTTCAAATACCTTCCACAAGTTGGTTACATTACCTGCGCCTGCGCAGTTTAATGTGGACTTCAATCATGAATCGCCTTTTAAGCCATGCATTTGGTTGCGTGCTGCTTCAGTGCGACATCGGCTGGCATACCAGACGCTTGTGTCGACTCCCAAATAGGGGAGTTTCGCCCAACTTTATCTTTGTGTGTGAGTGAGTGTCTGTGGTGTTGTGCCTAACGGTCTTTTGAATAATTGAAAAACGCGTGTAAAACAATATTGGAGCTCTAAAACTTTGTGGCAAATTGATTGCTCATACGCGGCGTTTGGCAAACAAATTGCAAAAGAATAAAAAAATTGTAGCCTGCTTTTAGGCAGCAAAAAGGTTGATTGATATTTGTGCATATGTGTGTTTAGAAATGTGTCGTGTTCGAATAAACGAAAAAATAAAATACTTAGCTTTATGCGCTAATTGCTCAATAAGAGCAACTTTGACTTTGTGATACGCTGTGCGGGTGAGTGAGGACAAGGTCGGATAGCACAACATTTATTGCGTCAACATGACTTTGGGTATTTAAGTGCCACCATGAATCAGGAGAGACCCTTTTTACACAGTTTTATGCTTGTTACAGTTGACTCTGAGTGTCAACCGTAGACACATGTTTTATGTTGCCTCAGCTCGCCTCCCTTATCTCCGCCCAAATCACTTAGCAATTTGTGGCCCCCCATTCAGACTCCTTTTCTGTGGTTGTCACCAGTTTAATTTCACAATTCATTTCATGTCAATCGGATTGTCAATGGCTTCTTCTTTGGCTGTCAAGACGTTTTGATGTATTAACTGTTTCCTTGGCTTGGGCACTGCTTTGTGCTCTTGTGTTCCCTTTAACGAAGCCTGACAAGGACCATAAAATTGTGGTGCTTAAATGCCAGCTAGATAATGCTGAACGGGAGTCTTTTAACACCGAGACAAATGCATAAACTTTTCTAGCTAAATTAAATGTGAAAGCGTGCGGGGTTAAGTGTGGATAAGCCTGGTAGGAAATGTTAGCTTAGGTCTCGTTTAACTAGGGTTTTATGCTTAGTTTAGGTCAATGCTTAGCAACTTAATTGACATGCAGTTAAATTCAAACTAGGTCGATAACTGAAAGTGAGGATTGTTAGAGCAGATTTTAATTTAATAAGAAAAGAATGTAATTTATTTTGAAGAGTTTAGTTTAAGTTGATCTTGCTTATTGGGAAACTGGTAATTATTAGAAAATTTTCTGGTTACATATGACAAAGCCGAACTGATTGTAAAATTATCATATTTGAATTTTAAACTTTTTTCAGAGTGCCAGAGACTTAGATAGCTGCAATGGCTAGAATTCCGGGGCTCTCTAAGAAAATTAAAAAAAAAGTCTTCCGAAGGATCGAGAGTTATTAAGAATTTCCATACGAGAATTTAGTGTTATCCATTGTTTCTATTGAATTTTGAAGTATGCAGATGTATGTTTCGTCAAAGTAAAATAATTACTTATAAGCAAGACTGCAAACCTCAAACATTTTGCAGAAGGTTCGGTCCGGGGGTTCGAACCTGTTGTAAAGTCTTAGGTTCGGTTCGCGGACCGGTTCCTAAGACCCTTGAACCGAAGGTTTTGGTTCGAGCCTGGGTTCGCTTGATCATAGAAGAATTGTTCCGATTTATTAACACTTATTTCTTAAAATAATTTTTTTATATCTATTAGCCCCTTATCACTAGCATAATTTCTTATTATTTTAATTTCGTAAAAGTTTGCCGTTTCCATTGATTGACAAATTACACTGTGACACATTTTTGAACTCAAAAAAGTTGATACGGTCGAGACCAAAAAATTCTGAAAGGGTGTGATGGTAGTTTAAAAAACGCTGCATGGGTTTGGTCTGATTAGCTGCCGTTTTCTATTTATTGACCTTTGAACTTTTCAGCTTCAGTGTAGGATTAATGATTCCATATCTCGTAAGCTATATTGAATTTTGCTTTTATGTCTTTAGCAAAGTTGTTACTTTTGGCTTGGCCTACAAAACATTTCTTAGTAGCAAATCAAAAAAATTACGTCTTGGTACTTAAAATTACAAAAGATGTCAAAAAAAAATCAATTTTTCACAACTTTCTTCAGTTTTTCAACTTTTTCCTGAAATCCGTTACAAATTTGGACAAGTAATGTAGGTAAAAGTTGTTGCTTAGACCAAAATAAACAAACCGTTAGTACGAACACACTTCATTTAAGTACTCTTTGATATAGTAAAAAGACCAAAAGCATGAAAAACTGTAAAAAAAATTCGAAAAAAAAGAATTTTATCGGTAAAAATATAAATAAATTAAATTTCTTTAGCTAGATTTTTTAAGTTATATTTTTTGACAATTTTATTGATTTAATACAAAACAATCGAAATTTTTGATAGTGTCAGCCAATTTCTACCAAAAACTGTACTTTTTCGAGTTTTGGTTGAAATTATTCATCTTTTAGGGTCTTTAACTATATGAAGGACCATTCGAATGAAGTTGGTATGTTCCAACCGATTGTTTACTTTAGTCTATGCTACTTTTTCGTCCTTCATTGCTTGGTCAAATTCGTTATAGTTTTCAAGAAAAAGTTGAAAAACAGTACAAAATGAGGGGAAAACATGATGAATTTACGAAATTTTTGCAATTTTGAGTTTAAAGATGTGACTATTTTGACTTGTTACTTAGAAATGTTTTGTAAACCAAGTCAAGAGCAACAACTTCTTTTCAGACGTCAAAGCGAAATTCCAAATAGTTTACGAGATAGGGAGTTACAAGTCCCAATCATATGCTTAAAACTTTAAAGTGCTATAAAAAGAAATCGGCAGCTAACCAGACCAAACCCAGGGAAGGTTTTTGTACTACTATCATACCCTTTCAGAATTTTTTGGTCTCGACCGTATCAACTTTTTAGTGTTGCACAGTGTTATTTCTGATGACAATTTCTGCTTCCAGAGAGTAGAGAGTACTTTTTTATAAAATACTCCTTCGTGAGGAATGCAAGGTCGTATGAAAGAAATGATATCATTTTCTTCATTTCTTTGGGGGAAATACCCTATATAATGTAATTTAAATTATAAAATTTATCAGCTGATTTTGCGTCGCGTGTGTGTGTTAAGCCACTCGAGTGCGCGCTCATGTAGCACATGTTTTTGCAAAAGAGAGCAGTATGAGGTCGCATGCTGTCGGAGTGATGACGTCGCTGCCGTAGATCGGCGTTGTATACACAGTAAATAAAGCCCTGTCGAATACTGGTTTAAGTTAATAAGCATTATATGTTCTAGAAGCTGTTCATCTATACTAGCTCTTAGATCAGAGAGATACCTGAGTTGTTGGAACAGCAAGTCAATTTTTTACAAAATTTTAAAACAATTCTCGATGTATAAAATGTTGTCTTGAACAATTTTCAAATGAATCTTTAACATATTTGATATTTGTTTTAATTATATTGCTTTCATAATCTTCTCTTCTTTGCAATAAAAAGTCATCCAAGCTTAGTTGAAAACGCAATCGTTTATACTAAAATCTCTAGATATTTTCAATATTTCCCTGTGTGTTTCGTTGGAAAATTACTTAATTTTGTGAACCGAACCTAATATTTGCAAAAAGTGGTCCGGTTCGGGTTCAGGTTCGAGAAGTCAAAACTATTAAGGGTTCGGTTCATGGTCCAGTTCGACGGACCCAAAAAAACCGAACCGAACCGGTTCTAAGGGGTTCGGTTCCGGACCGGTTTGCAGCCTTGCTTATAAGTAATGAAAAATAAATTTTAGAACAATTTACCCCAAGAATATAAGGTAATTGCATAGAATAGGTCCCCCTTTACTTAAAAAATTCCTTTGATGGAACGTGAATTGTAAAGAATCACCGTGCAATAAAATTGCGGTGGCCAGATATGGTTTCTCTTTAAATCTTTATTTTTAAGTCAAAATTTTAAAATTTGGTTTGGCCCCGTTGGAGTAGCTGTATTGCCAATTTTACATTTTACATTTAAATGCTCCGCTCAGCTAAGCTGTGGGAGTGCGGGCTGGCTACGTTCTCTTTGCGTTTGATTTTCCAAAGCTTATAGGCTCCGTTCCTCTGTCTTTGTGCGATGGGCCTAAGGGTTTTTAAAAATTCACAAAAAACCTAAAAAAGAATAATTTTTCAACGAATATTCTAAAAGAGGATAAATTTTGAGGCAAGACAGGGTGGGGAAAAGAGAGCGCCGCAGGCTAATTTTTTTTAATCGCGCAAAAGATTTTAAATCTATTTTCCTACACTTCGATCTAGCAATTAACATTGAGCTGGAGCTACGGGCCCCAAAAGCCAATTATTTGAAGAAAATTTTCAGAAAAAAGGCCAAATTAAGGAATATTTGGGTTACATTTGATCAACTTAGTTAGGTATAAAAATAATAGTTATAGTTTTAAGTCGGGCCAAATCTGCAATCTTGGCTAATTAGCCAAAGTTTTATCAAATTTTTGACAAAATTATGACCTGTGGGACCTAATCTTAAAAAATTGTATTCTAAGTTTTTGCTTACGCAAGCTGAAGGTCATGGTCAATTATACAATAATTCATTACAATCAACATAATTAAACAGAATAAAATCTCAACATTTTTGGCAAAGCAATGGTATGTCTGAACAGCGCTGCTCCGGAATTTTAGCAAACTTCTCGCAAACATACCCCAACCACTTGTAAATCTCAGTATTTATACGAATGTTTGTAGAAAGGCACTTAAGAATTCCAACGGTTTGAAATTATAGCATGAAATTCCTCAATGAAATATTTCAGCCTGTAAGTCGGGATTTACACGATGAAGCAAACTTCATGAAGTTTTCTTAGTAGGCTTGAAAATCAAAGGAATTCTACTAGATTTTTAATCAAAATGTATGGAAACACATGAGTATGTCTCGCCTACTAAGATAACTTCATGAAGTTTGCTTCATCGTGTAAATCCCGTTTAAATCTATAAAGATTTTTTGAAAGTGTTTTTACCAATTTGATTTTTTTTACTTATAGGACATTTGCTGAAAAGGTTATATTTAATTTTTAAAGAAAACATGAAAATTAAATTTTTCATAATTTGCGATCTATTGAAGGAATTTTTTTTAATAACATTATATTATATATATAAAACTATGCTCTTACAAAATGAAGTCAATTTTTCGATCTGCGATTTTGCTTCCAATATTTAAACTCATTGAAGAAATTGAATTAGGATTCAAATTTAAAACGTCATGGAGCAGAAAAAAAAATTGTGACTCGCAATTATATGAATTTGATTTGATCCAATCTCTGTATAAAGAAATTTTAATTATGTAAATGAAGTTGAGATTGATGAGGTCTATTATTTTGTTCTGACATATGAAACTGCCGCACTAAAGGACAACCTCCAACGAAATGAATGACATTTTCAAGCATTTTTTCTTGTGGTGCTGAGGGCAGTTTCTTTCACTTCTCGCGATATTTTGTATAAATTTAAAATGTATTATTTAAGCTCTAGCCATTAAAATGTTTCTTATTCCTTTAATGGAAAACTTAGATAAAAATAGTCAGTAAAAATTCAGTATAATGGAATACAAATCAGGACATATCTCTTTGAACTAAAATCTAAGGGTTGCACATGCGAATGCTTCGCCCATATTCCATATGAGACAGCGACCCCCTCGACTTAACTCAGTAAAACTAAAGACTGCCTGAAAAACTGAACCCTGTCCTTAAAGAACCAAGCTAATATTCTTTATTTAAAGAAAACCCAGAAATTATACTAATCATTGAAAGGCTAAATTTCATTGCCTAGTTTCCTTTCAGTATTATTACCACAATCAACCTCTCTACTAATCAAAAGGCAATCTCAAAGTCATATTCACTCAACTTAGCACACACTTAATCATACGTATTATCAATTAGCTACTAATTGGGGCTACCAAGTCCACCTCGGAACATTCACAGAGTCTACAATTTTGATCAATAGCCTCATAATTAATAATAATCTGCTTCAATTTGTAAGCATGGCCGGCAAAATGGCATACAAATGACATTTTAATATGTTAGATTACCGTACCGGAAATGCCAAAGCGGTCAACGTGTCGTATGCTTAATTGTTTTTTAGGTGGCAACTTACTATTTATGTATGAATGAATATTTGTCATCAGCATACATCTAAATCTAAACATAATCCATTGTGAAATACCCACGAAACTTCCGACAACTTGCTTAGCTAGACACAAAAAAAAAAATGAAGTAAAATGAAGTTCGCGGCACGCATTTGCCTGGCTTTACTTTTGCTGACTGCTATTTTATGGTGGCCATTAAAGGAAATTGAATATAATTTTGTTTGCTAAGCTCTTCCATAAACTCCCCAAAGGCCAAGTGGCTGCCATTTTTGGTGTTGCTGCGTGAGGTGGTTCTTATATTTCATACATTTTTATTAAGTTGAAGCAAAAAAAGGTCATGGGTGCATAAATATGATTGAGAAATTTCTTCAAAAAGCGAAAAGAAAGTGTAGCAGATTTTTTAGCTCAACTTCGAGTCAAGCCTTTTGACCAACACAAAAATGACTGATGAACGCCACAGACACACTCACATATTTAACAGTTCTGGCATTCTGACAGCAAAAGTCTACACAGATTTGTCTGTTGGCTCGCACCCAAACTTAACTTGTGCCATCTTGGACCACTTGCTTACCGATTTCATTATTTATTTAAGTTGGCAAAAAGCAAACTTGCATATTGGCACTTTCCGTTGGCTACTTCCTTTCACAAAATAATAAATTGTTTGTGCGGTTTATTTGTTTTTGTACTACCCAATCCGCAAAACCCTTGGTGTTTGTTTGCTTATCTTGGGGCTTTCGCCATTTGCGTTTGTCATTTGCCATTCGTAGAGCCATCCTTATGGCACAAGCAATGTTTTCATTTCATTTAAATTTTGATGAACGAAGGAAAATCGATTTGCATATACATGGGTATTTTTTGTGAAAAAAAAATAATTAATGAATGGAACAAAGCTATTTGGTTGTCATCGATCATTTTTCATTTGGCTCAATTTATGGAACATTTGAATTGAAATAAGTTCATCAGAAAAGAATGTTAAATTCTCTGTAGATTATTAAATTCACAAGAATCGTAACTAATCTCCACCACGAGGCAGTATCTGAAATATGATCCACTTGAATGGGTTAACTAAAAATCATGCGTTTAAGTGATTATGTGGCGACTGCTAAATTTATAGTAATTTCATATAACTATGCTTAAACCAACAACATAACTACCTACCTTAAATTATAAGCGTCCTTATCAGCTGACGTTCGTCTGCGCATGATAAGATCGTAGTACGTTCAGAGCACGTATATTGGACAAACTTACAATCTGAAAAAATGCTGATTCATATCCATATGCCTATTTTGGATTAGTTTTTAATTAGTCTGGACGTTCATTTTATTTTTAGTTCGTAAAAAAAATTCACAGATATAAATTAAATCAATAAAAATGTCAAAGCTTAGAAATTTTTACAAAAGTTTCGGAAAAACTTTATAAAATTTTAAAAATTATAAAATTTAAAAAGAATTAATAACTGGAAAATCTCTAACCCGGTGAGGGAGAATTTTTTAGCCAGTCTGGCAGGCTGTGCCCCTGCTCACAGCTAAAAGTGGTCCAAGAGTTCCCTCTGAAGATAATTTTATAGATTCAATGGCCTGCTCTTGCACCTTGGCGGGAGACTTTTGGGCCTGATTAAGCGAAAGACAGAAAGAAAGATTTAGATAAAGATTTTGAAAGCGAATGAAGTACTCACACAATATACATGGACTAAGTTTGGAACAGTTTTCAGCAAGGGTGGAGAACTCTAGAAAGCGATGAACCACACAAGAAGTCAATATGATGAGCTATGGGAGCTATTGAAATTAAGAATTATATAATGCGGAGGCGAAATCTGATTGCTTAGCCCAAAATATCAGGAGACCGCCATGAATGTGATGATTTGCTGCTGACAAAAGAATTGAATAAGTTTTGGTGAAAATGCAAACACTCCTCGCACACACAATCATACTACTGATTATAGTATCTGTATTCTGCATTTTCACCAAAACAAATCAAATTTTGATTTAGCAGAAAAACCCTAGCATTCATGACGATCTTATACTACTCTAGGCTCAGCAATCAACTTTGCTTTCACATTATATTATCTTCATTTCGATAGCCGGCAAAGCCCACCATACTGACTTCTTAGTGTCCCCAAAGTTCTCCTCCCATGCTGGCAGCCAATGTTATTGTGAATTCTGGATGCTGCTTCCTGTTTTGACCGCAGCCTCAATGAAAATAACCAATCCCGTCGCTTTGTACGTTTCATTATAAAAGAAAACTTTAGAATTTATGATTTGTCTCTGTTTGCGAGAGATGTCGAATGAAGAAATGGTTAGCTTTTCAGTTTTTTGCATGAAGCAATGAGAATTAGAGAGAACGTTTGCGTTCAATCAATGCCTCTCAATTTTGCTGGTGCTAAACGATAGTGCCTAAAAAGATACTTTAAAGTGCAAGTAGAAAATCATTGTGGTTAAAGCGAGACGACCATAACCCAAATGTACGAACAGCTGACCAAAAAGTATCTAGAGAGCGGAAATGAGAGCGAACAGCTAATAATTTTCTGACAGAGAGGTGTCGACTGAGCAACCAAGGTATACCAAACAAGGTAGGCGCACTCGTTTTCTCGCTATCTTGACAACTTGTTAAATTTCAGTCAGTAAGCCATGGAGCAAAGAGTATTAGAGAGGAACGTTGCTCAGTCGACACCGGTTCTGTCAGAAAATTGTCAGCTGTTCGCTCTCATTTACGCTCTCCAGATACTTTTTGGTCAGCTTTTCGCTCTCTCTGGATACATTTGGGTTACGGTCGTCTCTCTAATTCTTATTGTAAATGTTGGCTATACAGCTCCTCCAACGGGGCCAGCCAAGCTTCTCTCATTCTCTCTAATTCTTATTGCTCCATGGGTTTTTTGTTTAATTTAACCCTGAACTGAGAAAGTCCATGACCAGTTGACACCAATCTAGAAGTCAAGAATTAGAGGGCCTACTTTGTTGTTAAAAAGATGTTAACTAAATAATAATTGATAGACATTTCACCATGCTAAATTTTATAGCATTACTTAATCTAGTTTAATGGTAAACCATCCTCTGCTTAATATAGTGCTCGATGGTTTCGACATTTAAAAAAAGTCCTATTTTAAATCGTTAAGAGATTAAAGTAAACAAAATAATTGTACTGCTTCCATACGAGGGCTGTTTAAAAAGTTCTCGGCCGTTATCGGGGTCCAAAAAAAAGGTATAGTGCTGGAGGCCACGATTTCTCATCTCTAGGTTGTGTGAAATGTAAACTAAAAATGGGGTTTTAATCAGAATAGATGTCATTCTCGTCTGACCTTTGAAAAAAATGTTGTGATTTTTTTTTTTACAAAATGGCGGTCATTGAAAAATTAAAATTCGATTTTGGGCAGATTTTTTGTAGTTTAGTGTAAAAAAATTTTCTAAAATTATGATTGAGAGTCAGACCACAATGATGACCATTCTGCGTCGACTCCATTTTAAATTATCAAAATCGGTTTAGTGGAACTGGAGATATCATGGCCACCAGCTCGGCCGCCATCGGAGATAAATGCGTTTGAAGTAATGTGAAAATTACTTGTATTAGCGAAGACATTGTTAGACAGAGAAGGCTATATCATCTAAAGTATTTTGAATTTAAAAAAATCCTTTTGGGGCGATATTTTCTAATATCCCAGCTATGAAAAAAACGAAAAAAAATGTGCACATGGAGAATACCCCTTTAACTCATAATTAGCCTCTATTGTAACATTTCTTTTTCTATTAAGAAAATTAAATCTTTCAAAGTCGGTGAAATCTCTAAAGATTTTTGTGTCAGTCCCGAAAATGCAAATAGTTCTGGTCGATTTTACAATATAAATTACTAAAAGATTCCTTTCGTTTTGAGCAGCAATCGCCTTCTGTGTTACTTTGTCTTCCAATTAAAGTTCTTTGAAATTATAATTAAAAATTATTGCAAATAAATGCATCATTCACTTGTTTGATAAATGAATGCTTCATATTAATTACATATTCGTAAGCAAATTCAAACTTTAAGCATATTAAACTATGCCAAAAAGGCTTCAAACGTTTCTCTTCCCTTGCATCCCTTTGACGTATTTGTCTTCGAGCGGCTTAAGTAAATGATTCCCTTGATTTTGCTTTGCCAGGTGTCTGCCAGTCCATTTCATTTGTATCCCTCTTACAAGAATGTTACAAAAGCCATCAATCAATTTCTATGATATAATAAACACAGACAGCTGGAGTAGTGGCAAAATGGTTGGGCCAAAGGTATATAAATGTTGTTGTCCACTCGGGTCAAAGGTTGTTTAAATAAATACCCCAAGTCCGCTTAATTAGGACTGAGCTTAAAGTTGACAATTACGTGAGGGCAAGCATAAAATTGGTCAACAACTCTGCTGATGACTTGAATGAAAAACCTGAACTAATAATGAAAGAAAAAAATACCAAACACAGTGACCCATTACTTATACGACATGTTGAGCATATTTGAGGTTGAATCTAATAAACATTTCCGGTTTTATGCACGCATGAATGTTAATGTTGATTGTTGGCAAGTTTTTGACTCGAGACGTTGAGGTTGGGTAATGTACTAGAAATTATGTTTAAACCCCAGGATAAAACCACCAAAGGCGATGACACAGACACATACCGACACTTTGACACACAGAGAGGGGCAGACACATCTTTGGCTTGTTGCTTGTTGATGTCAGGAAATAAACTGAGAGAAATTTTATGTTTGAATGAAGCAACAAATTATCATCTAATTTCAAATTTTATTCTAATTTTGCTCAGTGTAGTTGTTTCTTTGGTCTATAGTTGCGGGCGAGTGCCAACAATTTCCAGCAAAACTTTACGAGCAGAAAGATAACTCAGTCTTGAACTGTAGTTGACTTGAAGTTTAGCCATTTAGATCGAAAGATTTGACGCATGATTCCCACTTGCAAAAAGGGTATAAAGTTATTTTGAGAAGCCGCTGGCTATTTTGCAGCACAGAAATTCTGACTAAAGCCTCTTCTAATTAGCCTGATGCAGCCAAAAAGTTTATGTTGACTCTGTTGTTATACACATGTTTAACAAGTTAATGAACTTCAACTATAACTCATTTTTTGAGTTTTTTTAAATCTTTATCTCTTCCTCCTTTGCTATTGCGTTGACGACATCCAGAGACATTTCTTTTCACTTGTCGCTGTCTCTCTTTTCTGGTGAATCAGATGTCATGTCAAGGCGGCAGCAATGTTGGCACTGTGGGCAAAAGATTATTAAATGTAAATATGTGGGAGAGAAAATGAAATTAAATTGATTTTCCATTAAGTACTTTCATTTTATTTAACCTGCGAAGTATGCAACCCACTTGCTCTAGAAACTGTATGCTAGCATTGCTCATTTCTCCTACTCTAGCAAACCTCTTGAAGTCAGTTTGCCAATTGAATACTCAACTATTTCTACATGCATGCAAGTTGTTGACCCACCGTGCCCAGTACTTGTGCTCCTGCTGTTGCCTCAGCTAGGATGACAGTCAACCATTGTGATGTCAGTTTTTGTCACGCCTGACTGCCCCAGCCTTCTACGGCTTCCACAACGCCTCCCACACTCCCGCTCTATCCCTAATGTCTGTTTGGTTTCTTGGCACGACATGCCGTCTTGTCCTTTATGATGAAAAACTTATCATAAAACTTTGGCAAAACTAAAAAGTTGTCAAGGTTTTTGTCATTTGTGCTCCAGCTGGAAAATAATTATAAATAACTTGAGCATCAGCCAGGCAAACAAAAAATGGCAATAGAAAATATATTTATTTTATATTATTCTTTTTATGCTTTAATTGGGGACAATAAACACACACTCCACTTGGCGGGAGCAATCGATGGCTGAAGTGCGGCCCACTTCAAGCAAACAATAAAATATCGCTCGTCGAGTGGGGCAATGATTTGTTTCGCTGTCTCTGTCTGCCATTGGCAGTCTGTCATAAATATGAAGCAGGCCAAAATATAAAAACTACTACCACGATGGCAGGCGACAACCTCGAGCCAATCCTCCTGGGGGCCCACAGATCATCGGCCATCGACATAACAAACTTTCCGTTTGAGGTAGACGAACACAATTCTTGGTGTACTTTGTCAAGGCAACGTTTGATGGCAGCGTGTCCCTCTGTCTGTCTGCAGAGTTATTTGAGCGTGAAAAATGGGAGCTACTTGTTGTCGTCTCAAATTAATAATGAACTAACCAGCAAGTTCCACAATTTTCATATTTCACAACCATATAGACAAACAAAAAAAAGTTATTTAATTTGCAACTTTCTTAATTTGGACTCGGGGCATTGGCTTGATGTAGGTGGGGGCTTTTGAAATTAAAGTTTATTCTGTTGTCTGAATAGCTATTTAAAGGGCCTAATTTTTCATCAACAGACTAAGCCTTCGACTTTCAATGCCTGGGGACTCAATCGCAGAAAAGCGAGCAATAGTTTGTGTCTTGCTATAGTACCATAATAACTCTACTCGCAACTCACCCTAAAAGACCCAAGTTCGTCCTGAAAATAAAACTTATCCAATTTAATCCATCGAGAGGCGACTTAGCCTAAGTTTTAGAACATAATTTTGTATTTTCATTTTTAGGATAACTTTATTAACTTTCAGAAGAAATTTCCTAAATACAGAATTTTTTTCTATATATAAAATTTTCTGATATATAAAAAAATTAGTTTTTTGAACTTACCAAATTTGCAAAGGGTTTTCAAAATGTTAGAGCTAGTCAAAATAAACCACAAACGAGTGGGCCAAGCTAACTTCGCCTTTGCCGAAGTTTTTATACCCTTGCCAATGTTTTAATACATCAGAGTTTACAAATGTCAGCATTAAAACAAACAATTTCTTTTAAATAAAACCCATTTTTCGACCGATAGTTCCTATGGCTGCTAAAGGATATAGTTATCCGATTTTGACCAAAACTTCCAAATCTGTGTAAAAGCGTATAAAACTAATAATTGCTGAAGCAGGAGGCGCTTACATTAAAAACAAAAAAAGTTTTTCTCACAAAGACTCACTTTTCGACCGATAGTTCCTATGGCAGCTATATGATATAGTCATCCCATCCGGTCGGTTCCGACATATTAGCAGTTTCAGCTCGATAGCTTTAAAACTGAGAGACTAGTTTGCCTAGAAACAGACAGACGGACAGACAGACGGTCGAACAAAGCTCAATCGACTCAGCTCGACGCCCTGATCAAGAATATATATAGCTTATGGTCGGAAATGAATATTTCTATGTGTTGCAAATTTCTGGGCAAAATTATAATACCCTTTGCAAGGGTATAAAAAGCACTTGCTGGCCCTAACTAACCTAAATGTACCTCACTTAACCTTGCATAATTTCACCTAATCCATGAATTTTTCGCTCTACTAAGTATTACATGAACTGGGAATAAAAAAATGTACTTTCTTTGTTGGGATAATATTTTAAGAAAAATCTATTTAAAAAAACATAATGTTGTATCAAAATAGGACAGAAAATTAACTAAGAGATTCCACGAATTTCATTTATTTTGTAAAACTTTAAGCGATTTTAAGCAGAACATGCTTCAGACCATAAATAGTAAAATTGTACACCTAGTTTTTATGGGATCCCTCATAGATATTATCCCTCATACATATAAAGCCAAGTTCATGAGAAAATACTTTTTGAATATAAAGCTTTTTAAGGGTACTGTATACCTTCAGGTGTCATTTTTTAAAGGTTTACAAAAAATTAGATTACTCAAAAACTATAAGTGGTATTAAGAAGCGGATTTTTTCATTGGATAGGTAATCGGTTAAACTAAATTTAGTAATTTTTGTTGTTGTTGTTGTACCTAGGGTTGTTGTTGTATTTCTGTTCAAAGTTAACCAAAAATTTAAAACATAGGCCCATGGTTGCAAAAAATTTTTTGAGAACGGATGATCTGAATTGAAAACTGAAGACAGGGTTTTGTTAAGAATTAATGTAATTCTGGTGTGAACTAGGATATTTTGGATCGGTCAATAAATGACGTAGTTATGGGGTTTCAAAGTCAAAATTTCGAAAATCGACTATTTTTTCCCACTGTATTGGTCCTAGCTCCGTTATTTGTTGACCGATCAAAAATATCCTAGTTCACACCAGAATGGTGGGTATTAGGAGTAATTTAAGGGAAAGAATTTGAAAATCGGTCAATAGGTACTCTTTAAATCTTTGCAACCATTTTGGAAAAAGTGGTTCCGAGATAATCGCATTTAAAGATTCGACATCTGTTTTCGATGAAATAAAAATCGTTTTTAATAAATGTATAAATCGGATTTGGTGCATTTGGGTTTTAACTTTCACCGAAAAAAAAGATTATCAAAATCGGTTAAGCAGTTCTCCAGAAATTTGAGTCAAAGTGCGTCAAGACATGGTAAAAAATAAAATCTCCAAAAATTTCCAAGTAAAATTTTTTTTTTCAAAAATTTTTTTTCCATAATATCGAACATTTTATAAATATTTATAAAGTTTTTGAACAAAATAGGGGGAAAATACTAATTTCTAAAAATACGAGGATCGATAAAAACAATTTTCATATAATAGGGTAGGAAAAAATAATTGTTTTTGTTTATATCTTTAAAACTGAGTTTCGGATCAGCTTGAAAGTTTTGCAGGATGTTTATAAGATCCTAATAGAACGTTTAAGCAAATAAAAAAAATCCAAAAAAAAATTTTCTGAAGGTATACAGTACCCTTAAGCAAAACTAAAACTTTTTTCTAATGTTGAAAAGTATAAATATAACATAAGAATTTGTCCTTAGCAATATCTAAGCATATATTAATATAAGTATTTTGGTATGTACAGGGATTGTCCGGGAAGTAATTGGACTGAGTCGATTAAAATAAAAAGATTTAATGAGCCAATCCTTACAATTCTTTAAAAACTTTCAAAATAGGCTCCTTCTGCGTCGATGCAGTGCTGCCAGCGCAATTTCCAAGCATTGAAGGCATTCTCTAAAATAGCCTTGAGAGCCGCGGTGAAAGCTGCTTGAATACCCTCTGTCGTCTCAAAATGCTCGCCTTTCGTCGGCCTTTTCAGGTGAGGAAACAAAAAAAAAAATCTGGGCTGTAGGGCGGCTGCGGAAGCGTTGGGATGCTTGCCTCGGTCAGGTACTTGTTCACAAGAAAGAAGGTGTGAGCCGGGGCGTTGCCGTGGAGCAACTTCCAGTCGGCTGCGATTTCTTGTCGGAACCGATTGACCCTTCGTTTTAGCCTGTTGAGCACTTCCACGTAAAATTTCACTTTGGATTTGCACTTGCAGAAACACGTTGCGCGAAAATTCCTGTCCTGACTCTACAGATGCTCGGAAATAGTTGACCAGTCACTCATTCGTTATCAAACGCTCCGAAGTACAGTCGCGGAGAAAATCAGTCCTTTTACCATTAGGACAAACCCTGCATGGGGTGTAAACCGAACTGTCCCGCAAATCGGGAAATTTACAAAATTGCATAATTAGGTGTCGGCAACTGGAGAGCATTAATTGCAAAATTCGAGACCGTCAGACGGTTGTGATGGCCAATAAAGAAGAACAAGTTGTCAGTCAATCGATTTATAAATATTAGAAATTTGCAAAAATTCTTATATAATTTAATGAGACGATCAACACACGTGAAGATGGGTAAATAGACGGATGGTGAATTTAGCTAAATGAAGATTTTATAAATGGCGATTGACAGTTAAGCTTCACTTCTTCGTTTTGTGTTTAAAATTCTAAAGGCAGCGAAGCAACGTGATGGGTTTGGAAAAATCCCCGTTTGTATTAAAAATACATTTTCTTTAGTTTATTTTAAAGTATTAGAAATATAACACAATTCGAAACAACCCAACTATTTTGAAAACACCAACATAAGACCCTTAAATTATAATAAAAGGGACCTCTGACAGCATCACATCACGCCCAGTTTTTCAAACTGTCGCGTTCTATGGATACTTTGGTACTAGAAGCACACAGCGACAAATATAATATTTTGATTCAAATAAAATATAATAATAAATAAAAATTTCCAAAATGCAGAAAATTAGAGCAGAGTCATTGGAAACGCAATATATAAAAAATTCACTTGGAATTTTATAATTTACCTTCAAAAGGAGTTAAACCTTAGTTCTTGTATGTAGGTTTAACATTCTCCCACACGCCACACTATATTTCATTAACTCCGTTTTCTAGTTTCACAAGTACTAGGTCTCGTTGGTGCTTATTTTTGAGTATCTTGCTGTGTTCTTAGTTGATGTTCTTTGTGAAATTGTCGTCTTCTAATATTCAACCATTAAACTTTCGTCCATTTAAGTTACTTTTTGCAAGAACACTTAAAGGTAATCTAAAAGCAACATTTGCATTTAAATATAAACTTCGGGTACACATTTGTGGCCTATAAAGTTTGTCTGTAAATTTTTAGTACCATGCGTTTTGTTTTCACCTTCCGGACCAATGCATCCCGCGGTAGCCATTCTCAAGAGCCCAAAAAACAAAACAAATCCCACCTAAAAGCCAGTCAAATTAAATCACCGGCAATCTGTTTGGACAAAAAATGTGGGCTAATTTATTTAAATAATTTAAAAACGAAACAAAACAAACACACAAACAAGACAGGAATGATGGCAGCTGTGTCTAGTCAGGTCGTAGCCTTAAGATAAGCACAGCACAGCAAAAATGGCAGCGGCAGCAGCAGGTTGCGAGCATTTGGGGGCCAACAAAAGGCCAAAAGTTAATGTGTGCCTAAGTAGCACACATATACACACACACCCACCCACACACACACATACACATTAAAGTGAAACCATTTTGGTTGGCCAACTGCCTGCCGCCACATCCGCCAAGTGTCGACTACTGACTCCGATTCCCATCTGCTGGCCAAGCGCCTATTGTCTGCGGCACCCGCGTTGATTACTTTGGGGAAATGTGCGTAAAAGGTAAACGCCGTGTACCTGCCCTGTCATTTTCTGTTTCCCTCAACTTGGCGACTGATTTATATGCTTGCTTTTTAGAAGGATATTGCTGTCGGTAGTGCTGTTCGGTGTCTGTTGTGCCGTGATTTTCCATGCCATAAACAGTGCGCTATGATTTTCAGTTGTTATTATAAGTAAGGCCATAAATCATGGACATCTATAGAGAACAGCTTGGAGTTGGACATAAATTAGAATCAAACTAATATGGAACATATTTAATCGCATAGCAACAGGCTACATGGACAAATGGGAAGAGGGAACAAACTAAATTATACAGCTTTAGTATCAGCTTTATAGTTTTTTATCTAGACTTTCCCAATTCTTAGCTGCAGATTCCGGCGGTTTTCCTGGGTCCCTGTACGTCCACAATTTAACTTTCCTCTTGTGTATTTGACATATTAATGCACAGCTTTTATCACAACTTAATGAAATTTTAATTCAATTATAGTTCACGATATCAGATCGCTATTGGCCATGGCCGTTGCCAGTGGCATTTGGCTCCCTTGTATGGGCTATAAACAATGTTTTAATTAAGCATTCGCATCATTGATGCGTTCACAATATGTGTCATTATGTTTGATTTACGCTGAAAAACAATGAAATTAAGCTCGAACGGCCCCTTGAACGGTATGCGCACCCACAAAGCGGAATGTCCTGTTTTGTGTACGTCTGTTTTCCACATTTGGCCATTAAAAACACATTAACATGGCACAATGGCTTGACAAATAAGTCCAAATGCACGAACCGCTACTCCGTGTGAGCATCGCTGCGTAAGTGAGTGTCGTTTTATGCTTTTTAAATGCATTTTATCAGTGCAATTACGTACACAAGCTGCTGACAAATGCAGACCAGTAGGACAGAACCGACAACCTCATTAACTTGACAGCCGGAAAAGCTAAAAGGAAAAGGAATGCCTCCCGTGGTGCTGATCTCAACCCCAGAAATACAGTTGTCAGGTGTCTTTTAGTGGCACATTTCGTCTCTATTTGTTTGTCTTTCGCTTTTTTTTCCAGCCGACTATTATATCCTAATGAAAGACGATTCGTGGTGATTTATTGGTTCTATTTTCGTTGAAGCACATTTTCATACTGGGCTTATCGTTTGTCATTTGGGCGAAACAAAAGGCAGCCAGTTGACTGCTTATCTTCCTGCACAGCAGGCAGTCCCATAGTCGAATCCTTCGTTTCCTTTTGTACAAATTACTTTAATACTTTTGCGCCTGCTGCTGCGCGGAAATGCTTTCCCAGTACACCAACACACGAGACTTTCAACTTTTTCTTTCAATCATAAAATCAGAACTTTTTACCCTTTATGGCATAATCAGTGCATGTGTGTGTGTGTGTGTGGTTGGGAAAGCGGGAAATATGCGTAAAGCGCCGCCGGCTGCAATTGTCTTGTCTTTTATAGTTGTGCCAGTTGCCTGATGTTCGGGCTGTGCTTCTAGAGATGTGAAATGTCATGCACATGTTCTGTTAAAAAAAATTAAGTTAAGTTGAAAAAAGTTTGCGGAAACATGCTTGCAATTTGTATAATGAAATCTTTACAAAAAACTATGGATTTACGTTAATTGAAATTTCATTTTTAAGAGGCTTTAAAGTTGATTAACATGGTTTTACGATAATTAAGTGCTTTTCTTTCAATATAAAGACAAAGTTTTGGTTATTTTAAATCAAAACCAATTTATGACTATCGAGTATCTTTCTTGTAGGTAATTTTTAAATGGAATGTAATTATAGGTTAGCTGAACTAATCAGTAACAATTTTATAACCCTTCTGGACTTAAATACGCTTGGTAAATGTTTAATAAATAGATAACTTTTGGAAGTGTATAACTTTTGGAGCAAAAGTTCACCTGGTCCAATCCGAAAGTGATCAGAACCCGATAAAATACTGATTGTTGGTGTGTATGTGAGTCCTTCGCTCTGGCGCTCACTCTCCCGCGCTCTAAGCAAAAGCGCTTAGTTGTTCGTTGAGTGCTTCACCTTCTTTGTTGCATCGTGCCCTGTGAGCACTATCGATAGTTTGAACATCGATAGCATGCCACTTCTATCGATAGAACCATCGAAAAAATTGGCTTTTGAACAAAAATTTAAATGAACATCGAATGAACAAAAACTAAAATTTGTAATTTCATATTATCCAAGGAATTGCAAAGCAACGAAATAGGTAATTCATGGCATATTAAGAAGTTTTTACTCTTACTTTGTTACAATGGCCATGTTCACCAGCACAAATCGATGACGAAAAAATCGATTGATCTTGTTTGATTGTTGAGATAAACGAATGCGAAGTGCGAATATGATTGCTCATTTTTGTCATTTTGATTAAAATCAAAACGGTAGCCTTCAAGCAATCCATTTTTACCTTATTATTTCATTAAAGCGTTAAACATAAGCCAATTAACTTTTTTTTATATATGATGTCTTATGTTTGATGTATGCTGGTGAAAAAGGCCAAAATTATGTTTGCTCCGATACATCGATAGCGGGTTACAATAGATTGTTTGCCAAATGCACAAACAACGATAGTATCGATAGTGCGATCGAAGTTTATACAACACGACCTCTTATGCTCTGATTCGGTGCCAAGCCAAGCTTCTCACGATCTCTTGGCGTGTGTGCTTTAAATTTTTCGCACAAGAGAAAGGGACCTACAGTTTAACGCCGCATCCGAACGGCAAAGTTTGAGAATTTGCTTTTTCATGGCTAGTTACTTTACAGCTGGCGCCAATAGCTGGTGAAGGTGACCGTATGTGTGAAAGCTATTTTCTAAAGAAAGAAAAAAACTTTTATTATTAGATGTTCAGAGGCGAAGAGATCGAACCCACGACCTCTCGCCCAGCAGTCCAGCACACTAACCAATGGGCCACATACGGCCACTGATTCGGTATGCTGTACCATAATTTGTGTTTTTCATACAGGCTGAGCCGAAGTTATAAATGCGTGAATCGGTAAGTACAGAAAGCAAGTAAGTCGGCAGAAGTCTTTCGTGCTTACCAGCACAAGCGCATTTTGGCAGTCCTCACCAACACAAAACAGTATCAAGTAGGGCGTACGCTAAGAGCTCTCTCCGCTCAGTGTACACTCAGAGAAAAAATAGAGAATTTCACTCTTGAATCAAAGCATTCGTTCTCAAAAGTAGGGTAAGAGTGAAAATTCTTGATCCAAGAGCGATATTCTTGATCCAAGTGTGAATTCTTTATCCCGACATTCTTGACTCAAGAGTTTCAGTACTTGATCCAAATACGAATAATTCTCAAAATAAAAGACTAAAAATAATAATTGAAAGGGGTGGGGGTTTGGGTGTGAGAGATATGACCGAGACCTCAGGACAACCCGTCCGACCGACGTCTCAGCCACTCACCATCAGCCACCTCACCCACTTTTTTCTGAGATGTGATTGATTTTGAGTTAGTCACATAACAGATAAAATCGTTTTATTTTACTTACTTTACTGGGACTTGAACTCGATACCTCGAAGACTGAAACATACACAGTTGGACGAGCATCTTTACCGACTCGACTATTGTCGATAACAGCCTCAACAGCTCGACCGTGGCAGCAATTATTTTTTTTTTATTTTTTTCCTTTTTTTTTATTTTTATTTCATTTTATTTTTTAATGTGATGTTTTAAACATTTTTATTACACAGAGGAACAAAATTCAACTTTTTTTTTTGCCTGGGACTGGGACCAATAAATTGTGAAACTAGAGGCATTAGGTAGCAACACCTCATACCCAGTTTTTCTGGAGCACGTCAAGTTCGCGTTTAATGGGCACTTTTATACCAGCAACACAAAGCTACAACCTCTGTTGCTGGTTAAAAGAAGATGAAAGCTAAAATTTTGAAAAATTCACCAAAGCTGAAAGGAATCACCAATATTCTAATATAAAATTCCCGCCTTCAACGGATAAACGGTTAGTACCATGCCAATAGAGGTCTAACTTAGAATATGGAATTAATGGAAAACCACTCGATAGAATTGTGTAAGATTTTAACTATATTGAGAAACGGACTAATAAAATGTGTACTTAAGAGATGGTAGCATGCATCGAAAAACCGCGATGGTGGGTACCACATTTGACAGCACCCATCATCGAGGCAATATAGGTCATAAACTAGAGATCAAAATAGACCGAACTGCGTTTTTAGATTCACCATCGGACCCTTAAGTCACGGGCTATGGCTGTCTTTGTACAAGCAATTGCTCCAGAGCAACATTGACCATATGGGTATCAAGAGCGTCTCCAAAATTATGCAATAAATCCTATGAATAAAAGTCGTCATTTCCATTAGGAAAATCAAAAATTTTGATTTTAAAATGTCTTTGGTGGACAAACCGCGATACGCTAAGATGCCTTGAACTGATGTATTTAAATGATCCGATCTGTTTTTCTGCTGATATTGAAGCACTTTACTCATGAGATTAATTCCATAATTTTGGTGAAACTGGTTTCACCTAAATGGTCAATGTTGTTCGAAGGCAATTGCTAGTATATAATTGCCTAAGAACCGCGAACCAAGCTTTCATTGGTGAAACTAAAAACGCGATTCAGTCTATTTTAATCTCTAGATTATGGCCTATATTGCCTCGATGATGGGTGCTGTCAAATGTGGTACCCACCATCGCGGTTTTTCGATGCATGCTACCATCTCTTAAGTACACATTTGATTAGTCCGTATCTCAATATAGTTAAAATCTTATACAATTCTATCGAGTGGTTTTCTATTAATTCCACTTTCTAAGTTAGACCTCTATGGGCGGGGTACTAACCGCTTGTCCATTGGAGGCGGGAATTTGGTATAACAATGGTGGTGACCCCCTCTAACTTTGGTGAATTTTCCAAAATTTTAGCTCTCATATTTTTTTAACCAGCAATAGAGGTTGTAACTTTGTGTTGCTAGTATAAAAGTGCCCATTAAACGCGAACTTGACGTGCTCCAGAAAAACTGGGTATGAGGTGTTGCTACCTAATGCCTCTAGTTTCACAATTTATTGGTCCCAGTCCCAGGCAATTTTGAGTGTTCCACAGTGTTATATTATATAGACGTTTAATCACTTACTTTTGCCCAATCTTAATGTTCAACTTTAACATAATTATCGGCGCGGCACGGTCAAATGACGATGACAAACTGCGCATGCGCTGTCTCTCTTTGAAAGAGCGCGGCCAACGTTATTCTCTCAAAGAACCACAATGAGAATGAATTTGTCTCGATTCCAAGAGCGAAATTCTTGAAAATTCAAGTGCGACTAGATTTTTTTTCAAGAGCGTTCGTACTCAAATTATTCGCTCTAGATTTTTATGAGTGTACAGTTGTTATTTTTGTGCAGTAAAAGTAAAAAGTTCTGTAGTTGTTGATTTACAGCAGCGGTGATCACAAAATTTGAGTTTGGAAACAGTCCGACAACAACAGAATTTTTTATCGAGTTTCGATAGCGCACACTTCACTTTTTTCACCGCCTGCGTGTGCGCCCTATTTACGGCATGCGCCGATTTGTATGGACTGTTGTTCCTAGAGCGCAATTTGAAGCGATGCAAATGCGACGCCTAAGGAAACCTCTGCGCAAGGGAAAGGAACTCATTTTGAAACGAAGTGTATTTTCTATCCGTTTATATTTCTTTGTTGTCTGATACTCTTGCTTATACTGTATCTTAGTTTTTAGTAAAAACTAAGTAAAAACTTTTTACTACCGCCTTTATACTTTTCTCTATTTTTTAATTTGAGTCCTTGAGCTTTGCAACAATATCCATTATTCCTGTATTCATACCACCCTCCTTTTACACTCTTTATTTTCGGAGTACTGAGTTTTTTTAAGAAAGATGAATAAAAGTTAAAAGTCTTATTCACCGCTGCTACTTTGTCTACTTCTCCCCTTCCCTTAAGGACAAGTACACGTTTCGCTTCACAACTTTTGTACACGCTCTCACCTCTAGTCAGCTTTCCACGGTCTTATGGATGGCCGTAGGCCAACTACGAACCGCTGCTACTTCATTTAGCACTTAAGCAGGGATTTTTATTATAAAAGGGTTGCCTTGTAGTGGCTCCGCCCTTTATCCACCCGCCATGTCATAAAGCTGAAATTATATAGCTTATACTTTTATTACTAATACGATGCTAACCAAAGATATTGTCATAGATTTTATGCCAGAACCCGCTGCGTTGGAACATTGCACTAACATTGGCCTCCTGCATGTGAAGCTGATACCGCTTGAGGGTAGCCGGTTCTAGTGGTCCCCAATTGGGTAAAGGCTCAAAAGCCTTACGTATGCGAGCGCAGAGACTGAGATGGGCCGGTTGGTTCCGCACGGCGGGTATGGCCCAGAACAAGACTTGGCCCACGCCAAAGGCGCTGAGGCACCAGCCAAACACTAAAATAAAGAAATAATTATTAAGAATGCCCAAGTGGTGAGGCCGGCTCTACTCACCATATACCCCTGACTGATAGGTGTAATCCTTGTACATCAGGGGCTCATAGAGAGCCAGCATATACAACAGTATAGCAATCATCATGAGTGGCGTGATCACAGCCCAGCATAGTCGATAGTACCATGAAGTCTTAATGCCCAGCATAAACTCCACATCACGACACAGTCTCTTCACTCCATAGACCCAGCCTATGGTAATGAGCTCGAAAATGGCCAACACCAGGACCACAAAAGTAACTCCGTAAAAGTCCAACAGGTTCAGCATATACTGACCACCCGGTGTTATATAGATGAGACCCAGTGAAAAGCCACAAATGGCTATGCCCACCACAACAACCGAGTTCTTCAAACCCACAAACTGATCCCGAATCACGGTGGAAAGGCAAGAGGCCATACCCACATTGCTGCCAATGCCCAGAACAAAGAGCATAAGGAAGAACAGGACGGAGAACACTTGAGGGGCAACCTTAAACTTGGCTATGGCATCGGGATAGGAGATGAAGGCCAGACCAGGTCCACCATTTACCACGCTTGAGATGTCGGAGGTATTATTCTCATAGGCCAAATTGCCCAAAATGCCAAAAATAATGACGCCAGACAGCAGGGATGTAAACGTGTCCAGGGTGGTCACTATGTTGGCATCTCTAAAATGATAAAAACGGATATGTTGACCCAACTGTCTCCAATCGATTTATCTCCAACTCTCACCTGTAAATATTGTGTCCAAAGCGATTATACGATGCGTACATGATAATGTTGCCAAAACAAATGGCCAGCGAGAAGAAAACTTGCGTGACGGCCGCATACCAGACTTGAGGCTCCAGCAACTTGTGCCACTGTGGTCGCAGGAAATACAAGACCCCATCAAAGGCTCCGGGCAGTGTAAGAGCCCGCACCAGCAATATGAGCATGACCACATACGGGAACAGTGCCAAGAAATACGAGGCCTTGCCCGAACTCTTCACACCCCTGAACATAATGCCGGCAATTATGACCCAAGCGACGGCCAGAGCCAAAGCCAAACTCCAGCTGGGATAGCCAATGCCGTCATCAATACTGGGCTTTTCACGAAGAACGATGTTGCTGCGTGAAGGCAGGCAGAAGCTTGATTAATTGGCGAACAAGGGAGGGGTTTTGGGACACTTACGTAAAGTAATATTCCGCCGAGGTGGTGCGCACTCCGTTCCTCAAGGCGGCACTTACACCGCTTGGTTCTTGTTGCTCCATGGGCGCAGAGTCCAAGCAATTGGGTCCCCATTCCTCACGGCAATAGCTCCAAGGTAGTGTGGGATAAAAGGAACCCACAAAGTAGCGCAATGTCAAAGCCATCAAAGTGGCGTAGTAGGTGGTTACTATACCCGTGGCCATAACCTGACCATAGCCTATGCCTGTGTGGGAATTTGTAAGTTTAGAACATGGCTTATCCATAACCCACTGTCTTACCTCTCATTATGGGCGCAAAGTCGTAGACTTTAGCACTCCCCCGACTGGAGAACTGTCCGAGTAACATTTCCAAATAGTACACCGGTTTGCCCACCAATATCAAAATAATGACATAGGGAATGACAAAGGCTCCGCCACCATTTTCCAAGGCAATAAAGGGAAATCTCCACACATTGCCCAGACCCACGCTAAGGGCAATGCAGGACATGAGAAACTCAATATCATTGTTCCAACTGTCGCGCGGTTTGCCTTGTTCCACGTCTGATTGGTCATCTGTTGCCTCCGTTGGCTTACTCTGTGGCTTAATCCCATTGGTGAGATCTGTTTTTGTTATGGATTCATCAGTCGGTGCATTTGATGTGTACTCTCCAGGTATGGATATGGTGGAGCCCACATATGAGTTATTGATGTAACCATTGTTGTTGTTGTTGTTATTGTTGTTGCTGTTCTCCATGGCGGCTGAAAATCAAACAAACAAGAAAGAAATTTAACCTTAAACTGCAACCGAAGGTTAACCAAAACCTGTGGTCAATACTAATTAACAAAGAAACTCCGCCACAATTCGCTTCAAAGACCGGTTTATGGAAAGCGAAAACTGGCTGCAGAGTCAGTGACCCACTGACTCACTCAATCATACGGTTACATAACAATGGCCATACCAAATTCATTCAACAAAAACTAACTAACTTGCAATTTGCCTGCATTTTCTAGAGGTTTCAGGGCTCGCCAACTGAAGCCAAAAAATACAATAAAACCAGTTTCTTTGGCCTTTGCTAGGGTAGGAAAACGCGTCAACAAATTGTCTTGACTTTTGCCATGGAATTGCAATGGGCATATTGTTCAGCTGTATCAATGGGACAATATTTGTTCAGCTGTCTACTTCAACTTTAAATGCTAACTTAACCAAACTTTGCAGGAAGTCTTTGTAAAATACGCTGCACATTTGTCGGAACCGGCCGGATCGGATGACTATAGCATATAGCTGGCTAGGGAACGATCGGTTGAAAAACTAGTTTTAGTAAGAAAAACTTTTTTGTTTTCAAAGCTATCGCTCCCAACGCTGGTATTTATAAGTTTTTAATGATTTCACATAATTTCACCAATCCTTGTCAAAATCGGACAACTATATAGTATAGCTGCCATACAAAAGTTAGGTCTGAAAAAAAGTCTTAGTGAGAAAAATTTTTTTGTTTTTAATGTTATCGCTCCCAACGCTCGTATTTATAGGTTTTCAATGATTTTACATAATTTCAACAAAATTTGTCAAAATTGGACCACTATATAGTATAGCTGCCATACAAACTGCCAGGCATATATCAAGCTCCAAGGGTATATAAACTTCGGTCGAGCCGAAGTTAGCTGGCCTCTATTTTTATACCCTTGGAGAGGGTATATTAAAATTGTCCGGATGTTTGTAACGCATAGAAGGAAGCATCTCCGACCACATAAAGTATATATATTCTTGATCAGCATGACGAGCTGAGTTGATATAGCCATGTCCGTCTGTCCGTCTGTCCGTCTGTCCGTCCGTCTGTTTCTATGCTATCTCCTCCGTCAGTTTTAAAGCTAACTTAACCAAACTTTGCAGGAAGTCTTTTGGTACAAATACGCTGCACATTTGTCGGAACCGGCCGGATCGGATGACTATAGCATATAGCTGCCATAGGAACGATCGGTTGAAAAACTAGTTTTAGTAGGAAAAACTTTTTTGTTTTCAAAGCTATCGCTCCCAACGCTGGTATTTATAAGTTTTTAATGATTTCACATAATTTCACCAAGCCTTGTCAAAATCGGACAACTATATAGTATAGCTGCCATACAAAAGTTAGGTCTGAAAAAAAGTCTTAGTGAGAAAATTTTTTTGTTTTGAATGTTATCGCACCCAACGCTCGTATTTATAAGTTTTTAATGATTTCACATAATTTCACCAAGCCTTGTCAAAATCGGACCACTATATAGTATAGCTGCCATACAAAGTTAGGTCTGAAAAAAAGTCTAAGTGAGAAAAACTTTTTGTTTTGAATGCTCCCAACGCTCGTATTTATAGGTTTTCAATGATTTTACATAATTTCAACAAAATTGGTCAAAATCGGACCACTATAGCTGCCATACAAACTGCCAGGCATATATCAAGCTCCAAGGGTATATAAACTTCGGTCGAGCCGAAGTTAGCTGGCCTCTATTTTTTTTATTAAATTAACTTGCATTTGCTCGTAATATTTCTAAACATGTTTTTCGAATTTATGAAATGAACTTTATGCTACAAAGCAATTATTTCAATCGACAAGGCAATACTTATCAGAACTGCCAGAATCTAACAGAACGATAAGAAAGTTACGTGTGGTATCTGAATCTTGATAGGTTACAAGGTAACCGGCAATAAAAATGCCCAACTATATAAAAGTTCTTACTACGGCCAGCAATTAAAGCTAATTTTGTTTAAAAGAGAACAAAAATGAAATGAGCTGAAATATGCAAGAAAAATTACAAAGGCTTAAACAGCTTTAGACGTGCGTTAAATGAATGATTGGATCAGAGATCTGCTCAGATGCCCTGTAACTACAAGTGTACTGCATTCGTACTTGAGCTTTGTTTTACGATCGATTGTCTCAACTACTGTAAGAATGTATGCAGTGTTTAGTCCTCTTATGGTATATTTCTGTTTCCCATACGTGTCTATGATACCCTCTACACTTGTGTGACTTATTTCTGATACTCGTGGCACAAACACAAAACGTGTGTTAATCGAACTTCTAAACAAAAACAAAAAAAGTCAAAAATTCACAAAAATTCCAAGACCACATTAAGTGACATCACTTCGAGCACGCTATTGCACTGAGTGTACCAGCCAGTCTATCATCTATCTGAGCTTTAACCCGAAGGTTTAGAGTAAAAATTGACTGCAGACTTTTTTTTTTAAATTTTTGGTTTATATTTTTATTTTGTTTTTTTTCGTATTACAACTTTTTATAAAAATTAAGTTTTAATAACTAAAATATATATTTTCATTTCAAGCACTTGTTATTTTTGGGAGACGTTTAAGGCGGTTGATAAATGATCACAGTAATAAATAAATTTCTTTGGAGTATTTTAGAATTTTTTAATTTCCTTTGTATGTTTTAACAACAAAAATATCGACGAGCAGGTTTCGGTTTTTAGTGCGCTTCCGAAATTTACGAATAATAAAAGCAAAACTGATTCTTGCAGTCAAAAAAGGTATGCACTAACTCGTAACTAAGATGCGCTTAGTTAAGCCACTGCTGCGCGAACCGAGTCTTAGACCGAGTCTTAGACTTAGCTTGAAAATCAAGGGAAATCTACTAGATTTGTTGAAAAAAATGTTTAGAATTTCACAAGTTTGCTTCTTCGTGTAAATCCAGTCTTACATTTTAAGACGTATTTGAAACGCCAGACCGAAGCTTCTGCTGAATTTTTATTTATTAAGTCCTGCAGATTTGGCTTAAGAACTATTTCGTTCAACCAAAAGGAGCTCATAAAGTAGCAGTTGATTTTACATGAGCGAACGCTTTTTGTGGCATTCCACAGTGGTCCGCCCGTAGGCCAAAAATAAAAAAAACCAAGTCAAAATGTTGACTTTAAATGTACCGATTCTTATTTATAATTGGTCTAGCTATTTGAATTTATTCATCTTTTTGTGTTGCTCTATCTGTCCTCTTCAAGAATAGCATCGAAAGAGATAGCATGATATTCATTGTGTATTGCAGCGTAAGCAACGTGCAAGGGAAGCACTCCGTAAAAAATTGGTTAAACTTATTTAAAACAAGTGTTTGTGCAATGGAAGTGATTAATATTTTAAGTAAAGGTATTAACTTTCTTTTTACAACAAAAAGTATATGTAGTATGTGTTGTGTTTTGTGTAAATCATTATTGTATTTAGTACACAATTGTGAACGTTCTTAGTTTGTCTTTTCTGTGTTTGGTTAGAGTTTTAGTTGTGAAGGGGTTCTTGGGGATGAACAAATCTTTTTGTATAATATTCTTAAGCATTTTAAGAATATAAGAAAGTTTATTTCAAGTGCCGTAAGGTGCCGTGCGGCTTGCAATAAACGAAAAGGTAGCCTAACCTCAATTTTAAAAAAGCACATGCTTCTGCTGTGTGTTGTTGTTTGTTGCCGTTTGTTTGTTTGTGTTGTCATATGTTGATATTTTTGTGTTATGTTTTGTGTTTATATTCTTTTCTTTAAAATAATAGCTTATTATTTCCTTAGGAGCCACTTATGAATGCCAATTTTCACGTTTACGTACAAAAATAAAGACATTAAATTATTTAGGCTAAACCATACGCGGAAAATTTCAAGGGTCCTGACGAATTCTGATTTATTGAACAGATTACTTTTAAGTTCTGATCCTTTAATTGCTGGTCAAAGAAAACTTCAATGCAAACCAAAGTCCAAGCTACTAAAATCAGCTATTGATTTACTGGACGAAACTATGTGAAATATGATTTTTTTTAAACATTCATGTGTAAGTTTGTCGAATTGTTACTTCACATATATGCAAATATTAAAGGGTAAACAAATAAATTAAAAAAACTGATTTATTTGATGGTCGTTTTTGTTAAATACATGTATTATTTTTGTCATTATTATTTTAAGGCGAAATAGTTTTTCCGGCAAAAACTCGTTTTACGCTGATTGTTCCTATGGCAGCTATAACCTATAGTATCCAGATTTTTACTGATGTTTCCCAGGTTATATACGAAAATTTCCAAAGTTTTGTTGCAATAAAATGTAAAACAAAAGTTTTTCATATAACAACTGAATATCAAACCGATTGTTCATATGACAGCTATATGATATAGTTGTCCGATCTGGCTGATTTGAACATATTATTTTAGGATAAATATAAAAAAATTTTGCGCCAAGTTTCAAGTCCCTACCTCAACTAGAAGTAGTTTTGGCTGCTCTCCCCATACAAGCCGGACCACTGTGCATTCCTTGTAATCCCCAAATGCTTAGAGAGAGTACCGGGAGGCCTTGGCAAAAAGTCGAGTATTGGAATTACCTAGCAGAAACTTGGTATATTTTGTAATACATTTTACACTGTAAGCATTTCAACAGAATTTCAAGTTAATTTTGAGAACTCAACCTCAAAGTCAAGTTTAAAGTACCGCAAGAGCCGGAAAACCTGCTTAAAAGTTTTAAAGTGGTTTTAACATACACTACAAATTGCAGAAACACGCAGAAGGTTAGTTTTTTCCTAATGGAAGAAGAACACTTTTGTTAAGTTTTCTCTATTTATGGAAAACGCAAAACAACACGCCTTAATGAAACAAAAAATAATTCGTCCATTAACTCATTTTTCATAATTTGGACTGGTATATCCTTAATTTGCAACAAATTATTTTGCAAATTTCCACAGAGTTAACACATAGTTGACGCCAATTTTATAGCAACAATCACTTCACCCAACATCGGACTGATAGTCGAAAATAATTTCACGGTTGCCAAACAATGAAAATTTTATTCGACTTTCTATACATATACTATGTAGTTTAAAGATGTATTACTAAAAATTAATTTGATTTCAACAAAATGTTCGACTTTATGCAAAAAAAAAAAAAGACGGCGTTGCACCCAAATCTGTGTTGAATTGTTATGTTTGCACTTAACTTAAAAAGCAGGAACACAACACTCTACAAAGGCTTTGTGTTGATTATTGAGCCAGCTAAACAAACAGTTCGACTAAAACCCTCACCAAGTTCTTAAAAATGCAGAGAAACAATTTGCTAGAAATTTAGGGCTTGTTTGTGTCAGAGGTTCATGAAGATTTTAAACAAGGGTTTTGTTCTGAAAATTTTAATTTCTAATATTAATAGAACCGAAATGTTTCAATTAATATTAATTTGGTTTGCCTAATACTTTTATCTTCCTTATCAACTGACCCAAAGCAAACTTTAATATTTTGCAGTTTTTGGTTCGAGTTTGGTTTAACAGAAATTCAATGCGCTTTTTATTCAAACTGTTGAATTTGTGCTTTCATTATTATTTTTTCCAACCAAGTAGTTGAACTTGACTCTACATTCAGTTGAAAGTTTTTTTATTAATCGAACCGGATGAAAAAACCATTCATTTTGAAGTGTTTTGCCAACTGTAATTAAAATGATATGACAATTATAAAAAAGAGACCGATTGTTCTCAATCAGATAAGCATTTTGGCTTTTTAACTTAATAGTTTGCCTTTAATAAACTGGTATTTGGTATAACCAGCATTTGTTCAATTCAGTTTATAGTATCATGAAGCTCTTTTGTTTACTTAATGTATTGTGTCTTTACTTTGTGCGCATGCGCAGCTTTATTGCTCTCGTAATTACATATATGTAGATACCGGAAAGTGAAAGGGTATTCAATTGCATTTGCAGAAGGTGATGTCTGCAAAATGTCAACATAACGTAAGTTGGCCAACGAAGACGAGCTACACGATTTAGTTTATTTTAAGTAATTACTTTTAATGACGTACCCGAGGTGCTTGACTTGATGTCTTTCTTCTTGGTTTATGTTTTTATGGCCATAAAAACCATAATTGTCAAACTGATAAACTTTGTCTAATATCTGCACCTTTTACGAGCTTCGTAAAGTAATCAGACAAGGATCGTAAACTTCAAAAATTAGAAGATCTTTTTAGGTCCTTGACCCATTAAAGAACGTTCTAAGCGGTTGAAAAAAAAAGTAAAAAGAAATTCCTCTCTGTTAATTCTATGGAATGCTTTTTGTGCAAATGCCGTCACTCTCTAGTGTTGACTTGGTTTAAATCTCAGAGAACTCTGACTAATCTTATGTTTGCTGTCTGAGCACGCGACAATATTTGTTGTCTTGTTCTAGGTCTATTTTTTACAACTTTTAAACTAGTTATAAGCGGTATTTACGTTTTTTGTTTTTAATCACACTTCACACTAATCACTTGAGTCTATTGTAAGAGCTCTGTCAATTCATCATTTTATTCAAAACTCCACTCAATTATTTAAATTAATTGAATTTATTGTTAACTTTTCTAGGCAACGCTCGACCGAACTGAACGCCACGAATGCCAAAAGCTCACTGAGCCCCCACACTCCAGCCCCACCAGCGGCAACCGAGACGGTAAAAAAACAAAACAACAAACAAAATAACCGAAACAACAACAAAAGGTGCCTGGGAACTGGCGTCTCGACTTGACCTAAGGTAAGTGAAAATATCGCGGAGTATTTAAAAATGCAAACGCGTCGGAATCTGGCCATATTTTGCTATTGAGTAATAAAAGGCTTGAGGCTGAAGACGTGCCCAGACAGTTAAAGTTGCTTGCAGCTAAGATAGGGGTATAAGTACGGTCATTAGAGTTCTTAGATAAATGACAGATACAAAATTAAGTAAATCATATGTGTGACACTTTCCAACTCCAATTATGCTAAACATTTGTCTGCCACTTCACACAAAAATCATATACAAATTATTTTAATTCATCTGAAAACCCAATTAGCTTTTATTAATTGAGTTAAGGACCACAAACACATTGTTCTGCATAATACCGGCTCGTAGATAAGCTCGTCTTTTTTGTAACCACAGACAGATTAACCCTTTTGGGTGTCATTAAAAATTAATTACAATTTAAATGAATTTTTTTCCATTTCATTTAATTGAAACGTAAAATTAAGCGCGATTACATTAATTTATTTATGCTTTGGTGTGATTTTTCAAGTACTGTTGATATAAATTTATATGAAATTGAATTGTTTCAATCAGAGCTGTTGCTCACCTGAAAACTCTGTGAATTTGACTGCGGTCAAATGTTGTATGTTAATACATATGCACCACGGAAAATGGCAACAGAGTGTGTGTGTGTAGTGGAACCGCAGCAAACGTTGGTGTTGAAATTTTGGCATCCAATTAAAACGTGAGTTCTTCCCTCAACCCCACACATGAGTTGGTCACATTTTGCGCCCATAATTGCAATTACGCAGTTGCAGTTTTAATATGAATGTGTAGTATTTATTGTTAAGCGACTCATAAATGATATTAGACTTTTAATAACGAGTCCATTGCCTCCTAAAATCGAGCAGCACACGAAATAAAGATATCTTATCGGCTAGATCTTCTGTCTGATGGCTGTGCGGTTTACAACCGAATTCGGTTGAAAAGTGTTGTTAATATAAAGGTTACTCTACACATGGGCAGATTGTGATATGATCCATAAACCTACTACTTGAAAACTAATAGATTAATAATTTCATGTTAAGTTTTTTGTGCAGAACAATTATTTGTGGTTGGTTAAAATTAGCAAAAGAGCTTATCTATGTTATGATTAAACGAGCAATGTGTTGCAGACTGATGGACTTTGTGTTAAGGTGGAAATGGCTTATGCGGAGTATACAAAAACTATGTTGTTTACAGTTCAGATAAACTACAACTATGAAAACGATTTAAAACGCCGTCTCTAGTGAGGCCATCTCTTAAAAATCCTTTAAGCCATTTTTGATCAGGTAATACTTTTTAGTCTACAGTTCTACGTCTCAGTTCAGGATTTTCCATTTACTGAGCATTGGAAATTGATCCAATTGAAGACTCATTTCAGTACTCTTTCAACATCGTTCAAGAAACTCACTCTTGAGTTCAATAATAAAATAGCCAGCGCCCAACGCTTTACAGACTCCTGTGAAGGTCACATTAGCCACAATTAATATCTCTAAGATGACATAAATATATGGGCGTATATCGAGATAATGTCATGTCATTTGGGCTAAAGTAGCCCAGATTTCCTACAGGCTTATTCCTAACTGACTCACATTTGGAGGATCCTATAAACTTTTTTCATAAAGAACATTGAGCCGGTTCCCGACTTGGGTACAATTCAATAGACTTGTCACTCAATTGACTTGTGCCATCAGAAAAGGATTCAAAGATGTAAATATTTCTCAAAGGATCTGAAGTCGGAGCAATAATAAACACCTAAAAAGGGGCACACTAAGAGAAAAATGAAACGAATAATTCGGGTACGAACGCACTTAAAACAAGTAAGAAAGTCGGTCAAGCCCGACTATAACATACTCTGTACCTGGATTAGAAACTGAATGCAATGCTGGTGCTGCGCTCATCTCTAAGTCACTCCCTCTTTCTCTCACTCTCACTATCTCTCATTCTCTCTCCTTAAGATTATGCGGTTTTTGTTGTATTAGGGTGTGAGGGGTGGGGGGAGGGTGACTTACTTTTTTGCTCATAACTTGAGAACCGTTCATCCGATCTTTATCATTTCTTCGGCAAATCGATTCATTTTGCTAATTACTAACTATCTCTAAAAGGTACAAATCGTCTATCTTCAAAACTGTAGGAGATATAAGGTTTTTTCCAAATTGCGGGGGCGGGAGGGGGCGTGGCCAAAATTTGAAACAAACTTTATCTGCGTGCAGATAAAAGAAGCATTTGTCCAATACAAGTCAAACCTCTATCTCTTACCATCTCTGAGATCTAGGTGTTCATACAGACAGACGGACGGACGGACGGACGGACTGACGGACAGACAAATATGTCTATATCGACTCGGCTGTTGATGCTGATCAAGAATATATATACTTTATATGGTCGGAAATGATTCCTTCTGCCTGTTACATACATTTGCAAGACTTTAGTATACCCTTTTTACTCTACGAGTAACGGGTATAAAACTCAGAGGAGAAGTATCACAGTGGAGAGAGCAAGTAAACTTTAAGAGAATAGCGTTGAGCAGGCTCTCACAGTTTGGTTTTTTAATGCGAGAGGGGTGTGTGCAGTAACTACCGTGAGGAGAGCATAATCGGTTATGCCTCTCATGAGAGCAAAACTCGGCCGCTGTGTATCTCGTTGTGTGTTGTGTGCGGTACAACTCTATGGCTGCGATCGACGCTACGTGATGCTGACGGTGATAAAGTGTGTGGGCTAAGGTGCCGCCTGACTGTGTGTGTTTCAGTCTTCCTGGTCACAAATTCAGGTCCCAGTAAACTAAGCAAAACTAGTGGGAAACTAGGTCAAGCCCGACTATAACATACTCTGTATCTAGAGTAGGAGCTGATGATATCTCAAAGTCAATTACTGCTTAGAAAAATTTCTCTATTCTATTACTTCTCTGAGTGCATTCAACAGTTACATTTAGCCTAGACATGAATTTTAGAAATGCTTAAGAAGCTTAATTCCATCGTTTGCTAGAAAAACAAGGCCTGTGAGTTTCGAGAGCTTTTGGTGTTCTTTGCACTGCGCAAAAAGAAAGGAAAATTTTTTAAAATGTTATGTGGCTCTTGCAATCTCTTTAAATAAACAAAGTAAGAAGCATTCAATCAAAGCAATCTTAACCTGCACCTAAAAATGTAAGTGGATAAGATAAACAGCGCTTGAAAGATAACAGCACTTGTAAATGCATTCACTTTCATTTGGCAGTATGGAACCAAACAAAACCAAATTTCATCTATAATCTTTAAGACTTAATGAACGTCACCTCAAGTTCAGCTTGCCACAATTAGTTTTACTAATTTACTATTTAAATAAACCAAAACACAATAACCAAAAGCAACCGACTGTAAATTTATAGCCCAAAATGTTGACAAAAAGTAAAAGCCACTTACAACATTTTCCCAGTCATTTATCATGGGTTAGCAGAGCATAAATCTTGTCTTGAGCGAATCGCAACGACAACTGTTTAGCCTTAGGACAGCCAACTGCCAACTGGCAAATGGCAAAATCCAAGCGCCTTACAATAATAATGCTCAGCGACACGCAATTGTTTGTGGCAGACGGCGAAGCATTAAATTTTATAGCCATCGCCTGTTAGACATTAAAAACAAAAGAGAAAAAAAAATAAAGAACAGCAAACAGTCGGTCAGTGGCAGGTGGCAGACCTTTTGTCACCTCTCCTGCAGCTTTAGTTCTTATTTGTGGCTTATATCTGTTTGGAGAGTCATTTAGCAAATGTGCATAATTTGAAATGCAAAACTTCATTTAAGTTTTATGCCCTAGATGGTTTATTTACGTAATTGAATTTCTGAAATAAATTGTCACACTTTTGGTAAATTAGTTTAAGACGGGTGAATGAATAAATTTGCATGGAATAAAATTTCAAATCAGAAAAACCTGTTTGTTATCTTGATGTGCAAGCACTGTAGTTACATGCCACAAGTGTCTGACACTTTTTGTGGCATACTTTTCGGCTGCGTCCATTTGAATAGCAAAAACATTAATCATACGCCCGGTGGTGCAACCAAAACGTAAATTAAGCTGTTGTAGCTCTCTCTATGTTTGCCATATCACGCATACGTCACATTGTCCACATTTCACACACTCCACCAGCAACTATTAAGTCATTCCACCAGCTGGTTAAAGTCGCATTTCTGGCAAATTCTATTGTAATACTGTAAACTATTTTATTATATTTTACGCCAAGTGCCAAGCAGCAGCTGCCACTTCACTACATGCCATAAAAATGGCTACAGCACACAACAACAGCAACAAGACTCGACTACGACTACGGCTACGACTCGGAAGCGCATTTCGTGCGTATAAAAAATCTGCAATTCATGCAATTTTCATGGAAAATTTGCCACGCAAAAAAGCAGAAAACAACAACAGACTCACACATGTGCTGCTCCCTTTTTGTATGTGTGTGCGAGTATGCTTTGAATGTCAAAATATTTGTGTGTTTGGCATTTTAAGCGTTAAATTTTTGGGCTGTCAACAATTCTTCAGCACCATTGTCTTACTCTTAGTCCTACTCCAGGAATGCCCAACCAAAATCCAAATTAATTTGCTTAGCACGTGGGTTTGTGGCTGTCTGTGTGTGTGTGTTGATTGTGCCGCTTTCTCCCTGTGATTGTCTTAAGTAGTAAAGTTTTTGGCTTCATGTTTTAGAGATTAGAGCACACGTGTGCTTTTGCTTTTAATGCTGGTAATCTATATCACTTGTTGGCACAATAAGAAAGGAGAACTTGAACCCTGCTGGGAAATGTTCACGAATTTGCTAAGGGAATTTATTAAATTAAAAATTTAGACGATTTTTCAGTATTAAGCTGTGAAGAAACAATAAATAAAGTCAAATTTATATACAAAACTGTTGGAAGAAAAGCAAAAGAAAAATAATTCCAACATTTTGTATGAAGATTTTGTCAGTGCAAACGAAAACGAAGAGTGAAACCTAAAAGTCAGCGTCTCTCATTTTCGACTGTTCTATGATTTCTCTTTTGAGCATCTAGTGCCGTTCTCGCTTGGTCCAGTGGTTTGCATAAAAGTAAAAAGAGAGCAATTTCTTGAGGAATTGACAACACAACCAAAAGTGTTGGGATAATTGAGAGCAAATCCAAAAAGTAAGAGTGTATTAATGTACAAAAATAAAGCGACGCAAAATAGCTCTGACCTACTTCATTGACCGCTGGTCAGCTACTTAAAAGCTGTATGCTCTACTGACAGTAGCCTCGGCCTGCGTTGGGCTTCTGTTGGTTTGAAAAGTGAATGAGGTTTGGCGCCTTTAAGCCAGTCTTATAATCTATCGTATTCGAACCTCCTAAAATGTTTGGGTTCGAGTTCACCGAGACGGTTCAGGAGGTCGCTAAAATAGGTTCAGGTTCGAATTGGGTTTCGGGAATAATTTTGTCATATGGCTAATTCGGACAACATTGAATTGGAAATTACTTCAAAATTTTAATCATTAGGGGGGCGCGCTCATGTGCCTTAATGATGAACTGACGGCATAACTTAAGACTGACCTTGACAAATAACCATGCTCTACTTAAATATCATGATCAGCCATCAGCTTATCTTTCAGATGCAAGTGTGCGCGCGCGCCCTAATGGAAGTTTAGAGTCTTCATATATTTTATATTATATTAGAATATTTCAGTGAACTTTTATTAATTCTGGCTCTTTGGCTGGGTATTTGTGCCTCAGGAATAGATTATGCATACAAGAAATAAGATATTTTGAGTTCTTTTGAAACAATCCTTAAATTCCGAGAAAAGAAAAGATGAACATGGTTTGTTCTGCTCCGGTTCAGGTTCGGTTCAGGCTTCCCAAAAATGCCGGAGACTCCGAATCCGGAGCTTTTCAACTCCGAAAAAATTAAAATATTAACTGAAATTAGCCAATTATCTTTATTATTCCATTCCGTAAGTGCAATCAATTTTCACAATATAGAAAGTAGTTTTAGTCCATCCGTTGGCTTATGCACGACTTCCAGTTTCATCCTGCCCTTGGTTTTCGATTTGAGCAGACAATTGTCTATAGTAAAGCAAGGCAAGCAGCCAATAAACCACCTCGCAAACTGAAAGCAATAATATGCATAGTTATCCTTATAATCTCAGCCTCTTGCACTTACCACGCAAGAGCCACCAAAGTAAAAGGTTTAGAATGAAGGAGTAGATTAACATGATGTGATAGGCCCAAAAGAATTCCACAATAAGTGTAATCGGCTCCACAATCAAATAGGCCACAATGAATTTGGGTTTTTCCTGCAAAAAATGGAATCTTAGCCTTATCTCTGTTAAATTCCGGTCAATATTAATTTGTCACCTTCCCTGCTCCATAAATGACCATCAGCATGCATAACATATCCGCCATATACAAGCCCATGCGTATATAGATCAACTCTCGCCGTGAGCTTTTATCTCCAACTGCGGGTAAGAATTTAGTTTATTAAAATCTTAAGTTGATATTCCGCCTTACAGTAGCCGTGGGTCGAGTGAAAGATAAAGTAACAGAAGTGCGTCAGGTCAGACAGCATCATGACAACGCCCAAATAAAGGACAACAAGTTGTAAATTTTGTGTCAAGCAGCGGCAACGCTTTTGACACATCTTTCAATTGATAACGATAATTTGAGGCAAACTAGAACTTGGAACCCACATCCTGCGGAGGAGTGCTTAGATTATCCTTGGAATCGGGCTCATCCAGTATATTCATTTTAATGGTTTTCCCAGTCGGTGTAATGACAAGTATATGCATATTGATGCTGATGCTCGTGTGTCAACTCAAAGGTAATGCAAGCGGATAGCGCAATTTGTTCGTACAGGGCCAGAAGAAATTTTCTAAATTTATTTCGAATTTTGTTTTTGTACGTACAAGTGTACAAGCAAACGTAATAAATTTACGTTTGAAATAAGCCGCTGAGCCCGGCGGGGCCTACTTTGAACATTCGGTTCAGAGGTTCTTTAATGCTTAAAGTTTTATCTCCAAGTGTGGCAAATGAAAAGCTTTCCGTTTTGTGGCCGCCTCCCGCCCACATGTGCCGTTTTGTCTAGATTGTTTGCTGGAACATAATTAATTCAAATTAATTACAATCTGTGTGTGTGTTTGTGTGTGTGTGTGTGTGTGGAATTAGGGCTTGCGGCAAGACCCACATTTCGAGAGAGATTTTTTGATGCTTGAGCCTGCCTCTTAAATTTTTGCGCAAATTTTAACGCGACTGCCTGACAGAGTGACAGCCTGTCGGCCTGCCTATTGTTTGCCTGACCCAATTAGTGCGAAATTTGCAACAACGTCATAAACTCAAGTGGCAAACTCAAACTGGGCGTGGCAATCAGCCGCTATGGTTTGGGGGGCATTTATAAATCAATTATGCAACGATTGCACGCTCATTAGTGTCAAACTCAATTAACGCTGTGACAAGTTGGCCAGGCCACCATAAAACGATGCCACAGATATGGCGAACAGTACTGAATCAGCTTTCGGTGCAATGGTCAACGGAAGTCTACACAAAATTTAAGAGGGATTTGGTTGCACACATAATTTTCGGGGAATATATATTGGTCGTTTAGATTTTATTCACTTATCACTATGGTTCATTCTATCAGCAACATGTTGGTTTGTGTATACAAACATTTTATGTTTATTAAAGTTGAAAATTAGCTATTAAATAATAAGTGAATCTATAAGGTATGCGAAATAAGTCACCTTATAAAGCTTATGATCTGCTGCCAGAGCTTTGCTAATCATTTTTGCAATTCCTTTTTTTGCTTAGTTTCGTCTAAGACAATTTCCATGCTTTCAATAACAATGTTAAGCGCAAGACTCAATAAAGTGCCGTTATTTTTATTAAAAAGCTCATGCGCCTAGCAATACAGAACGAAATAATTGAGCTTACATTATCAGTTTCTGACTGTGAACACGTGCATTCAGGCTTAAATTTAATGAAGATTTTTCGCATTAAGTTAAAGACAATAAAAGAAGTAAGTTTTGTCTAATAATCACCAAATTTAAATTGCTAATCAACTTAAATTCTGTAGGAATGTTTAAAAGCCGATACCTCTCTAATGAAGAGCGAGCTAAAATATCAGCATATCGCGAAATGGGGATGACTCTACAGGAAATTGCTTTTAAAATGAAAAGAAAGCTATTTTACAATTCAAAAGTATTTAAAAGATTCCGAAAATCAGGGAAAAAGACCTCGTTCTGGTCGCCCCCCATTGCTCCAAGAACGTGATAAAAGAAGAATTAAGAGTTTAGCAATTAAAGAAAACCAAAGTGCAGCTCAAATTTGCCAAGAACTGGCTCTCCCAGTATCCAAGCGTTGTGTGCAACAAATTTTACGTGCCGAACAATTCGTTTCATATGAAAAAAGGGCTGTCAAATGTCAACGACTTCCTCGACACAAAGTTGCCCGTATGCACTTTGCTGAGATGCATAAGTTTTGGGACTTAGAGTGGCAAAACATCATCTTAAGTGATGAAAAAAAATTTAATTTAGATGGCCCAGATGGGTATCAATATTATTATCGGGATATAAGGACACCAAAGCAAGTAAGAGTGTCACGCAATTTTCAAGGAGGTTCGCTCATGGTGTGGGCTGCATTTGGCTTTGCTGGAAAGAGTCCGATATGCTTTGTGACACATAAAATGAACTCGGAAAAATATATCGAGCTATTGGACGAAGTTCTTGTTAATTTTGGGGAAGAATATTTCGGAGACTCTTGGACATTCCAACAAGACAATGCAGCTATCCACGTTTCAAAACGCACAAAACAATTTTTTAAAGATATGCAAATACCGGTTTTGATGTGGCTCGCAAAAAGTGCCGATCTCAATCCAATAGAAAACCTTTGGGGCATCATTTCCAACAAAGTCTACCTGCATGGAAGGCAATTTAACACCTTAAAGGAACTTAAAGAATCAATTATTGCAGAATGGGCCAAATTGGATACGTCAATTCTTCAAAACTTAATAAATTCAATGCCAGGACGTATATTGAAGGTTATAAACAGTAATGGAGGACATATTTAGGAATAAAAATAAAAACCGGAGACTTAACACTATAAAAATCTCTATATTCTGGAATTATCAGTTCACTTATTTCGTTCTGAAAAATATATATTTACTTTTTAAAAGTTGTATTATGATTACATAAAATTTTCAAAGACTGGACTTAAATTGTTATTTCATTAGATTAAAAGAAAAAAGAAAAAAAGTGGGAAAATATTTTCTGCTTTAGTTCATATCAAGGAATATATGATTGTAAGGTGACTTATTTCGCATACCTTATTTGGGTGTTCTTAATTAAGGTTTATCTCATCTCGTAGGTTCGCAGGCTTGAGATTTCCTTAGAGCAATTCCGCATTATGTAACTTCAATTGTCTGTCCTACTTCTACTATCTGCTGTGGATTTTATGTTCCGTTCTAAATAGTCTTGAATTTTTCTGATTGAATCGTTTTCTTTACAACTTCAGTAGAGGACTTTTCTGTTAAGACGATAATTTTAAAGACCATGTTAGGAATAGACAGAATGACTGTTAAATGAAAAGTTCTGAGTAAGATTGTGCAATCTTTTTATTGAAAGTAACGAACAACACCTGGTCACCCAAAAAGTGATCTAGGCTAATAATAAAACGCAAATCCACGTAAATCCAAGAATTCAGGTCTCCCAACACAAGCTGGGATTAAGAAACATATCGTCGTAATGGTTGCCACGCTTGCTTTCGATATTTTTAGGAAAACTATCTGTAGACAAGTTTAGATTCAAAAGTAATAAGCTGTGTGAATATTTTGTAAAAAGGAAACACTATAGGCTGATGACATAAGAACTACAAGGAAGCGCAATCGGAAGTGCCTTTTGGCATGAGCGTGAATTTATCGAACCCCCGGCTCAAAGAGTAAAAAGTAACTTTGAGTCATTGAACCAAGGCCGACAGAGAATATTAAAGCAGCTCAGTGCGCTACCTGGAACTTTGCTGATTTTTTCAGGATCAATTTTGTCCCTTGTTATAAATTTATGTTTTTTCAGCTATATAACCTGAAAGTCCATTAAAACGATGCAACCATCGCTTTAGGTTTTCGCACTATTTTCCAATTCGTTCCTGAAGTTAAACAATTGCGGAGTTTCACCTGCAGAAGTTTATTTTTTTGACATTGCCAGCACAACTGATTTATCAAGTGTTACCATAATACTCGATAGTCCTGACTACCTGCCAACATGAAGAAGTGTTTTGGAAGGAAAATATGGGTATTTCCATGATGTCGCACGCGACAGTCGTACGCATTAAAGTGGAATAAAGGTCAAAATAAAATATTAGTTTTTTCTTCTGTTACTTTAACGTATAGCACTTTCGAAGCACTCTTTTTAGTGGTAAAGTAAAGAGCATAACTAGAGCTGGTTCCAAGATAAAGCAAATTTAAAGGCGATTCGCACGGGACAAAAAATGGAAGTGGTGTTTTTGGCAATCAGTATAAAAGCAAAACTTAGCGAAATCTGTACGCGACTCTTTTCCATTCCATTCCATTATTATATGTATATTGTTTTGGTTATAATGCGAAGCAAAAACTTACAGTTTATTGCTATCACATAGTTTGTCATGGTTTCTTATGCATTCTTTTTTAACCCTTTGATGCTTTAGAAAGACTTTAGATAGCAAAATAAAGGGCAATGGAAAGGCATTTTAATCTATAAAAACGTGCAATATTAATGTCCAAATGAGAAAATTTGCTTAAGCGAGGTCGTAAAACCGAATATTTCGAAATGTGTTTTGAATAAATTTAAGATTACCTTTCATTAGTTCAATGTTTTTGTCTCCCCTTGAAAATGTGATAATCAGAGTGTTTTTAAGGGTACTGTATACCTTCAGGTGTCATTTTTTAAAGGTTTACACAAAATTAAGTTTCTCAAAAACTATGAGAAGTGGTTTTCTTCATTCGATAGTCAAAAAAATTAAAGTCAAAATTTCGAAAATCGACTATTTTTTCCCACTGTAATGGTCCTAGCTCCGTTATTTGTTGACCGATCAAAAATATCCTAGTTCACACCAGAATGGGTGGGTATTAGGAGCAATTTAAAGGAAAGAATTTGGTGCATTTTGGTGTTAGCTTTCACCGAAAAAAAATTAATAAAATCGGTTAAGCAGTTCTCCCGAAATTTGAGTCACAGTGCGTTAAGACATGGTAAAAAATAAAATCTCTTAAAATTTCCAAGTAAAATTTTTTTTTTTTCAAAAATATTTTTTTTCCAAAATATCGAACATTTTATAAATATTTATAAAGTTTTCAACTAAAAAAGTGAAAAAAACTAAGAGTTTCTAAAGATAAGAGGGTCGATGAAAACAATTTTCATATAAAAGGGTAGGGAAAAATAATTGTTTTTGTTTATTTTTTTAAAACTGAGATTCAGATCTGGTTGAAAGTTTTTCAGGATGTTTATAAGATCCTAAGAGAAAGATTAAGCAAATAAAAAAAAATGGAAAAAAAAATTTTTTCTGAAGGTATACAGTACCTTTCAGCACATTTAATTTGTTGGTCTTGGTGGACCTTTTGGTGAAAATGCCCATATATAAAAATACTAGCTAAATTTTGTTCTGCCATATAAATTAATTCTAATAAATATTTTGGTTATATGTTGAATAAAATATAATGAGTCTGAGGACTAAGGATATTAAAGGTTGAATTAAATTGCTGTCTATTTGACGCTGTATTGTGCATTATTTCTGTTCCTCATAAGCATAATAAAATTTACGAAAGGACTTCAGAAAAAGGTTTGAATCTGGACCGATGAGCAGGCCGTTCCATGGTTTCCAGTAGTTGCACTTTTCCTGATGCTCAACTCATCACGGCAAACTCGTTTACGAAATTACAATTGGGATATTCTTTTTCCCTAGCATCAATCAGTTCTTTCGAATGAGCGGAATATTGGATATCTGGCTCTTACTCGAAAGAGAGAGAGAGGGAACGAAACTGATGTAAGTGCTCTGGGTTGTCAGTCAAGTGTTCTGCGTGTGTTAACATCTGTCCTGCGCGCTTGTCTCTGCCACAATTGTAATTGAGAAGAGCGCAGTAATTTAGTTTATTTCATGTAATTGTTAATCTGTCCGACGGTCCAAATAGCCACCACTGCTGGTATTATTTACTGTAACACACACGCACACACAGATCAGCCAAGTGTCCAGCATGGGTACTTACTGATTCACCCTGGTAAAGACATACTTTCTCTTGCTCGTCATAAGCGGGCATGTGCCTGAATTTTTAAGGGCAAACTCAGGGTGTCCAAACGCAAAGCACAAAGATATTTACAACTCCTAAATTATAATAGAGACTTATCTTACATTCTTGTTTTTATTATTTTCCCTTTGACCCTAAGACCCAGCAATCATTACTCTCGTGTCACCCTTGGTCTTCTCTAGTTAATCTGAACCTGTTCTGTAATTCCATCCTTGTTGGCTAGTGTAATTAACTGAGTTTGTGTATTGTAATTGCTTTGTTTTGCTTACTAATTGTTTTGTCGCTGGAATGGCAAATGAAATTTGTCACGTTGGTTGAAGACGCGTCCGAGTCTGTGTCCGTGGTTTTGTTTGGGCGGTTATTGATGACATTGTGGTTTAGCAATTAATTTGATGCACGACTGCCCTTGTTATTGGCTAATGATTGAGTGTTAATAGTGAGAAATCAAAGCTGGACAAGTGACCTCAATGCTGCTGCATTTGGCTGATGCTTAAGGTCCAGCCAGAGCAAACAAAACGCGTTGCCAATGCGACGCCACACGGGGGGCATGGAGATGCAAACACTGAGATATGCAACGAAAAGTACACACACCCATAACCCATACATAGAGACGCACAGGCAGGCAAGTGTGTCATGGACATGGCGAGGTTTGTGTGAAGAGACACGTGTTCCAGCAGCATCAACAACAACAGCAACGACGAGGATGAGCTTGAGGATGATAATGATGGCTGGGATTGCTTTTACTGTTGATGCTGGTGATGCTGTAAAAAAAGACGCATACTAAAATGGCGATTCGAAGGACACACAAACATTCCCAATACAGCCAAACACAAACACACGCACACATCTCCCGCTCAGTTTGTGTGCTGCGTAATTGTGCTTCAAAACTCTGGCACTAGATTGCAATTATGATATAAAATACTTGTTGGCAAGATAAAACTATATGTGAGTGTGAGGGAGGGGTGGTTGAAACGTTTTACTGAAAGAAATACTCTGCAACCATTGTTCTGGCTCACATTGAAAGTTTGACCCAAACAGCATATTTGAGGAACTTAGCTGAAAGCCAGGCTGAAGGTTACTGAAAATGGAAAATGAATGAAAGAAAATGAAAAGCTTAGGTAAATATTTATCAAGCAAAATCTATGTTAGTAGCTGGGCTTGAAGTGTGGAGTGGGATTTTCATTCCAATTTGCTGGGGAACCCTGAAGAACAGGCAGAGCTTTTCTGCACTCTCAGTAGCTAGTAAGGGTAATGGCTGTGATCGAAAACGCACTTTCGCCATTTCCACATTTGAAGTTAATTAATTTTGTTGACTAGTTTACCCATGGCCCTGGTACAACAATAATGTCACATTGCTTTGGATACCGCAGGAAATAGCAGTTAACGCCACAAAATACAAACACAGAACGCGAGCACGTTGGCCACATACCCCGCACATTCCACAGAATGTGGCAACCTGCTCAGTTGGTTCAATTAAGTCGCTTCAGCGGTCAAGCGGCAAGTGTTGGCTGCCTGCGGCTTTTGCTTTGCATGTGTTGTAATGTGAGCTGCTTTCACAGTTGTTAAAGCAGCTCCAAAATATACGATAAACTTTGATATTCATGCAAATCGGTAACGTAGACGGCACTTCATATATCTCTGGGAATTATCTGCCAAATCTGCATGTTTTTAATGACACCGAGACGAAGTGCGCATAAACTGCACTCAAAATGGCATTATCAGAACACACACACACAAGTGGGGGTCATCAAAGCTGACTACGTGCCACGGGGCTTTTATGCAAATTTCCAGCTCTCTCCCCTGCTGCTGCATTTTATGCACACTCCCCCTTTTAGTGTCAGCTCTCGTCGTTCAATTGGCTAACAATTCGATTTTATTTGATTTAATTTTTTTTTGTCTTGTTTTCCACCTTTTTTACGTCGTTTTACGGAGGGTTAACAGCTACGGGTAAAGTCAATTAGGCCAACTGAGCAAACATTTATTTACTGAACATTTTGTGAAATAAAATTGCCATTGGCCACGTTTGGCTTAATTAACATTAAATTGTGTTGTCCCAGGAATGAGGAAAGTGTTAAGACAAAGGCAAATTGCCACTAAATTGGCACTTAAGAAATTTTGCTGAGCTGGCCGTAGCCCAGTTGGGAACGACATTCAATTAAAGCCCAACTGATGTTTAACAATTTAATTATGAAAGTTAACAAGTTTAAGTTCAACTGCCAGCAGCAAGTCCCCTGGCCAGTAGTCTGGCAGGAAAAATCCTCAAAAATGGAGAATGAAAATGGTACAAAGCAACTATTATGTAAGATGAACAATATTTGTGGAAAACTTAAGTAAGAACTCTCTAAACAATTGCTTAAATTGAAGTGAATTTAATTTGTTTTTCTTAAATTAAATTATATTAGATTTTGTTTCACATTTTGAGGTGAACGCTAGAAAAGTGCTATATTTTCAATAACAATTCTTTATAAATCATTTAGGTGCAAATAGAATGTATATAATTTCGGACACCGTAAGAAGAAGCTTTTGTGCAGAAATTTATCTAGCTCGGTTTTAGTTTAGGGGTTTTGGAATTTGGATTAACCTTTTGATCTATACTTGGGTACTTTACTAAAAATGTGATAAAAACGCATACCTTTCATTATTGGAACTTTCTAACACGCTAAGTCCCAAGCACCATCATAAAACTAACTTTGGTTAAGCTCTGGGGAAGACGATTGAAATATTTTTTTATGCCATTAAATTGCAAAAATGTCTCTCCAAATTGACTTTATTTATTTTGCTCTCAACACACCTTTTGGTAAAAGTTTGCCCAACTTATTTCGTTTGCTGTGGTCACAAAGGAAGCAGCCTTCATTAGCCGCAAAAACGACTTTGAAATTTGCGTCTAATTATTGTGCATTTGCTGCATTTTGTTGTCAGGTTTGTTGTTTTTTGCTTATTTTCCTTATATTTATGAGGCAACGTTGCATTTGCGCGTTTTTTTTTTTAATGAGTTTTTGTTGTTGCCAGGGAGCTTGGGAGAAATTTGTTTCGGAGTTGCGTTGGCTGCTGCTGCTGCTGCTGGCTGTTTGGCCAAGTTTACACGCTCGACCAGCGGCTCTTGGGCTCTGCTGACTGACAGGCTGAGTGGGAATGCTTGACTGGTTGACTTGCACTCGAGGCACTCCAAAAACTAATCAGCAGCAAGTTTTTGCCTGCCCCAGAGGCTTCGCCTTATTTTTCTGGCTGGCCAAAGTCTTTACAACATAATTAAGATTGTTGCCAGCGAGTTGCGAGTGCGTTTAATGAGCGCAACGAGAGACGCGTCTGCGTCTGCCGTCTCCTCCAAAAGTTTTCGGGGCTCGTTACTTATCTTGCTCATTTCCTTTCAGTGCACTTCTGTATTGTGCATTAACATGGTCATTATCCTGTGCTGCATCTAATGTCCATTGGCCAGCCACTTTCATGAGAAGTTTTTCCTTTATTATGAATTATGTACGCCTGTTGGGCCCTCAAGTGGTTTCCTTCCTGGCGCTGCGCTCAATTGCATAATAATGGGTTCCTGCCCCAACGCTCCCCGTATATGTACAACATCCTTCTCCAGCTGTAGCCTTTGTCGTTATCTGTTGTTTGTGTTGTTATTCTTTTTCACACCTTTCGGCCATAAAACTAACCCACACTTGCAGTTCGGCTTGGCTAAATGTGTTAAAAGTTCCGTTCTGCACGCTTCACTGCTCGGTGGAAAGCCGGAAAATCCTCCACCGCTTTTCATCTTGTCGCATTTAATTTTCATTATAGACACTTGACTGCACAGCAAACATTATGCTGTGGCGTGCGGGCGGCGGGATTATACATAATTTTTAGCTTATTAGCGTTTGTTGGCTGCGTTTGTTTTGTGGCCAACAAAATGTTGGTCTCTCTCTCTCTCTTTCTTTTGCAGTGGCAGCCACCTGGTGTCTGAAAAGTATGCTATAGAAATATCTTAACATTTATTTTAACTTTAATTGCATGAACATTTTATTGGAAATTGCTTGATGGCTTGCAATGTCAAGACTGTGTGTTGTATTGACCAAATGCAGCAATTGGCTTTCGAATGCCTTTTTAAATCAAAATAAATACTCTGGGGGATATGCAGCACTATCAAACATGCAAGTCAATTTGTTTGAAATAGAAATTCTTTAAGTTTAAATTAAATTGTTAGAGCTTTTAGCTTTAATGGAAGCGACGTGAACACAAATTTTGAACTTAAAATTAATCATACGTAGCGTGAGTTGCAAATTATTTTAAGAATGTAATCAGTACTTCATATTTCAGTTTTTCAGTTTTTATAATCTAAAATGTTGGTTAAATTTCGTTAAAAATAATAATAAAAAAAACTATAACGAAAAAGCAAAAATTAAACTTAAGCATTTTTAGCTGTGGAAAATTTGCATCCCTTCAGAGAGAACAGGCCTTAAAGCTTTAAGCAAGTAGATCTGATTTTGAAACGAATTATAAAGTTAAAAATGGCGAATTCCATCATGGAGCAGACTACATCAAAAGCCAATATTCACCAGAGAAAGCTTATTTTCTTTGGTAAAAATTTGATATGTATTGTTCTCTGTGAAGTGAATATATCAATGTGTATGCGTACATTAGGGTGGGAGTCGATAAGGTACCATGCGAAAACTTATCTGATGGCATCATAAATGATAGCTTTTAGGGTGTACAAGAGGGCGGGTCAATTTTGTATGGAGCTAAAAAACGTGGTAAGCGTATAGCAGATTCGGAATCTGCGATGAATTCTAAGAAAATTTCACGAAGAAACCCCATGACTAAAATGAATTCCAGCCCCCGCGCGAAGCTGAAAATATACCAATCTGCCAAAATATAATTTCATGCTTCCAGCGTGAACTTATTTAACTGTTCTTCCATCACCCGCCCCCCGTTAACTGATACCATCTTAAACGTTACTTTTAAGTGTACCAAATTAAAATTAAAAATATTATCTGTTTTAAACTCTGCGAAAAGCCTTCAGTTCACGCTACGTTTACCGAATCAAAATTTTTTCTGCGAACTCTCTTTATCATTTTAAAAATTGTCAAATTTGAATTTATTCGAGCAACAAATAAATATGGAGCAGGAATCAAATGTATTTTTTTTCGGCAAATTAAGATCTAACTTTGTCTAAGCAAGCCCATTTCCAACGAAGAGATGCGACTTATCCACGCTCTTATATGTGACAAAATATTTAAGACTGTCAGAAAGCGCGACTAGTGTGGCTCGCAGGTTGGAGTCAGCATGGTCCACCAATGAGGTTTCGACAAGGGCCATGTCCGCATGAACGCAGGTCCTTCTAGTCAGAAACTACCGACATAACAGTGGAAACAATTTTGAGTGACCATTTGGGCTACCATGGGCAAATCGTTACACTCAAGAGACCGCTCCGTGGACACCGTTTTGAATCGTCAAACAAGATAGAGCCCGATACGAAGAGCAAAGTCTTTTGCAGCACATTTTAAATTGTCCTACAATCACAAACACAATTGTAAAAACGTTGGCACAAGTGTAATCAATGTGAAGACACAACTTTCAAAAGAATACAATGAAGAAAAAAATAAAGATTTTTAGATTTATGAACAAATTTCTGTTTTTTGTTTTATCCTAAAACAATGGGAACTATCCAAGGGGTTTTTTGTTTTTTTAGAAACGCGGGGGGAAAAACATTGGGGGGGGGGGCAACCGTGATGCGCAGCTCTTTAGTTCAGTTTGTGTTGGTCCTCACTTCGAAGAAATCGTAGTAGCCTTGATTTCATGTAGACGTGATCAGCTATAAGATTTTTACTAAATATATATTTAGTAAATATTATTCACATATTGTGTTGGTTATATAAAAAAAACAATTTTTTCAATGGTCATGGTACCTTTTTGTCAAAAGTTATGGCTTCGCCTACTTAAAAAATAAACATGTAGGCAAGGTTAACAGTACGTATGAGTGATGAACTTTGAATTCAAGTCGCAGACCCTAAAACACATTTTTTCTCAAAATTTTTTTTTGCTAAGCCTTTTTATACGCATCGTTTAAGAGGATATCAGTATGGTATTACATTTTTCCATATATAAAATGTCCGACCTATTGCCTGAGTTTCCGATTTGAACTAGTTCAAATGAACTAGTCTTAAATGAATATACTTCTTGTTGACTTAGTCTTACTTTTTTCCTTTTCTTTGTTTTGACTTAGCGCTTGTCTTCTTGTCTGTTGTTTGTTCTTTTTTGACTGTTCAACTTATCATTTACTTGTTTTTCACCACTAGCAATTTAGCGTTTCTCATGTCTGTACTAGATAAAAATCTTGGGCTGCATTTAATAATGATTTTCTATGATTTAACAAGCTTTCACTTTAAAAATTACAAATGCACTCGGACTATCATTCTCCCAAATATGGATTTCACCAACCTTGCTCTCCAGCGTCTCCCTTCCCTTTCTTCCTTGTCCACCCCATGTTCTGCAAAATCACCCTACTCTCAAAACAACCCGTCCATGGGCACCCCGACCGACACATTCGGAGCTAGCGGGTGGGACAACAAACCGCATCCAAACTCAGAGAACGTTGATTGGACAGCCAAGCCAATTCGTGGCTCTTCCGTTCCATGATCTATGGCCAATCTTGGTCTCTCCTGCTGCCCAATGTAACGCGAACTCCAACCATGTTTTCGTGCACAGCCTTCAAGGCCTATTACTTTTTCCTCAGCATAGCCGAAGTCCGTTGCTTAGGTGGTCCACCAAGGTAACACTCTCTTTTTATCGTCTAAATTTCGGTAAAGCGTGCCAACCTATTGGTTTATGCCGCTTCCCAATGACCTGCACTGGTTGGTGACTCGCTGTTGTGTAGATCCCCGCGCTGTGATTGCTGACTCTGTACTCAGCCAACAACAAATCCTCTAATGTAGTGTAAAACAGTAATCCAATACCCGCCCTTACCGCCCACAATGTACAAACAGTATTAAATTTCCTCGTAATATACAAGAAAAAACAAAAAGAACTATAGTCAAAAAAACTGCAAAATCTATGCCTCAAAAAAGAACTATAGTTCAAATGAACTATGAACTAGGTCTAAAATGAACTAAAATTTCCAACACTAGTGTGCACATAGATTAAAAAATCAAAAAACTTTAATTTGAATTTTAACCTCTGCAATAAGCCTTCAAAGTTTCCACAAATATTATGTATACGACTCTATCACCTTATCAAAATTTCGTCGACAATTTGAGAATTTCTTAAGCTAAGGTCCCACAGGCAAATAATTTGCCCAAATTTTATAAAATTTGGCTAAATAGCTATGTTTGCAGATTTTAAAGGACTTAAAACTAATTCCATGGCTTCATATGCAATTACTAAGATAAAGTATGACCGAAAAGTTACCTAATTTTGCCGATTTATCCAGATTTTCATGAAAATTTGGGCAAATTATTTGCCTGTGGGACCTTAGCTTTATTGTAATTTTAATAGTTGGAGCTGGAATCTAATGTATTTTTGGTCTGTAAACTAAGACTTATTGTAATTAAGCGAGCCTATTTCCAACGAGAGAACTTTTTAAGCCTGTCCATTTCGGAAAGTGCGACTAGTGTGAATCACACGTTAGAGTTAGCATAGTCCACGAGCGCACCTTTTTGACCGTCAATGTGAAAACCAGTTTGAGTGACCATTTGGGCTACTAGGGCAATTTCAACAGACCGCTCTGTGAACACCGTTTTGAATCGATAAAACAGACAGTACCCGAATCGAAGAAGGAATCGAAGACTATACCTGAAGGGGACTTTGCAGCATGTTTTTAAAGTTGGAAAAAAACGTTGGCACAAGTCTAATGCCTTAGGGGAAGACCAATTCGAGGGGAAATTAATTTACAAGAATAAATAATAATTTTTTGACTTTAAACAAATTTCCGGTATATTTTGCCCGCAAAAGAGTAGTAGTCCGCACTATTTGCAGATCCTCGAAGTTTGGGAATTATTAAATGGTCGATAGTCTATTTAAAAGCAGCTCACTTCAAAATTATCCTGATAGCCCCTTAGTGTAAGGCCAAAAATTGCTTTCATCTTAAAGTGAACAAAGCAGAATAATAATCTCAGTAATATACTTGGGGTATTCACTTTGTTGAGCACATAGGCACTTGAGCAGTTTTCCTGACTAGTATTGTGAGCAGCCCTCTGTGCACGAAATTTGTGCACAATTACGTTTGAGATATGATTCGGCAGTAATCCATGGTTCGTTCAAAGTTGGCGCTTTTTCCATACAATTTATATGAATGTTTGATCACACATTTGATTTTAGCTTGTACATATAACACTTATAGCACTAAGGTACAAGTGCCCGACTTTTCGTAGTCAGGGTCTGGGTCGAGCAAGCTGTGCACAATTTGTTCAGAGTAAATTGTTGTTGGAAATGCTTACACTTTTCCCCAAGTGCCTAAGTGCTCAACAAAGTGAACACCCTTACTATTTGGCATAAATATATATTTAGTAAATTTTATTTTCATATTGTATTTCAATTTCAATAGTCATGTTCCCTTTTTGTTAAATTTTTCGACTTCAACCAAGTCTACTTCAAGTACTTAAAAAATGAAATGAAATGAAACCCATTTAAATTCATTTTTTTTTTTTTTCTTTGCTTATTGTATTACAAGGAGGTATCAGTTTGGCCCTACATTTTTCCATATATTCAGCTAAAAATGCTCACTGATTTGGCATATGATGAAATTTGAATGTCAGATTGTTATTTGCTTCACTCTTTGCGTAAAATTTACCAATTGATCGCTACCACAGGGTACCTGTATTTATTTATACCACAATTTTTTGGTAGAGTATTTCAGCTTAAGCCTGAAGGACTTAACAAAAATTCCCACTCGTTCTGCATTTGTTTTTGTTGTTTTAATTTTATTATGGACAATGCAATCAGTTCAGAAAGCATTGAAAACAAACAAGCAACAGCTAAGCCGACTGCCTCTGTGTCTGCTGTTCCCAAGCCTGGCAAACAGACCACAACGGGAGACGTGCAACTGAACTAAATCCTTTCACATGAATGACACTGGCCGGCACTCTAAGCCTGGCTGGGTCTCCAGCCAATTAGGAAATGCGCGAATTGAAGTGGAAGTGCAGTGAAGTCCCCAAATAAATCTATGCTTTAAGTTGTCCGTATATATTTTGCAATCCGCTCATGTAGTATTTAGCCTTGTTGGGTTGGTAAGTGTCGGCAATGCAATTAAATTGGCAGAGAGCGAAGCTGACAACGAGCTGGCCAAGTAGCAGCGGAAGGAGGATTGAAAAAGAAGGCGGAAAGTTTTCCGGCGCGTTATAAAATTATGACACAAAATTGGATTTAAAAACAGCGCCGAGCTGAAGCAAAGAAGAGCAATGTTGGCGCCATTAGCGCCATTTTGCTGGCCTGCCCCCTCTGCGGCTGCTGCTGCTGCTGCATTTGATGAGTTGAAAATTGTAATTAAACTGCGTTTGTTGTCATTGCATTTAAGAAAAAATAAAAAAATAATATTATATATAATGCATAGCCGGACAAAGGCAAACGGAAATGAATGGAAATGAAGGCAGCAAAAGCTGCCAAGTTGTTATAAGTATTTAACTGTGCAAACTTTCGCAGCAACTTCATGAAATGACGTGCGAAAAACGGGAAAATAAAATCCCTAAAAAGAAAGTATGAAAAAGGGAACGGGCACTGCAGTGAAAAGGGTTTCTCGGCGCTTTAATTAAAGTGAAAAGCAAACATTTCAATTAAGCATCGCCACCCCCCGGCCCAGTCAGAGCCAAGTAGTCTAAGTTGATTTCAATCTGACTAAAAGGGATAACTTCCGTTAGACATTTTGCCTTTTACGTCAGCTCCTTTGTTTCAGGAATTGAGTTGCGTGTGGCTGCCGTCAAAGTTCAGGCACAATTAAAAGGGCATTGCCGTTGCCCTCGATTGACATTAATTTTGCATTAGCTGCGTCCCCAAGTTGCTCATACGCCACGTTTCCCCACAAATTAAATTATGCGCGCCTGGCCAAGTGGCCAAGTGGCTATTGTTTCGCCAAGTAGTTTCCGGCTTAGCTCAGTCTTGGCTTTTTTTATTTTCCAATTAAGTAAATTGCGTAAGTCTGATGTGGTAGACGGCGCTGTTTCTTTATTATTGAATACCAAGTTTTTGCTGTTGCGGTTCTTTCTCTTCCTTGAATTCCTTGGGCTTTAATTGATTCAATGTCTGAATATTCCAAGTAAGACGCTTACTCAACACCAAGAGCTTCGTCAGCTTCATTACGATTATGGACTTTGATGTGCGAGCTTGGATGTGGGATTACGTCTACAATTTGCTAGTCTGTCTATCATTGTGGCAAAGCCAAGGGGAAAGAATGAGCGACTCATTCAATTTGTATTACAAGTGTGGGTTATCGGCTTTTCCATTGTTATGCCATTTCAATGCGAATCTCTTAATGGGTCTAATCGATAAGGTTGTCGTTCGGATGATGAGCCCATTGTGGGCAATGTTCGAGGGTTAAATGATGCATAAAGAATATGTTATTTTAGCTGCTTGATAAAGTAATGGTGGAGAATGGAAAGTAAATATATTAAACCCGAAATTGTGTATGAAGATTTTTCAAAATTTGTAAGTCCCTTATTTTCTTTAAAAATGAGTTGGAAAATAATTAGACGAGTGAATATTCAGACAAAAACAGTTACTTTTTTAAAGGAATTTCCACTTGGAGCTTTAAATATTAAATGGAATGATTTTTTATGTAACAACTGAGAGAAGCTTGACTTGGCCCCGTTGGAGGAGCTGTATAGCCAATTTTACATTTGGGCCATTCTTTTATAAACCAGACGGTTTTAAAATTTTATATTTTTGATTTTAATACAAAAAATCAGACTTCAAAATTAATATCTTTAAAACTATAGAAGTCTTGAAAATCGAAAATATTATAGTTTGAGTACATCCAGTAAAATACTTTTCGCCAATATCAACTTGAGACCTGTCCGATTAACCAAACCTGAGATATCACGTTTTTCAAAACCGCTTTTTTTCAATTTTTTCGTTTTTGACGTTTTTTGAAATTGTTTATAAAATTAACAAAAATTTTTGTGCAAACCACAAAATACGTTTCGGTGGGCATGTCGATCTAATTTTGGATTTTTTTTTTATTAAAATCAAAAATGAAAAAATTTAAAACTGACCCATTTACATACCACCAAATTTTCTATCTTTTATAAATTGTTATGTAAAGCTTTGAAAATAAGTTTGGAAATTGTCGGATTCACAACCAAAGTATTTTAAACAACAGTTTTACGCTCATTTTCCAACTTTGAGGGTAGATTTTCAAATCTGAAAGTCATTATTATAATTATAGGGGAAAAAGGTCACCAGGACTAATCCTGGATTATTGTGCCGCAGAAGAAGACTTTTTAAAGTGCGTTGGCTGATCCCGCATTACAGTTCTGAGCCTACATTTACGGTGGCTGCACTCTTGATTGTCAATTCGTCTACCAATCGATCTCCGGGGATATTGTTATGATCCGGAATCCATCATAGGGTCAGGTTGTTCAAGCTGTCTAGTTGATTCAATTTGTTCTTTGTCTTTGGGACTAGCTTAGAGGTCAACTTGTTGACATTCACCCATTGCTTCAAACCTTTTCGTTCCTGTTCCTGCTAGTGCAGTGCACTTTTTTGGCGCGTCAGGGGCCGGTCTGTATACCACTGTATACACTTCTTCTAAATAGTAAGATCAATTCTCTCTTATTTCTTTTATATACAGTGAACTTCCTGTCGAAGTGGTGGCTACCATTTCGTCTCTGGATTGAAGGATTATAGGGATTTCCTTCTACATCTTTTTATAAACTTTTACGCTTACTATGTGGTTTCAACCCACTCCATATGCTGTCAATCTAAGCACTGAAAGTCTCACAGACTCTCGCCCAAATAACCTTATCCATCCATTTTCCACCCATAATGGTAAATTTTATTGAAGATTGGAGTGCAGTCATAAGTAGTTTAATTTTCATACAAGTATTCGAAAGTGAGTTTGAACCTGTTTGGATGAAAAACAAAAGACTTTCATTTAACAGTTTTTCGCCCAGTTGAAAAGGTTCTTCTACCTTTTTTTTTGTACGTGTAAGATTGAAAATAATGACCAATACAACAAATTTTACGTCTGCTCTCTTTTCAATATTCTCGTTTAATTTTATAGCTAATTGGTAGGCGGAATTTCTTAAACAAAATACTGAACATCAGTGGAATATTCATACAGCGCTTTAAAAAATTTAAAATAATATTTTGTATAGTTCAATTTTCATATTAAGGGTGTTCACCAGCCCTAGTAAAAGCGTAAACTCCAAAAGTTTTCGATACAACAACAAAATATATTGGAAAAAAATTACCAACCATTTACCAAAAAATAGTTGGTTTCGTACTTATCTGATTTAGAAATTTAGATACAGATTTTTCTGTATAGGCGTTGGCTGAATGGATTTGATTATCCCTAGTATTTTTTGATATTCCGGTTAGAGTCCCGGTAACGGATGGAAATCTTTTGCATAGATGATCAATTACAAACGATAATAAAAACAAGTGAGAAAGTCGGTCAAGCCCGACTATAACATACTCTGTACCTGGAGTAGAAGCTGAATGCAATGCTGGTGCTGCGCTCATCTCTAAATCTGTCGCTCTTTCTCTCTCTCTCTCTCTTTAAGATTGTGCGGTGTTAGTTGTAATAGGATGGGAGGGGGTGGGGGGAGGGTGATTTACTTTTTTGCTCAGAACTTGAGAACCGCTCAACCGATTTATCATTTCGTCGGCAAATCGATACATTTTGCTAATTACTAATCTCTAAAAGGCACAAATTATCTATCTTTTTTTTTCAAATTGCGGGGGCGGGAGGGGGCGTGGCCAAAATTGAAAATAAACTTGATCTGCCTGCAGCTATAAGAAACATTTGTCCCATACATGTCAAACCTCTACCTCTTACCATCTCCGAGATCTGTTTGTTCATACGGACGGACGGACGGACAGACAGACGGACGGACAGACATGGCTATATCGACTCGGCTGTTGATGCTGATCAAGAATATATATACTTTATATAGTCGGAAATGATTCCTTCTCCCTGTTACATGCTTTTGCACAAACTTAATATACTCTGTGTACCTTTGGTACAGAGTAAAAAAAATAAAAATAAAAAAATCAGCTTACAGTTTAATCTCCTCCGTCAGTTTTAAAGCTTTCGTAACCAAACTTTGCACGAAGTCTGCACATTTGTCGGAACCGGCCGGATCGGATGACTATAGCATATAGCTGCCATAGGAACGATCGGTTGAAAAACTTGTTTTAGTGAGAAAAACTTTTTTATTTGCTAAAAAACCAAGATTTATGTAAATCGTACAACTATTTAGTATAGCTGCCATACAAAAGATAAAGATAAACCAGAAAGTTATTGTGGAATTTTTATATAGATCTTTGAAAATGAGTTTAAGCTTGATTGTATGAAAACAAAAGAAGGGTTTATTCTTCAGTTATCCGCAGAATTTCTAAAAGCTGATCCTAGTCTAAAACTACAGTGAAAAACTCAGATTCCTATCTTTAATGGTTTGTCAGTCAATTAGTCAGGTTGAAATCTTTTATATATATTAATTACGGGCGTCGATTTCTATGGCTGAAAAAATGTAAATAAAGCGTAAAGCCAAACAGCAATCTACAGAAAATTCTAAGAAAATTTCACTAAGATACTAAAGATATAAAATGAATTCCTAGCCCGCGAAAATCAACCTCAAATTTTAGGGCCATTTAAAAATTTGTGCGAAAAAAATCGACCCCCTTAATATGTATATAGATAGAAGATATCAGTATCTTGGTATTTCAAAGAAAGAGTTTTGGTCCTAATTCAAATAATTCAAATTTTTAAATAATTTTGGAAGCCTGGTCTTAAATTTTTTGCATTTTTCTATAAATTAATTAAACCTTGAGTTTCATCAAAAGTTCTAGCTTCGAACGTGAGCTCGAATTTCTATTTTCATCCCATTTGAAAAACAGTTTTAAACAATGTGCTTCTCCCCACTTGAAGCAAATAGAAAATTTGAATTAGTCTACAATTTAAATTAATTGAATTCTTAAAAAGTCTGACAAAATATGTCCGACTGACCGATTATTCTGCACTCCAGACAATGCTTAACATTAAAACGTTGCTAATTAGATTAAGTGAAGTGTCAAATTTTAGTGCATTTTCTTTTTACCGTAACTGGCCAAGAGTTAGTTGGTTATGTGCGCTTAACCTACTCCAAAGTGCACTTCAACAGAGGCGGAGGCAGCCAGGCAGCAAAAGCAACAGCAGCAGCAACAACAAAATGAATAACAGCTACAGCATACAAATGTTTTCAATTGCAGGCAATGCGCGGGGGGAATAAACTGGCACAACAACTTTAAAAGTACAAAAAAAAACCCCAACCAGGAACAATGGTAAATGCCACGTCAGCAACAGCAGCGACAGTAAAATCGAGTCAACAACAGCTTAAAACATAATACGCCCCTCCGGCAGCGCAGCGCAGGTCAGGCGGCACTAAGAGAAGAAGTGAGGGATGCGAAATCTTTGTGGTAATTAGTAAACCGACAGCAGAGAGACGATGACTCAAAAACGGAAATGCAGCAAATGCCATTGAGTTGCCAGTATCGATCATGTCCGACGTTGAGAAGGCGTTACAGGGCAAGCAGCAGCTGCAAGATGACCCAGACGAGGATGAGGCAGTTGTGGTAAAAACAACTTCTTCTTGTGCTCGACGCTGCCTGGGACAGTTGCTGAAGCTGCTGCTCTCCACCCCAGGCCTGGTAATGCTCGTCATTGCCTACTCCATACTAGGCGCTTTGATCTTTCCCCTACTCGAGGCACCGCAGGATCTTAGCAAATCCGCAGCTATAGCCAAAAGTCGTGAAGATTGCCTACGTGAACTGTGGATCATAACGGGTAAGTGCCAGAATAATTAAATATACAATTTTTTATTGAAACCAATTTACAATTCGGCAAATTAAAAAATAATAAAATATTTGCATAACCAAATATTTGACTAGCCGCTAAAAATACTTTCACAATTTCCCCCAAAAGTTTTTGCACTTTGATGCTGTGATTTGTTTTAAATTAATTACTTTATGGCGCATCTGCCATTAGCACTCGATTTTGAAGCTTTGTTTTGACGCATTGGCTCACTACCTGGTAGAGTTGATGTTTATTTAATTAAAATTTCACTTTATTAATAAACTAATTAATTTGAGCTCGTTTTTCGCTTGTGTCAAGGTGTGTGTGTGTGTGAATGTGGGATGTGGCCACCTGGCGTATGATTAATATGAGAAATCAGCAAATTGCAGGGCACAGACTTTAGCAAATTTATTAGCTTAGTGCGTGCAAAATTAACTTTGCCAAGCGGAGAAGATTTTTAAGCTATATAAGTTTTAAGACAGAAGATGAAGTTATTATATTTTTACATCCCAGATCAGTTTTGCTGAATAGTTTTATATTCTCTTATTATATTTCGCATTTTGGTTCATTTTTGCTTAAAGTTGCAAGAAATGCTTATTTTTAACCATTTTCAGCCTTGTTTTCTGGGAAACCAACATATTTAATAGAACCTTTTAGAAAAATATTGTTTAGTATTATTTCTTAGCTTTCAAATAAAAAATCCCAAACAATTTCAGCATTTTTTAAGCAAAGATATATCATAAAGGGCCGATTTCTGGTTTCCCAGATAGCTGCTATGTGTCAGATAGTCGTCGATCTTACACAGTTATTTGTTAGTTTATTTGACAGATTGCTCTATGTAAAAGATGTGAAATCGGCCCTAAGAATGCATGTCTTTGGAACGACAAATTTCTTTATGCCCAAAGGTATGCAAAGCTTAAAATAGCACTGAAGCTTTATTTACTTTAAAAGTTGATAGTTAGCGACCTTTCTAAATCGTTGAATTTGAATATTGCAGGCTCGAGGTCAAATAAATACACACAGATGTGTATGTTGTTTTTCCAATACATTTCGGTTGCTCCTCGGCAACCATCTTCAGGGACGCTACAAAAGAATTTCCAATTACAATTTAACATTGATTTAATACAAAAACAAAAACTTTTTTTACATACATGGATACTGAGTTCTTGTTTGGTCAGTAAGTGTCTGTATAGGTGTGCACAGTTTTCCGTGTCTGATTTGTAGTTAAGCCTTTTGTCAGTGTGTGCGTCTATACTATACAACATCTCAAAAGTGAAGCGCTTGCTGTAGTGGTTTTCTTGCCGTGGGATTGTTGTTGCTTCAAAGTTCGGCGAGTGTCCGCTCTCCGTACAAGTGTGTCGCAAGCGCCGTTTTTTGGATGGTTGTTTGATGTCTGAGTTTGTAGTCTGATTTGTGTTGAGATATTTGATAATGTTCTTTGGAAAATCATTGTCTGTCAAAATTTGTTTAATTTCTGAAATCGTCTCCTCGAGATAAGTTTCGTCACTTATGTTCAACATCCGTTGAATACAACTCTTGGCTGCAATTATTACCAGATCGTCAACATATTCGTAATTAATCTTGGAGGGTACTTGAGATTGTTGATTGTGCTGTCCAGGAGTTCCTCCATCACGATGTCCGCTAAAACCGGGGATGCTGGAGAACCCATTGTCATTCCTATTAATTGCGTTTATATTTGGTCCTCAAATTTAAAATAACTATTTTCTACAATGCAGAATTTTAAAATTTCCATAAACAGCTGCTTAGGTATTTTCGTATACTCTTCTATGTTTGTCCATTTTTTATCCTACAGTCTCCAAAGCTAGTTCTACGGGTATGCTCGGGAATTCTAAAGAAATTATTTAACAACATCCATTTAATACCTTTTTGTAGCAGAACAATTTTATTATTAGAACTTTGCTTAAAAAAATCGTAGAATTGTTTATAATATTTCATTTTAAAGTTAATAACATGTGCAAGTATTTTAAGAAATATCAAACACAATCAAAGCACAAGCGTAGGTTCAGTACAAAACGTGCCTGAAAATGGGTTCAAAATGTGCATCTTAATCAAGTTTAAGCTAAAGTTAGTAAAAATTTAGTTTAGTTTAGTGTGGCCAGAGCTGGATTGATTTTGTATTTTTTGGCAAAATTTTGTTTTAAACTTTAGGTCACACAATTTTTTTTTTAAACAGCAAAATTATGTCGAAGGGTATAGTTCAAGTTGGTGACCTTGTTAGGAATTGGGAATAGAAAGTACTTAAAGGAGACAAGGAAGTTCTCGAAAAAACAGAAAAGGGAATGTGAAAGGAATATTTCTGTCATGTAATCGACAAATTCCTGGGAAACTTAAAGAAGATTCAGCTCCTGACTGACATTCTTCTAATGTTTTATATTTTTGAGTATATTTAAATAATTTTGGGGCTGTTTCTTGTTATTCTTGATATTTTTGGTTTATTATTTTAATATTTTCTTTATAATTTCTAAGCTTAATAGAAGAAAATATATATTTTCTTCAGAAGTTGTACGCATACATTACTTATCTTTTAATGACTTTTTGTAGTAGATTAATGTAAGAATATTCCACATTTCACACATTCCACCAACCTACATTCTTAAATAGAATACTAATATGTTCTTCTTACTACTTCAATCAATTCAGATTTAATTTTACTCTTAAATTTATTTGCCTTTTTGGTCTCATCAAGCTTATTCATTGATTTGATTGCATGAACTGAATTTAATTAAACACTTGTAGCAAGTAGACATCTAAGTAGAAACAAAATTGATTAAATCAAAGTCTGATTAAAGACAAGTCCTTTGGAATGCTTTCCCCATTCTTACAGAAAAATGAAACATTTGCCTTGCCATTACTTGCACAAAAAGTAGATTAACCTCACATGTAAGAAACAAAACAGCAAAGAAGTGAAAGTAAGAATTGTGCCCTCGAGGCTAGCCCAAGGGTAAAGTCTCAAACTACCATCGTTGTTGTTAACAAGCAATCTGTACAATTTGCAAACGCCTCAAGCTCAAGACATTTGGCCAAAATCAATGGGAGGAAAGGTGAAGTGCCAAGTGCCAAGTACCTTGTCCACAGAGATTTGCCTGGCAAAGGTTATCAGTGCATTTTGCCCGAAATTGCATAATTACCACTTAAAGGATTTTCTTTTTGTCTTTTCCAACAGAGAAACTAAACGTTCTGTACGAACGCAATTGGACCATGCTGGTGCATGAGCAATTGCGACGCTTTGAGGGCTCTATTGTGGCTGCCACGCGTCAAGGAGTGAGTCAAGGAGGCGGCAGTGCCAGCACTTTAGGACACTTCGGCTATGATGCCGGCGATGCACAGAGTTGGACATTCAGTGAGGCCTTACTCTACTCGGTGTCTGTGATAACGACAATTGGTAAGTCCGTGCTAAGCTGTTTATGTTGGGTTTCGGCTTATTATGATTTTGGACATTTAAATTTACTTGACGAGTGGTTGGAGAAGTTGTTCGTTGGAATAACTACAAATATTTACATTGCTGTGGGCTATAAGGGCAAACATGCCCACCATCACACCCAACTGAAAGTAAACTAAGCCACAGCGAGTCAGGAAAAGCAACTGAGGGCGTATTATGTATACGCCTAGTTGGATAAGTCAAAATATTTGCATATGTTCAGAGGAGTGATGTGTGTGTGCGTGAGTGTGTACGGCAAGTCAAAACAAATTAACTGTATCTGATGGCCTTTAAGTGGTCAACTTCTAGTTATTTGCATATGCGAAGGATAAGGATTTGTGAAAATTATGAAAAGATTATTAAAATAATATGAAGAAAATACTGCGTTAAGAACAACAACAAACCCAAGAAAGAGTTGCTTATGTCTGACCGACTGGAGGCACCTCTAATGTCTGAAAAGAGTCTAAGTGGGTCATACTTTGAAAAAAAGAAACCAATCATCTTAACCGAGAAACAATTTGCTTGCTTGTTAGAGTAAGCCCAAATAAACGACTTTAAGAGTTTCCAAAATTTCGTTCTTTAAATTTGAACATAAAACTCGATTACGATCCATAAATAACATTAGATTTAATTACGGTTTGACAAGGGTCCGTACAGCCGAGACACCACTAGAAGAGATCATCCGATCTGAACCTCTTGACGTGCTCTGTGTGGGAAACTACCCTTCAGACCAACGCATGCCATTTGGGCAATGCATTGTGTGAAAAACCACCCTTGTGACCTATGCAGGCAATTTATATACATACTTGTCTTTACATTCACTATTTTAGTTTAGAATATAGTTAAGGAAATTATTTTAATAAAAGCAAACTCACTCGCCAAACTGAGACAGTACAAATTCAAACTTACACTAAGCTAGTAAAGGTTTATAGTTCTGAACAGCAGAGTCCGACTCGTTTCTAACTTCTGCGTATACAAGAGCCCTCTGCATCGGGGAAGTGGATACACCGAGAGTATACCAACTTATTCGCTCTCTTTTGCAACAACAAACAAGTGCTAAACAATAGCTCTCCTCTCTTTTGCAACAACAAACAAGTGTTAAAGGAGAGAGGTTTCGCGTAGCTAAACACACACACGCCATGCTAAAATGAGCATGTTTGTGTGTTGCCAGAATTATCCAACGATGCGTTTCCATTAAGCATCCAAAGATTTTTTTCGCTAGCTTCAATGTTATTCCATACCTGAAGTTTCGATCATTGATTTCAAGATGTTTTGGAGCTAAATCACTCTCTGAAAAAAGGGCTTTGGGAAATGGTTTTAATTAAATGTAAAAGCTCACCAATTTTCTTAAGGAATGATGCCTTAATTTAGATTAAGTATATATATATCTTGCTAAATTTTATATAAGAGAGAAGAGAAGAAAGAAAGAGTTTGAGACTAACCGCTCAAAATTACTAAGCTCTTCTCAATCAATCCATTCTCATTTCATTTAAAAACCTTCCTCTATAAATCACCTTGTTTTAAATTGAACCCCAAGATCTTTCCCATTAAAAACTTGAAAGCACAGCTGGCTTTACTTTCCCTTCAAAATTGTTCCATTTCCTATTGAAATTGCATATAAATAATCAAATCAATTTGCTTTAAGCTAAAAATGTAAAAATGCCCTTACTCTGACGCTGAGAAATTCCCTTCAGAATTAAATAAAATTGCTTCATTTTCGCTGTTGTCCCCTTTTCTCAAGTTTGCTGTGTTAGTGCCATGCCATGCATGCAATATGAAGACTTCTTACTTACTTGCACATTTTGTTATAGAAATAAATATTTTATCTTCATCATTCCCTCTTCCCCCTGCAGGTCATGGTAGCTTGACACCGCGCACACCAGCCGGCAAGTTGGCCACCATTTTCTATGCCCTGCTCGGAGTACCCCTGATGCTGATGTGTTTGTCCAGTTTGGGAGCATTGTTAGCCGAGGCATTGCAGTGCACCTACACGCGACTCTGTTGCCAACTTCAGAAGAAGACCACAATGCAGCCAACTACAGTGGTGGCCACACCCACAACCACGACTATGACAAAACGACGCTTGGCCGCAGTTGGCAATGGGGTAAGTAGAGTAGTATGTGGCATATGATTGATATTATTTAACTGTTTGGGAACTGCTGTAGTTTATCAGGCAGTTTATGATGACATTTTTATGGATTTTAATTCGATGTCTGGAGGGGAGCCAACTCAACACAAAAACTGTTGCTGAACCAACCCGCCCAAAAGCCAAATGTATTCCCAGAGCAATTCTTCTTCCAGCAAAACTTTCAGCATTGTTTCGTGTCCAGAAAACTTTCACTGGCTACTTGTATATTTTTGCTTGAACTTTTGGCAGTTTACTAAGTGTTTCTGTTTTTCTTTTGTGCTCGTAGTTTGTCTTGATATTTGGAAGAGTAAGAGTTTTTACAGCAATTTTGTCAGGCGACAGTTGATTTTACACAAAGGTATGAAGTTGTTAACTGTCAGTTTAATGCAGGTGTTTGAGGCATTACATAGGCTTATTATTATTGTTTCCCTCAAAAATAAATTTTCGATTTTTTAAAATGAAAATCTCTATTTTGGTATATTCCACTTGCTGTAGCAATAATCAAAGTCCCTACAAATTTCCCATGTTTAACTGCGTCTGCGTGTTTCGCACTGATTTAGTTTGAGTTTTGTGTTTCAATGGACAAGCCTTAGAAATGAATTGCATTGAGTGTTGAATTACGAGTTTTAATTAAGACAACAGAAACCTTTTAAGTGGAAAGTGCGGAGGGTTTTCCGTTTTTTAGCTAGCTAAAAGTTTGTAATTGATTTGGGCAAAAGAGCAAATAACTTTTTTGGGTTTGGCAGATTGCGAATTGAGCTAAGTACGAGACCCAAAAAAAAAACAAAAACACACTCTTTTCTCCCTTTTTGTTTGCATGTTTAGTGCATTCGTGCATAAGTTTTGTAAGTCATTTGTTGCCCTGTTGTCGTTATGACATTTTTGTTATAGCCTGAGCTATGAGTTCCGGCTTTTCCATGTACATGATATCCGTGAATTATACCCTCTGCGCTTTAAGCTTTAAATGCCTGAAAAAGTCACTTATTTGCCTGTCGGCGAGTTTTTCAATTGTAGCCTGTGTTTATTTTGCTGTTTAATTGCCAATTTATGGCTGTAGGACAAAAACAAAGTAAAATAAAAATGATTAAATAAATAAGTGCATTTGCGGTGACCCGAACAAATTTGAATACAATTGCCATTTGACATTTCGTATATATTCAATTTTGTTCGCCAACATTTACTTGCTCCCAGGCGACCATTTTTAATGAGCAGTCAACTTTTAGCGCAGTTCTTAAAGTCTGGCACACTTTAAGGCAGTTGGCAAAGGCTGGCGAAACTTTAGTTGGGTCAAATGGCCGCGGCGGCATAAATTTAAAGTTTGCCAGGCCAAGTGCTTTGGCTAAGTAAATTAAAATGAGTGCGAGGCACTTTAATTCACTGACTGGTGGCAGCGGAAAAGTTGTTTGTGTGTGTGAAAATTACATGGCAGCCTAAAAGCATGCAATAACTTTTCATTTCCGCCTCTTAGTTGCACTTACAGAAAAACAAAAGACCAAAAACCAAACAATTCACAGATCTGTCGTTCGTAACAATAAGTGCTATGCAAATTAACTGACCACAAACCATTCGAGTAAGGTGAGTAAAGTGTATTCTGAATGACAAAGTCATCTAAAGCTGAGTTAACCAAACCACACTTGGATTTTTCAAACCAATCAATGAGTACTTGACATTTCCAAATCAAAGTTCATCAAATTCATTACAGGAAAGAACATTAGACAGAATACTTAATGTATTTTTACTATGCGTGAGGGGATTTATAAGTAACAACAGTGGGCGTGGCTTACATCAAGGTATGGTAAGTGGGATTGCCTTGCTCTTATTATGGTATAATATTTGTACTTTATTAACCATAATTAACTGAGGCTATTTCACACACATCCAGCTGCCCCGGGCCTCGATGGAGAACTACAGTATAGAGATAAATGTTGAATAAGAGATGGCGGCTGCCGCAAAGCGAACGATTGCCTCACTAAATTCCAGACTAACTTATAAGCTTGCATATTTTTGGTGGGATTTTTTTCACTGCTATTCGTATCTGTCCGTACTTCTTATTCTATTTTTGCACGAAGCCAGGTTGAATTCGGTCTGTGAAGAGTCTTATTAATTTTCGTTTAACAGAGTACTAAAATATTTAGCAACACTTACCGCTGATTCCATTTCGTTCATTTCGCCACAAACAAATGATATGTTTTTTCAACTGTGAAGAGCACACACTTTTCTCTGGAATATTTTTTATTGCTCTGCAAAACGAAAACTTTGTACATTTCTCTTGTACGTCCTATACTCGAGTACGGATCTTGTGTGTGGTCTCCGCAATATTCGACCCATCAAGACAGAATTGAATCTGTGCAAAAGCAGTTTTTATTGTTTGCTCTTCGTGGTTTAAACTGGAATCCTGAGGTCCGTTTACCGTCATACTCTAGTAGGCTACTTTTGATTAACGTGCCCTCCCTCATTAACCGTAGAGTTATGCTTGGTGTAATTTTTATACATAGATTGATTAATGGTGAAATCGACTCTTCTGAGTTGGTTGGTCAAATTAACCTCAACGTTCCTATTAGACCGACTCGCAATTTTATACCCCTATCACTAAATCGTTGTACCACTAACTATGCGTTGCATGAACCTTTTCGTGTTCTCTGTGCTGATTACAATAAACTTTACCGAGTAATCAACTCGGAAGCTTCTCTTCCTGCTTTAAAAACTACTATTTTAACATATTTAGCCCGTAGTTGACATTTCTTTATGTTTTTCCTTCGCGATTCGTCTCATACGTTTGTGTCTCCGCCTCTCGGTCGGTTCGGCTACTATTTTGGGCTACTATTTTGCCTGCGGTTCGCGCGTAACAGGCCCTGGCTTGGTGTCGCATGGGCCACTTGAACGTACTGCGCATTGTACGTCAACGTCCAGACAATTTCTGACGTTGAACCCTACACAGAGGGAAAAAACTGAGAACAGAACGTTCTCATTTGTTCTTGAGAACAAATGTTCTAAATGTTCTTGGAATGAGTAAAGTTGTTATCAAACGAATAATATTTACTTTAAACAACAACAACAACACCGGTTTTCAGCAGAGAGATGTACAAGAGAGACAGCGAGTTGGTTCTCTTTTTGCTCTCTCTCTCTTGTCTGCTCAACAAAGCATAAAAAGCCCACTTGACGTGCATCTGCAAAACTGTTCAATGGCTGAATTGTCAAGTGCGTCATTCCATACGTTTAGCATAAGGTACCGGGCTCAAATCCCAGTCAAGCCCGAATAAATTTTTCTGTGTTTTTCTGGAAACTTAAATGAAACGAGTCAGGTGTCCTGATTCCTATGGCACATATGGGTGGAGCGGCCCATATCCATAGTAGCCAGCCGTGCCTCTCTTCACTTCCAATCAAAAGAGGTATGTTGTCCCCGTTCATTATTCCACCCAAATGTGAGGAATCCGCCCAAACCTGGTCCCAAGTGCAATCAAATTTTTGTCCAGGTGAGTTTAAAATGTTCTTGAAATCGGAACAATAAAAACTCAAATCTTGTTCTCAAAAATGGAACAATGTCAACTCAATTTGAGTTTTAGCGTTCTCAATATATTGTTCTTGAAGTGAGAACATTTTACTACAAATGAGAAAACCCGTTCATGCATACTTTTTGATAACGTTTGTGCTTGTTTTGAGTTCAATGTTCTCGGTTTTTTCGCCCTGTGTATGTAATCATTGCGCTCAGCTCGTTTGCTCTAGTTGTTTTGTTAGCATGTGCTGTTTGAACTGAACTGCTTAAAACGCATCGTACAAAATATTCCAAATGTCAAAGGCTTTTGAATCCTTGACTCACTTTAGATTCTAAAGTCAAGGCTGCCTTCACACTGTTCGACACATGACCCATGACATCTAGCAGGCCCGCATTTCTCCATGAAATTCTATGAATTTGACAAGCTATTCAAATCTCAAACAGAACAAAAAGCAGGACTACTACGCTATCATGTGTCATGTGTCAAACAGTGTGAAGGCAGCCTTAGAATAAAACATGAACTGACTAAAAACTCTTCTCATGCAGGGCTCTAGTGGAGACGTTTCATGACAATCAGAATTTTTCATACGATTTTTTTACATATATCTAATGTTTTTTTAAGGGTAGGTACTGTATACCTTCAGAAAATTTTTTTTCATATATAAAATGATATGATATTCCCCTAAAAGGATATAAAAAGAATTAACACATACAATTTTTTTTAGAATTTTTAGACCATTTCCCGCCCATTTCTTCAACTTGAAAAACTTTCAATCGGATGAATGGAAATTTCGCGGATTTTGAAACATTTTAAAGCTCATTTTATACCCTTGGAGAGGGTATATTGAAATTGTCCGTACTTGCAACACGCAACGACAGCAACTTAGTTTTAATGGTTTAAGATAAAAACTTTCTCCAAAACTTAGCCAATGTGGACAGGGTCAAAATTCACTTCAATCGTGCAATTGGTTAAGGTACCTCCAGAAGAAAGTAAACCATTTTCACCAGAGAAAAAATTAATCAAAATTCTTTTTCGTCAACTAGAAGCTTAATTTTATAAAAATAAAAAAAATAAAAGTTTCGCTCGATATTGACCTTGACCTAATGGCATATATTTAGCTATAGCTAGAGCCTTTTTATACCCTTGGAGAGGGTATATTAAAATTGTCCGGATGTTTGTAACGCATAGAAGGAAGCATCTCCGACCACATAAAGTATATATATTCTTGATCAGCATGACGAGCTGAGTTGATATAGCCATGTCCGTCTGTCCGTCTGTCCGTCTGTCCGTCCGTCTGTCCGTCCGTCTGTTTCTATGCTATCTCCTCCGTCAGTTTTAAAGCTATCGTAACCAAATTTTGCACGAAGTCTTTTGGTATAAATACGCTGCACATTTGTCGGAACCGGCCGGATCGGTTGACTATAGCATATAGCTGCCATAGGAACGATCGGTTGAAAAACTAGTTTTAGTGAGAAAAACTTTTTGTTTTCGATGTTATCGCTCCCAACGCTCGTATTTATAAGTTTTTAGTGATTTCACATAATTTCACCAAGCCATTTTGAAATCGGACAACTATATAGTATGTGATACAAATAGGCTGATCAAAAAAAAAGTCTTAGTGAGAAAAACTTTTTTGTTTTCAATGTTATCGCTCCCAACGCCCGTATTTATAAGTTTTTAATGATTTTACATCATTTCACCAAAATTTTTCGAAATCGGACCACTATATAGTATAGCTGCCATACAAACTGTCAGGCACATATCAAGCTCCAAGGTATATAAACTTCGGTCGAGCCGAAGTTAGCTTGCCTCTATTTTTAAATTTTCTTTTATTTAAAAAATGCTTAAACTTTCAAAAGCAATCAATGCCTATTTCCACCTAGCTGAAGTGCCAACCGAGTGACAAAATCCACTTGCCGCTTGCCACTTGCCTTGTACTTTGCCACTCGAACATGCCACTTCTGGCTGGAATATTTATTCACATTTTTTGTAATGCTCGACGACTTGTTGAACAAGTTTTTTGCATTTACCTGTGCTCCAGCATTTCGTTACGCCTGGCTGCTCAGCTCCAGGCATTTAACGACTCATTAGGGCTTAATCCAATCCAATTTAGGCCAAGTCTTACATATGTTTGGGCCAACTTTTTGACCCTTGATAAGGATTGCGGTTATTTTTGGGGAAATGTGCTTTCTCATCGCTTGAATTATTATCATCGTGTTAGTTGCTGACATTATGCCCTTTTGCAATTATCATGATGGCAGGCTGTAACAACCCCCGGACCGCACATCATTTCTGTGTGCGTGTGTGTCCATGAGATTGCCCTGGCATCTCCCATGATGAGCTCACCACAGAACCGCAAAGTACATGGTTGGCAGGCAGCAGCCGCAAACAGCTTTGAATGAGAACCACGACGATGACATCGACTTAGACATGTCACTCCGGCCTCAAGCCTCTGGCTTGGGTGAAGACATGAAAATTTGCGTAATTTATTGACATTTTGTGATATCGAAAATGGGGCTTAAGCTGGAAAGTATCAAGAGCTAACCAATTCCCTTTTGTAATTTCAGCCCAACTGCAAGAGCTGCAAGTACGATGCGGCCAAAAGTGAAACGACTCTCAATGAGTGCTTTGAATATGGCCAGACGACGAAGCGTAGATTGTCCCTGGATCAGAGCGAAGGTGAGTGAGTACAGGAAATTAAATAATCAGCATAACATTTGGAAAGTCGTTTATCAACTTGAACGTGTTCCCGTTTGCCTTTGTCCTCTTCCCTGTTGCGGTCAGCAGAAGCCTGTCAATTGTTGCGCAACGCCATGCCAGCCAAAAATCAGCAGCAGCTTTACCAGCAACAGCAGCCGGATGTCATGCTAATGACAACAACAACGGGCAATGCGCTGCTGAAATATGCACCACAGCAACAACAACAGCAGCAGCAACAGCAATTCACGACAGCAACTCTGCCGCGCCCACACCACCAGCAGCAGCATCAGCCGAATTTCATGGCTGTGCCCAGCAGCCTGCTGCGTTTCAGTGCCGCTCCCACCTTGCCTCTGACTGCGGCTCCACCCAATTGCTATGGTCCTGGCACGGCTACAATTTACTTTCCATTTGCACCGTCATCTGCCACGGCAACTGCACACTCGGGCCCGACTATTGGCGGCCATTGTCAACAGCCGCTGGTCAAGTATCACACAATACACTTGCAGCCGGCCAGCTCCAAGCAACGATTGTTGACCACAGCAGCAACTATGCTGGAGCCGGCGATGACAACGGCAACAGCAACGGGGGATGGCTCTGAGTCAGCAATGCAGACGACAACCACATCCACACTGGAGGCCATAACATTGCCGCCGCCTCCGGCCTATCAAACTGCCAATATGTTGGGTAAGTAAGCTATAAAGATATTCAAATGCTCGAAATCCAAATTTCATCAAGGGCAAATTATATACAATTAGAGAGATATGCAATTTGGCCCATCCCACAGCCCCGACCACAGCAACAAAAAGCCGAACTGTAATCAATCAATCATACGCCCCGTTGTCGTAACCTCAGCTCATTTACGCATTCAATTACATAACAATTTGTTGCCAGTGTGGCCAAAGTCATCACCATCATCGCCATCATCATCATCGGCAGCAGCGGCAGCTCAGCTCAGAGTTAAGCAGTCACATACTTCAACCACTTTGTCTGTGCTTTTTGCCTGGCATTAAAAACTTTTCAACAACAAGGACAACATGCACTTGAGGCAAATGTCGGCATGTGCGACAGTTTTATTGATGATAATGATGACTTGGCACTTGGCACAAAGACGACAACGACTACGACGACAAGTCTTCCTTCTGGTTGTGCAACGTATGCAAAACTCATTAAACTTAACAGTTGCCGCCTGACTGCGGCACGTGACATATTTGCCCAAGTGCCTGGGCCCCCGAGTTGGCTGTCCTTTTGAAAATTACTTTTAATTCCGCAACAAATTGCAGCGTGAGATTTGCCAATATGTCAGCTTCAACTTTCCATTGATTCCATTATGCAGGTTAATTGTTTGGCCAGCAACAGAAGCAGCAGCAGCAGGGCAAAAGCCAAAAGGCAGGACTCTCAGTGGCAGACCACACCATTAACACACAGTGTCAAAGTTGCAACAAAAAACCACAGGAACCAAATGACTTTCATGTGTACTGTGTGTGTGTGTGTGTGTGTGCGCTCTAATGAAGGTCTTTGTCAGCTGGTTGCGCCCTGTCCAAGCTTAAGTAAATATTTTCCAATTGGCTATGTCCTGCCCAGACCGCATCCCGTCGCGATTTGGCAACAGTGAGCTGGCCAGCGCCAAAACTGAAAGATGCCGTAACGCTTTCCTTCCGCTCTTCCAGTGGTTAGGCAGGCCGCACTGCCAGTGGTGACTGCCACCCAGACAAAACAGCCAGCACAGTGGGTGTAGTCGACAAAATGGAAATTTACATGAAATGAAAATTACAAAAAATACATTTTACTGCAACAAATTTGCATTAATAAAACTAATCAAAATTGTTAATAGGCTCATGTCAAATTAGTTATGTTTATGCAAATTACCAGCAAAGCAATTAACTTGGATAAATTAAAATAAATATATTAAGTAAACGTACAGATGAAAATTATACAAAATAAAAACATATATAAATGGAATACAAACTGAAACGTTTGGAATAACTTAATAGGGATTTCTCAGGTAAAATGTAAAGAAACGCATTAAATGTGCGATAAAGATAATAATTTTCCCCAAAAGCACATGTTTTCATAAAGACAGAGGAAAATAAATCAGAACCAGTTTAGTCAGACGATACCCTTTCAACAGGACTGTGTTTGTCGAGCACTCATAAAATAAAAAGCAAAATGCATCATCTGAAAGGTGTTGAATTTGTTCTTTTTATTGTTGTGCTGTAGCGACAGCGGAGGGACTAAGGGCTGTTTTCTCATGTACCTGTTTTTGCTCAAATCGAAATGCAATTGGTTGTCTCATGTAGGCTTATTATGATCCGCACTCCGTTGTTTATTGTTATATTAATTTCGCACCAATTTTATTCTTTCGGAAAGACAATTTACTATGATGGCAGATTTAGCAATTGCTCTAAAGCTCAGTTCACACTGACAAATAATTTGGAAAAATTTTAAATGAAATCATAATTTAAATTTTTATTCCGTAAAATCTAAAATCATGTATATTTAAATCAAAATTTGTGAAAACTATTTGCCCGTGTGAACTTAGCTTAAGCAATCAACTAGGGGAATTAGTGCTCATCTATCTCTTCAGCAATGTCTCCAGAGTTTATAAAAGGCAAATCCAAATTTATCCATTTTTGTTTAGTTATTAACAATTCAGACTTCGTTGTTTTTAGCAGCAGTTCTTTTTTGCTTTCAAATATTTTTGAGTGTGACCATATGCGCTCATACATAAAAAAACACATAACTTGCTTTAGCACGTATATGATTTTTAATTAAATGTGGATAGAGCAGTCATCTAGATGGCTAACTTTCAACATGGACAAATCAAATTATGAAAAATCTACCTAGAATTGCAAGAAAAGCAACATGAGAAAAACAGCGAATGAAAAAAAACCCTAAGTCCAAGCCAAAAAAAAACGTGCTTCTCATCAGTAATAACCAAAGGGAACCATTAGTTGAAGGGCTTTTTTGTCTTAACAATCGTCATGAATACACAAAGAGCGAGGAACTTTAAGTGTTTGATATTATTTCAGGCTCGAACCGATCTTTGCCAATGTGCGAAGGATTTGGTTCGAGTCTTGGTTCGGCCCAAGATTTACCCATATTTCATAAAAATGCCAGCTATATGATTCTTCTTCTCTTCTTCTTTTTAAATGTCATTACAACCTCTGGGCCTCTGCGATTAACGCTCTCCATTCGCTTCTGTTCTGTGCGAGCTGCCACCAGTTGGTCACACCAAGCTTGGCAATGTCTTTCCTCACCTCGTCTTCCCATCTTAGTGGTGGTCTTCCCTTCTTGCCGCCTCCATAATCATCCGCCAGGCTGGTGTCTCCATAGAGCTCATACAGTTCGTCGTTTCTGCGAATGCGGAAATCATCGCCGACTTTTAAAGGTCCATAAATCCTCCGGAGAATTTTTCGCTCAAACACTCCAATCGCCTCTTCATCCGCTGCTGTCATTGTCCATGCTTCTGCGCCATATTGCAGGACCGGGATGATAAGCGACTTGTAAAGGGCTATTTTTGTTCTTCGCTTGAGGTCTTTGCTCTTGAACTCCCTACTTAGCCCATAGTAGACGTTGTTCTTGCTGGTTATCATCGTTCCGAGGTAGACGAAATCCTCTACAACATTATAGTTGTACTCCTCCATTGTAACAGATTGTCCAAGTCGCAATGACTTTTTGTCCGCGGATATTAGGTACTTCCTCTTGTCCTCATTTACCGCTAAACCCATTAATCTAGACTCCTTCTCAATCTCTGAAAAAGCCTTGCTTACTGCACGTTTGGTTTTGAAGATAATGTCAATATCATCGGCATATGCAAGTAGCATTAGATTTTTATAAATAAATCCGCCGGTTCTGTTGGCATGTCGGCACTTGCGCAGTATATCTTCCATCAGTAGATTAAAGAAGTCACACGATAAGGTATCGCCTTGCCTAAAACCTCTTTTGGTATCAAATGGTTCGGAGAGGTTCTTTCCAATTTTGACGGAGCTTTTCGTACTTCTCAACGTCATCATGCAAAGTCGAACGTACTTTTCTGGAATACCTAAAGTAGACAGGGCTTTGAAGAAGCTTGACCTTATCGGTGTGTCAAAAGCTGATTTATAATCAACAAAAAGATGGTGTGTTTGGACGCCTCTTTCATAGGTTTTCTCCAGGATTTGTCGAAGTGTGAAAATATGGTCTGTGGTGGATTTACCAGGTCTAAAGCCACACTAATAAGGTCCAGTCAAGGTATCAATAAACGGCTTTAGACGTTCACAAATAATGCGGGACAGAACATTATATGCGATGGGGAGGAGACTGATCCCGCGGTAGTTGGCGCAAACTGCAGGGTCTCCTTTTTTAAAGATTGGACAGAGAACACTTAGATTCCAATCGTCGGGCATGCTTTCGTCAACCCATATACGGCACAGAAGTTGGTGCATGCACCTTACCAATTCATCGCCTCCAGCCTTGAACAATTCAGCGGGCAGCTCATCAGCGCCTGGTGATTTGTTGTTCTTTAGCCTTCGTATGGCTAAACAGACTTCCTGTTGGGTCGGCGGGTCTATCTCTATGTTGTCGATCGGTGGCATCGTTACTTCTCTAATGGCGGCTTCCTGTTCGTCATCGCCTCCCAGTAGGTTGGAGAAGTAACTTCTCCATTTGTTAAGCGTCACTTGCGGATCTGTGACTAGATTCCCGTGTTCGTCTTTGCATTGTGCGCCTCTGGGCTTAAAACCTTCTGTTAATTGCTTAATCTTTTGGTAAAATTTTCGAGTCTCACTAATGCCGAATAACATCTCGACTCCCTCACGCAAGCGCCTTTCCTGCTCATTCTTTTTTCTTCTAAATAGGCGCTTCTCCTCTTTCCTTTTCTTCTGGTAAACAATTTTATCAGCATCCGCTTTCGTCTGCAAAAATGTCTTGTAGACCTCGTTTTTCTCTGCAGTAGCGCGTCGGCACTCCTCATCGTAGCAAGACCGCCTTTGAGGGGACTCGGAGTACCCGAGTACCTCCTCGGCAGCCGCTCTCATGGAGTGTGATATACGATTCCATTGTTCGCCTATATCGGAAGGGAATGGGGAGGATTCCTTGAGCAGTTGGGCAGGTTTAGCTGTGTAGGCTTCGGAGGTCCATTGTGATTGCAGCTTCTCGACGTTTAGCTTTCGACGTGTGCCAGTGCGTGAGGCATGCGCCACACTGAGCCGTGTGCGTACCTTAGCTGCAACAAGGCAATGATCCGAGTCAATATTGGCTTCTCGAAACGCGCGCACATCTAGTACACTTGATGAATGCCTTCCGACAATCACAAAGTGATCAATCTGGTTTCGAGTTCGTTGATCAGGGGACTTCCAGGTCGCCTTATAGATGTCTCTATGTTCAAATCTGGTACTACTTACGACCATGTTCCGGCCCGCAGCGAAGTCTATTAGCCTCTCTCCGTTACCAGAGGTTGTTTCATGAAGGCTAAAGCGTCCGACTGTCGAACCAAAAACTTCTTCTCTCCCGATTTTCGCGTTAAAATCGCCTAGCACGATCTTTATATCGTGGTCGGGTATATGATTAATATTTAAAATAATATGCAGAATTTCTACACTTTTAGGGTCGATTTCACATCTTCTACATAGAGCTATTTGTCACATAAACTAACAAATAACAGTGTAAAATCGATGACTATTTGACACATAGCAGCTATCTGGGAGAACAGAAGACTTTGTTCAAGTAGTTTCATAGAATTTAGTTATTTTTATTGATTAGATGTCAAAATGTCAAAAAAAATTTTATTTACTCAAATCTCTCTTAGTGCCATCGAAGGCTCTAATGTCAGTAATTGCTTTATTATTTGATAACTTTCGTCAACATTTGAAAGTATAATTAAAAAGAAGTATTATGCTAAGTTTAATTATATATACATTGGCCAAATGATTTCTCGCAGAAATGACAACACGTTCGGGATTGCAATTTTATCTAAATAGCATAGATGCATTTAGAGTACGATAGTCCAAGCGACCCCTGCAATAATTCATTTCAATTTGAACTCCTGAAAACAAACGCTCAAAACTTACTTGTGTACCGCTAGCACAACTTTTAATAATTTAAAAAGATCTGGAAATATTTTTTAATTTGTTTCCCAAAGTTATTGTTTATTATTTGATTATGCGATTCATTTAAATGCAATACAGCTTATTTTCTGCTCTGCAGATAAAGTCACATTATATCTAGGATTAAGAAATATTGCACATAAGTAAGCGTCATTCTCGAACAGACTGGGTTCTCTAAATTCAAATACGTGAGACAAATTTTGGTCAGTGTTGAGTTGTTGTTTTCAATGTCCAATTAACATTAAATCCAGATTGAATGAAAATCATTAAAGACTAACAGTTCGCTCTGCATTCTTGCTAAAACTGTAACAATTTTGCAAATCTTATCCCTCACCTTGGGTTAGAGAGAAAAATCAGAGTTAGTTGCCAGCATTTTGCGATCGGCTAAGCTAGCCATCATCCAGTGTAATTTCTTACATTTCTTAAAGGAAAGATGAGGAGGGTAAAGATTTTGGTTAGCTGCACTCACTCTTTCTCGTTCGGTCTCTTTTCATTGTGCCCGGCGCAATTTATGTATGTCTAATGTTAATTGTGCATACATCAACTAAATTTACGTTCATCAAAATTTTTAGTAGTACAGAAAACCCGAAATTTTTTGTTTGTTTCGGTACTCAAAGCCGGTTATGTTAATGAAGGTTATACTAACCGGTTAAAAATTTTAAAGTGTTCAGAGCTATGGCTTCGGTTACGGTTTTAATTTCTGGCGTTATATATTAAAAGAATTTCTATATTCTAGACATTATTTTAAAACAGATCATAAAAATGTATTATATAGAGAAAATACTTCTAAAACTTTGCGATTTTAACTCTTGACCAATTTTTCTCAAATACAGAGAAATCATTTTCTGAGTGTACTAATAAGATTGTGATTTTGCAATTTTATGAAGGCGGACCGAAAATTAAGGTAAAGTTGTCAACTTTGGTTTAGTTTAAGGTTTAGTCCACAGTTTAAAAAAATCGAAATTCTGAGTTCACAGCCGATTACGGCATCTGTTACATTAACATGGGCTCTCTCCGTAAACTTATATATAAACTGCCAATACTCTTATAACCAACTTTGTTCACTGTGCCAGCCAGATGTTTCCACCATTAGCCCCGCTGACATCCTGACTCAACCACTGACAGTGGCCGCTAATGAAAATCAACGTCCAACTTTGGTTGCGGGGTTTGTGGAGGATTTTAAGCTTTCCGCTACATTGTTGCATTGTTCGTCTAAAACTTTTGCAAATGCAAAGCAAATAATTTTGCTATATACACAACCCTTCCCCATAGAATATTTGCTAACTGCAGTTGCATGCTGTTCACGCCAACGGAAGTTGCTTGGCCAATTTGTGCACAAACTTTTTTTGTTTAACCAAAACTCCAATTTAAATTTATTTTATACAATGGCACTGCTTAATCTCGTTGCAGGGGTGAGGCGTGGCCAGTTCGTGGCCAAACCGTTGCCGCATGAGATCAATGAACTGCTGGCGGCGGGATCGGTATCGGGTGATTTATCCTGCAGGCATGATTTATTGCCAACAGCAACAGGCACCGCAGCAGCATCTACGCCTGGATCATTGTTAACCTATACGACCGCAATGGCAACAAGCCCACAACTGTCATCAGGCATTAAAACAACAACAGGCGGATGCGGAGGCGGAGTCGGTGCAGCAACAACAATGTCCGATAACAGTTTTATGGCCGCAGGTGTCTGTGGCAATGCGGCGCCAGTAACAGCAACAACAACATCAGCCTCCACTGCAGCAGCAACATTGTCGGCTCTGCTAAGCACCAACTCGTCGGGCAATGTGGACATCATGGAGGATGAGGATGAACAGGAACGTGAGCGTTTGAGGTATGTTCCTTGGCTAAAAGTTCAACTGATGGGGGCTTAGTTTGCTTTTAAATCACACATTTCAAATCCCCGTTTAACTTATTCACCAAATTCAAGTGTTGTACAAAACTGTTAATTTTATTTCATAAAAACAAACTTTTCTGCCTGTTGGCTACACTTTAAATCAACACTCGAAATGTTTGCCTGCACATTGCATAGTTCGCCTGTTTGCCCGCTTTCAATCTGTAGCCAGCTCCTGCAGTGTTCTGGCCACGTCTGCGGTTGCCTCGGTTGTTAAGTGCCTTTGCTCTTCTCATTCTGGTGTTTTTTCGTACATTTTGCGCATTTTATTAAATAAAAACCAGCGGCTGGTAATTAATTTTGACAGTGAACCTGTACACGCGCCGCAGGACTCCCTCTCGCGACCGCTGCTGCTGCTGCTAAGGCCCTTCTTCAATTTCAGCCTTGTCTGTAATTAATTGTAAGCCGAGCACCGCTGCTGCTGCTGCTGCTCACTCGCAGTGAAACAGGTCAATTAATCTCATGCGAATTGTCTGCACGTACGTTTACTTGAGTTACATTACGTAAATACGAGACGTCTGTTATCCTAAATCAAAACTAGTAAGTGGCCTTACCCCAAAAAGGTCTTGCTCAGACACTAGTCCGCTTTCAAGTGTCCAAACTGCCAGCCAATCGCACATGAAGTGCATCGGTAAGTGTTTGTCTTCAGACATCAGACAAGTTCAATAAATGTACAGCAAATTGATTTGGCCAAGCACACTCGAGCGAAGGAGCTAGTGGAGCTTACAGCAGTTTATACAACGGGCAGCTATGCAGCTTTGCTTGAGTTTGGTGTGTGAAAAAGGATCAGTTGAGGAAAATTCCTTAACAGCAGAAATGAAAATCTGGAAGAGAAGTTTTAGTTTTTAAAGTGATTGGTTTAAGGACCTTTATAAATTATAACACAGATCGACAATGTCCAACTTAAAAAGAAACAACATAAGAAAATAAATTATAATTAAAGGGGCCTCAGCAAGCATTGCCTCCCATCCTATCCCATGGGGTAAGAACTCATAATTCTGCCGGCGTCGCAGCCGACACACGCATCTAATAATAGGACGCTCGGCGTCTTGCTCTCTCACGACGCCTGCAATCGTCTTTTTTTTTTCTCTCAGGAAACATTGCTTCATAACAGTGTCCGGCACCGTTCAATGTTCTGTGTATACAGGTAGCGACGTCCATCCTCTGTAGCAGCGGCGTCGATACACAGACACTATACGAACGTACACTGCTCTCTTTTGCACTAACAAACATGTGCTAACTGAGAGCGCTCTCGCGTGTCTGAACGCACACATGCAAAGGCAAAATAAGCATGTGTGTTTTGCCGGACACTGCTTCATAATGACGTTTCTTCGTGTTTCGCTGCTACGCACACAAGCACAAAGCTTGATAACACAGTTCGACAAAATCCAACTTTTTTTAAAAGCCCGGCATAAGACCAATAAATTATGATAAAAGGCACCTTTGTAAGCATCACCTCATACCCAGTTTTTCAAATCCACCCTCGGTTCGCGTTTAATGGGTACTTTTGTACTTGCAACACACAACTACAACAATTTTAACTAAGTTTTTACTGGCTTAAGATAAAATTCTCCAAAATTCAGCATATGTGGACATGGTCATTGGGAACGACATATGAAAAATTCACTTAATTTGCGCAAACGGTTAAGGTACCCCCAGAAGGAGTTAAACGTTCATTCTTCAATATCTTTAAAAGCGCACGGTAGATTTTTCTTAAAATCGTTGTGTATGATGGTATAATGGGCTATTGCATTTCCCTAAGAGATGGTACTCGACAGCCAAAAAACCGCGAATTGGAGTACCAATTTTATATTCACCCACGGTGCACTCCATATGAACTATATACCCGACGTACAAATAGACTGAACTGTGTTTTCAGTTTCACCAAGGAAGCTTTGGTTCGCGTTTTATAGGCAATTTTGTACCAGCAATTGCCTTTAAACAACATATACCATCTGGGTATCACAGTCTCCCCCAAAAATTATGCAATTAATCTTATGATTAAAATTCGTCGTTTCCACCAAGAAAAAGTAAATCTTTAATAAAAATTGTCTTTGGCGGGCCATTCGTGGTACACCAAGATGCGCTGAACTAAAGTATTTAAATGATATGATCTGTTTTCCTGCTTGCAATGAAGCAATTTACTTATAAATTTAATTTCATAATTTTGGTAAAGCTGGTTTTACCTAAATGGTCAATGTTGTTCTAAGGCAGTTGCTGGCACAAAAATGCCTATAAACCGCGAACGAAGGCTTCGTTGACAAAACTGAAAACGCAGATCTGTCTATTTTTAGACCTTGTTTATGGCCTATATGAATTGATTTGTGGGTGAATATAAAATTGGTACTCCAATTCGCGGTTTTTTGGCTGTCGAGTACCATCTCTTAGGGAAATGCAATAGCCCATTATACCATCATACACAACGATTTTAAGAAAAATCTACCGTGCGCTTTTAAAGATATTGAAGAATGAACGTTTAACTCCTTCTGGAGGTACCTTAACCGTTTGCGCGAATTAAGTGAATTTTTCATATGTCGTTCCCAATGACCCTGTCCACATATGATGAATTTTGGAGAATTTTATCTTAAGCCAGTAAAAACTTAGTTAAAATTGTTGTAGTTGTGTGTTGCAAGTACAAAAGTACCCATTAAACGCGAACCGAGGGTGGATTTGAAAAACTGGGTATGAGGTGATGCTTACAAAGGTGCCTTTTATCATAATTTATTGGTCTTATGCCGGGCTTTTTTTTAGTGTTGTACTGTGTAATGTGAGTTTGGGCACCACTGCTTTAAACTCTGAATGGGAAGTCCAACCCCACCTACAGTATAGCCCATACATTGGCTCATCTACTATTTCTAGTAGGGATGTCGAACGATATTTTTTCGATATTTTTCGTTGGATATATTTGTTGGTTTCGGCCATAAGAAGAGAGGTTTTATCGAGGGTATTATCTTTGATATTAAAAGTTCTTAACAGTAACTGAGATCCAAGAGAATGTCCTTCGAAAAACTTCCTTTTTGTGGCCAATATTCAATATATCGTTGTCGATATTTTTAACGAAATTTTGTTTGTTTTGGCCAAAAAAAGGAAGTTTTTCGAAGGACATTCTCTTGGATCTTAGTAATATCCGTAATACTTTTAATATCAAAGATAATGCCCTCGAAAAAGCCTCCCTTCTTATGGCCGAAACCTACAAAAATTCCCAACAAAATAATATCGAAAAAATATCGTTCGACAACCCTAATTTCTACTACTATTTCTTTTCGTCAATAGCGCATGCCGTTGAGGATCAGCACTATCAAAAGACGCATCATTATTTCAGAGTCCAAAAAAGATGGCACAAATTAATGGCTAGCGATGGACAATAATTTCAAAATGAATATAAATAAAATTTTTTACGAAGTTGTTGATTCGCAACCTTTCTAATTTTTAAAAGTTGATTTTAGCTGGCTCTAGGTCCAGAATAAAAACATATTTCGGAAGCGCATCGGCCTCCGTCTTCAGGGACAAAATTTATGACACGTCTGTTCCGCTGGACGTATTGAACTCCACGACCAAATCAACTTTTAAAATTTTTTAACAATGAAAAAAATCCCTTAAAACCTTTTCGTACAGGTCAAATTTTATTCATTTAAAGTCTATAACTGTTGATAGGACTAAGGGACCAGGGAACCGTTCGGAGTTTCTAAGAAAAATAACTCATATATATGGTTTGGCTGCGACTTGTAACTTATGGAGAATGGTCGAGTCGGCTAAAATGTCCGTCCAACTGTGTATGTTACAGACTTCGGATGTACCGAGTTCAAGTCCCAGTAAAGTAAGTAAAAAAAAAAATTTTTATCTGTTATGTGACTAACCGAAAATCAATCACATCTTAGAAAAAAGTGGGTGGGGTGGCCGATGGTGAGTGGTAAGCAGCGCGGAACAAACACCATCACGTCGGTCGGACGGGTTTTCCCGGGGTCTCGGTCGTGTCTCTCACACCCAAACCCCCCCACACCCTTCCTACAATTATTATTTTTATCCTATTATTTTGAGAATTATTCGTACTTGGATCAAGTACTGAAACTCCTGACTAAAGAATGTCGGGATAAAAAATTCACACTTGGATCAAGAATTTCGCTCTTGGATCAAAAATATTTGCTCTTACCGTACTTTTGAGAACGAATGCTCTTGATTCAAGAGTGAAATTCTCTATCTTTTCTCTGAGCGAGACGACCATAACCCAAATGGATCCAGAGAGAGCGAACAGCTGACCAAAAAGTATCTAGAGACCGTTAATGAGAGCGAAA